>VDFB02086081.1:356483788-356511074 GCA_007258455.2 Sequoia sempervirens | reverse complement strand
TTTCAATTTCTCTTTTTAATTTCTTCTTCTCCTCCTCCCAAAGGCTTTGTTGAATTTCAGTTTTGGCCAAATGGTGGAAACTTAAAGTTTGGAATGTGACAGGTCTCCATGTAGTCCTGCGATGTTCCAAATACTCAATCAACAGTGTTCTTTTATTGACAACCAATGCTTTACAAGTTCTAGGGGGTGATGGAGTCTCAGTGGACACTTCAAGTTGTCCAAGCTGTTCTTCTTCTTCTTGCAGGATGGTTTCCTGTTGCTGTGCAAGAAGAGATTGTGCTTCCTCTGAAACTTTCCTAACCGCTTTGGCCAAGTCATCAAGACTTGGCATCCCCTTTTCATTATTATCTTGTTGCGCTTCCTCAACTTCCATTGCAACTGGACTTTGTTCAACATCCTCAGATACATTCTAAGGATCATCATGGCTGGATTTTTTTGATTCCTCAGAAATTACTATGATGTTAGGTTGAGCAGGGGTGGAGATATCTTTACGCTGCTTTTTCGTTGAAGCTCTTTTTGGCAATGTTGTAGAAGATACTTTTGTGGCTTTCCTCTTCCTATCCCGCCTAGAGAGTTCAGGCTCAGGAGGAGAGGATGATGGTGAAACTTCAATAGCAACAGGCGTTGTTGTAGGAGAAACTAATACAGGGGAAGGTGTTGCAGGACTAGAACGTTTTCTCTTTTGAACATGAGGGTCAGATTATGGGGTTTGTTTTGCCCTAGATGACTTCTCGACCTTCGTTTTCCCTTTTTATTTTCTACTAGCAGACCTAGTTTGTACTTGGGTAGGGGGCTCTTGTGCAGAGACTGCAGGAGCAGATGATTCTTGCTCGGCTTCCCTACTTGTAGACTTTGCTCTTCTTTTCTTTTTCCTATGCTAAGTAGGGAGCGCTCTAGGAGGCTCTGGAAGTTGCAGACCCTTCTGGTCAACAAATTCTTGCCAAGAAAGGGGCGACACATCCCTTAGGGAATGCTCAATCAAAAATTTAATAAGGGCATGATGGGCAATGGAATTGTTCCTACCCTTATGTGTTTCATGGGCACATTGTTGCAAAAGGTTTAACAGAAAATTTGGGACATTAACAGCTAAACTGTGCCTCATATGACTTAATAATTTAAAATGGTAGGAATGCAGAAAGGAAAAGTGTCCTTCACAGGTCAAATACCTGATTATGAAATTGGCATATTCGGGGTATGGAGGAGGCAGTGATACCCGTTTGCACCCTTGTTTAGAAACCTCTAGCGGTCCATCCGTTGGTATTGTAAACTCTGCCCTAGCAGAGACAACATCCCTTTCTGAAGGAAAATTTTCTCCTACTGCTGGAAGCCCAGTTACTTCCGCAATCCTTTCCTCTGTAACAGCTACTGTCACGCCCCATACAACAGCTTCTCCTTCTGAAAGAGTTCATAAGAACTAGCCTGCAACTTCCCCATCAAAAGAATCTATCCTCAGGAAATAATTCAACCATCCGCAGTTACTGAATGCCTAAACTGTTTGAGAATTGTGTGTCAAAGGTTCATGAGTTGTAGGCTCATGTCTCACTAATTGGCCACCCATATTCACAAAGTATACCAATTGAGATTCCTGAAATTCGAACTTCCTCTAGAAATTTGAAAAACTTTTTTTGAAAGAATTCTTTCTGACAAACTTCTTTCTACCCTGCCGTCAATTTTCTCTACTTTTCCAAGAATGACAAAAAATAATTGCATGAAATAATTTTTAACAACTATTCAGATCAAGTAGCTAATTGTTGTTTAAGATGGAAACATGCAACCATATTTGGAAAATACCAGAAAATAAAATAAAAAGAAGATCTTGGCAGATCTTGGCAGTGGCACGAGAAAAAGTACAAATGGATTATCCCCGCCCCCTACTTAAAATGTGACGTGTCCACACATGTGCGAAAGGTTAGGCGATGAACAAGCAATAATGACTGATAGGTGGATTGCAATTAATGAATAAATGAAATAGATAAACGATGTGATAATAAAAGATATCGCATACGTTTTAATCAATGCTCGTACATGCTGAAAAAAATCACAGTTGTAGCATGAACAAACGGCTAGAAGTTGAAATCATAAATGAGGGTAGTATGGCATAATGGATGATGTGGAAGAAAATAAATGAATGGTGGTGATGGATGAAAAGCGGAGAAAGTGGCTCCCTTAAAAAAGAAACCTTTATTATGGGCATGCAACGTGGAATTTAAAGAGATGTTGCAGGAGAAAGGCTCGAGCCTTTTGCTACAGGAAGATCAGTGGCAGGATCCTAAACAAACTGCTGCATAAATTCTTCTTTAGAGGCTGGCTTATGATACAATCAAAGACAGTGTCCATTAACCAGTAGCTTGAATTGAACAGGGTCTATTGTGACTAATTGAACTGAAACATTATCAAATACATGTTCTATTTCATAAGGACCAAACCATCTTGTGGTAAGTTTACCTTGATTTTCTTTGTACCTGGAATCATACAGTAGCGCCCAACCATCGGCAGAGAATTGCTTCATTTTGATATGGTGATCGTGCCATTTTTTCCTTTGTTGTTGGATGGCTTCAATATGCTGTAGAGTGGCTTTCCTCATCTCATCCAGCGCATTCAACTACAAGATGCATTCCTTTTGAGTTTCTGAAATATCAATGTTAAGCTGGAGAGCGGTCCTTAAAGTCTTATGTTCAAATTCTACTAGCAACATGGCAGTTTTGCCATAGAGTAACTCAAAAGGAGTAAACCCTGTAGTTGTTTTCCATGTTGTCCTATAGGCCCAAACTGCTTTAGGAAGGCGGATGCTCCAATCCTTCTTGTGTAATTGTACTGTCTTAATAAGGATTGCCTCAATTTCTCTATTGGTAACCTCTGCCTGACCATTGGCTTGAGGGTGGTAGGGGCTAGACTTTTTGTGCCTGATCTTGTAATCATTCATCAATGCAGCAATTAAGTTGGATGTAAACTGAGCTCCTTGATCAATAACAAGTTCCCTTGGGACTCCAAACCAAGTAAAAATCTGCTCATACAGGAACTCAACAACCTTATTGTCACGGGCATGTGTCATTGCTTTCACTTCCACCCACTTGGTTATATAATCAATACAAACCAAAATATATGATTTCCCATTGGATGGAGGATCAATGGGTCCAAAAAAATCCATGCCCCACTTGTCAAAGGGGCTGACTACCACTTGGGAGTACAGGGGCATTTCATCAGACCTTGTGGGTCTCCCCATATGTTGACATCTGTCACATTTTTTGGTGTAGGCTGCAACATCTTTGTGTAATGTGGGCCAATAGTACCTTGTAGCGAACACTTTCATAGATGTTCTCTTAGCTACGAAGTGGCCCCCACATGGCTCATCATGACAGGCATGCAAAATGTCATAGGTTTCATCTTCCCTAACACATCATCTCATGACTTGGTCAAGTCCTGTGCAAAATAAGTAGTCTGCAATCCATGAAAAGTTAAAACTTTTCTCTACCAACAATTGTATTTCCTTTGGTGAGAAGTGGGTTGGGATATGTTGGGTGAAAATTATGTAATCAGCCTTTCGATAGATTACACAACTTGGACTTCAGCCACAGCTATGTGAGATATGAATCTCTCCTCTCGGAAAGGGGAGGCGCCCTTCTTACTGCTAACAGAAGCGATAGTAAATCAAACAAGTAATTACAAAATGTACACGAAACTTACGGAGTGGGGGGGGGTGTTACATTCATCCTTCTCTCTTTTTTCAGAGAAGATGTTTACAATGCTTCACCGTTGGAAGTTCACAATTCTTGATAACCTTAAACTAACAACTAGCAGTAATACCAATACCTCTATCTCGTCAAAGAGAAGCGTAGAGATACCAGAAGTAATTAATAATAAACAAATAAAGTAAAAGGGAAAGCTCACGAGAGCTGGTCGTTAAGCCAGCTTTATCCAATGTTGAATGCGATGCGGATGTATGGTTTGTCACGTTAGAAGCACAAAGTCTTCTTAGGCCAGCGGCAATTCCTCGAACAACATGAATGATTACAAGCACAAAGTCTTGTAGATCATCCAACAAAAAGTATCAAAGAGCACGAATGATTACAAGCACAAAGTCTTGTAGATCCTTCGACAAGAGTATCCAAGAGTATGAATAATTACAAGCACAAAGTCTTGTAGATCATTCAACCAAAACATGCAAGAGCATGAACGATTACAAGCACAAAGTCTTGTAGATCATTCAACCAAATGATAAACAGAAATACAAATGCAATCTAAATAATAAAGCGTAACACAAAGTTTACATAAAACTACTTAGAGTCCTTGATTCTTCAAGCTAATCACCACCAAATAAGATCAACTCACAAAAATATCGAATCCGAAAAGTTTGGCTTGCAATCCTTTTCTTTATTAATCGAATCTCATTCACAAAGCATGAACGCAAAGTTTCACAAATTTGCTTCAAAAAGGGCAGCACTTCGTTGCAAAACACTAAAGGATGAATTTACAATGAAAATCCCTCACATTATATAGAAAGAGGGATGAGCAAAAATAGGAAACTGATTGAGGAAATCAGGGAAAGTTAGGTGAGCGATTTTAGGAGATCTCACTTGACTTTGACCAAAGTCAAAGTGTAATTTGTTTTCAAAATATTACATCTTTGAGCTTGGTGTAATTACAATTTACAAAAAGACATTCGAAAATGTCGAGAAATATTTACAAGATGCATAAAAGGATGCATCGAAAAGATCCAACACAGGAGAACAGGAAGCTTCTTCATGGTTCCTTGCTTTGGGCTCAGAGTCTTCATACTTCTTCTTGGTCTCCTGTATGAACTTTTTATTTGGAAGAACCAAGATCAAAGGACATCACCTTCGGGATCACCTGACGAGATCTGGAGAGAAATTGCAAGGATGGTGAATCAACAAGCGTTAGCAGAAAAAGCAACATTGGGAAGCGTGAAACGAGCAACGATGATGGGAAAGCGTGGAGCGGATGACAAGGCACGCAAAACGATGTACAAAACGGGAAGAACAAGGTTCCGGAGAGAAATGGACAAAAATGTGTCTCATATGAAAAAGATTGAAAAAAGTGTAAGGGCGCCAAAGTTCAGCGCCCTTACATTTTGGAAATTCCAGTTTTGATGCAGGGGTGCTAAATTTTAGCGCCCTTGCACTTTTCAAAGTTATATTATATTTCAACATGACAGGGCGCTAAATTTCAGCGCTTCTGCATCTGAAACATGGTTCTAGAAAACAGATGCAATGGTGCTTAAAAATAGCGCTTGGGATTGCTTTGTGACATGAAACGCATGAATTCAAAAATTGTTTGTCTGTAAGGAGTTGCAATTAAAGTTCATTTCATCGCTATTTGCAAATGTGGATATGGCCAAGGAATTCTACTCACAAAGTATGAGTTTCTTCTTCTAGTTCGCACCAAAACACGATTGAAAGGGCGGCGAGGAAAGACAAAGACACACAAAACATTGGAGTGAAAAGCAAGAGAAATGCATTGAAAACAAAACGCAAGAGTTCCATTGCGTGAGGGTAAGAGGAAAAACATGTTTGCAGTTTGAGGAGAACTCGCCCAGCATGAAGAGAGGAAGAACAAAGACCATAAACAATGAAAATGGCGAAATAAAACACTCTTAAGTGAAAGAGAAAAACAAAAACCTAACTCAAGTCGAGCAATAAATTTAGGCACGAAAAGTGGCACGATTGACGAAAAATGCGAAAAAGATGAAGAAACGCGCTAGGGCCAGAAAAATTTTAAGTGTCAAGAAAAAGTGTAATAGCGCTAAAATTCAGCGCTATTACATTTTGGAAAATTTCACTTTCATGCAGGGGCACTAAAATTTAGCGCCCCTGCACTTTTCATACTTAGCCAAATTTTGGCTTCAGAGCAGGAGCGCACTTTTTCAGTGCCACTGCATTTTTCGCAATTCGCTAAGTACGAACAGTGAGACTTCGCGAAGGAGCTCGTTTCGAAGGTCTTCGTGAGGCGAACATAGGGGGATGCTCGAATTGACTATTTGAGGCTTTGAAACGCATTTCGAGGTAGCTTGAAAATCACTTCGTTATGCGTACTTGAACTTCACGAATCTTAGGAAATGGACAAGTTTCGTAGTGGGGTTATCCGTGGAACGAGCGCTGTTAGATTCCGTGATAACAGCTGGCTCCTGCTGGGGATCTTCCTTCGGTTGTTCTTCAAAACGAACGAAGGGAGAAGAACTCCAGAATTCAAGTGCCTTTATCCATCCATTAGGCTTGGAGTCAGGCGACAACAAAAATAAAATCTATGAAAACAAGACGCACACTTGTGCAAATGCACTTATTGAAAAGGTAAAAAAAAAAAAAAAAACTACCTAACTAAACCTAGCCATGAATGAGACCTTCTCAAATGAAACCGTTCATAGGTTCAACAAAATAGTTGCCTTTCTTCAGCAGCTTGCAAGGCCTTCCATGATCATTAGCAGCTACATGTAGATGAGGTTGAAGCATTGCTTCATGAAAAAGATAAACAGGTTCAGCTACCTTTGAAAATATTATGGATATACTGCTACTCCAAAATAAATCATTGAATCCAGGCTGCTCCTGTGCATCTACAAATATATCTTTAGCTGCATCCTCAAGTTTATCTTCACGCTCAAGTGCAAGTGGAACCTCTGTCTTCCCATTGGCCTCCAACCAAGCAAGATGTCTTATGGGACATTCCCTTGATCGGTCGAAGATTGAATGCTTCTTACCAGTCGCTACCTCAACAACTGATTCATCAACCATGGCAACCTCATGCTGATTGGGACGATCTCCTTTATGTGACTCAAATGAAGATATGACTGCATTGCATACCTCAATATGATGTTCACCATCCTCAGACTTGGGAAAATCTGAATTATTTATAAGAAGGTCCTCATGTGACACAGATGCATTCTTTTCAACTTGACTGAAACCTGCATGCATGTCCATCTTTTCAGATCTCAAGAAAAGATTATTTTCATTCACTTGAACTTCAACAAAATGACTTTCATCATTTTGCTCTTCATCAATGGCTTTCTGAGACTACATAAACCAGAATTGGGAGTCGCCAGCTATGTCTACTTCCTTTTCTCAGAAGAGAACAACGAGATCACTTGGATCGGAGTCAAGATGCTTCACTGCTCCTTTTACTAATGGTACCTCAAGAGCAAGCCTCTTTGGAGGTGAAGATAACTTGTGTTGATTACCAACAACAAAATTATGAGAAGCATTTGAAATTGACCTCCTTGGTACGTCCTTGCAAGGCACAGAAAACATGCCTTGAGCTAACTGCTTTTTGAGGTCAAATAGCTCATTTGCCAACCTTTGCACCATAGGATCCCTCCTTGTGATGGAAGAAAATAACCCCAAAGAAGAGCTTTCTTCAGATTCATCTGAGTCAATTTTTATTTGCCCAGCAAGAATGAGATCATCTTCAATTTTTGTTGCCAAGGTCTGCACAACTGCAAGAGTAGCTGGGGGTGCTCTTCTCAATAGGAAACCAACCTCGGGCACTTGAGCATTTACAAAGAAACATTTCAAGTTCTCAGCTATAGGTTGAGCAACAGTTGGAATTATTCGTGTCAACTTGTTGAAGTGAGCAATGAACTCGCGCATGGGCATGTGAGATTCCTTCTTCAACTGAGTGAGCTGAGCTAACAAAGCATGAGCATCTTCAGGAGGCTTGAACCTTCCTTCAAACTTGGCTATGAGAGTTGCCCAGTTTGTGATGGTACTTGGCGCCAAATGATAAAACCAATCTGCAGCAACGCCTTGGAGAGTCTCCACAAACAACCTTACAGATATATCTTCGTATTCAACACCATGAACTCCACAAGCGATGTAGAAAGCAGCAACGTGCTCGTCAGGATGTTGTTCTCCATCACCAAAAAACTTGGGAAAGTTCTTCCGTGAGCCTTCAGGAAGAGCATGTAGGGGTAGAACTAGGCTCAACGGACCAAAAGCATTTCCCCAAGGACCTTGAGCAGCCATTTACATGTCCTTGGTGAAATCTTGAAAAAATTACAAGAAAATAAATTACAATAGAAAAGGACACAGGTATACTTCAAACGAAAGCATGAGGCTTTAGAATGTGTATCGTGAACCCAGCGGAGTCGCCAAAAAACTGTTGGGTGAAAATTATGTAATCAGCTTTCGATAGATTACACAACTTGGACTTCAGCCACAGCTATGTGAGATGTGAATCTCTCCTCTCGGAAAGGGGAGGCGCCCTTCTTACTGCTAACAGAAGCGATAGTAAAACAAACAAGTAATTACAAAATGTACATGAAACTTACGGAGTGGGGGGGTGTGTTACATTCATCCTTCTCTCTTTTTTCAGAGAAGATGTTTACAATGCTTCACCGTTGGAAGTTCACAATTCTTGATAACCTTAAACTAACAACTAGCAGTAATACCAATACCTCTATCTCGTCAAAGCGAAGCGTAGAGATACCAAAAGTGATTAATAATAAACAAATAAAGTAAAAAGGGAAAGCTCACGAAGGCACAAAGTCGTTCCGTAGCTTTTTCAATGTTGGATCTGTGCAGATGTACCGTTTGTCACGTTAGAAGCACAAAGTCTTCTTAGACGCAGCAATTCCTCGAACAACATGAATGATTACAAGCACAAAGTCTTGTAGATCATCCAACAAAAGTATCAAAGAGCATGAGCGATTACAAGCACAAAGTCTTGTAGATCATTCGAACCAAAATATCCAAGGTATGAAAGAATAATTACAAGCACAAAGTCTTGTAGATCATTCAACGAACATGCAAGAGCATGAGAGCGATTACAAAGCACAAAGTCTTGTAGATCATTCAACCAAATGATAAACAGAAATACAAATGCAATCTAAATAATAAATGTAACACAAAGTTTACATAAACTACTTAGAGTCCTTCAGATTCTTCAAGCTAATCACCACCAAATAAGATCAACTCACAAAAGTATCGAATCCAACGCAAAGTTTGGCTTGCAATGCTTTTCTTTATTAATCGAATCTCATTCACAAAGCATGAACGCAAAGTTTCACAAATTTGCTTCAAAAAGGGCAGCACTTCGTTGCAAAACACTAAAGGATGAATTTACAATGAAAATCCCTCACATTATATAGAAAGAGGGATGAGCAAAAATAGGAAACTGGTTGAGGAAATCAGGGAAAGTTAGGTGAGCGATTTTAGGAGATCTCACCTGACTTTGACCAAAGTCAAAGTGTAATTTGTTTTCAAAATATTACATCTTTGAGCTTGGTGTAATTACAATTTACAAAAAGACATTCGAAAATGTCGAGAAATATTTACAAGATGCATAAAAGGATGCATCGAAAAGATCCAACATAGGAGAACAGGAAGCTTCTTCATGGTTCCTTGCTTTGGGTGCGGAGTCTTCATACTTCTTCTTGGTCTCCTGTATGAACTTTTTATTTGGAAGAACCAAGATCAAAGGACATCACCTTCGGGATCACCTGACGAGATTTGGAGAGAAACTGCAAGGATGGTGAATCAACAGGTGTTAGCAGAAAAAGTAGCATTGGGAAGCATGAAACGAGCAACAATGATGGGAAAGCGTGGAGCGGATGACAAGGCACGCAAAACGATGTACAAAACGGGAAGAACAAGGTTCCGGAGAGAAATGGACAAAAATGTGTCTCATATGAAAAAGATTGAAAAAAGTGTAAGGGCGCCAAAGTTCAGCGCCCTTACATTTTGGAAATTCCAGTTTTGATGCAAGGGCGCTAAATTTTAGCGCCCTTGCACTTTTCAGAGTTAGATTATATTTCAATATGACAGGGCGCTAAATTTCAGCGCTTCTGCATCTGAAACATGGTTCTGGAAAACAGATGCAATGGTGCTTAAAAATAGCGCTTGGGATTGCTTTGTGACATGAAACGCATGAATTCAAAATTGTTTGTCTGTAAGGAATTGCAATTAAAGTTCGTTTCATCGCTATTTGCAAATGTGGATATGGCCAAGGAATTCTACTCACAAAGTATGAGTTTCTTCTTCTGGTTCGCACCAAAACATGATTGAAAGGGCGGCGAGGAAAGACAAAGACACACAAAACGTTGGAGTGAAAAGCAAGAGAAATGCGTTGAAAACAAAACGCAAGAGTTCCATTGCGTGAGGGTAAGAGGAAAAACGTGTTTGTAGTTTGAGGAGAACTTGCCCAGCATGAAGAGAGGAAGAACAAAGACCATAAACAATGAAAATGGCGAAATAAAACACTCTTAAGTGAAAGAGAAAAACAAAAACCTAACTCAAGTCGAGCAATAAATTCAGGCACGAAAAGTGGCACGATTGACGAAAAATGCGAAAAAGATGAAGAAACGCGCCAGGGCCAGAAAAAGTTTAAGTGTCAGGAAAAAGTGTAATAGCACTAAAATTTAGCGCTATTACATTTTGGAAAATTTCACTTTCATGTAGGGGCGCTAAAATTTAGCGCCCCTGCACTTTTCATACTTAGCCAAATTTTGGCTTCAGAGCAGGAGCGCACTTTTTCAGTGCCACTGCATTTTTCGCAATTCGCTAAGTACGAACAGTGAGACTTCGCGAAGGAGCTCGTTTCGAAGGTCTTTGCGAGGCGAACATAGGGGGATGCTCGAATTGACTATTCGAGGCTTTGAAACGCATTTCGAGGTAGCTTGAAAATCACTTCGTTATGCGTACTTGAACTTCACGAATCTTAGGAAATAGACAAGTTTGGTAGTGGGGTTATCCGTGGAACGAGCGCTGCTAGATTCTGTGATAACAGGATCTTATTGGCTGCTAAATAGTTTGCAATATCTGCATACCATGGAGTTTGAGTAGTAATGGAAAACAAATGTTCATCAGGAAAGTTATCATCAAGTACCTCAGAGGTGGCAGGTGTAGTTGTTTGAAGTCTTGATAAGAAATTAGCCACCACATTAGCCCGACCTAGCTTATCAATGACTGTTATATCAAATTCCTGCAACAATAGGAGTCATCTTATTAATCTACTAGATATGGCAGGTTTATTCATGAGGTACCTTATTGCTGCATGATCTGTATGGACAAATATTTGGTAACTAGTGACATAATGACGAAACTTGTTCAAGGCATACACAACTGCTAGCAATTCTTTCTCTGTGATAGTATAGTTCAATTCAGGGCCTTGAAGGTTTTTGCTAATGAAATATATGGCATGCTCTATGCAATTCTCTTTATGTCCTAAAACTGCCCCTATGGCATAGTCAGAAGCATCTGTGTGTATATGAAAGGGCAGACTCCACTTTGGTCCTTGAAGAACAGGTGCCTGAGTAAGTAAGTTCTTAAGCTGGAGGAAAGATTTGTCACGGGCCTGAGTCCAATTAAATTCAGAATCCTTAGTCAATAAAGCATATAATGAACTAACTATTTTGCTGAAATCTTTGATAAATATTCTATAATATCTAGCATGTCCTAGGAAACTTCTAACATCCTTTTGTTTCATAGGTGTTGGCAAAGTTAAAACGACTTCTATTTTTGCAAGATCATATTGAATTCATGCTTGAGAAATATGATGGCCTAGAACAATTCCCTCTTGCATCATCATAAAACACTTCTCACTATTCAAAGACAAATTTTGCTCCTTACATCTTTTCAACACTTTTTCCAAATTTGCTAATATTTCTTCATAAGTGGCTCCATAAGTGGTGAAGTCATCCATGTAGATCTCCATAGAATCATGAGAAATGTTAGCAAAAATACTTATCACTACCCTTTGAAATGTTGCAGGTGCATTACACAGGCCAAAAGGTAAGAGAGAGTGGGAAAAAGTGCCCCATGGACTGGTAAAAGTTGTTTTGTCCTAATCCTCAGGGGCAATTCTAATTTGATTATACCCACTATATCCATCTAGAAAGGAGAAATAATTTTTACTAGATAATGGGTCTAGCACTTGATCAACAAATGGCAGTGGAAAGTGATCATTTTTAGTTGTTGTATTCAGCTCCTTGTAGTCTACACAAACTTTCCATTTTCCACCTTTCTTAGGAACAATCACCAATGGAGATACCCATTGACTGTCTGAAATAGGATAGATAAACCAGCATCAAGCAATTTTTGGAGCTCTTGTTTAACTATTTCCCTGAGTGCTGGGTTGATTCTTCTTTGAGACTGCCTAATAGGTGAACAATCTTCCTTAATGTAGATCCTATGAGTACAGAGCTGAGGATCTATTCCCTTCATATCCCCATAGTCCCATGCAAAAGCTCTATATTGAGCTTGCAGCATTGTGGCTAGGGCGGTTTGTTGAGACTGAGGCAACTTCTTATTGATATGTAGACAGCGGCCTGAAGATACTTCTATTTGCTTGGTAAGATCATTTATTGAGGTTGTTGATAAAGGTGGTGTTTGTATGTCAATATAAGCAAATTGTGATGGCTCTCAGAATTCAGTTGCTACAAAAAACACTACTGAAAATAGTTGTCTAAAACAGATGGACTATTCAGATCAGAGTTGAACTGCAAAATGTGTAAAAGTAGGCCATCCTCACTTTGAAGCTGGGAAAATGGATTAGTTTGCAGCATCATTAGTTGAGCCAATGAATTGACTTCTTCAGTTTCCTCTCCTAAACCTAGTCAAATTGGTTGAGACAAGTCTGGCAGAGGCTGTGCAGGTGGGTATAAGGCCAACTTCTTTCTTGAATGACCATCAGAAATTGTCATGTCTCCTGAACGACATCCTATAAGAGCATCAGTTGTGGCTAACCATGGTCTACCTAGGATGATAGGATATCCGCCCAAAGTTGCCTTAGTGGACAATATAGTGAAATCTGTTGGGTATTCTCAAGACTCAAGGATGACAATGACATCTTCTACCACTCCATTAGGTGTGACTATGGAACTATCAGCAAGCTGCAGGACGGTAGGTGTAGACCGAATGTTTGGGATATTCAAACACTCCATGGTGTGCTTGGTCATTACATTAATGGCTGCACCAAGGTCAATCAAAACATTTTTTACTATCTGGCCATTGATATTTATTTTTACCATAGGACTCCCAGGGTCAGTATATTTTGGAATGACTACCTTCCCTAACATAATATCTGTCAACTGTCCTAGAACATGGATAGTTTGGGGATCCTTTTTCTTTCTTCCTTGTTTCTTTAAACATGCCTCCTTAATGACTTTTCCATAAATTAGGGCATCTTTAATAGCTTGAAAAAGAGGAATTTGAATTTGTACATTCTTTAGCTGATCCAAAATATCAAAGGTAGGCTCTTTCATGGTCTTGGATGTAGTAATTTGCAATCTCTGAGGAAAAGGTGGTTTGGCCTGATGCTACAGGACAAGTTCCTTAGAGGTAGTATCTTGTACAGGTATATGTTCTGCAAGATCAGTAGGTTGTTCAGAGGCAGAGTCTAAAATTTCTGTAATTATAGGCGACTATGGAGCAGGGAGAGTAGTTCCAGACCTAAGATGGATATCATTAATATTCAGGGCATAAGCTAGATACTGATTGACTTCTGCAGAATACATAGGTTGTTATTGTTGTTGCTTATTATTAGGGTTTGACAATGGTTGGGCAGGCATAGACATTTGTTTTGGAGGGCCAGTATTTGCTGCAGGTGCTGCAGGAGGCGGCATGAGGGTCGGAGGTCGTGGCTGTGGAAGCTATAGGAATCCAGGGGATTGGTTTTGTCATTGCTAAGAACCTCTCTATTGAGGATTCTGCTGCCAGTTACCTGGAGGTGGAGTCCATTGTCTTGTGGCTGTTGCCAAACTCCTTGAGGAGGTTGCCATTGAGGGCTCTAATAGTTAGGCCAGTTTGGTTGAGGAGTATTCCAAGGTGGAGATGGGCCATATGTAGGTTACCATTGGTTATTGTAATTAGAATAAGGATTACCAAAAGTCAAAGGGTCTTGAGGCATACCTTGTCTTTGAGCCCATGGTTGCCTTTGTGCAACAAAGAATACTTGGTCATCATCACCTTCTATCATCTTAAAATAAGTAGGTAATTGCTTAGCCTCCAGGTTAGCCACCATCTTACATTTGCAGTCACGTTTCTTCTGTCTACAATGTGGACAAAACTTAGCCAAGATTGCTTCAGCCTCCTCATGTTTCTTCCGAGCTTGCATAGTATCCAACTGTGTAGCCATGTTGTTTATGATGTCCTGTTTGAAATCAGACATCAAATTTGTGATCTCCATCCGTGAAACTCCATTGGAAGAAGACTTTCCCATTGTGGCTTGATGACCTCTGCCCTTTTTAATATTTGCTCGAGAGTAGTTGAGACATATTTTCTTGATATCATCCCAAGACACTTGGGTTATATCTCCTCCTCCCATCAGGTCCAGGGCATCTATACAGGTATCATTGATTCCCCTTAGAAAAGTAGTTTCTGAAATTCTTCATTGAGAGTATGGTCTAAATTATTTTTTAGGGAAAACAAGAATCTTGAGATATAGTCTTCTAGACTTTCATCCTCATTTTGTTGAATTCTGAATATATCATCACCCTTACTACCACTTTTATAATATTCGTTGTATTTTTCAAGAAATTTTGTTTGCATGGCTGCCCAACTATCAACAACACCCCTTCCCAAACTCATAAACCATCTGAGAGCTCCCTCCTTCAAGGTAGTAGGAAACAACTTCAGCTTATGAGCATCTGAAGTGTAATCATAGCTGCGATAGAGGATGTCAAACTCAAACAAGAAGGTTTTTGGGTCCTCTGTAACTAGTCCATAGAACTTGAGAAGTAATGAAGAAGGAATATTTTTAAGGTTGTCATTATCTTGTTGAGTAACAATGGAGAATTCAAAAGTAGGAGGTCGATTAGGTGGATTATGTGTCATAGTTGCTTGATTAAGTATCAAAGCAAATGGATTTTCTTCAAGTTCTTCGTCAAATAGATCAAATGGCAATTCAACAAGCAAGTTTTCAACAAATCGATTGATATCTTGGCCTCCTCCTTCCTCAAATAAACTATAAGCTAGTTCAGAAGTATTATCAATGAATGGAAGGTTAGGGAGGAATCTTCCTAGAGCATCTCTTATTCTATGCATGCAATAGAACTAACGTTATATTGAAAGAATTTTGAAAATGCTTGGATAAACACACTAAAATAATGCCAACAATGACTATAACAGGTTCTTAGCTTGACACCATCTCCGACAACGATGCCAAAAATGGTCGGGCCCACAAAAAGATATACTAGTCATGGAAAATCCTAACCTGGGAATTGGACATTCCAGCAGGTGACTAACATCTTCTTATGGTCATTCATTTACATTATCAAACCAGGGAACATATACTTGAAATGGAGAGGCACTGTATGTGCACTAAGAACCAGTTCTAGTCACGATTTACCAGAAATAAATGTGTGGAAAGGAATTCTACTCTCACTTACAAGAATGTAATGCAAAGCCTTCTAAACTTAATCAAAATAGAAATCATGACAACTATTACTAAGAGACAAACTATGAACTGGCCTTATGCTACAGGAACAATATAAGACTAAGTTTGCACTGAAACTTTCAAGAATGAAATCTAACTTGTAATCAACAGGAAATAAACAACTAACTACAAATACTTACTAAGTGGGCCCTGTCAGCAAGCATCAACAAGCTTATACAAGAATTAAACTCAGAACTCCATCAACTTTTATTCATAATCTTGAAATCTAATACATTGATTATTTTGCCTGTAAGAAAATTAACACAAGAACACTGCTTCCTATTATAATACTAATTCTAACACACACTGTTGCTCATTCGTGCAGGAGGAGAACTTATTTATATCAGAAAAACAACTAACTACCTAACTCTATCAAAGAAAGACGTGGACATGAATACATCCTAAAACCGAGGAACAAATTTCTAATAAATGAAAGCATATCCATTCAACACGATTCAGAGAGAATTTAGCATTCCACTCTTCCAAGATTAATGATCATTTAGATCTCTTCCCAACGACCCGGTCAGAGAGTCTTTGTGGGAACAACTTCCTCGACGCCGTGCTAGAAATAGACTTTACTGCAGGGCCAAGATCCGCTGCGCTTGACTCGTTCATGCCTCCTTCAACCACCTGCGATGCGCAAGGAAACATAAGTGAAAAGAAAGCATGCATGGCAACCAACGCGATACATTCATTAATCACTCATTAAATCTATTTCATCATTCAAAAACCACATGCATTATATCAGTCATTTGGGAAGTCAAACAGGGCAAATAATATGGACACATGGATATCAAGCTGCAGGAATATAGGATTGTGTAGCTACAGGATTCTATCAGATTGTGAATAAAAAGTCTTTAATCAAAGTGTTAAAACAACCATTAACAATAAGAGTCAAGGTATTAAAAATACATTATAACATTCAAATTATGAGCATATTTTAGGCTCATCAATTGCTACTCTTACACATGGAAAAACTTGTGAAGAAGAGTCAATAAGTGTTGGTACACAAGATGCATACATTGGTCATGGTAATCTATATGATGCATCTTATTATAAGACTGATTTCAGACACTTTGGAGTAGCTGTTATAGAGCAGTTCCAAAAGTTGAATGAAGGATGGTTAGAAAAGGAAAAGCAAGCTAAGATGTTGGCTCAACAAGCTAAACTTCATCTTCAACAAATTCATAACATTCAACACCCCATAGATGATAATGAGCAAAGGTTGCCCAATTCAGAAAATTTAGTTGTTGATCATTTTCACAATTATGATGAAGATTCTTTTGATGACACTCATAGTGGATCGACCACTCAAGGGTTGTCTTTGATGGGTGTTGATGGCATCCATAGCTCCTCTTTGGTTATGTCACCAATATCTTATGATATGGCAGCGATATATTTGTTGGTAGGTGACTTCATTTTATTTGGTACTTCACAGATTAGTGGCTATTATACTTGGGTTTCCATTGCACTTCTAGATTTACCATGGTCTACATCAGCTTTTGAGTTGCTTGGGAGTGTGTGGCATGAAGTCTATTGGAGGGGCATAAGGTATGAGATGGGTAATTTCAATATGCTTTGGTTAGATGACAACATGTATGTTGTTGGTCTGAGTTATGACAACAAGGTTTGGTGGCTGTTTGTGTTAGTTTCTTGGCATGTGGGAGTTCATTTTCACATTTTCTTGATGTTTTACATCTCATACAATAGGTTCTATATTTTGATTTGGGAACTAGGTATTGATTTGCTTGGTACATTATTTCACATGGATTTCAATATGTTGCTTCACGATTTGTGGTGTTTGGGTATTTTAATTGGAGTGGAGTAGCAAGTTGTTTGGTGTTAGCTTGAGGGTTATCTGTGTAACTATGTTTCAGGTCAGTAGAAGGCATGGGTGATAAGGTTGTATATGGTTGAGCATTGTTATAATACTACTTACCACATGTCTATTGGTATGACTCCCTTCCAAGCATTGTATGGTTATCATGCCTTATATTTTGTGGACTTAGTGTTGGGTGATAGTAGAGCGCTTAGAGCTCGAGATTGGTTACAGGATGGATAGGATATCCTTAAGGCACTTAAGGATAATATTCAACATGCCCAAAATCAACAAAAAATTTATGTAGATCAACATCATATTGAGAGGACATTTTAGGTTGGAGACATGGTTTTCTTGCACCTACAACCTTATAGACAGAGTACACTTAAGAAGAGTGAGGAAAAAAACTCAAACCTTGATTTTATGTTCCATACAAAGTATTGAGGAGGATAGAAGGGGTAGCTTATGAGCTTGAGTTACCTTCCGAAGGTAAGATAAACAATGTCTTACATGTATCTTGCCTAAAGAAGGCTCTTGGACAACATGTTGTCTTTTCACCTAAGTTGCCTCCATTGGATGAGGAGGGCCAATTGGTTTTGATTCTTGTAGATATTTTGGACATGAGGGAGAGGAGGTTGAGGAGTAGAGTGATCAAAGAGTATTTCGTTTGTTGGAAAGACCTACCATTGGAGGATGCCATGTGGGAAGGAGAGATGATACTTCAACATCTGATTCTGTAGTTGTTTGGGGGAAAGCAATCTCGGGAAGGGAGGACTCTAATGTCCATTCCTTGAACAACTCAGTCTATAGTAGAGGTTGGCCTACTATTAGGGTTCCCATAGGTCAGCAAAATGGTTAGGGGACCCAACTGACGACTGTGGAGTTTAGCTGGGAGCCTTATGAGCTTTTCAGTTTGGAGTTCAGTTGATGAATCCAAAGTTAAAGTGAAAATGTTAAGGTTTGCTTTAATGGAATAGTAAAAAGTGAATAGTAACTGAAAATCATAAGGTGAATAGTGAAAAGTGCCCCATCCTAGCAACTTAAGTTGTTTTTAAAAAGTGGCATTTTTCTTTGGATGAGGAAAGACCCTCAAGAAACTTATTTTATTAAATTTTATTAAAAAAGTCCATGAGAGGTTATAAAGCAATGTGTTGGGCTCCTTTTTGAGCATTCCATTCTCATTTTTAACAAAAGCAATTGCAAGTTTGAGCTCTTGGGAGAGGGTTTCAACAACATACAAATCTTCTAAGGATGAAATCCCTTGGAGGATAGTGGATTGGACGAAAACCTAGTTCACAAAACAGGGAAATCTACTCTGGGGTTTCCATTTGGGCATCATTGGACTTCATTACAGGTTAATTTGTGCTTAGAATTGATTGCAACAAGGATTTATTAGAACATACTTGCAGATTTTGATAGTTTATAGCAACTAAGGCACATGGGTATTTGATTTTATTGCATATTCTTTCACGACAACAGTTTATCTTCGATTTGGTACCTTATTTGTGGAGTTTTGATCAAGGTTGCTTGTTGGGTATTTTGGGAGGCACCTAGGGTTTGGTAAAAGGTTGATGTTCCTAATTTTTATCATTATTTCTACCTTATTGGTGATCCTCTACAACACTTATTTCGTCATCATACTATTATCACGGAATCTAGCAGCGCTTGTTCCACGGATAACCCCCTATGAAACTCGTTTGTTTCCTAGGTTCATGAAGTTCAACACGCAAAACGAAGTGATTTTTGTGCCACCTTGTAATGCATTCCAAAGCCTCAAACAGTTAGTTTGAGCATCCCCCTATGTTCGTCTCTCGAAGACCTTTGAAATGAGCCCCTTCGCGAAGTCTCACTGTTCATACTTAGTCAAATTGTGAAAAATGCAGTTTCCTCAAAAAAGTGTGCTCCTGTCCATGTTCAAAATTTAACTAAGTGTTGAAAATGCAAGGGCACCAAAAATCAGCATCCCTGCATGAAAAGTGAATTGTCAAAATATGTAAGAGCACTGAAAAAGTGCACTATTACACTTTGTGTCCAGACTTAGCCATTTTTTTTTGCCTAGGCGCATTTCTTCATGTCTTTGACATTTTTCACTTACTGTGCCACTTTTTATGCCTTAATTAATTGCGCGACTTGAGTTAAGTTTTTGTGTTTCCCTTTCACTTAAAAGTGATTTTATTGTTTCATTTTCATTGTTTGTGGTCTTCAAACTCCATTCCTTTTTGCTGGGTGAAATCTTCTCAAGCTGCAAAACATGTTTTTGGAGAAATCTGAAGTTCCTCCCAACCAAGCTTCACGTTTTCTCTTGGTAAGTCGTTCCTCTTACCTTTCCTCTATTTTCCTTCATTGTTTTGTACACATCTTAGTGATCTACATGTGCATTTTTATTTACCTTTGTTTTCAGTAAACCCTCGCATTTTTTCTTGTTTCTTTTTGTTTTTGTTTGTGGTGTCTTGTTTATTCGTGGGTTTGTCTTTCTCTTACCTAAATCGTGTTTCCTCAAACTTCATTGCACGAACGAAGTCCCCTTGCTTGTTTTTAACGTGGCTTTCTTCTCTACGCGTTTTCTCCTCTCATTCATTCTCCCACACGTGTTACTTCTTCTCACGTCACCATTCATCAATGATTTAGTGTGAACAATAAAAGCAACTCACGTTTTGTGAGTAAAATTGCATGGTTTTCGTTTACTTAATCAATAGTGATGATTTGGAGGTTGATTACAGTTCGATACATGTTTCCAAGTAGTGTTTTTAAGCGTTCCATACTTCTAGATGGTCAAGGCGCTTTCCTCTAACATCATTTCACTTTTGATTCCAAGTTTATGTTTCAAATGTAGTTGCACTAAAAACTAGCGCCATTAGACCCAGACATATGAAAATTTTGCCTAACACTAAGAAGTGCAGGAGCGTTGTTTTTCAGCGCCCTTGCACCAAAGTCAGCTTCCTTCAAAATGCAAGGGCGTTGATTTTCAGTGCCCCTACACTTTTCCCAATTTCAATTCAAACCTCCTTCCATCCACTTTGTGCATCGTTTTGCGTGCCTTGTCATCCGCTATGCGCTTGCTCATCATTGTTGCTCGCCTCACGCATCCCCATGCTATTTAACAACTAACGTTTGTTCTGAATCCACATCTTGCAATCTCTTTCCAAGATCCTCAAAGTTGATTGATTAAAGATACAGTTGCTCTCAGATGACTGCCAGAAAACCTTCATCGTCTTCAAAAGCAAAAGGCAAAATGAAATATAAGTATCAAGGTGTCTATCCGCCAACTGTGGTGGTCTCCAAGGTGGAAGAGATAAAAGACAGAGGTTGGTCATCAAGACTTGGTTGATTTTGCGGAGAAAACTGAGAAGAGGCCTCTTCTTGATTCTATGAGAGCAATTGTACACAGTAACCTACATTTGTTAGCTATGTTCCCTACTACTGCACATCATATAGAGTTTCTCCTTCAAGTTGCATCCCACTACATCAGGGAGAGTATAAGTGTGATTGATTCTTCCGGGCACGAGATTTTGAGACTCGACCTTGACTTCTTTGATATTGTGTTTAAAGTTCCTCAAATGGAGAAGTACATTGACATCTCGATACAAAAAGCACAAGAAGTCTATGATGTTGATCCCAACAAGGCTAAAATCCTGATAAAATAGCCAATGGTTGAAGAAGCCTAGGCAAATTGTTTCCAAATGGCCAAAGGGACTCCTGCGAAGTGATTTCAAAGATGATGTCAAAGATATGATCACATTCTTGAGCAGAGTGAAGGGTTTTCCTGAATCATCCACGTGTCATGACTGGATGTATGAATACATCAGGATCATAAGAAGACAAAAAGCACACATTGACTGGGGCAAAACAGTTCAGTGATGAAATACATGAGCAATTGATCAATGCGCCTTCCACATTGAAATTCTATATAAATTCTTACCTGGTGTACGCAACAGCTGTAATGAGGTAATTTCCAAGTCTATCCACAAGAGGCAATCGGATGCTGGTGCCTATGTATAAATTTTTCTATTAACTAGAGTTGAAACAAAGCTTCCATCATTTTAGGCAGGTTACTGATGCTTTCTTTACACCTTTACTTTTCAATTTTGATCCAACTCTAGAGAGGAGAAGGGTATCTGATGAGGCTTATAAGGCAGTAAGTAAAGTTGGATGCTTATTTCTGCAATTCCCAACATTTACTTATTTGAGAGTAGGGTGCTACACTGGATGCCCTTACATGCTACCACGATATCCTTTAGACAAGTGGGTTCTCATGGAGATGTGCAGACAACTGATTTCAGTGCATAAGGAATAAAGAAATATTCACAAGCGTGGATTCAAGATCCCACTAACAATTGACAAATATACAATCCCAACTGTAAAGAAAGCCAAATATGTTTATGCTAAGAAGCAAATCATGACAAATAGGACCTACAGGTATAGGTTTAATTTTGATTACCAAGATGTCAAAAGGCAATTGCAAAAGGGTCATCATCACAAGTATCATTTTGAAGACATCTGGGCTGATTGCAGAGATGAAGAAGCCATTCGCAAAATAGATTATTGTAGGTTCACCATACAACAAATCAAAGACCTTGATATTGCTGACCTACCAGAGGATTTTACAGATCCTAGTGATATCATGAATGTTGTCTATGATGAACAAGAGGTTTCTAAAAGGTCATTGCCTGCAATTCAATGGTCTAGGAAAGAAAGTACTAACATCAGAGAGAGATTGGCACCAATCCTATCCAATACTGCAAAATGGTTACACAAGCATGGTTTTGAATGAAAAGTTTCAGAACAAATTCGGAAGGAGAAGAATCTGAAGCAGAAGCTCACCAATAGCAAGAACTCTGCATGAAAAATAAATCAGTAATTGTTCCCACTTCTTCATGAAGAGGTCCCAAGATCAAGTTTACTATTGGCAAGAAAGACACTAAGGTCATCCCAGAAGAAGAAACCACAAAATTTGATCCATCTCGCTCTAAAGGTAAAAAGGTTGTTTCAAAGGAGATAGATTCTGATGAAGAAGGTACTTCCAGTGACCAATCCACTAAAGATGAAGACTCAAAAGAAGCAGACTCTGATGCAGAAGAAGTTTCTGAAAGTGGGCAAGAGTTTGAAGGTGATTCCAAAGGTGAACCAGAATCAGAGAGACAAAAGGGTGATCAACAGGAACCCAGGCATGATCAAGAAAGAACTATGTCTCCACCTGATAATGTAGTTGAGGAAATTCCCAAAATGTCATCGCCTATGATTTCCAGTGTTCCTCATACCCCTCCAAATTTGAGTACTCCTCCAACTCTTGTTCCTTCATCACCCATTCCTACCACATGCATTCCTGCAGTAGAGGTATCCACAATTCCTGCAGCATCAACCTTACTTGATACTCCCTCGGTGACAAGCATGTTGGATCTCAGTTGTGTTTATGGTTTGTCCTTGATGACAAAATCTCTTTCAGTTGGTTCTCTTTGATGATTAGTCTCTATTTGGATCCTTATGCTTTATTAATGGCACCTCTTTGATGACTTTGGCATTGGTTTACATGCTGATGGCTTCAGTTGGTTTTGATATTCTGCACTTATTCATAGATTTAGTTTGTTGTGTACTGATGCCTCGAGTCCCATGTGCAGACAGGTGGCATTCACTGTTTATGCTTTCAAATGTTTGTGATGATCAGTTCAGTATGAAGGTTCTTCAAGTGAAGGTATATCTTATGTTTATCACTATTGTTGCATATACTCCACATGGTATTCAGCTTGATTCATTGGCAAAATTCAGTCATTTTCATATGATAGCCTATCAGATATCATTGATATGATCTCTTTACAATACATCTTATTGGGACATATATTTGTATTGCTTATGCACTTAAGGTTGATATCTTTTTCATGATCTTTTGGGCTCACGCATATTTAATTGGCTCAAAGTCATTAAAATTGAGTTTGGAAAAGTCATTGTCTACCATCATTCTTCATATGCTTATGTCGGCATGAGTATTTTTCACCGGGGAGAGGTCTTTTCGAATGAGTCGGGTCTCACCGACTAATACAAAGGGTGCTCTTCGGCAAAAGTTTTTTTTTTCGTTGTAACATCTTGGCGAGCTTACTTTGGTCTTGCCGACCGCCGTTGAAAAAATTACATATCGACAAGAGGTCTCAGCTTCGATATAATGTCATAGCGAACTAGTCAGGTCTTGCTGACTAAGTCTTATGAGGGGCTTTCGACGAGAGGTTGGTATTGTCTCAGGGACTCAAAGTGGATAAAGTTTTTCGGTATGACATAGTGTGCTCTCCGAGAGGTCTCCCCGACATTGATATGTCTCAGCGATGCATAAAACAAAAGGAACATTTAGGTATGACACATGTGCAACGAAGAAAGGTCTTGGTGAGTTTGAATTCTTATACCGACCGACAACATAAAGGTATACATCTTGGTAAGAGTTAGGGTTTTCGGCGTGAGGTCTCGGTGAGTTACCTTCGGTCTCACCGATGGAACACAAAAGGACTTTGTCGGCATAGGATCTGACTTGTCTCAGTGACACACAAGATGGTGGGTGACTTTCGGTGTAACAAAGTATTATCTATATGAGGTCCCCCCGAGAGCGATATGTTACGGCGACAAGTTTGATCACGAGGGCTCTCAGCAAAACAAAGACTTGTCTACAAGATGTCTCACCGATTTTGTCTAGTCACAATGATACATGAGATGGATGGGAGTATCGATGAAACATAGAGCAATCTATATAGTGTCTCCCCAACTATGTATTGTCTTGGCGACTTGGAAATGACGAAGACCTTTGGCATGACATAATGTGTTCGATATGATGTTTCCTCGATATCACAATGTTACAGCGAAACACAAAGGATCATTTCAACAAAGTCATCGATTGAAAAGAAAGTTACTTAGGGCAAAATTTGTGTTTATTCCTTTTGACTGGGTATGGAACCCTAGCCTGGCCGCCATCATGAGAGTTTAAGTATCAATTGTTGCTGGCTGTAATGGCTTTATCAGTGGTATATGGAAGCTTTATTTGGTGTGTTTCTGGCTGAAAGCTCGATAGTGGTTGATGGAGCCATGGCAGTTGCAGATTTGACTGGTATGTATGTGTTTCATGCTGCACATACTAGTTTATAATCACCATTTTTAACTGCTCTCTTCATCTTAGTTACTAATGTGGCAAATGATGCCCTGACAGAGTATTGTTTTTCATGCATTAGAAGTTATGATTTACAGTGGTGGGTAGTTGTGCTTTTTAAACAATGAAATGATCTCATACGTTTCAGATTTGTTGAGGACGGCTCTTAGCTGGGTGAAACGACTCTTATATTGGAAAATTAATTTCACCTTGACTAATAATCTTACTAGGTACAAGATGAAGATTTCTATTATAAATAGCTTTGTTATCTTCAGTCTGAATCTTTTCAGGTTGGCTGTTCAGTCATTACTTCTGAAGACAGTTACTTATTTGGCATTTAAATCAAAAAGATGTACAAATAGAAGCAGAAAACTATGTTTCTGTTATGTTGTTGTAATTCTAAGATTATCATTCCTTGGCTGTATGAAAATGTATTGCAATACTCTGAATTAAAATAAAAAAGGATGTAGAGATATATTGTAAAATTTCTTCTCTATGTAGTATTTTAGGGATTCAATTATTGAATCTTTAAGGTATCTGTAGATGAGAAAACAGAGAAATCCTCTGAGTTATTATTATTGTTCAAAACATTTTGAGGGGTTGGTACTCCTTGAGATAGATATCTCTAAACAAGGGGTTGGTGCTCCTTGAGTGGGTGCTCTAAAATGGCCTATAAGGCATTGTGAACAGTTGATTAAAAGATTAAACCTGCAAGGCATTTTGGGAGTGGTTTTTCTACCACAGGAGGGTTTTCCACTCGGCAAAATCTTGTGTCTCCTTGTTCTTCTGAGTTCTCACTGCTTTACTGTGTTGTTGTTTCAGTTCACTATTGAATCATTACTTTTCTCAATTTTGTTTATGAATGATTACATTCAACTCATGAATGCATTAATCAAAAAAATATTGAGATCAAAACTGAGTTGTGTGTTTGAATTTTTAAAAATTGATCAAATTTGTTAAGACACTGATTCACCCCCCCCTCTCAGTGTCATTTTAACTCCAACAAAGCATTCATACGGTTGATATACTGTCAAGTCCTCCATCATCCATTCCTAGCTTGTCTTCATCGACATATGATATCACTTCTAAAACTGAGGTTCATCAACGAGTCAATGCGTAATCAGCTCAATGTGTAGTCTACAAGAGCAATGATGACAGACACTTCTCCTATTGTCATGATACCCATGGTAACTTCAGAGGTGAAACAATGACAGAGTTAACAATGAATCCAGAATTTCACACCTCCTTCCTTCCCTCTTGGCTAATATCTCAAGTATCAAAGCGGAAGAAGCAAATGATCTCTCCAGAGGAGCTTGACCTCAAAGAGATAGTCCCTCCAAAGGCTAAAGGGAAGAAAAAGGCAAAAGTGTACTCAAGGCTAAACGCTGACAAGACTGGCCACAAGTATGCGGAGATTGGCATACCACCGCAAGAAGGAGATGTCAATATGGAGGACTACACAGTAACAAGAATCTAATTTGGCAAGGTTACCAATGAAAGTGCAAAAGAAGATGTGCAAGTGACATTGGACATCTTGGTTGGAAGATTGGATAAAATGGTGCAAGCTCGCAATATGTACAAATAGAGGGCAGAGCATTATGCCACTGTTGTAAGGAGACTTGTAGGATCTTCAACTAATGCACAACCGCTAGTAGTGGTAAGTATTGACGACCCCTCTGTCAAGAAAGTTGAGAAGTTCGCTTCCAAAGGCAGGGTGTTGTATGATTTCGTTGAGACGATCATAGAACACGGATCTCAGATCATAATTGTTGCAGACGAGAAAACTACTTTATTGGCCAAGCTCACCATAGAGCTTGATAAAGAAAAAAGTGTACTTTCCCAAGAGCGTAGAGATATGGAAAAGTGCTTGTGGTCATGGTCACAGATGAAGCAAGTAAAGCTCAATAAATTGGTGGAAGTCAGGGTAATTCCCGACAAAGAAAAGTTCATTGAGGTAAGAGAATCTTTGAAACACTGAATTCAAGTGATTCAATCCCTTACGGATGATCTCCACCAGGTGCAGGAAGATGTCGAAGGGCATCGTGTTATTCTTGAAAAAGGTATCAAGGAGTTACCAGGACAACTTCTTGAGGAAAATTGTATCTTTTTGCCAACCATAGAAATATCCCAGATCTTCAAGGAAGCCATCATGAAGTTGATTGACAACACAGACTTTTCAAAAGCCTCTTTGAACGTCAATTGTGATACAAGACTTATATTGGATAACCTAAAAACACATCTTAACAGGTGCAAGAAGGTTCACTCATCTGCCATGAGATCGATCACGAGAATTCACACCATTGTGGATCATATCGTTGGTCCGGATGAGAAATTTGTGCAGGAGACCAGGAAGAAATACAAAGACTTTCGTACCCAAAGCAAGGAAACATGAAGGTTCCTAATCTCTAGTGTTAGACAATTTTTTATGTTTCCCATTATGCATCTTGTAAATATTTCCTAACATTTTATATGTCTTTTTGTAAATTGTATTTACACCAAGTCTAAGATGTCATCTTTGATAACAAATTACACTTTGACTTTGGTCAAAGTTAGGTGAGATCTCCTTGAATCACTCACCTAACTTTCCTTGATTGTCTCAAGTTAGTTTCCTAATTTTGCTCATCCCTCTTTCTATAAATATGAGGGATTTTTATTGTATTAAGGATCTTTTAGTAATTTGCAACGAAGTGCTGCCCTTTTTGAAACAAATTGTGAAACTTTGTGTTCATACTTTGCAAACAAAATTTGATCAATAAAGAAGAAGATTGCAAACCAGACTTTGTGTTGGATTCGATAATCTTGTGAATTGATCTCTTTTGGTGGTAATTAGTAAGTGATATCTAAAAGACTCTAAGCAATTCATGTAAACTTGGTGTTACATCTTTTACTTAGATTTACATTTGTGTTATGGTTAACTATGGTTGGATGATCTACAAGACTTTGCGCTTGTAATTGTTCATGTTGTTTGA
>VDFB02086081.1:356260253-356483688 GCA_007258455.2 Sequoia sempervirens | reverse complement strand
AACTCTCCCTGATGAAGTCAAGCTAGACATGTCCTTCAACGATTTCATGGAGCTTAGGAGGAAGAATAGAGGAAAAGGGAGGAATTATGAACAAAGGAGAACACCAGTACAAGGGGACTTGTATCAAGCTATCAACAAGGTTATGCTTCCCCACTTTGATGGAAGTGATAGTAGTTTTGCTCGAGCTTGGATACAGAAGCTAGACAACTATCTGGCTCTTAGACCAATGGCTGAAGAAGAAGCGATTAAGTTCGCTACGCTACACCTAGATGGGGTGGCGCATGAGTGGTGGTACCATGGCCTAGTCACCTTAGGTCATGGGTCTATCACTACCTATGATGAGTTCACCAATAGACTCATTGAGAGATTCGAGAAGGACCCAGAAGTGCATTTCAGGGAGTTGGCACAGTTGAAGCAGTATAGCATAGTTGATGCCTACATAGCTGAGTTCCAAAGACTTTCAGTAATGGTCACTGGAATAACGAAGAGAAGATTGGTGATCCTATTCAGTGAAGGATTGATGGAGCCACTCAAGGGTTGGATTAAAGCTTTTGATACACCCTCTCTACAGGAGGCAATGAAGAAAGCAAGAAACATGGAGTGGGCTGCTCCCAAAGCAAAGTTTCAATCCAAGCGATCATTTCACAAAGGGGATAGAGGGAAAAGACCTCATCAAAGACCTCATCATAAGGAGTTCAAACAACATAAACCTCATGGCACAAGATTGGATCCAGAGACTATCAATGAACTCCGAAGAAAGGGGTTATGTTTCCATTGTTGGGAAAAATGGTCCCAAGATCATGTTTGCCCAAAAGGAGCCAAAATTCATCAAATTGAATACTATTCAGCTGAAGAAAGCAATTCTGATTTTTCAGATCAGCAGACTGATTTTGAGGATAGCAAAGAAGAAAGAGCTCCAGAAGAGTCTGAAAGCGAAAGGGGAAGTGGTGGTACATTGGCTCAACTTTCGAGCTTTCAAAAGAATGAGTCTTTCAAAGTTCGAGGGATGATTAAAGGGCAGCGAATAGTTGCTCTGATTGATACTGGAGCAACACATAACTTCATTGACGAAGCTATGGTGGCAAAAAAAGGGCTGCAAACAGAAGATTTTGAAGGCTTCAAAGTTATGGTTGCAGATGGGTTTCACATCTCATGCACCAAGAAGATTTCAAACATGTCTATGCAATTGGGAAATTATGAAGTCAAGGATGACTTCTATGTGGTTAACATTGGGGATACGGATGTCGTCCTTGGCATTCAGTGGTTGTGATCTCTTGGAGAGATCTCTTTAAATCTGCAAACCATGGAGCTCAAATTTCAATCTGATGGGAAGAAGGTAGTGTTAAGAGGAATGTCTAATGGTGGTCCACGGATTGTGTCATTCAAAAGAATGGCAAGGCTGATTCGTCATGACCAAGTTGAGTGGGTTGTGGAATGTATGATTCTTCTAGCTAGTCTGGTTGAGACAAAGAGGGACTATCCTCCAGATATTCAGTCTTTACTCACCAAGAAGAGTAAAGTGTTTACTGATTTACCTCCAGGACCACCTCCTGATCGAGGTTCAGAACATGTCATAGAGCTCAAGGAAGGAGCTAAGCCAGTCATCACAACTCCATATCAGTACCCCAAAAAGCAAAAGGATGAGATTGAAAAGAAAATTAGGGAACTCTTGGAGATGGGTTTCATTCGTCCAAGTAAGAGCCCCTTTGCTTTAGCAATTGTTCTAGTGAAGAAGAAGGATGTAGAAACCCCTTGTTTCCCCTGTTTCTAAATCTGACTGAGTTTTGGTTTGTTTTTGCAATTTTTGATTTTTTTGGGTTTTTGTGCAATAAGGGTAAATTGCGATTTTGCAAGAAATAGGAAATAAATTCTTTATAAAATAAATCAATACTGAAAACGGCAGATTCTATTGCTATAATGATGCCAGTCTATCTATTATTCCTCTGAAGAGATTACAATGAATACCTAGATACATGCAAATAGAAAACAATGAATATTTATTGAAAACCTGGAAGTAAACGCAGCAAGCTGATCTGGTATGATGGTGGTACGGCTGCAACAATGATCTCTTCTCCTTCTGAATGATGTTTGCAAAACTGGTCCAGACTCCTAGGCGCCAGGTTGAATGAAGATTGCAAGCCCAAAAGAGAGACGTCTTGACCCAGGTGAAGAAACACGTCTTTTTATGCAAGTACGGCCTGACAGAATGGTACGGCCTGTAGCAGCAATAAATGCAGATGGTACGGCTCCCTTGAAATCAATGCCTGAACTCTGTATAAGGTGCGCCCTGATAGATATGTGTTCTCTGGATGAGAAACTCTGATAAAACTCTGAAGATAAATAATCTCTGAAGATCAATGATTTTCTCTGGATGAAGAAACCTCTGCTGGCAATAAATCAGGTGTTATTTCACACCCTCTGAACTGCTTCCAATGGAGATGGCTCGTTCCCCAAGGAGTTCGAACTTGAAACCCTAAAGCTTCTTGCTCAGATCAAAGTTGATCAATTTCCAATTCACAATAATCACATAATAGGCTCGATTCCCAATGCAAAGCCTATATCTCTTGAAAAGTGCGATTTCCACAAAGATAGGGAATCATTAAACATTTCGAACTTTTCCCTTTTAATTATTCAATAGTCTCAGCTCAAATATTTATTATAATTTAATTGCCAAATTGGCCCCTCTCTGATGATGGCGACCCCCTCAAACAGAATCACTTAAGTTATAATTTAATATTATAACTATATATTATAATCTTCAAATAATTAATATTTAATTAATACAATTAAATATTAATATTTCTCTCGTTATTCAACCGATGACTGATCCGTCTGAAGCTGACGAACACTGAAGTGATTCTGAACGCTGCCAAATCCATACTGCTAAAAATAGCAGGGGTCCCACGCTGACTGCCAAGAACTGCTAAAAATAGCAACTTCTGCAAGAAGTCTCCGAATGAGCCCGAACGAAAGCCAACTGATCAAGAAATGCTAACTGAAGCTGAGCCAAGCTCCAACGTGACCCTCTATCCAGTCTATCAGCCTACGAGGGTCGTATGATAGGCTAATCCTGTGCTCCGAGAGATGTCACTAAGGAGGGGACATGACAAAGGATGGTACCATTCGTATGTGTGTAGATTATCATGCTTTGAATCAAAGCACCATCAAAAATCGATATCCCATTCCAAGGATAGATAAGCTCATTGATGAGCTACATGGAGCCAAGTTCTTTTCGAAGATAGATTTGAGGACGGGCTACTATCAGATTTAGATGAGAGGATCTGATGTTGAGAAGACAGCCTTCAGATGTCACTATGGTCACTTTGAGTTCCTAGTCATGCCATTTGGGTTGACTAATGCTCCTGCTACCTTCCAGTCTTCTATGAATAGAGTCTTTCAAAAGCAGTTGAGCAAATTCGTGTTAATATTTTTTGATGACATCTTGATTTTCAGCAAGACTTGGGAAGAACATCTCAAGCACTTGGAGGAAGTGCTTAGCATCCTAGAATCAGAGAGCTTGTTTGCCAAAGAATCCAAATGTGAATTTGGAATGAAGGAGCTACTTTACCTTGGTCACATAATCAGTGCTGAAGGTGTGAAGGTTGATCCTGAAAAGATCAAGGCTATTGTTGATTGGCCACCTCCTGAGAACTTGACTCACTTGAAAGGGTTTTTGGGCCTTTGCGGATTTTACAGAAGGTTTGTGAAGGGTTGTTCACAAAATGCTGCTCCTCTTACTGACCTCACAAAAAAGGGGGCTTTTTGCTGGTCAGAAAAGGCTCAGAGTACTTTTGATAAGTTTAAGAAGATAATGAGTTCTTGTCCTGTTCTTGCTATTCCGGATTTTTCCAAGCCCTTCGAGCTACAGTGTGATGCATCGGGTGAAGGTGTTGGGGTTGTTTTAATGCAAGATAAGCATCCCATCGTATTTGAGAGCAGAAAATTAAGAGTTCAGAGGGCCTACTCTATCTATGACAAGGAAATGCTTGCAATCATGCATGCATTAGCCAAGTTCAGACAGTACTTGGTGGGGAGCAAGTTTGTGGTCAAGACTGATCACAATAGTCTCAAGCACTTCATGCATCAGAAGGATTTGAACGAGAGGCAGTAGAAGTGGGTGAGTAAGCTTCAAGCTTACGATTTTGACATTGAGTATGTCAAAGGTAAAAACAATATTGTGGCAGATGCTCTATCTAGGAGACCACATTTGAGCTCATTATGTGAGCTTACTGCTGATTGGAAGAACATGTTGCTTGCTGATTATACCAAAAATCAGTTCGCAACCAGCATCATTGAGGGTACTTTTCATGACGAAAGGTACAAGGTGGTTGAAGGGTTGATACACTACAAGGGAAGGATCTTTTTGGTGGCTGATTTTAAGCTCAAAAAGAAGATTTTGTTGACATTTCATGACATCCCACTTGCTGGTCATCAGGGATTCTTTAAGACATATAGGCAGATCTGGGAAAGATTTTCTTGGAAAGGGTTGAAAGGAGAAGTTCAACGTTACATTTAGGAGTGTCCCACTTGTCAGATGAACAAAAATGAGCATACACTACCAGCTGGTCTGCTGCAACCTCTTCCCATTCCCAATCAAAAATGGGAAAGCATCTCAATGGACTTCATCACCGGTTTGCCCAGGGTCCAAGGGAAAGACTGTATCTATGTTGTAGTGGATAGATTAACAAAATTTGCTCATTTCTTTGCCATTACCAGCTCTTTTTCAGCAGCTCAAGTTGCAGATCTGTTTTTTCATGAGGTGTTTAGATTACATGGGTTGCCAAAAAACATTGTGAGTGATAGGGACAACAAGTTCCTAAGCACCTTTTGGCAAGAGGTCTTCAGAATGAGTGGTACAGTGCTTACTCCAAGCACTAGTTATCACCCTCAAACTGATGGGCAAACAGAGATAGTGAACAAGTGGTTGAAAGGTTATTTGAGGAACTATGTTTCAGAACAGCAAAGAGCATGGGTGAAATGGCTTGACATAGGCGAGTATTGCTACAATTCTTCTTTTCACATGTCAATAAGGATGTCACCTTTCATGGCTCTTTATGGTTATGAGGCTCCTAGCTTTGCTGATTTGGTGTTTAGTGATAGCAAAGCCCCTCAAGCCAAGGATATGTTACAGCAGAGTCAAGATATCTTGAAATCATTGAAGAACAATCTACAGATTGCACAAAATCAGCAAAAGATGTACGCTGATCAGCAACGTGTTGAGCGCTCTTTTGAGGTTGGAGATATGGTTTATCTTCGACTACAGCCTTACAGACAGTCTACTCTCAAGAAGAGTGGAGCTGAGAAACTCAAACCTCGCTTCTATGGGCCGTTCAAGGTTATCAGAAAGGTGGGAGCAGTAGCTTATGAATTGGAGCTACCTTCGAGTAGCAAAGTGCACAATGTCTTCCACGTGTCTCGCCTCAAGAAGGCACTTGGACACAACGTTATTGCTTCATCACAGTCGCCACCTTTGGATGAAGAAGGACAATTAGTTTTGATTCCTGAGGAGATTCTTGATTTCAGAGAGCATTCTTTGAGGAAAAGAACAATCAAGGAGTATTTGGTGAAGTGGAAGAACTTGCCTATGGAGGATGCGACTTGGGAGAATGATGAGATTTTGCAGCCTCCAAGTTTGCAATTGCTTGAGGACAAGCAATCTTGGGGAGGGCGGACTGTAATGTCCCCTTCTCGAGCATGACTTTTTATGTTGACCGTTGGCCTATTTTGGGGACACATAGGCTTCTCGGTGGTGAAATTAGGGTTTCTTGGTTGGTGGTTTCTTTTGCTCATGGATTGGTGATTGAATTGCGGTTTCCTTCTGGGTTTTTCGTGAGCTTTTTAGTGATGTGTTCTTCTTGGCATGCTAAGCACTTTCATGAATTTACTATTTTTAGTAAATTCTATTTCTGGCAGTGGTCCTGTTGGTTTCGGCACAATTGGCCTTCTACTTCAGTATGTTCAGTTGGATTGCTCAACTTTGGCTTTGAGGAACGTTTGGAGAGATAAGTTCGAATTATTTTAATAAAGTCATATTCTAATGTTATATTTTGTTGTTGACCCCCCCTTAGCCTAGTGATTGAACTTAAGTTGTTTTAAAAGGTGGTCTTTATGGGTGGCACCTCATGTAATTGATTTAATATTTTCAAAAAAAGGCAAAAACAATGCTTGGAAAAAGGGACGCCTATCTTATTGAAGAGATTATTCTTAAATTAAAAAGTCAAATTGACCTTGGAAAGAGGGATGCCATCCTTGGAGGGAAAAGGAGTTATTTCAAATTTGAAAAGCAAGGTTTCTAGAAGCTTTTGGAGAGTCTTCACAAAGTTATAAAAGGAGGTCTTAGTCTTCATTTGCATCATCTGATATCTTGAGTAATGTTATGCTGTCGAAATGGTGTTGGACTACTTCGAGGAATGAATGCCTCCTAGCTTGGCTCAACTTCGTGCTTGTGAGATAGCACCTAGTGGAGAGGTTTGCTTGCTTTTGAGTGATTTTGTAGTGAGTTTGCTTATAGCTGTTGTTTATGCATTGTAATCCTTATATTTGCAAAATAATCAAAAAAACAGGAGTTGCTGGTTTGTGTTACAGATTTGGTTTTTAGCTCATAAGTCATTGTGTGATTTTCTTTTGGTTCTGGGTAGTTTACCCATGCATTTGCTAGGTAAGGGTGCCCCTTTCAGAGAAGTTTGGGAATTTAATTTGAAGTCTCTAATTTATTAAGGCAAAATCACCCCTAGCAACTGTACCCCTTTTGAGTGTCATTGGAATTCGTGAAGAAAATAAATAACAGCATTTAGGTTCTATTTTATGTCTCCATCTTGCGCGCCTTCATCATAGGAGTAGTTTGCATCAAATTTCATGCATTTCGGGTGAGTAGTGAGTGAGTTGTGAGCATTTCATTGAGTTTATGTACTGCTGGTTATCAGTTTCAGTCTTTGTTCTGTCATAACAGCTTGCATAGAATCCATCATTTGAGTTTGGTTTTGAAAGGAGAGACATTGAGAGCATTAAGGATAGCATTATACATTGTTGCAACATTGAGAACACTCTTATCTTGTGCTTAACAGATAAATCTCTTATATTGTAAGCTGAACAGTAGTACTGTCAGCATCTTTCTTATTCTTGCTAATCTCATGCTTGTAACTGCCCACTGAATAAGTGGAAGAGGCTGGCTTGCCGCCTGTTTATTTGAATTGCATTGTAATTTCATAAGTCTCTACCATATGGTCGCCTCATCTCCATCCTAGATTGAGTAGCACATACTTGGTGTTGAGTTGCTTTCAGTATTGTAATAGATAGGGACCCTCTGACCATATGCTCGCCGTCATCTGGCGCATTCTTGGTTAGAGTTCTTTGTATCAGCATTTCTTTAAGATCCTCTGACCAATGCTCACACCTTGCCCACATCGGGATCCTGGTGTACATCCTGGTTAGAGTTGCTTTCAGCATCGTTTTGGTTTAGAGCTAACCTTAACGGGTGCGTGTTGATTGTAACTTGCAATTGAAAAATCGAAAAAAAATTGGCTCGGTATATTTCAATTATACAAACATCCAATACTAGATATTGCAATTCTACATATTAACAAAGTGTTGTTGTAGCTCATCAGTTGTTAGAAACTTATAACCATTGGAGTCTTCATCTATGGAACTCTGTATTTATAAATAAATACTTTGTTTCTTTACCATCAAGATTGCTTCAATATTTTTACTAGCCCATGTTTTGAGTTATGCCTGATAAAACATGCTTGTGGGATCAAAGTTTAATCAATTTCTAATTTTTCACAAAGATTGGAATAAGAGAGTAGATTCATCCCGATATTGCTATCAAGATTCAACCATGTAGTTTTACAAGTCAAACTCATTGACCCATGTTTCATGAGTAGTGGTTTACAAGAACCCATTTCTCATGATAGTGAATGGTCCACTCCACTCATTGCATCTAGGTGATGCTCACAGAGGTGAAGCACTGGGCTTTCCTAGGAGGCCACCCATCCCGGTACTACTCCAACACAAGTGTGCTTAATCAGACTTTTTCCAAGGTTAAACCCACTTAGCTTGCAACCCTATTTGCAAAACCTTCAGCAAGTGTTGTGCCTTATGAACCATTCATTATAGAGCCCCTTTAGCTTGTCAATTGATAAGAGGTATTTGCTATCAAGACTCAGCCATGTAGTTTTAAGAGTCAAACTCATTGACCCATATTTTAAGAGTAGATTCCTTTTTTTTTTCAATTTTGAAATAACAGTGATTCTAGAGGGTAATCTGTGCTGCTGATATCCTTGAGTACTATTTTCTACCTATTTGTTGTCAGTGATATTGCCAGTGGTAATTTTATCAATGAGGAAAGAGCCCCTAATAATTTATTCCCAGACACAAAAACGTAAGGAGGAGATTAAATGATTTTCAAGTTTGGTTTTCTAACAGTCTGCAGAACTCTTGATCCCTTATTTAACTGCTAACTTATGCTAATTAGAAGAAACGGTGAAGAAGCTAAAATATAATGGTAAATAAACAATTTACCTGTAAAGAAAGTAGCTGAATATTGTGCGAGAACGATGACATTAAAAGGACACATTTTGCAGGTTAAAAAGGAAAACCTTTTGAGACAACAAATTGCTTACAGTTGAGTAAGCAGCTGTAGAAGAGGTGGTACATTCACGAGCATCTACACACAAGCCTGCAGCCTGCAGCCTGCAGCGCTTCCCACCCAGTACACTCCTGGGACTGTCAGTTTTATACTTATTATGCATGGCAGAAAGAAAGCATAACCTTCATCTTAAAAATTTAAAAACCTCAAAAGGGGAAACTTGAGACAACAAATTGCTTACAGTTGAGTAAGCAGCTGCAAAAGAGGTGGTACATTCACGAGCATGTACACACGAGCATGCAGCCCGCAGCGCTTCTCACCCAGTACACTCGTGCGACTGTCAGTTTTATACTTATTATGCATGGCACAAAGAAAGCATAATCTTCATCTTAAAAATTAAAAACCTCAAACAATGTGATGAGTGTCATAAGACCCTAAATCTGCCAGCCAATGTGACGGGTGTCATAAAACTCTAAATCTGCCAGTTAATGAGCATAAATTCTTTACACTTTGAACATTGCAGCAGAGCTTCATACACAAAAGCCAATAGTTCTTATTGGTTGGAAAGTGCACATATTAATTCACAATATACATGCATGATTGCTATAGTTCTCCATCAAGAACTAAAAATGTACAATGTCCACAATCAGAAACCGGTGTTTGTAACAAAAAATATTTGACTGGATAAGATCAGCATGGCCACAGAAAATTGCAAACTTCCTTAGTAGTTTACACAAAAATATAATGGAGAAATACCCTTCGCTTGCGTGGCTCAAATTGGAATGATAAAACACTCTTAAAGAGATTTAGAGGTTGAAGAGCTTTCAAATCCAGGCATGCGAGTGAATTGACAGATAAAACCTTTTCAATTACCAACATTAAGTAGGACATGGATAAAATTATAAATATCTACACAAAACTGTTATCAAATATGACTGGGTAGTACTATACATTAACTTAATCAGAGTCGACAAAAAGCTTCAACAAGGGCTCTGACAGCATTTTCTTGGGCCACAGCATTGCCTGCCTTCCACACTAAAGTGAACAATTTGATTGTCACAGTGCTTCACTGGAGTACCAGCTCTTGTATTTGATGACCACGCAACATAAAGTTGCTCTACTATTGCTGAAGTAAGCAAATTATCACTCAGGTCCAATAGCTGAAGGTATTTTGCCATAAAAATTGCTGAGAAGAGCTCAGATCCATACTCTGTCAGTGGAGTTCCATTTGTTTTGGTCTCTCCTTTTGATGAGGCACTTTTGTTTGACTGGAAATCTAGAAATTGATGAGACCTGCCCCGGAGAAGCCCCAATGAACGTGACGAGCTTGCACAATCCTCCTCAAGGGAAGAGCAATTGGCACCTTCTGGTCCTCCCTCATCCTCACTGTCTGCCACATCATACTTATTATGGTTTCTGCCATGCTTCTTACAAGTTTGTTGAGAGTGTTGCTCAATGCTTACAATTTTATCCCCGGTGCAAGCTTTGGTACCATTACAATTGAACTCCGTAGGGATTGAATGGCACATCTGGCCATCTGGATTGTGGCACTCATTGTTGTTCACACAATCCAGAAATTCCACACATTCCATGACAATTGGGATTTCAATTTGTATTGACTTGTCTCCGGTTCTAATTTCTGAATATTCTCCATGATTGTTCTTGGTAGTCAGAACTTCTTCACCACAGCATGCTGTGCTTGTCCTATCAGCTCCACCAACAATGTTAAAGATGGTATCATCTCCAACAATGGTATTTCCAGCAAGACCAAGTTCTTGTAGTGAACGGTTCTCTGCAAGATGATACTCACATATTTGAAGTGTATTCCCAAATTAACTGAACTACAGAAATAAAACATAGCATTCAATGAAGTATCAAAGATTTACCTGACAATGCCTTGATGATTTTGAGAACGCCAGTTTGACCAAGGCTGCATTTGTTTATCATCAGACACTTCAAATGGCATTTTGCATTTCCAAGAAGATATCCAAAAGCATTGACCCCCTGATCCAATGCAAGCCAAGTATGGATGGGATCAAAATACAGTAATGTATAAAAAAACTTGCAGGTCTGTATAATAAAAAAGTAGTGGCGTACAGGAATACAAAGTAAACGCTCTTAAAGGTTGACTCCAAGTGTTGCAACAAATAAAACTTAGCATCAATACGTCAGTATTATGCTCACATTGACAGGTCAATGGTTAGGATCTTGTCACAACAAATGTCAGATTTGTAATGTTATTGTCTTTTTATTAGTTTCATTCTGCTCTTCAATAATGTCTGCTCAATATTTTATTTTATGAAATATTGCGCATTCACTAATTGCAGACTGGCATATACCTTAAATGGAAATAAACCAGTGCTTCATCATAAGCTTTACCACACAGAAGTAGAAAAGATTGATAGGAAATGTTTTCTTTTGGATACGTATCTTCTACACTCTGCAATATGCAAATATGTTTCTCATAGATTGAAAAACCCAGTTATCATCATTATCAAACAAAAATATACCCTTAATTTGTATCATAGCTTTGTAACTAAATAGCACTCAATATTTCATGTATGGAATTCAAACATCCTTTTAGAAGAATTATCAAAACTGATGTAAAGTGAGTATGTTGAGCTTAGGATAAAGGAGACACCATTCGAAAGAAAAGAGATGTAACTATTGCACAGACTTCTACAATTATGATAATTGCACAGAGTTTCTTACTATAAACACATATTCACGGTAGTAAAGCAAAGACCAACAAGTCTGAAGATGAAATGGCTTGCTTGTTATTGGTTAGACAACTAAATCTTTGCATGACTGCAACATCAAACATGTCATGTGGAGACTTTTATTTGCTTCCTATAAATATGGCACACATATCCAACCTAATCAAGTTGTGTTGTGTTAGTTATGCATCATATACTTGCATGTTAACACTTCTAATGACTACATACCTGATCCGTTAAGGGTCAGTTTGACTTGATATCAAGAAGGAAGAAGATGTTTCAAGACAGTCAGATACTTGGTTGCTAGAGAATGTTCAGGATGGTATTATTGCAAAATTGTATATACCCCCTCTTTTCAAAGTTATCAATTGTCCTTGCATCATGAAACAAGTATTACCATCCTAGTTATTGTTGGCAGGGGCCAACTTTAGTTTATGTTTCGGCTGAACACTTTAGGGTTTGCATTAATTGATTTCCCTTGCATTGTTGTGATTGGCTAATCAGGATTTCAAGCTCATGTGATCATTAATGAGTGTTGGGATAGGTATGTCATACACCTTGGAATCTTAACAATGAATTTATTTACCATTTGTTAATTATTTGTAAGCCCTCTTGGAAAAGGGTGTCCCACTTTGTTTTGACATTTTGTGCACTTTGTATTGCATTTTATGACATGTATTAGTACTCAAATTTGCTACCCATAAAAAACTGTGCTTAATCATATATGTAGCCAAATGTCACATCGATGTCAACTTTGTTATTTTTCCTATCAAAGTGGTTAAGTTCTTAGGTGTTGGTCTGTCTTGGTCTACTAACAATGTATGCAAATTGCTCATCATGAAGATTCTCAAGCTATGAGTCCTAAAGGACGCTTCAGCTCCAACACTAGCAGAGGGAAGACAGGGTGAAGTTCAAAGAAAGACTATGATGGTAGATATGAAACACAAGCAAGAAGGATTGAGGCTAAGAAAAATCTTCTTGGGTAAATTGAGACAAACATATATGAGGGCCATCTTCCAAGACATTGCCTTCCAAGCATAAAGTTGTCACTACAAAACGTCCAATATTCAAGACAAGAAGTTTCAACGAGACCCAAAGATCAAACTTTCAATTTTTACAAAGTCTATTTTTTTAGAAAAAAACTATTTTTTGCTTTTTTAATGTCCCAAATTATTTTTTTGTTTTCTCCACCTTTTTGGTGAAAAGCAGTGGATGGTGGAGGTAGGAAGTTTCTAGAGCAGTTTCAATCTTTGTCATGTGAAAATAGAATTTAGATAGATGAAAAGCAATGAGAAATAATACTTCTATTAAAATTGGTGTCCAAAAGAAAAATGAAACAAAGTTAAAAGAAATTCAAAGTTGTGAGTAGTGATTCAATAATTGTCAATAATGAACCAGAACTTCCACTAAAAAGCAAATGGGAACTAAATTCAATCAAGCACCAAAATAGCATATTTTTTGTACCAAAATGAAGTGGGAACAAAGCCCAAGTAGCACCCAAGTTAGTATATAGGCCCAAGTGACAGATGGGCATCAAATAAAATGAAATAAATTATAAAGGAGAAAAAGTGATGAATCTGAGCCTTCATTCAAAGTGACGCTTAAGCCAAAATTGAAGATCAATTAAAGCAACGACCAAAATATTGGATCCTTTTATTTAGATGGATGCTCAAGATGAGAAACATTAATGGCAAGAATGTAATATTTAATAGTATTTTCAGAGGATGAAGATAGAATTGCTTTCAAAGCAAATTATTTTTATTATTTTTGGAAGCTTCAAGATGATCTAACTAGAAAAATATAAAAATGTGCCATTTACACATACAAAGTAGTAAGAGTTGTCACCCAACATATGTTGTGGAGATTGTCATTAGCATTTCAAGTCAATTAAATTGTTAAGTGTCTTTGTCTAACAAAGTTGAAGTTGAAGATTGAAGCAATAGTGTTAGAGAGTTAACTTTCGGTGCCATTGCAGAGTAGCTTAGAGGACACACTAGGTTTTTCAGCTGGTTTTCCATCAGTTTTCACCAATTACCAGCAATTTCCTTCATCTTCCATGTGTTCCATTGACTACTACAGCAACTGTGCCTACAAATTATCACTACTACAGTAGTTTCACACTTGCCAAATTGCTGCTACAACTGTACTGCAATCACAGTGATCGTACCCTTGCCAGATTGATACTACAGCGACTATACCTGTAGATTATCATTGCTACAGCAGTTTAGCATTTAACAAATTGCTGCTATAGCAATTGCACCTACAAATTATCACTGCCACAACAACTGTAACTTTGCCAAATTGCTGCTATAGCAAGTATAACTGCAAATTATCATTGCCACAACAGTTTCACATTTGCTAAACTGCTGCTACAACAAGTGTACCTGCAAATTGTCACTACCACAACAGTTTCACACTTGCCAAATTGCTTCTACGACGATTATACCTACAAATTATCACTACCACCTTGACCTTACCTGCAAAATCCTTCTGTAGCAGCAATTGTACCTGCAATTCAATCTTTTATTTGACTGTTTGTTGGCGTTTCAATTAGCACCTCTGGAGTGCTTATTGGAAACAGTCAGCTATTGCAAGTTTGTAGTGTTTGCTTCTTCAATTTGGGAGGGGAAGATCCCTCTTGTTGTTGGTTTTGCCTAAAATGAATAAAGTAAACTACTGTTCCTATCTTTTTTACTCAACAGTAGGACACAAGGGTGCATAAACACAGTGCGTTGTAGCTAAGGTTTTCTCTGGTTTCTGCAGATCTTAACTACAACTAAACTAGCTTTTAATCTATCCTATCTCCTCAAGATAAACAGAGCATGAGGGCATAAGAGTGGGAATGTATGGTTTGATCACTTGGACGAACTAGTCTCCCAGGATGCATCCAAAGGAACTGAACTCCCAAATTTATATTGAAATAAAATCCACACAAGTAATCCAAACAGTAAGTTATTTCTCAGGATTCCCAAGGAGGTACCAAGACCTTTCCGAGGTGTAGGCTGAAAAGTAAACTACTTGAGACAACTAAAAGGACGATAATCTAACTTTCTAAATTCCCAAGGAGGTACCAAGACCTTTCCAAGGTGTAGATTGAAAACAAATTATTGATAACAACATACAATGATAAAACTTTGAGATTTTAGATTAAAGGCATGGTAACTCTCTTGATTTATTTTCTCAATATTCCACCAAAGGTAACACGTTGGGACAACAACTTATATCAAAGAGACAATGACACATGAAGCGATCAAACCAAGAACACATGAACAATGATTGAATACACCTATTTGAATAGAGAGAACACAAGTTGTACCGGGTGTTTAACTATAACATGTTGTACCCAAACCAAATTTTTTGCTTCATTAAGGCATTTTTGCTTGAAAGAGTCTAAACCTTGTTAAACTGATGTCAAAATATAGTTTTTGGGCAAGTCAAGTATGGACTTTGGTTAGTGTCATGTTAGTCATTAGCAACAATTGGTCAGTACCTAGAGGTCAGAACTTAAGCCTAAGACTCAAAGTAGGACATATTATGATGGAGAAGTGCTTCACGACAATTTTATACCCCCACAAGGTCAATTCAGTGACCAGAAAAGTGTTTATGGAGATAAAAACAGATGAAGACATTTTGCAGAAAGCAAATTTGTGCCCCTGTAGCTTAGGGGCGCCCTTCTTTTTGAAGGCTCAGATCTTGTTGCATTTGCTTGCAAATATGTTCAATCTCTTCAGAATTAGTCCAACTTTCCGACGTGCTATCAAGCGAAGTCATCCAAAGTGCAAAACTCCGACAATCGAAGTTAGAAGCTGAAGGTATGAGGAGAGTGCATGTCACAGAGATTGTCAAATTTACAATTCTTGCGCCCCTGGGGTAGCCAAAGGGCGCCCTTGAATTTGACTCCTCAGATGGATGAATTTGCAAATTTTGTTTTCGGGGGATCTTTTCTAACTTAGTTTAGCTCCGCAATGCACAAGTTCGCGAGATGATCTAACATTCTGAGTGATCGTGGTTGAGGTTCTACCGAGCACGTAAATCAGAGAGTGGAAAAATGAAGTAATACATACTTGTACCTCTGTAGGCCAGGGGCGCCTAGCCTTTAGGCCTACCAGATGGGGTTTTTAGCCGTCACAATCTTCACGAGACTTATATGGAATTACTGCAACTATCCAATGAGTCCAACCATCAGCCTTCGGGATTCGTCAAACACCCATACATGAGGGGTCAATGTAGAGTGCTGAAGAAATCAGGCAGCCAGAAAAATGGCTAAGTATAGAAAATACACATCCCCTTGGAAAAGGCGCCCTTCTTTTTGAGGTCTTAGAAGCAGTTTTCCTGCTTCATCACCTCCAAAGACATCTCTTGTAAGTTGTTCTAGCTACGCAGAGAGATTCACGATGCATGAATCAGAGTACCCCAACTCCCAGCGTCAGGGATCAAAGTATGGTGTCCGGATGAAAGTTACACTTTTGTCAAATTGGTGTTTGCGCCTTCACAGGCTAGAGGCGCCCTTGCTTTTGGGATTCCTAATGCAGCTTTCAGATGCCTTACATACAGTCGTTGTATGCAGTATTCTTCCAATCACGCAATGAACCCATCATCTAGTCAACAGAGTTCATCATTCACCAGTAGTGGCAGTTTGAAGCGTCAGATGGAAAAACGGAGAAATGGCTAAGTTTGGAGACCTTGCATCAATTTAATCAAAGGCGCCTAATTTTTTGAGGTGTCAAACGTTGATTTTAGCAAATTGCAACTCCCAACAAACATTTTGTAATACCCCTCATGTTTGTTGTTGGGACTTATTATTTTCCTATGCTTTGTTTGATACTTTGAGACTGTGCTAGCATTGTTTATTGTTTGGTGATTATGCTACTTCATTTGAGGACATGGTTATTTGATATGACATTATAGTTTGGTGATGTTAATTTGATTTTAGTTATACATTGCGATGCAGTGATTCAGTAATTTATTTTATGATGTGATCAGTTAGTTAGAAATGTTATTTCATAATTGTTATTGTAATTGTTAGTATAGTTTGGTGAGAGGACAGTGTAGCACCACTCCTTCACGAGTGCCTTGCTATGCTACAATTCCTTCTCACAATGCGATGCTTTGATTATATATATATATATATATATATATATATATATATATATATATATATATATGTACACAATCTTGTTTGTATGCAGGAATTGTAGGTACAAAGTCTCGATTCCACCTGCTTCGGCAAGATAGGGCGAGCATCAAATTACCCAACGGGCATGATGTTGAAACAAAGATGACAAGGAAGTCACCCCGTACCCCTCTGCGCAGTCTCACTGACTGTTGTGCACAGTACTTGAAGAGGCCAACAACCTTTATGCATTTGGCAAAGTTTGTTTTTATTTAATTATATATATATATATATATTTCATTTTTAGTATGAAAAAAATATAATTGTGATTATTATGTAAAAAGCAAAATTTTATTGGGAATTGGAATTTTATTTATTGAAATTTATTATAGAATTAGTTAAAGGTAAAAGAGAGGTTTTGTAATGTAATTAAAAGAACTATATTAATTTTGTGTGGAAGTTATTACGTTACTCTATTTTCTAAGTCTGCTTGACTTCGTTGTTTCCTTGAGTTATCATTTTGACTTTTATAATGTGGGAACCCTGTCGATCTTATGAACCCAAATTTTGGTGGTTGTGATCCTTAGAATTCCAGAGGCATGTTTTTATTATTGAATATTTATCCTCGTTTTATGTACTCCTGAGGTTGCAAAATAATAATATTATTATTCTTTGGAAGGGTTGTACGAGTTGTGTTAAGATTTTGATTATGTGTATAGCGAGATGAGTAATGCCTTGCATGTCTTCTGTTGCGACTTATTGCTTTATTCTTTATGGTACAACCCTTGCTTGCTTTGTTATGTTTTGGGATCTTAGGGAGAGTGGCTCTTCGTGGGGGTTGGCACCTCAAAAGGAGGAAGAGCTCGAGATAAGTGATAACCTAATAATAGAACTTAGGGGGATGGGTAGTAAAAACATATAAGATAATCTTGGATGCCTTGTCTATGCATTAAGGCTATCACAAACTGATGGTAGACTGGGAAGGCCGTGGTCGGCAAAGTCATAATCTCGTCCTCATGAGAGGTTAACGGCTCCGCATGAGCTACCCTATGGGGCCGACCCCTCAAGTAGGAGGAAGGGCCAGGATAACCATAGATGGGGGTTAGCGCCTCATGTTGGAGGAAGGGCCAAGATAACCCATGTAGGCTATGTGATGACACTCTCCACCAGACACCCTTATGCCTTGTCTCTTGATTGCCTCTGGAATTGTTTTCTGAATGTTGTTTCAGATTCATTTGTAAATGTTTTATGATTGTTTCCTCGGTTACTTGGTTAATGGTTATTGCCTTGCTTGTTGTGATGAGATTTATGGCTTTGTGTTTATTACGTCGATTCATGGATGTTGTTGTTTATGTCCTTTGTATTCCTTGGTGTTGTATTTGGAATTATCGTAATATGTCATTCTTTATTTGAGTTAGTCTTGTGGCATTCATGGTCGTGATTACTTCCTTGTCACCTCTGAGCACGGGGAGTGGATTATTTATAACCCACGTGGTTGGGTGGAACGTGCTCTGCAACCGTTGGGTTCCCCATCAACATTCATTCTTCTCAGCATTCTTCAGTTGGAGCTTGTACCAGTTGTTCATTTTGTAATTCAGACATTATTTGTACTATGTATCTCTCCCACATGTATGGGAGATTTCATTGTATTCATTATTGATCATGTAATGTATTAAACGACGATGTATTGTATATGAACATTTGTAACCATTCATTTTATGAGATTTGATATAGTTGTATCACGTGATGTATTATTCTTTTACTTATGGTTACATGGAGGTACTTCTGTAAATGGATTTTGTAATGTTGGTGTATGTAATTTTAGATATGTTTTTTTAGCGTTATCTTTTATCTTTTCATTATGAGTTGTTATGCGATGTGACCTCGCGTGCCCCAGAGGACTTGACATTATGATGTTAATGTGCAATGTAAATGTGTTTTAATGTTTAATTGCATGTTTACTTTGTATTATTTAAAAAAAAAATTATGTGCAATGTTTTGTCCTTTGGGGTTTGCACGACAGGCGTTACACATTTCATCCTTGCTCTGCAGGCTTCGCGATGGATATCTTAGCTCAATCACAGCCTCACTCAGTCACCCAAAAATCAGAGATGAACAGGGGTGACTGTTACTTTGCAATTAGCTATAAAGTAGGAAGTTAGCAAAAAAGCTAATAACTCTTGCAAATGGACGCATGAAGGGTCAAATGAGGACTTTTCGGAATCAGTGGATTTTGTTGAGTGCATCTAGATGTTGAGATTTTCGCTAACTGATTAAAATAATATTTAATTCAAGTTTTGCATGCAAAGCTTTAAAATGGCGAATTTCTTCAATAATTTATTATTGGTGCCTTTTTAATATTTTAATCTCAAATTTGCATGGTAAAGCTAACTAAATATTATAATATTATTTTATTCCCAGGACTCCAAGTCAATATGAGTTCAACTAGAGGGGGTCCAATCAGAACCTTTCTTTTGTTAGTAAGGGTTTAAAGCTGTGAGTGGCGCCATTATGGACGATTTTGATCTATTTAATCAAGTTTGGTGCCATATTTCATTCATCTAGCTTAATAGAGGCAAATTTCCTTCAAAGTTGGGCGAATTTTATTAGTAGATAATTTCGAAGACATCGAAATATTCTTTTGCAGGTACTGTTGAAAACTAAGGATCAGATTTAATGCACAGAGAATTAATTCAAATCAGACAATAACACAGTAGATACCCTGGCAAAACCCTCCACTTGAGGGAGAAAAACCCAGCAACAAAGATCCTCTTGTATATATAAAAATGGCAACAATTCTCTTTACAATGAGGCCATTCACAAGGCCAATATCCAGCATCAACTCTGGATGCAATAACAGATGATAATCTGCTCTTCCTTGTGATCTAAATCTGCACCTAGAGAGATTCGCAATCTGCTCTTGAAGGAATTCGCACTTGGATGAAGGAATAATCAGAGCTTGCTTGATTGATGATCAAGGAGAGAGAGGTGGTCTCTTATAAATGCATGGCCATAATAGACCTCACAAGGTCGGCCTCAAACATAAGTTACAATTTGAATAAGTCGGCCAAGATACAAAACAGTTACAACTCATAAATGATGTCGGCCCCAAGGAGTTAAGTAACCTTTACATGTCGGCCAAATCATAACACACAAAATAATTATACATGTCGGCCAAATCATGAGACACAAATAATAAGAGGTAAATTGAATAGCCGATGGCTACATTCAATTTAAGACTTTCTCAAGGAATGTGAGCTGGAAGGATCAACCAACGCTGTTATAACATTAACAGGTACAAGTCCAAATTCATCAGTAGAATTTGAGTGGCAATTTTAGCCGAAGAAAAAGCATCAAAACCTCTATTTCTATCTAAATTCTTCTATTTCTCGTCTTAATTTCTTTCACATGTTTGAAAAACTGGCAACTTTTGACAAATCAAATCATCTGGGTCGATTTAGCATAGCTTCCTCAATAAAACCCACGTGCTAGAATTTTTCAGGAAAATTTACTCCAAAGAACCAATTCTCGAGGCTCTGATTTTCTTAACTGAAATTCCTCTACATGGTCGAGTAGAAGTCAAATTTTCGCAAATCTGACATTTTGCGTTTGTTATGAGCCCAGTTGGCTCCAGCCAAACCCCTGTAGTATTTTGCTTATCATCTTGTGCTTTTTAGTTTTTTAAAGAATTTTTCTAGACATAAGAGAAGGGGCGTACAACATATAAATGCTTATAAAACACTGTTTTAAGCTAATATTGATAAAATGAAAGTGTAGAAGGTATTAAATAACCATAACAAAGAGATTACATATGATAGATATACCCGAAATCCTCCAAATTATTTTATTAAGAAAATATTCTAGTTTGCTAGCCAAGAATGATGAAAACTGACAAATTCCAATGTAGAAGGCTATAGAATCAAATCTCCAACCTGAAAATTGAGGGAAATGAACTATAGAAGCTAGACGCCAAAGGAGAAGATGAAAAACCCTCAAGAAAGAAGGCGTTTCTCCTCAAAACTCCAAACGCCCTTGATAGAAGAGCCACGCACTTCAAGAAGGAAATCACGTCCTCAACAAGGAAGGTACGGCCATGAAGCTAGAATGTCTACTAAATGAAGAAGGATGCCAATCTCTCAAACCCTCCTATATTTTATTGAAAACTACTGAATATTGCACAGAAAATGTTGATTAAGCACTGTAGAAACTCCTGAATTGAAGCCCCCGTTGTTGCAATCATTCAACTAATCTTTCATAGTCTCACAATCACAAATCTATGAAGAATTGTTGCTCTCCAGAGATGAAATCTCCTGAAACCCTTGTCTCAAAGAAGTAAAGCTCAGCCAAAGCCAAAGAGAAATGTTAAATAATCAATAATGAGTTTTAATTTCCTTTGCTTTGCCTTATAAGGCCAAAAGGCACGCATCCCAAGAAGTGACACCACTTTTATGCCATTTAAATATATTAGAATATATTTAAGTCACTTTTCAATAGTTCCCACTTAAATACTTGGGCGCCCAACTTTAAGTGATTTAATTAATCACTTTATGAAATATTTCAATAAAGTGCTTTTAATTTTCACTTAAATAAATTTAAGTGATCACTTTATTATAAAATCAAGTTGACTTTATAATATTTCGTCAAATAAATTAAAATCACTTTAATCCACTAACATATTAATATGTCGCTCATAACTCAACATAGTGGCGTGCCGTCAGAAGCTGTAAATCACTGAACTGCCAAGGCCTGTTGTGAGCCAATCATTGAACTCAAAGGATGGAAATGAAAAAACCCACCAAATAAGGCCACTGACTCTCTAACGAAATACTGTTAGCCTACAAGGGTCCAAGAGATGGGCTAACTCAACTGCTCCTGAGAACTAACTAGAGCAGGGACATTACAGGGTTGTCTTAGAATCTTTTTTTGGACAAAACCCATATCTCATAATTTTTCGTGAAAATTGCCCTTCGATAAGCTATTTTTAGCTTTCTAGAAAAGTTGTCATAATATAGCCGTGTTCACAGTCAACAGGCGAGTTTTTCATAATGCAATACACTTAGCTCGAATTCAAGATCAAGTCAGTCTTGACTCATGACTTCATCAGGACAGTTGACACGAATCTACATAAGGTGCTTCCAGAAGCAGTCTTGGATCCAATCAAGATAAAAGATTCGATACTTCAAAACATTCAACACTTCGAGTTGCTTGAGGCTGCTTCTATACCTATCTCAGTTCATTGCATAGAGTTCGTAATGTCTTGTGTTAAGCATTACAATTCTGCTACTCACGAGATACAGTCAGTAGATGGATGGGTCATATGAAATCTCAAACCCCTAGATGTTGAGAGATGTTTTGGTATTCCTCAACACCCGAATAGTCTAGTCATTTCCATGGAGCAGTGAGAGCGAGCATTCAATGTTGATATGGACAAGTGTCAAAGTAAGATGGCAAAGAGATGGTTAAAACATAAAAAGAACAAGTTGTCGAGCAATGTGGGTCGTGGTGAATACAAGGAGTATGCGGTTTTGATTACACTTCTCAATTGTGTCTTAGGTTATGCAGATCCAAACAGATTCCAACCCTGGATGTATTCTATCATTGGTCAGATCATCTTCGGGTGAGAGCATTATGACAAGGATCCTTAATCAACGACATTCTCCACGAGCAAATCACCGGTTTTCTAGTTACTCACCAGTTTCACATGTGTTCCTACCTCGTATACTTAATCGACTATCATGGTTAGTTTAGAGGGTTGAACACGATGGGCATACTCAGTGTACAGAAATTCTACCATTACTATGACCAGCTTGAGTTCACGAAGGCTGAACGACATTTCAAGCGTGTGCATTAGGCTTTCTTGATGTACACAGTGAGGAACCAAGACCGGGAGTTGCATGTTCGTATCTCAACGGTTGCTAGAGTAGTGATGGTTGATTGGGAAAACTAGTTCATTCAGTTCCCTACATATACCTACATCCGTGTCTATGGATACACAGGAAATCCAGCCATGCTTCCACGCTATACTTCGGATAGGACAGTCTTTATGGAGTTCCTGAGGCAATTGTACGATGTTCATCAACATTTGTGCCACAAGTGTAAACAAGCTGCCAACTTTCCAATGCAGTTCGGAATCTATTGGTGCAAGACAACAAGTGATGCTAAAGTTGCAGGACAAGAGTTGGAGAAATATAAACTCAAGTACCTTGTCGACACCCGCACATATGATCCTTGGGGTCATTATGCAACACGCCTTGGTGGTCGCTCATATCATAAGCCTACAATGGAGGATTATTGGGTGAACTGCGAGGATGATTTTGAGGTGCACAGATGCAGCTATAGCAGGTTCTCTCTCCCATAGATTTATGCCTTCTTGGCAGAAGATGCGGGAGGTTTGTTAGAGGATGAGGGGGATACACTTCCTCAATTTTTCAGAGAGCAAGTTGATACACAACCACTACCAACTGTTGATTGGTTCACCAAAGAATATTCATCAATGAAGGAGAGGTCTAGTAGAGTTATTCAAAACGGTATACTTTACCTCGAGAGCAAGAAGACCAGGAGGGTAGTCATGCCTAGAACAGAGCCGCCACCAGTGGATGCTTCACTACCTTCCTCGTCTAAACCCAAACAGAAGAAAAGGAGTAACCCTCCTAAGAAGAGTCAAACGCCTAGCAACTCAAAAGGGAAGGCACTTTCTACTAAGGTACACATGGAGCCTGTTAGAGAGACAGTTTAGAGTTTGCCAGAGCCTGAGGTTTAGCCTCGCATACCATCACCAACACCAGAGCAATCTCTAGTTCCAATTCACATTGATTTGGACTTGGACTCTCCACCTCGCAGTAACACCTCTACACGTTCACTCTTGCCAGAGCCTCTCATTGCTAGTACAGATCCTTTCAGTGGGATTAGTCAAGACTCATCTTGGCTTGAAATTCAACTAGGAAGGAAGAGGAGGCAACTGTCTTACGTACTTGATCATTCAGATTTTGATCATGCCTACTAGGATGCGCCCAACAAGAGGATCAAGAAACAGGTCCATGTGGAGAGGAACGCTGACAAGGAGATTGTCATTGAGACTGCTATAACTCTAGAGGGGAAGAGCTTGAACGAGATTGAAGTTCAGGACTTCGAAGTGATCACAGTCAACCTTGGTCGAAGCACACGCCAGACAGAGGTTGATCTCCTACAGGTTGCAACAAATAGCGCAAGGGATAGAATCATGTAAGATGAAGAAGACAAGGCAGCCCTCAAGGCTGAAATCCAACAGCTTCGTCAATACATTTCTAGCCTTGTACACAAAACAGAAGATGTCACCGTCACACTCCCACCGATGCTAGAGCCATCGGTAGAACACGGTCAACTTGATCACCTAGTTGCATATGGCAAGCGTTTGGAGGATTGGGAGGAGTTTGTTACTAGAGGCCGCTTTGTGCTTGCAAAGTTATATCAGCTGTGGTACAATGCATGCAAACTCCGTTTACATCTCTACGATGAGGAGCGAGACTTGGCAATGGACAGACCCAAAGATGAGATTATGATTGCTCACCTGAGGATGGCATATGAATCAATCACAGATGCAAAAGACAAAGAGGCTATCTACACTTGGAGGACAGTTGATTTTCAAGGTGAAGATAGAGGAGACAATGGCATCAAAGTTGGTTGAGAGCAGAGAGCACGTCACTAGTGCACTCCGGTATGTGAGAACTCTCATGTCTCGCATACCATGCCAGTATCAGCTTGAGGGTGGTGCGTATGTTGAGCTTGCTGACATACAATCAGAGCTCTAGGCACTCATTCATAGTATTTTTAGTAGGGAGACCGTTGGCTGTAAGATGAATCAACTTATAGTCATGTCAGTGTTGTTTGATGAGGCAACCAAGAGCAAAGGTGAACTTCAGTGCCAAATCACAGGCGGTGTGGACATGTTGCACAGACACAGTATACTTCGACAGAGTATTACTGCCCCAGATGTTGACGCAATCAACAACCTCGTGGAGTGGTTAGTTGCTCGAGATAACAGCCAATGATCAGTCAGTTAGAACCTGCAGTTGTCTGCAAGGACAAAATCAAGAGCACGCAATTAGAACTCGACTTCCATCTTTAGTTCTCTTTGTTGGGACCATGCACGCATGTCTATCTTATCCTCAGAGTTATTTTGCAGGACTTGGAGTTTCATTTAGGGTTTTCATTAATTGATGGTAGTGTTCCAATTAACTTGCTTTCAATAAGGACGTGCATGCTTGCACATTGTCCATTTAGATTAAATGTATCAGTTAACTGTTTTCCTTTATTAGGGTTTAGTAATAAAATCTTGCATGCATTGCAAGACTGTAGTTGACTCAAGGTGATTTTAGGGTTCCCTACACCTTTCGATGTCTATAAATAAGAGCTTTTGCTCATTTGTAAATAACTTTTGCACGAGAGAGTAATATATGTTCTGCCCACCTTGCTTGTAATATTGCTTATTCTGTATTTGTTCACAATTATTTATTATGATGATGAATTGCTATGCCACTCAGGTTTCATGTTGTTATTATGGTGAATGCTTATCTTAGTTAAATATAGTGGCTAGTTTGATTGTAAATTGTATTTGTGTTTCGTCTATGCAATTTACTATCCTAGTTGGCTATCCTTTATGTTGTGTTTTTAATAAGCCTATTCAGAAGAGCAAATAGTTGTGCCCACCTTGCCTTCATGTTGTGAATCTGTACTCAAAACTTATCGTTTGATGTGTGTGCCAATAAACTTATTCAGTCTAGCAAATAGTTGTTCCCACCTTGCCTTCATGTTGTGAAGTTGTACTCAGTTTATCGTATAAAATCATTCCCACTCCATCTCCCCATGCTCTAATTTCTTGAGGAAATTGGATAGTATAAGCTAGTTAGTTTTAAGTTGTAGTTAAGACCTGCGAAACCATAAAATCCTTGGCTGCAACGCTTAAACTTTCTCGCAAACCTTGTGCCTCTTTTAGCTGAGACAAAAAGATAGGAATTAGTTTAGTTTACCTTTTACAAGCATTTGTCCACACAATGAGGAAGCTTCCCCTCCTAATTTGAAGAGCACTCATTGCATAGTGTGTATAGTTGTCCGTACCAACTTGCACTCCAGAGGTGTTCGTTGTTACGCCAACATAACAAATACGATCCAAGAACATATACTAAGCAGACAATATGAAGGCTTGTGAGCTTAGCGTTTTGCTGCTGTGAAGTAAAGTTACAAAATAATGAGCCCAAGGCTCTTATTTATAAAACTCAAAGGAGTAGGCAACCCTAAAATCTCCTTGAGTTAACAATCAATTCGTGCTAATCAGCAAGATTTATTTCTATGTCTAAAACTAGGTGAGCAAACAGTTAACTGGAAATCTACTTTAGTTAACTGAAACTAAACAAAGAGTCAACCGAAAGTCTACATCGGTTGACTGAAAGTAAACTACAAGGTGAACCTTAATTACAAAATGTGCCTCCAAAATAGACATCCACAATTAGTGGAGATCTAAGATCCATAATTCGTGGAAGTCAAATTAGACATCCTCAATTAGTGGGATCTAATATGCCTGATTTGTGGGACTTGGAGTTAATTTGGAAAGGGGCATCAAGTTAACTCCAGCCACAATTAATGCTACTTTGAGGGTAGGACATCCTTGGTGTTGTACACCTCTTCTCCACTAGTCAATAGTGCCTCTAAGCAATCGTTGACCTCCTCAAACTTTGGGCATTTAATGCCCCGTAAGATGATGACATGACATTTCAACATCTCTTCACCTGTCACAAGCTACTGCTGATATTCTATGCACTTTGCAACTGCATCATCTAGCTTGGTGGACATGGCTGCAACTTTACTCAACTTGCAACCATTAGGATTATCGAGGAATGTACTATGGACAACATCCTAGAATTGTTTTTGTAATATGCCTAGCTCAATGTAGGCACCTTCCTTGTGCTGACAAAGGCAAAGGATGGATATTACCAATGTTCTTGCGAAATTGATAATACCTGCCACAATATGTTGATAGTTGATCAATTCCACAAAATTGGCATCATAGGCTTTCACCTTGTATGCCATTTGTTCCTTCCAAGCAAAGAGATGTTGCTTGTTCTCTCTAGTGGTAACTGATTGGTACACCATGTGTAAAACTGTGACTGTGATTTCATCCCCTGGCCTCTTCTCTGTTGTCTCTAGCTCTGACTGTTGGATCTTTACGCGAAGTTCATGTGCTCTATCCCTCAACTGGTATAGTTTTGTCAATATGCACCGTCCTTTGACAACAAATTCCTCCACTTAATTTCTCAAGTGTTTTCCATATGAAATCAGCTGATAAAGGTTTTGCTCCACGGGGAGGTCTAACAATTCTCATGGCACAGCTAAGACGTTTGGGGTACCGTGCATTAGGCTAGATATGTACATCCTCAATTGCTAATTTTCAGCCTTTAAGGTTGCTTTGTCTCTTCCATCCTTAGCCATTCTCTCTTGAACACTCACCGAGGCAATTCCGAGAAGATCTGCCTCCACCTGACGAGTGGTCTTTCCGAGGTTGACCTTCGACAATGTGAAGTCCTTAACCTCTACCTCACAGGGACATGATCAAACTCTATGAAGTCAAGCTAGTAGGATGACCTTTCCCTCTTCCTTCCTAGGAGACCCTCAAGCCAAATTGAATCCTGACTAGCCTCGCTGGAAGGAGGAATGTTAGGCCCTTGAATGCTTGATGAATGAAATTGTGTTGCAGTGATGTCTTGCAGTGGAGAGTCCAAATCAATGGGGACTTGTGACTACTGAGATGGTGGTGAAGTAGGAGGCTTTGTCTCTATCACAGGCACTGTATCCATTGCAACTGCTTCCATCATGAGCTCTGTATTTGCAGTGATTATCTCAATCACTGGCTCGGGTGCAATAGTTTTTACTATCTTAGGAATGTGGTTGTCTTCGCATATAACTCTTGTGCTCTTCCCCTCATGTGCCCTGACATCCACATCCCTTTGGGAGGATTGCTCCACTGCTTCTATTTGGGCTACTTCCTTGAAGTGGAAGGTAGGGAAGATTGAATTGGTGGCGGCTTTATTTGGGGAAGTACTACCTTCCTTGTCTTCTTGCTGTCTAGGTAGAGTTGACTGTTTCTGATAACCCTACTCGTTCTTTCCTCTATAGATGTGTTCTCCTTTGCATACCAATCCACTTTTCCAAGTGGTTGTGAGTCTCCTTAATCCACGAAGAATGAGGGGAGAATGACTTCCCCGTCATCATCAGATAGGCCCTCAATGTCTTCTGACATAAAGTTAGCAATTTGTGGGAGCCTAAATCGACTATAGTTCCTTCTTCGTACATCAAACTCATCATCACAGTTTGTTATCACGAAATCTAGCAACGCTCGTTCCACAGATAACCCCCCTACAAAACTTGTCTATTTCCTAGGTTCGTTCCAAAGCCTAAATGCGTTCCAAAGCCTCAAACAATCAGTTTGAGCATCCTGCTATGTTCGCCTCGTCAAGACCTTCGAAATGAGCTCTTTCGCGAAGTCTCACTGTCAATACTTAGTGAAATTGTTAAATGTGCAGTTGTGCCCAAAAACAACACTCCAACTCACATCTATAAATTTGGCTAAGTGTTGAAAGTGCAGGGGCACCAAAAATCAGCGCCCTGCACAAAGGTGATTATTTGAAGATGTAGAAGCACTTAAAAAGTGTGCCTTTACATCTTTTTCCTAGACTTAGCCAAAAATTGGCTTAGGCACACTTTTTCAGGTCTTTTGCATTTTTCGCTTATCATGCCATCTTTTATGCCTCAATTTAATCAACGACTTAAGTTAGGTTTTTGGCATTTCTCAATCACTTAAAAGTGATTTTATGTTTCATTTTTAGCATTCTTGATCTCCACCCCATTTTCTCTTTGTTGGGTGCACATCAACTTCATCCAAAAATGTGTTTTTATGCAGACCTCTTTCTTGGTCAAGCTGGGATTTTGAGTTCTTTTCTCAGGTATGTTGTCCGTTTCTCTTTTCTTTACTTCTCTTTGTGTCTACATTTTGTTTGCTAGGTTTGTTAATGCATTTTCCAAGTCATGCTCTTGATTTCTTTAAATCAAAAAGCGTTTTCTTTCTTGCTCTTCCAAGCACACAGGTTTCATGCTCCTCTAACGTGTGAGTTTTATGCTCTTAAAAACGCATTTCTTTCCAACGGACCTCCATTGTTCGTGTTGATCTTTCCTCTTCTTTAGATACGCGTTTTTGGTTGTTTTGTATCACTATCCTCTCCATGCGTTTTTTCCAATTGCCTCTTGATTCCCCATCATTTTTGTGTCTTCTATGGAGCGAAATGTTCATTATTTCCAAGTTTCTAAAGAAAGAAATTCTTCAAATCTTTGAATGAGCTTTATTCTCTATACTATGGCGTTGCAATTGGAGGCCTATATACTAAACCAAGTTTCAGATTTCCAAATCTCCAAATGGTTCGAAGTCTTCATGTCCGAGCGGACTTTTTATCCATTATTGCACATGTTTCATTCTTCACAATGCTGAAGCGCTTAAACTTAATGCCATTACACTTGCATATGAAACTTCCAAGAAGTAAATATTAAGGCGCTAAATTTCAGCGCCCTAACATAATGAAACTTGTTTTAAACACTTTAGTGCAGGAGCATTGTTTTTCAGCGCCCCTGTACCAAAGTTTTCTCCTAAGTGCAAGGGCGCTAATTTTCAACGTCCTTACACTTTTCCCAATTTTTGTTTCTAAACACTTCAAAACTTGCCATTTTCATCCTGAACCTCACCCCTTCCACTTTGTGCATCGTTTTGTGTGCCTTGTCACTTGCTCCACGCTTGCTCATCATCATTGCTCGCTTCACCAATCCCCATGCTGTTTTCCGACTAACGTTTGCTCTGACTCCACATCTTGCAATCTCTTTTCAAGATCCTCAAAGTTGTCAATCGGAGATTTAGTTGCTCTCTGATGACTACTAGAGAACCTCCGTCGTCTTCAAAAGCTAAAGACAAAATGGAGTATAAATATCAAGGTGTCTATCCGCCAACTGTAGTGGTCTCCAAGGTGGAAGAAATAAAAGACAGAGGTTGGTCATCAAGACTTGGTTGATTTTGCAGAGAAAACTGAGAAGAAGCCTCTTCCTGATTCTATGAGAGCAATTCTACATAGTAACCTGCATTTGGTATCTATGTTCCCTATTGTTGCGCACAATACAGAATTTGTCCTTCAAGGTGCATCCCACTACATCAGGGAGAGCAGAAGTGTAATTGATTCTTCTGGGCACGAGATTTTAAGACTCGACCCTAACTTCTTTGATATTGTGTTTAAAGTTCCACAGATGGAGAAGTACATTGATATCTTGATACAAAAAGCACAAGAATTCTATGATACTAATCCCAATAAGGCTAAAAACTTGATAAATAGCCAATGGTTAAAGAAGCCTAGGCAAATTGTTTCCAGATGGCCAAAGGGACTCCTGCAAAGTGATTTCAAAGATGATGTCAAAGATATGATCATGTTCTTGAGCAGAGTGAAGGGCTTGCCCAAATCATCCACTTTTCATGACTGGATGTATGAATACATCAGAATCATAAGAAGACAAAAAGTTCATATTGATTGGGGCAAACAGATCAACGATGAAATACATGAACAACTGATCAATGTGCCTTCTACATTAAAATTCTATATGACTTCTTATCTGGTGTATGCAACAGCTGTAATGAGGCAATTTCCAGGTCTATCCAAGAAAGGGAATCGAATGCTGGTACCTGTGTATAAATTTTTCAATCAATTGGATTTGAAGGAAAGCTTCCATCATTTCAAGAGGGTTACTGATGCTTTCTTCGTGCTGTTGCTTTTCAATTTTGATTTGACTCTCGAGAGGAGAAGGGTATCTGATGAGGCCTATAAGGCGATAAGTAAAGTTGGATGCATATTTCTACAATTCCTAACATTTACTTATTTGAGAGTAGGGTGCTACACTGGTTGCCCTTACATGCTGCTACGATATCCTTCAGACAATTGGGTTCTCATGGAGATGTGCAGACAGCTGATTTCAGTCCACAATTAACGAAGAAATATTCACAAGCGTGGATTCAAGTTCCCACTCACAATCGGTAGATATACTATCCCGACTGTACAAAAAGCCAAATCTGTTTATGCTAAGATGCAAATCATGACAATCAAGACCTACAGGTATAGGTTTGATTTTGATTACCGAGATGTCAAAAGGAAATTGGAAAAGGGTCATCATCATAAGTATCGTTTTGAGGACATTTCGGCTAATTGTAGAGATGAAGAAGCCATCTGCTAAATGGATTATTGCAGGTTGACCATACAGTAGATCAAAGACCTTGATATTGCTGACCTACCAGAGGATTTTACAAATCTTGGCGATATCATGAATGTTGTCTATGATGAACAAGAGATTTCTAAGAAGCCATTGCCTACAATCCAATGGTCTAGAAAAGAAAGTACTAGCATCAGAGAGAGATTGGCACCAATCTTATCCAACACTGCAAAATGGTTACACAAGCATGGTTTTGAAATGAAAAGTTTCAGAACAGATTCGGAAGGAGAAGAATCCGAGCAGAAGCTCACCGACAACAGAACTCCACGTGAAAAATAAATCAACGGTTGTTCCCACTTCTTCACGAAGAGGTCCCAGAATCAAGTTTATTGTTGGCAAGAAAGATACCCAGGTCGTCCCAAAAGGAGAAACCATGGAATTTGAACCATCTCTCTCTAAAGGTAAAAGGGTTGTTTTAGAGGAGATAGATGAAGAAGGTATTTCCAGTGACCAATCCGTTGAAGATGAAGAATCAGTAGAAGCAGACTCCGATGTAGAAGAAGTTTCTGAAAGCGGACAAGAGTCTAAAGGTGATTTCGAAGGTGAACCAAAATCGGAGAGACAAGAGGGTGATCAATAAGAACCCAGGCATGATGAAGAAAGAACTATGTCTCCACCTAAGAATGTAGTTGAGGAAATTCCTAGAACGTCATCGCCTGTGATTTCCAGTGTTCCTCATACTCTTCCAAATCTAAGTACTCCACCTCATGTTCCTTCATCACCTATTCTTACCACAAGCATTCTTGCACCATCGACCTTGCTTGATACTCCCTCAGTGACAAGCATTCACACGATTGATATTTTGTCAAGTCCTCTATCACCCATTCCTAGCTTGTCTTCACCGACATATGATATCACTTCTGAAACTGAGTTCAATCAGTTCATGAATGAATCAATATGTGATCAGTTCAATGTGCAATCTACAAGAGCAATGATGACAGACACTTCGCCCATTGTCACAATACCCATGGTAACTTCAGAAGTGACAATGACGACAGAGTTGACGGTGAATCCAGAAGTTCACACCTCCTTTCTTCCCCCTTGGTTGATATCTCAAGTATCGAAGCGGAAGAAACAAATGATTTCTACAGAGGAGCTCGACCTTGAAGAGATAGTCCCTCCAAAAGCTAAAGGGAAGAAAAAGGTGAAAGTATACTCAAGACTAAATGTCAACAAGATTGGTCACAAGTATGCGGAGATTGGCATACCACCGCAAGAAGAAGGAGATGTCAATATGGAGGACTATATAGTAATAAGAGTCCAGCTTGGCAAAGTTACCAATGAAAGCGCAAAAGCAAATGCACAAGTGACATTGGACATCTTGGCTAGAAGACTGGATAAAATGGAGCAAGCTCGCAATATGTACAAACAAAGGGCAAAGCATTATGCCACTGTTGTAAAGAAACTTGCAGGATCTTCAACTAATGCACAACCGCTAGCAATGGTAAGTATTGAGGACTCAGCTATCAAGAAAGCTGAGAAGTTCGCCTCCAAAGGCAAGGTGTTGTATGATTTCATTGAAAAGATCATAGAACACAGATCTCAGATTATAATGGCTGCGGACGAGAAAACTACTCTGTTGGCCAAGCTCACCACAGAGCTTGATAAGGAGAAAAGTGTATTTTCCCAGGAGAGCAGAGATATGGAAAAATGCTTGTTGTCATGGTCACAGATGAAGCAGGTAAAGCTCAATAAATTGGTGGAAGCCGGGGTAATTCCCGATAAAGAAAAATTCATTGAGGTAAGACAAATCTTGAAACATCGAATTCAAGTAATTCAATCTCTTACGGGGGATCTCCACCAAGTGCAGGAAGATGTCAAAGGGCATCGTGTGATTATTGAAAAAGGTATCAAGGAGTTACTAGGACAACTTCTTGAGGAAAATCGTATCTTCCTACCAGCCACAGAAATATCCCAAATCTTCAAAGAAGCCATCATGAAGTTGATTGACAGTGCAAACTTTTCAAAAGCCTCTATGAACATCATTTGTGATACAAGGCTCACATTGGATAACCTAAAAACGCATCTTGACAGGTGCAAGAAGGTTCACTCATCTGCCATGAGAATTCACACCATTGTGGATTACACCGTTGGTCCAGATGAGAAGTTCGTGCAGGAGACCAAGAAGAAATACGAAGACTTCCGCGCCCAAAGCAAGGAAACATGAAGGTTCCTGATCTCCAGTGTTAGACATTTTTATGCTTCCCATTATGCATCCTATAAATATTTCCTGACATTTTATATGTCTTTTTGTAAATTGTAAATGCAGCAAGTTCGAGATGTAATTTCATTAAGAAAAATTACACTTTGACTTTGGTCAAAGTTAGGTGAGATCTCTTAGAATCGCTCACCCAACTTTCCTTGATTTTCTCAATTAGTTTCCTAATTTTGCTCTTCCCTCTTTCCATATATATGTATTGTTTATCTTTTCGTATTTTGTAACAAAGTGCTGCCCTTTTTGAAACAAATTGTGAAACTTTGTGTTCATGCTTTGCGAACGAAATCTGATCAATAAAGAAGAAGATTGCAAACCAGACTTTGTGTTGCATTCTATAGTCTTGTGAATTGATCTCTTTTGGTGGTGATTGGTAAGTGATGTCTGAAAGACTCTAAGTAATTCATGTAAACTTTGTGTTACATCCTTTACTTGGATTTACATTTGTGTTTTTTTTTAACTATTGTTGAATTATCTACAAGACTTTGTGCTTGTAATTGTTCATGCTCTTTAGATACTTTGGTTGGATGATCTACAAGACTTTGCGCTTGTAATTGTTCATACTATTCGAGGAATTGCTGTATCTAAGAAGACTTTGTGCTTCTAATGCAACAAACGATACGTCTCCCATAGATCTACCATTGAAAAAGCTACGGAACGACTTTGTGCCTTCGTGAGCTTTCCCTTTTATTTTACTTGTTTATCATTAATCACTTCTGGTATCTCTACGCTTTGCTTTGACAAGATAGAGGTATTGGTATTATTGCTCGTTGAACGTTTAAGGTTATTGTGAATCGAGAACTTCCAACAGTGAAGCATTATAAACATCTACTCTGAAAAAAGAGAGAAGGATGAATGTGACACACCCCCCCCCCCCCACTTCGTAAGTATTGTGTACATTTTGTAATTACTTTATTTGTTTTACTATAGCTTTTGTCAGCAATAAGAAGGGCGCCTCCCCTTTCTTAGAGGAGAAATTTATATCTCACATAGTTGTGGTTGAAGTCTTAGTTGTGTAATCTATTGGTAAATTGATTACATAATTTTCACCCAACAGTTTTTTGGCGACTTCATTGGGGAACAACATACGCAATCTAAGCCTCACGCTTTTGATTGAAGGAGATAAGTTTCCTATTTCTTACTGTTCTTTTGTATATTGTTACTTTTATAATCTTCATCTTGTTCAGATCTACATTCTAGCGGACCGAAAATATACACAAGGATTGAGGGCTCAAGGAGTAGTAGATCCAATTTTTGAAGAGTTGTTGCAACGTAATTTTCCATTTACTCCTCCACGAGTAAGGTCACCACTACAACATGTTGTAAGCTACCCTCCGCATAGCCAAAGATCTCCTCTCTCAAGTGTTTGGTTTGTGAAATATGCTAACCAATTTTTTTCGAAGTAATTACACAACATAACCAGCAATAGTTGATTGGATTAGCGTTAGCATTAAACTGAAAAACTGAACTTGAATTGAAGAACTACTCAACGTCAAGAATGTGCACTCAAGATCCCACTGAGGGCGAGGTGCTAACATATGACGGAGTGTTAAAGATTGAAATTATGAAATGATAGGCGGATAACCAGCCATGACAACAATTCCACACTACCACCAAACAGTGGAGGGAAAAGATTACAATAAGAACAATTCATCCGCTGCGGCGGGCATCCACGGACTGTGGGGATTCACCACTTTGAGTGGGTACAAGAGTTACAAAACAATTTAACCACACTGGCGGTAAACCATCCAGGGGACTTTAGTGAGAGTTTAATCAAATAGTTGCAGCAATAATATTGGGTTAGATTAGTACTACTAATCAAAACCTTACAAGTTCAACATGACTGCAAATACATGAATTACAATGAGAAATGAGATAAGGAGATAAGAATGAATTCTAACAATGTTCTTTGCTTTCCAATGACTGAAAAATGATGAACACTGGAAACTGATAAATCTGATGTAAAATCCTGAGTTCTGGAAATTTATAACAGCAAACTGGAAAACAGTAAAATACTCATAACTCACTCATTTCACCTCCGAATTGATTGAAATTTGTTGCAAAGGACTCTCAGAAGATAGGCGACCAAACCAGGAGGTAGAAACAGCAGCAAATCACGTCCTTTAATTTCTGGCACAATTCCCAATGCAACTGAAAAAGTACGGCCTCCTTGAGAAATCGATTTTGCAAGTGTAAAATAAATACTTGGAATTAAATTCCAATTCTTTGAGGAAGGTGGCGCCTTCAGTCAACAAATGGATGGCCAAAGTACCCAGAACAAAATAAAATTCACTCCAAAAGATATGAACAAAACTCAGCTTCAGCTGTAGCAAAAACCAGGAACTCAAAACTGTGAAATACTCCAAAATTTATTAATCTTTGATGCTCAATCTGCTAGTCTGATGTTGAGAAGCAGCAATGTAGCCAACTAGGTGTTATATTGCAAACACGAAATTGGATGAAAGGCTAGGAGGTAGACATCCTCGAAGCAATATGTCAATTGTCATTTCGACAGCAGAACTTTAGCATAGTTTTCATGGATGAAATGCTGGAGCAAAAGCCTTCAATAAATAAGAAATCACCAAAACTCTTCAATTTCCTGAGAAGCAGCTCAAAAGACACAAGAGACCTTTCCAATTCCAAAAGACCAGTCAACTTCTCAAGTGGCGTCCCAAAAGCCTCCAAGAATTTCACTTTATTCAATAATATAAAAGTGGCGTCCACTTTTGCTCAAGGAATAAAGTTCATAATAAAATTAATAAAGCTCTTAATGAAGGCATAACCTTCATGGCCCCACTTTAAAAACAACTTAAGTCATCTCCTTAGGCCAAGGGGGGGGTGTCAACAGTGAATTAAAACATAATGCCTTCAATTAAATATTTTTCACCAATTAAAGTTTTCTGAAGACCAAACCATAATAACAATAACTGCTCCAACTGCAAAGGACTAAGAATAGACAACTGCACTGCCACAACAAGCATTTACTATAAATAGTAAATAACATGAAATGCCACAAAACTCCAAGCCACGAAACCCTAAATTCACCTCATTCCAGCCTACGGGTTCCGGAATAGACTGATGAATTGCAATGCTGATCATTGATGAGAAGGGGACATTACAGTTTGTTTACCGCAAGCCTCCCATTCAGATACCTGTTGTGCAACCAGCTATGGCCGCACCACCTATAGGACCATGGGGAAATGCTTTTGGTCCCCTCCGTTTGGCCGTACCTTTGCACAAATTGCCACGCGTTTCCAGAAAGTATCTCCTGAAGTTTCAAGGTGATGGCAAACAACATCCCAATGAGCACATATCCGCATTCTACATTGTTTGTGGCGTTCTCGGCATTGAGCATGAAGACGTTTCTGTAAGATTGTTCATTGAATCCCTTCAAGGGGTTGTAGTCGAATGGTACTTTACTCTTCCTAACGCCTTTGTCACCGACTAGGCCTCTCTTCACACAAAGTTTGAACAAAGATTCAAACCTGCTGAAGATTCACACGCTTTGTTGGCACAACTCACCACCATGCACAAAGAAGCTCACAAGCCCATGTGTGAGTTCGTGGAAAAATTTAATAAATTGGTGACGCAAATCCCAAATGATGCAAGACCGACGGATCATAACCTGAAGTGCTTCTTCATCAACACACAACTACCCAAAGTGAGTTTCTACTTACGCAGGGAAAATCTTGTCAATGTCAAAGCAACTCAGCAACTAGCTACCAGCCTGGAGGATGACATGATCCTTGTTGGAGAAATAAGGATGGGAACTAACGGAAACAAAAGGATGCAAGCCTCAGGGTCTTCAACATCTAATGTTAACCCTCCCAGTGCCAACTCCAATTTTATGAATCTTATGGTCCAAAGGTTGGCAAATGATGTCTTGTCCCTGAAAAAGCAAGTTTCGAACAATAACAACAATAGCAACTACAAGGATGTCCCTAGGAGGACTTTCCCTAATTACGCTGGCAACAAAAATCAAAATCGTCTCTTGACACCCCTAGGAAGGCTTGCTCTAGAAGCCCCACCCGCTAACAATGTCGTGGGATATTATGAGGCTGAACAAGACAATTATGCACAACAAGAATACCTTGAAGAAGAAAATGTTGATCTCTTCCAAGAAGAAGAAATTGAATCAACTGGCGACTCCAAGATTAGCTACTTGCAAATGACAGAGCAAGAAGAAGAAGATGACTTGGTGATTGACACTTATGCTATTTTTACACGACATCAACAAAATCAACTTGACAAAGCTCAAGTTGCTGCTCTCCCCGAAAAAGAGAAGCCATCTGTCACAATCGCCAAAAGAGGATCTCCCCTCCCTTGGCAACCTAAGAAAGCAACGAATGCACAAGTACACCTCGTCCCTCTTCATCTACTCCCGCTGCCCCTAAAGCTAATCCTCTCGTTCCAAAGACCAATGTGCCTTTTGTAAAACCAATCAATGAAGTTACAACTTCCAGGCTTTTGACATTATTGACCATGCCAAGAAAACCAAGGTTTAGATGTCTGAGGCTGAATACCTCAAAGCCAACCCTGACCAATTTGTCAAGTTTGTTAAAGACAAAAGAATTTCCCCAAGTCAGGATACACTTCATGACACCCCTGTTACTCCTAAACCCAAGATGCCACAGAGTAACCTTGTATCCAATCCTCCAACTGCCTCTGGATGCATCAATCCTTTTTTCATCTCCCTACTTGTAAATGGTTTTAAGTTGAGTAGCTATGTCATAGATTCTGGTGCATCCAATAACGTGATGCCCGCCAAAGTAGCCACTGCTTTGGGCCTTGAGATGACCAAAACTTTTAGCCATTGTTTCTCCGTGGAGAACAAACAAGTGCCATTGATCGGCTAGATCAAGGATGCACAGTACGCATTCGTTGCATACCCAGAGAAGAAAATAAAAATTACGGTCCTTGTGGCCGATGTACCAACATCCTACAAAATCATCCTCAAATGCAATTTTTGCAAAGATGTTGAAGGGGAAATAAGCATGGATATGTCTGAAGCAAGAATACTCGTAAAAGGTGTGATGCAAAAATTGGTTCCTAAAAAGGAGTCAAAGTCTTCAGCTTCCCAATCAGATGATCCCAAAGTTCAGATCATGTTCGAATCCTCAGGCGTGGGAACTTACTATCTACAAACAAATGAGGTAGGAGAATCCTTGACTCAAAATGAGTCAGAAAATGATGATATTTCCTCCACTTCAAATGAATCGTCATCAAGTGATTTGTCTATCTCCGATCATGAATCCTCATCAGACGATGAAGCCTTGGACTTCGACACTGTTAGCCTTGGTGATCCCAACGGTGTTTGGTTGCTCGAATTTGATGGTAGCTGCTCTTCAACTGGTTCTGGAGCAGGAATGGTTTTTATTTAACCAATGGGAAAAAAATTTCCCTTCTCTTTCAAGTTACAATTTGATAACACTAATAACACCACCGAATATGAGGCCCTATTATTGGGAATGCAAGTTGCATTGAAGAAAGGTATAAAAAATCTCCATGCACAAGGTGATGCAAAGCTCATAACATGTCAAGTGAGAAATTTTTATTAGACAAAGAATGACAGACTCAAGCATTATCGTAATCTAGTATGGAATTTCATCGAGGAATTCGAAGCTTTTGATATATTTGTTGTTCCCAAAGAATATAATACCAGAGCTAATTCTCTCGCAATCTCCGCGACGCTCTTGGTGCCACACAAAGACTTTCAAGGTTCTACCTACACCATTGAGCTAGTTTTCAGCCCAAGTGTCCCTGACAATTCAAAGAACTGCCAAATTTTCAATGATGATCATCAGATCATTGCCTTTCTAGAGAAAGCAGAGAACTTTGATGAGTTGTACTTCAAAGGTAGCGATTCTCCGCCTCGAGAATCTGTGTCAAATATGGACCCTGTTACAAGTGAAGAATATTTGCAACTCAAAGGGAATAAGATTCCCAAAGGATTAGTAGCCTTAGAGAAGCTTTTTGACAAGCATGATCACCACGTTAAAATGCAACTCTTAGATTCCGACTCATCTAATGAAGTGAAGAGATGTTGCATAGCAGATGCTTCCAGATACTCTTACTTCCTTATGATCGATGGATGTGAGTGTCGTTTATATTGGGATCCAGGTGGTGAAAGAGTTAGCACTATAGTTTCGATGGCTACCATTGGTTTGCTTCACCATTTCCGACATGGTGAAGTTGAGATAAGGGTTGAGCGGTGGAAGTCTGAGAGTGTTATTCTTGGCAAACTTCTATTCTGGATTTGGGATCCAGGTATATTTTGTCGGACACTCTCTAGTGTGTGGTGGGATCCTTTGTGTGCATCAGCGTTCCAGGCAGTTCATTGGTCAGTATTGCGGCATGTATGTAATGTCCCCATTTTGGCCATACGCTCTTCGTTCGGTTTTAGCTTATTTCCGAAAATTCATAAGCTACTCAGATGTGCAAATTTAGGGTTTCCACTTTCATTAAGTCTTGCTTCCAGCTCAATTCTGCTTTCTATTGGTTTTGAGGTAAACTTACTATTTTTGGCAGTGGCTATTTTTAGTAAGTCTAATTTTGGCAGTGGCATCATCAGCAATTCAACTCAAGTCATCTTGTTATCCATCAGTTTCAGTTTGGCCTTGGGTTTGGTTTTCTTCATGAGTTGAGTTTATACTTAGTCAAATTTCATGTTTCTCAGTTGTACCCCACGCCTAGGAGTAATAACTTCATGTTGTTTTAAAAGAGGGGCCATTAAGGGGGTCAATTGTGCATTTAATAATTTATTAAATGCTTTATTGTTGCAAAGTGAAGTTGGACACCTAAAGGAGGTTGAGTAATATTTTATTATTTCAAAAAGTAAAAGGCAAAAAGGTGGCGTCCCTTTTGGAAGTTGAAGTGATTCAACTTCTTGGAATTTGAAGAGTTCTTCTTGCTTCATTTTCCAACTAAAGCTTATATATTTCTGCTGTTTGAAGAGCTGATTATCGAATGTTTATGCTAATGTTATGCTGTCAAAATTGTTGAAAACTAAGGATCAGATTTAATGCACAGAGAATTAATTCAAATCAGACAATAACACAGTAGATACCCTGGGAAAACCCTCCACTTGAGGGAGAAAAACCCAGCAACAAAGATCCTCTTGTATTAATAATAATGGCAACAATTATCTTTACAATGAGGCCAATCACAAGGCCAATATCCAGCATCAACTCTAGATGCAATAACAGATGATAATCTGTACTTCCTTGTGATCCGAATCTGCACTTAGGGAAATTCGCAATCTGCTCTTGAAGGAATTCGCACTTGGGAATGAAGGAATAATTCGAACTTGCTTGGTGGATAAACAAGGAGAGAGGTGGTCTCTTATAGATGCATGACTATAAGAGACCTCACAAGGTCGGCCTCAACCATAACCATAAATTACAATTTTATCAAGTCGGCCAAGATACAATGATAAATAATAAATACAAGTCATAAAGAAAGTCGGCCAGAATGAGAATAATATTATTTACAAAGAGATGCGCCCATACTCATTTATTCTCACATATAAATAAATAGCCAATAGGCTACATTTATTTATGACTTTACTCGAGGCTGGAAGGATGAACCCGAAGCTGCCACATATCATTAACAAAAATGACAACTTGTTTAATACTTCGAGGAATGCTTACCTCCTAGTTCCAATCCAATTCCGTGCTTGAAAGACAACACCTAGTTGGTCTTATTGCTGCTTCTCAATTAGACTAGCAGATTGTGCTTCAAAGTTGGTGAATTTTGGTGAGAATTTCAGTTTTAATGTTGCTGGTGTATACACAGCTGAAGGTGTTTTTTGTTAACTTTTGATGTGAATTTATTTTGGTTATGGGTATTTGATCCTTGCAATTCTATGCTAATCGCGACCATATTTGAAGAATTTCAGAATTTAATTCCATGTATTTGATTTTTAGCAAGAGAAATCGCCCCTCTATAGGGCCGTACCATCTTGAGAGTGCATTGGGATTTGTGCAAAATAATATCTTGAGTTTTGATGCAGTTTTGTGGTTTGAGTTTGGGCCCCTATCCTCTAGAGAGACTTTGCATTTCGTTTCATTCAATTCAAAGGTATATTGAAAGAATTATGAGCACTTCATTGTTAAATAGGTTGCTGGTTTACAGTTTCAGTTTGCTGGTTTTTATTATCAGACTTCAATAAGTTCAGAATTTGGCTTCAATTTCAATCTTTGAGAGTTATATAAACTAGCTAAATTCATCCTTCACATATTTGCATTCATTCTACTATTGTAACACTTGTAATTTGCAGTTTTTCTTAATTGTAAGGTTGAGAATTAGTAGTACTAATCCAACCATTTATTTACTGCATTTACTTGTGATCTTTAATGCAAATATTATAACCCCTGGATGGTTTACCGCCAGTGTGGAGGAATCTGATTTGTATTTACTTTCTATCACCCACTGTTAAGTGGAGAATTCCCACTGTTTAGTGGATGCCCGCCGCAGTGGAGGAATTAGTATGGATTATGTTGTTTTCTTCCCCCCCACTGTTTAAGTGGTTGAGCGGATTTCTTCATGGCTGGTTATCCGCCTATTTGTTTCAGTTTTCAATTAATATGTTAGCACCTCGCCCTCAGTGGGATCTTGTGTGCACATTCTTGACGTTGAGTTTGTTTCATTTCAAGTACTGTTCTTTAATTTCTCCGCCATATGACAACACCTATCCTTCCTTGGGATTGAGTGTGCATTCTTGGCGTTGAGTTCTTTCAAGCTTGGATTTCAATTTTGATGCTAACGCTAATCCATTGGCGTAGTGTTGATTGTGTGTGAAAATCTATCGAAAAAATTGGTTGGCATATTTCAATGTACATGGTGTGGATTGCTCGCAGCTTCGCATTTGGTTCACATGTACATGAGTTGAGTTCGATGCACAGTATTAGTGCACATGGATCGGATAGCTGGTTTGTTGTCTCTCTTCGTGCAGTTGAGTTTATGTTGGTGTTGCAACAATTGTGTTTATGTGTGGGACGTTACACAGTCTTCTTTTGGACCTTTGGTGGGGTGGTGTTTCTATGCAGTAGAGATTGCTTGGGGACAAGCAATTTTAGGGAGGGTGGACTGTAATATCCCCACTTTCGTAAGCATCAAGGTTTGGAGGATGGCTTTTGACCCTCATAGGCTAATGGAGTTGTTCAGAGGGTCTTGTTTGGCAATTATATGGTTGCCTTCTCCTTCAGAGCAAAGTTTGGTTCAGGATTGTCCTTCGATTGTTGATTAAGGGCTCACTTTCGCACAATTACTATTTATAGTAAATCAACAGGTCAAGAGAGTCTAGTATTTCTATTTATAGTATGCAATCTGGACGTGTGATGATTTCAGTGTTGATCTCAATTTTTAGTCGGCCTAGCGAAATAAAAATTAATGTGCAAGTTATATTATTTAATTATTATTAAAGGTAACTTTAATAATAATTAATCATTAAAAGTATATTATAAAGTTATATTAAAGGGGTCATTTAATAACTTAAAGTGCATTTAATGAATAATTAAATTGGGTGCCCACTTTGAGGAATTATTATAAAGTTATTCAATGCACATTTAATATTATTATTAAATGATTGAAAAGAATCTTCTAGAAGGTCGACCTCTTCTTGGAGAAAAATTATATAAAAGGATCAACCAAGCTATTATTGAATCATCCAAGATTTGATATTTGACTTGAATGTTTTGCTGTGGAGAAGAGGAAACATAGGGTTTCTGCAATTTCTACAATTCTTGGCCATTGGGAACGAAAACTCTCATTGGTTTGCATACCTGAGGTTGTGAAAAATCTTCCGAAGGATTTCCCGTGGATTGGCTGCATCCAGTAGTCAATATTGAGCTTATTTTGTAAAGTTGTTCAAAAAGGGTTTCAAAGCATTTATCCATTTGTGCTACATTGAGGATTATCTTCAAATTGGTGAAAAATCGATTCAAGAATAATTTTGATGCAATTTTCCATCATACTGCAGCAGTGTTGAAGACCCACGATTTTGCTCATGGAGGTTTATCTATGCATCGATTTCATATGGGTATTTGGGTGCTCCATTTTGTGAGTCTAGGCAATGATATGTGGTGAAAGAAACAAGTGTTTGCAGCTGTCAATAATTTATTATTGAGGACATCATTCTAGAACAGGGGCGGCTCATGTTTGGTGTTGATTTGGCTTGGAGGGGTTTTCATTTGTTGCACCCAAGATTGCCACAGCTCCAACAAACATAGGCGATCATATTTTCCAGGTTCTTGCATCTTGTTTAGTTCATTCGCATCAGTATATCAGTTGTATAAGGCGCTGTCATATATTATCTTGTAGCTGCATTGTAAGCCAAGAGTCTTGGCATTTGCATTTCAGTGTAACAGAAGATTGTAATCAGTCATTAAACTCAATAAAAAAGAGGGATAAGGTTGCATCTCAATTGTTTGACAATTTGTCATTATCATAGTTACTTATTTCAGTCATTAGCTGCATGACAAGTGTTTGTGATAATGTCTAGAAGTATCTTTCATGCTGTTATAGTCATCTACATTCTTTGATAAGCTGCATTTAGTTATAGCATTGCATTCTGTTCATTTCCAGCAATTAGATTACCTCTTTCACATCATTTCCAAGCATTATTCCATCATACAAACCAATCGAAACAAACTGAAAACACAAAACAGCAAGCCCAGATTTTGTAAGACAATTGTTTGACAATATTCTTCAAGGCTCAAATTCAGAGAATAATCATTAGAAGTGCAGAAATACAGTTGGGGAGAACATAGGGTTCTTATACCCATATACATATTTGCATATCCTCAAAGGTTTGGTAAGATATTTAGAAGGTTTATACTCAAAGAAAAATATTCAGTAAAAATTCTTAAGCAACCAATAATTAGAGAAGGAAATATTGCCTGAATTTTAAAGCAAAGTAAAAAAGACTAACACTTTCCCCAAGTGGATTCCCACTCAAATTCAACTGAAGGAGGCCTTCATGTAAAATGAAGTCACTGAAAAGCTTTTCTTGCCCATGAAGACCAATCCCACAAAAAGACATATCAAGCACCGTAACTGCCATTACTCGTTCTGCCAAGGTTTCACTTAATTTCAAAGCTCCATCCTGCAAGACAGCACTAAATTCAGCAATATAAGAAGCCTAATTCTTTACCAGTCATTTTATCTTGTCAAATAAAAAATGTTTGTCTCACCATTCCAATGTTTGTGCCTTCAATCACCAGTGAAGCAATACTAGATGATGTTTGAAGAAAGTGGCAAAGGCTATCGATTGAATTTTTATTCAATTCCACATTTGTCAAGTCAAGATCTGAAAAGCTAAACACATGCATTTGCACATGCAAATGGTAAAATGAAACATTTGTCTGAATAAATTTATCATGTAAAGATCTGACTTGAACCTACAGCTTATGCTTTATCACCTTCAAGATTGCATTATATTAGACATCAAGATACCTTTCCAACTTAGACAGCTTCTTCAGCAGATCTGATATGCAATTTCCATAAATGGGATTTTTACCTGCAGGATTGCCAAGCATTTTAAATTCACTGAGGCCATCTTCACCATTATTAGTACTAGCAACTAGATGACTGGTATAACAATGTCATTTGGAATACATGGATACAAGCTACAATCAATATAAACTTTGTTCCCAAAAGACTTGTCTAATACTTTCAATAAGTTGCGTAAGGTTCAAGAGAAATAATTAGATCAAGAAAACTATTTTAAGCCCAAAAACCGATACACTAGAAATGCACTTGAAGAACAATCATGTACTGGAAGTTTACTTCAGCATCAAGAAATGCACTAAAATAAAAAATTAAATAAAACCTTTACCCTTTTCATCGGGAATTTAAATGCAAAATTAAAGAAAGATTTTAGAAGTTCAATCTGCATTAAAATTTGGAAAAGAATGCGAAAGCAATATTTACCAATTGATAGTTTCACAAGTCCAGACTCCAAAGGTAATGCATTGGAAATCCTATGAATCGTTCTGCTGGTGAGAGAGCAACCCTCCAAATTCAATATTGCCAAAGCTAGAAAATAAGGAGGGAACCAACATATTATTCTATATTCTCTATAAAGCTTGCTACAGAAATATGAGATAACCAGTTTTTTGTGCTTTATTATTTGCAAAAATGACTAAGGAATCCCAAAATTATGTGCTTACAAAGAAGAAACAATGGCTTCTGTTTGTGATATAAACAATGGAAATGAAAAGTTTTTTTTACCTTTGCAGTCTTCAATAATGGTGGAGAGATGGCGAGCAGAGGCATCTGTCAAGCGATTTCCAGCTAAGTTCAACACTTCAAGTCGAGACAAAGAAACAGGGCATTGGCAAATCTGTTGATAATGCACAAAAAGATATCATACACAATGTTTCAAACTCACTTTTGTAAAACTGTATGCTATCACTCCATTGAAAACCAAAACTCTGCTCTTGCTCAGCTTGACCTCAAGAAAATATCTGTCTAGTACAATTGGTTGTATAAATAATTTAGGAAGCACTTCACATTTTGTATAAAGCAAAATTCTCTCCACATTTTGGTAAGGGTTCTATAATAAAAAATTATGAAACAGGAAATCAAAGAAACATTACACATGCAAGCATAATCTGTATGTCTGTCACATTGCACTATGGCAAAAAACTGATTTTTATCCTAAAAATAATCAAATATTGGACTTATTATAGCCACATGAGAAATAACCACAATGGAACAAAATTGCTTATTGGTAAATAAGAAGATACACAAGAGCAGAAACAGTATAGTTAAGCACTAAAATATGAAATAAATAAAATCTACAGGATTGCATAATCACAAACAAGAAAAATTTCGAGAAAGTATTTGCAAACATGCAAAAGGTAATGAAGACCTATGATCTCCATCTTCCAATTTGGGGTCCATTATTCTCTTGCTTGATGCTGATTAATTGAATTATCAGGCTGGAGTTTCCTTCAAATTATAAATTTGATTACTTTCATTTTTTTGCTATGAGAAGGCATTCACTTAGAGCTTGGAATTCGGACATGTGATTAGTTTGCTTGCAAATGGAAGTTTGACAAGCAATTATGCATTTTCTTTCTGTATTTTTTTGACTAGCCAAACCATACCTGCTTTGCCTGTTTTGGAGGTGAAAGCACCATCAATATCTAATTTTAGTCCATATTTAGTGGTTGGGCTCCATTTATTTTGGAATCACCATAATTCTACTATGCATATATTTGTATGAGATAGCCCATTCTGAGGCTGCATGAAATATTCCGAGCCAATTTTTTCCGTTTTTTTCAAATTCAAATTACAATCAATGCACCCGTTAAGGTTAGAAGATAAACCAAAACGTGCTGAAGCAACTCTAACCAGAATGTACACCAGGATCCCGATGTGGGCAAGGTGTGAGCATTGGTCAGAGGATCTAAAACAAATTGCTTATGCAGGAACTCTAACCAAGAATGGCGCCGATGATGGCGAGCATATGGTCAGAGGATCTTTTACTCTAATTGCTGAAAGGGAACTCGACACCAAGTATGTGCTACCCAATCCAGAATGGAGTGAGGGGCGACCATATGGCGGAGTGTTACAAAATACAATGCTTGAAAAGAAATGTTGAAAGCTGAAAATACTCAACACCCAGAATGTGCTTGCTAACCCAGAGTGGGGAAGTAGCTACCATAGGGCGGATATGTAACTATTACAATAACTTCAAATGAAAGTGAGCATTACAATCAGATTTGAACAAGACTGAAATTTACTGCCAGTACTACTGTCAGTTTACAAAATGATGTTCATTCGCCTGCTGGTAGCATAGGAATTTGAAAGCTTAACATTACATCAAAAGATCTCTTCTTAGTATGGTTAGAAGAGCCAAAACAATAAACCTTCCAATGTTCAAAATACAAATTCTGTTTTTTTGACAAATCTGCACTTTTGAATTAAAAACAGCAGTCTATGGAATTCACTCATATGCTCATATCTTTCTCGTAACTTGCCCAATTAACTTGAAACAAAATGCAATATGCCCTAACAAAGAAGGCGCCTAAGATGGAACACAGAAAACAGATCTAAAAGCCACAAATTAAATATGCACGGAACCCAATGCAAGAAGATGGTACGGCTTCAAGAAGAAGGGCGATCTGCTCTATTAAATTAATGCCTTCTTTAAAAAATCTGCAAATTAGAGGATGAGGGCGCCTAGACCTAGCAATGAAAAGGAGCTAATACCCAGAACGATTTTTTTGTTGTTTTTTGACTTATGAACTAAAACATGAATCTGCTGTATCAAATAATGCAATATGTTGAAAACCACTAGTATGCCAATCAGATCTAACAATGTAATAAGCTGAATACAATGCACAAACTAAATGCAACTCACAAAATAGATTGAATCACCACTAGTTGTTGTCTTGCAAACAAGAAGCGATGCCCGAGCTAGGAGGCCTTCATTCCTCGAAGCAGTTCCAGAGCCAAACCGGCAGCATAACAATACTGTAGACCAAAGATGTGAAATGAGGCTCAAAGTCTTCCTTTTATAATTTCCTGTTGACTTCACGAAACCCTAAAATCCACTTCAAATTCAAAACCCTAATCTTTTCTCAAAGATGGCGTCCATTTCCTTCAAGCTCAATATTGACTTTTAATTAAAATCAATACTTTAATAAATGCGTCCACTTTATAGCTTGTTTTGACTTTGGGTAAAATATAAAATATAAAATAATCTTTAATGAGGCGCCACCCTCAAAAAGACCACTTTTCAAAACAACATAAAGTCAATAGACTAGGCCAAGGGGTCAACGTTCGAATATAATATTAAAACGTGACTTTTAATTAAATATATCAACTTATCTCTCCAATTGTGCCCTGAAGCCAATAATGACCAAGTCAACTGACCAAACTAAAGTAGGAAGTCAACCATGCTGAACCCAACTGAAAAACTGCCAGAAATAGAATTTACTAAAAATAGTAAATTCCTGAAGATGCTCAGAATGCCGAGACGAACATACCACTGCGAAGCTCTCTGAAAACCCAGAAAGAATCCGCCATTGAATCCACCAGCTCCGAGCAAAGACATCCTTAAAAATAGGAAACCCTAATTTTACCTTCCGACTAGCCTTCGGGTTTCCAGAAAAAGGCCAACGGTCACTGGAAAGATCAGGTTTGAGAAGGGGAACATTACAGTCCGCCCTCCCCAAGATTGCTTGTCCTCAAGCAATCGCAAACCAGGATGCTGCAAAATCTCATCACTTTCCCAAGTCGCATCCTCCATAGGCAGGTTCTTCCACTTCACCAAGTATTCTCTGATGGTTCTTTTCCTCAAAGAACGTTCTCTGAAATCAAGTATCTCCTCTGGAATTAGAACCAACTGTCCCTCTTCATCCAAAGGTGGCAACTGTGATGAAGCAACCACATTATGTCCAAGTGCCTTCTTGAGGCGAGACACGTGGAAGACATTATGCACTCTGCTATCAGAAGGTAGCTCTAACTCATAAGCTACTGCCCCAACTTTTCTGATGACCCTGAATGGCCCATAGAAGTGAGGTTTGAGCTTCTCAGCTCCACTCTTCTTGAGAGTAGACTGTCTGTAAGGCTGTAATCGGAGATAAACTATATCCCCAACCTCGAAAGAATGTTCAACACGCCTCTGATCAGCATACATCTTCTGCTGATTCTGTGCAATCTGCAGATTATTCCTCAAGGATTTCATAATGTCTTGACTTTGTTGCAACAAGTCCTTGGCTTGAGGTGCTTTGCTATCACCAAACACCAAATCAGCAAAGCTAGGTGCTTCATATCCATAGAGAGCCAAGAAAGGAGACATCTTAATTGACATATGAAATGAAGAATTATAACAATATTCACCAATGTGCAGCCACTTAACCCAAGCTCTTTGTTGCTCCGACACATAGTTTCTCAAGTAGCCTTCCAACCACTTGTTCACTATTTCCGTTTGTCCATCTGTTTGGGGGTGGTAACTAGTGCTTGGAGTGAGCACAGTACCACTCATTCTGAAGACCTCTTGCCAAAAAGTACTTAGGAACTTGCTGTCCCTATCACTCACAATGTTTTTTGGCAATCCATGCAGCCTAAACACCTCACGAAAAAACAGATCTGCAACTTGTGCCGCTGTAAAAGAGTTGGTAATGGCGAAGAAGTGAGCAAATTTGGTTAGCCTATCCACTACCACATAAATACAATCCTTCCCTTGGGCCTTGGGCAACCCTGTGATGAAATCCATCGAGATGCTTTCCCATTTTTGATTGGGAATAGGGAGTGGTTGCAGCAAACCGGCTGGTAGTGTATGCTCATTCTTATTCACTTGACAAACATGACACTCCTGAATGTAGCGTTGCACTTCTCCTTTCAAACCTTTCCAAGAAAACCTTTCTCGGATCTGCCTATATGTCTTGAAAAATCCTTGGTGACCAGCAACCGGAATATCATGAAATGTCAAAAGAATCTTCTTCTTAAGCTTAGAATCAGCCACCAGTAAGATTCTTCCCTTATAGTGTATCAATCCCTCAATCACCTTGTACTTTTCATCCTGAAAAGTACCCTCAATGATGCTGGTTGCAAACTGATTTTTGGCATAATCAGCAAGCAACATGTCTCTCCAATCTGTAGTAAGCTCACACAATGAGCTAAGATGGGATCTCCTGGATAGAGCATCTGCCACAATATTATTTTTCCCTTTGACATATTCAATGTCAAAGTCGTAAGCTTGAAGCTTACTCACCCACTTCTGTTGCCTCTCGTTCAGGTCCTTCTGATGCATAAAATGTTTGAGGCTATTGTGATCAGTCTTGACCACGAACTTGTTTCCCACAAAGTACTGCCTGAACTTGGCTAATGCATGCATAATGGCAAGCATTTCCTTGTCATAAATTGAGTATGTTCTTTCAACACCCCTCAGTTTTCTACTTTCAAACACAATAGGATGTTTGTCTTGCATCAAGACAGCCCCAACTCCTTCACCGGATGCATCACATTGCAATTCGAATGGCTTGGAGAAATCTGAAATAGCTAGAACCGGACACGAACTCATGATCTTCTTGAACTTGTCAAAAACAATTTGGGCCTTTTCTGACCAACAGAAAGCACCCTTTTGGTGAGATCAGTAAGAGGAGCAGCATTCTGTGAATAACCTTTTACAAATCTCCGATAGAAACCACAAAGACCCAAAAAACCTTTCAACTGAGTTAAATTTTCAGGAGGTGGCCAATCAACTACTGCCTTTATCTTTTCAGGATCCACCTTTACCCCCTCAGCACTGATTATGTGGCCAAGGTACAGTAATTCCTCCATTCCAAATTCACATTTGGATGCTTTTGCGAACAAACTCTCAGATTCACGGATACTAAGCACTTCCTCCAAGTGCTTGAGATGATCTTCCCAAGTCTTGCTGTAAATCAGAATGTCATCAAAAAATATCAACACAAACCTCCTTAAATGATTCTGAAAAACTCGGTTCATGCAAGACTGGAGGGTTGCCGGAGCGTTAGTCAACCCAAATGGCATGACTAAAAATTCGAAATGGCCATAGTGACATCTGAAAGCTGTCTTCTCCACATCGGATCCTCTCATTCGAATCTGATGGTAACCCGATCTCAAATCGATCTTCGAGAAGAACTTGGCCCCATGTAGCTCATCAATGAGCTCATCTATCCTGGGAATGGGGTATTTGTTTTTGATGGTGCTTTGATTCAAAGCACGATAGTCCACACACATGCGCATGGTACTGTTGGTGCGTGTTTTATGACACACCAAACATCAGAATAAAAATGTCCAAAGACACTTTATCCTCTCTTGAAAAACCACCGCGTATGCTAAGATTGCGAAAAGATCATATGGCGATTCCAAGGTTTCTTTAGTCGGGTCTCGACGTGTGGATAAGCTCAATGGCCGTTGTGATTTGCTGGTAATGAACAAGGGGACTTACGTGAAATCTTTGCAAGTTCAGGACTTAGGAAATTTATCGTTAAAGGCTCTCAATTAGGACTTTCAATTGTGGATCTCAAAAAAATGGCAAAAGGATAGGGTTTAGGAGAATCTAGTCTAAGCCTAAGAACTCAAGAGACAATAAAGACTCGGTGAAGAGAAATAAACCACACTTTGTTTCGCCTCCTGTTGGACAACATACGCAAAATGGGTGCAATCTTCAAGGGGTTTGTGAGAATAATTTTCAAACCTCGAATGAGGCTGAAGTTAAGCTTCCACGATTAAGAGCTCAGGCTAACTTTACAAATCGAATGCAAATCATCCATTCGAAAAAAGTATGAGCTACACTTCACCATTGAGTCAATGCGATCAATCTCTCATTCAATTAACAACTTTCAAAGCAAATTCTACTTAATCTAACTTTAATTCTAATCTATGGCGGAAGAAGATATGCAACCTCGCTTACTATTTGATAATAAGAAGTTATTCAAGGCAAATCATGCTCAAGAGCTTTTATTATTCAAAATAGTCTCAGTGCAACAATACACATATTCCGTCTCCACACAAAATGAAAATGAGAGAGCACTAGTTTATATAGAGCCTCAAAAATGAAATGGAGGGCCGAGATTAAAACAAGATTAACGGCCAAGATTATTACAACCAAACCCTAATTAGGGTTTCCCAAAATAACAAGAGTCATCAACCAGAAATCAATCAGTAAAGTGGCAGTTCCAGCTATAATCTAGGAGAGGCGTCCTTATCCATCTGAGTAGCATTGTGCTTGGCGAATCTGGACACTACTGCAATGACCTCGTCCATCGTGACAGGTGGCAACATGCTGATCCGGAATTCAAGTCCGTCCAACTTCTCAGCACATCTAGCAAAAGTACCTTCCCAATCTACCTCCTGCTTCTCAAAATCCTTTCAAATGGATGAGAGTCTTGCCACTCTCGCAAAATCCTGTCTCAAAAATGGTCCAGTGGTCGAGAAGAAAGTTTCTTGAACCTTATGCTTCAATCTCTCCAACTGCATGTCGTTCTCCCGGATGACTTCACGGTCGAACACATCTGTAGTTATCATGTAAATCTTCTCCTGGATTTTCCTGACCTGTTCTTCAATTCCAAGCCCATCTACTTTTGCCTTCTCCAAGACCTCTTCTCGTATGGTCACTGCCCAAAACCAGTGATGAAAATCATATGCTGCCCCTGCAGCAATCACTCTTTTATCCACCAACTCCTCTCTTGGAGTGCTCTTCAAGATTCTAAGGCTTGGAATAAGCCTTTCCTGCATATCCGGGATACCTTCCCATGCCTCTGCCATATCCATCAGTCTGGAAAGAAATGAAGAAGTTCGTCCATAAGCAAGTGCCAACTTCTCCATGAACAAGGCCGCTTCTGTGCCTTCACTTGCTATCCAGTCTTGAGCTTCCCTGGCCGTTACCATCCCATGCTCGACTTCCTTGGTCACCTCCTGTGATGAATTGAGGAGAGGAGGAACAGTCGCACTGCCTTGATCAAGTGGCTGGGTCAAATGCTGAATATATTCCTTAAGACGTTCGACCTCTTTCTTAGACTCCTTCTTCTTAGCCACTTCTTTCTCCAGTCTCGCTTTGATGGTCGAGACAGAATTATCTAACTCCTCCACTTCTTGACCTTTCGAGGTCGGGCCAAGGTCAACGGTGGTTATAGCATACTCCTGAGGAGTGATCTCGTCCTGTGGCTTGTCCACCGTAGGTACTGCAATATGCACGGAACGGTTGCCTGCCTCATTCCTCTGAATGGTGGAGAACTTGTTGGCAGGCTTCTTGGTGGCGACTTGCTCTAGCCTTGCCAAGAAATCGGCAGTATCATCCTCCTCTTCCTGGGCTTCTGCAGGTACCTGGATCTTCATCCTTTCTAACAACCAGTCTGGAATGGTCGACTGTTCAATGCCATCCTCTACTTGGACCTCATCCTCGTTTGGAACATCCACGACTCCCCTGAGAGCGGAAATCATTCCCTCTTCGAAGTCATTGTTCCGAGCCTCGATCTCATTGTCTGAACCTAAGATTTCTGTGCCCGTAGGTGACAAGGGCTCTTCATCATCTAGTTGAATAGGTTCATCATTTATTTCCTGAGCTGCAGGAGGTTCGAGCATCTCTACCAAGGAATCGTCAATAGTAGCCACCAACTCGTCAATATTCCTGGATGCTTGTGAACGAGAAGGTTCTCCCTTATGCCTCTTGGAAACAGGCTCAACACTTGGCATTATTTCTTTTCTTTTCTCTCCAATCCCGACCAAGTCTTGATGGGATGCACCAGCATTAGAAGAATATGACTCTGATTCGCTCAACAGGTCATATGTGAGCGTGATTCCTTTCTGTCTCAATTCTTGGGTATGATAATCAACCCACCACTGGGAGTATTTAGTCACTGGCCTCATTAGGGTTGCCAGGTCTGCGTGCTCTGGTTCTGACCATTTCACTGGAGGGAGAGGTCGGCTTTCCTCAAAGCGTGGCTGGACGTGGTTTCCATCATCTTGTAGCTGGTCAGGCACTCGGCAGAATTCAATTGTCCTCATGAAATCTAGTGGCATCCTGGACCACATTTTCCGCCTGACCTCATACTCATCGGCAGCATTTGCCCAGAAATCCTCCAACTCCATCTTGTGCCTGTACTTTCTCCCTTCCACTGTCCGAATGTTATGATGTGGGTCATAGTTGACCCTGGACTTGTAAGCCGTGAAAGGATACCACTGGATCTCCAATCTTGCACTTTCAGCTGCCTGTGCTGATGGACAATATTCCAACATATTCCCGATGAAGAATGGGAATGTGACGGACGCCTTCTTGGATGGCCTCTGAATATTCTGGTACTCCTCCAACTGTCTCAAAACCTCGAGCAATATCATCCGATTGGTCGGATAGATAGGCAATTTATAGGGATTTCCAGTAAATCCCTGGATCCTGATATATGTGAATTTCGGGAACTGGATGAACCAAGACCCGTATTTGCTGATAAGACTTTTTGCTTCATGGCTCAGCCTCTGATGTACCCCTCCCTGAAGCTTTCTGGCAATGTGCATTAGGAATGCATCATGAACCCTCCTGAAGTGAGTCTTCTCCTTCAATTGGAGCTGAGGATAACAATCGTAAGGCCTGAGCTCGTTCTCCCCGTTGCCAATTTTGCCCTTGCAGATCAATCCTGGATACTTGTATGATCTGGCCAACAGGTATATCACATATGAACTCATGTGAAAAGACTTAGTCTCTTCAAGGTTGATCAGTTGCTCATGGAGGTTGTCACTTATCATCCGTGACCAATTGAACATTTTGACTCCAGAGGTAATCTCGTCGATGAAATAGTACATCCAGCTCTCGAAGAAGGCGCCCTACGGGTTGCCAACTATTCTGTTCAGCATCAGCACAATATCCCCAAAGTCTTCCTTGAAGTCTGTCCGGCGAGGTCTCTTGGGCAACTTCTTGATTGAAGGCTTTGGCTTGTCCATCCACACCTTGTTGACTGTTGTGGCACAGATTTGGCTGACTGTCATATAACCTTTTAGCTTCTTCCTTGGTCTTATAGACCGTTCGTGAATGCTCCGGGATGCCAAAGGTTTCCTGGATTGACACTTCTCCTAAGTGTGCCAAGACTCTTCCGTCAGGGGCGATAATCTGTCTTTTCTGGGCATCATAATGGCGAGCACATTCCACCATTAACTCTGCACAATCCATTGCCGGTGGGAATCTAGCAGCTTGGAATATCCCGTTTCTGACCATCCGTCTGGCTATTGCTGTGGGAAGTCCCCTCTGACCGTACACTCTTTTCTTGAATTCATCAAAGTCGACGTGCCCGAGATCAGTGTCCACGACATTCTTCCACTTTGAAATGACCCTGGTCTCTTTCTGAGCACCCTTGTTGGCAAACTTCATTTTCAGCTTCTTTGATAATTCGCCTACCGTGTCCGTCAACCTGCAGTCATAAAATTAACATTAATATAAAGACTTTTCAAACAATTAAATTCCGTGCCTTGGATTCGAAAATTGACTTTCAGCTATTTAAATAATTAAATTATTGCGAAAAAGCAAGCTGAAAGTGACTTGGATGAAATTGAAAATTCAGCCAGAACTTCGTCAAGATGAAAGTACATGAAAGAGATAGCAAATTTATTTGACCAAACACCAAACCTCAGTGAAGAACCGTCGAATGCAAATCAGATTAAAAATCTGATTTTTTTTGAAAAGTGCGCCCCTCTTCAAGAAGAATTCAGCTTTGAATAAATCTTTCTTTTTTTCCGCGAAAAATTCCTCAGCATAACACTGCTTCTCTCTCTGGGAAAATTCGACTTTGCCTATTGATGAATTAATTGCCTGACAATTTCAAGAAAGATTAAATTTCTCTTCAGCTGTGTGTGAAAAAATGAGTTGCTGAAACTCATTATAATGCTGAAGGATTGAATTCGATTTAGCAACTGCCATATTCTTTCTCGATCTCGATTTGTTTTCATTTATCCAAACAGGCAACTTTCCTTTTATTTTCCGACAAGGATCAGTCTCGAGCTTATCCGGGCAAATCTTCAAAAATTCGATTTTTTATTTAATGTTTATCTTTGATTTTTCGAATTTTTGAATAAACATTAAATATTTTAATTAAATTCATGGCAATTTAATTCTTCTTGTCGGATTTCGTCTCTGCCTGGCGTACTTTATTTTCTTCCAATTCCTCTGGCAAATTTGATTTTGTCCAAGCATTTTTAAATTCCAAATAGTTGAAAATTAATTATTAAAATATTAAAATATTTTAATTAATTCCAACCCGTTCGTTTTGGACCCATGGCTATTTTGATTTTCCTTCCATTTTTCTTGGCTGAGAGTGTATTTTCCAATTTCATCCTCAATTTCGTCAAGCCAAACCAAAATTTAAGCCATTCCGTCGAGAATTTCATTGCCAGATCCCTATTTTTCTTTGTCGAGGCGAGATTTTAAACTTATTTTGCTCTGCCAAAGTAAAATATTTCCTTGCTCAGTCGAATTTTTCTAGGCAAAATCCTCGTCCGAATGTCTTCGTTGGGCGAATTTCCTTGACGTCTAACATATTCTTCCTCCTTCTGGCCAAGGACGATCCTTCCTTTCTCTTTGCCTTGTGCATTTTTCTTCGGTCGAAGTTGACAATTTGTTCGCATTTTCTCCATACTTAGGCAAATTTTATCTCTTTTCTACCTTTGTGTTAGGCACATTTCGTTTTATTCTTAGCCAAATCCTGATATTCCTTAGCACGTGTCCCATCAAACTTGGCATTTGACCTCTCAAAAGTGTCATGATTCTTGGTCAAAAATCTCAACTTTCATCCTTTTAGCCTCTGTACTTAGACAAATATTCGAACTTTCCTCTGGACTTGGCATTAGCACTTAGTCAAAAATCATTCTTTTTATCTTAGGCGGACTTCCTTGGCATTTTGGACAAGTGTGGCGGACTTTGCCTTAGCTTTGGACAAGCATTTTTGGATGTCCCACCTTTCTAGGGCGGACCTTGAAGCTTTTTGGCACTTGTCTCTTTGGAATTATCACAACACTTAGCCAAAAAAAATCATTTTTCCACCCCTTTAAGCTCTTACTCTTAGGCAAAATTTCGAAATTTTCCTTGGCTGGGCACCAACACTTAGCAAAATTTTGATTTTTCCTCACTTTACATGTCTAGGCGGACTTTGGAAGGGTCAAGGATGAGCTGGGCGGACTTTAGAGGTCTCTAGCACATGCAGGGCGGACTTTAGATGGTCCAAGGATATTCAAAGGCGGACTTCATAGGTCTTTTGGACGTCCCTCTTGGCAGATGGCGGACTTCAAGACTCTTTAGGACGAACCTCTTGGATGGCGGACCTTAAGTGATGCTTGGATATGCATTCAAGATGCATGGCGGACTTTAGAAGATCCCAGGATATGCAAGGCGGACTTTGAGTAGTCTTAGGATGAGCATGCTTGCTTCTGGGCGGACTTCAAAGGAGTCAAGGATGGTCTTGGGCGGACTTTAGAACTGTCAAGGATGGGTCTTCAAGATGCATGGCGGACTTCACCAGCTCTTTGGATATCCTTCTTAGCTGCTAGGCGAATTCCATAAACTCCCTGACATTTCTTACACCTTCCTTCATCATTCTTCCATGGCGAACCTCAGACTTGAACAGATTTTTCACAAATTTCACCATTTAAGAACTGATTTTTCATGATTTCATCCTCAGATCTGCTTGATTTCGAACTGGTTTTGACTGATTTTCCAGAATCTGGTCTGATTTTTCATGCTTTTCACTAATTTTCTCATGCTTTTTACTTGTTTTTTCCAGATTTTTCGAAAAAATTTCAAATTTTCATTTCGATTTTCTGAGAGTTCTATTGAGTTTTCCGAACTTCTGAGTGTGTTTTCAGAACTCGGGACCTTTCTAAAAATGGGAACTTTCCAAAAATAGAAACTTTCCAAAAATAGAAACTTTCTAAAAATAGAAAAAGCAAACCCTAAAAAATAGGGAACGTTGTTTGGTCCAAAAATGCCAAAAATGAAAAATCGAAAAGCAACTTTTCCTAAAATTAGCCGAATTCGATCGATCTTAGTCTCTTGGCCCTTGGCGCTTCCATGGCGATCTATGCAATTCAAGTATAATTCGACTCATTTCGGGCAACTCTCGTAAATGACTGAAACCCTTAGCAAAATGATCTCTAGTAACCATTGCAAGGAGACAGTAACCCTAAAAACTAGTAACAGGCGGGGTCCCCATGTGATAGGCGATGTGAAAAGGTCCTGCGGTACCATCCTTCTTCTTCACAAGAACCACTGCAGATGCAAAGGGGGCTCTTGCTTGGGCGAATGAAACCCATCTCCAAGAGTTCTTGAATATTCTTCTCAATCTCATCCTTTTGCCTCTTCGAGTACCGATATGGAGTGGTAATTACCGGTTTAGCCCCTTCCTTGAGCTCTATGATATGTTCTGAACCCTGTTCAGGTGGTGGTCCAGGAGGCAAATCTGCAAAGACTTTGCTCTTCTTCGTGAGTAGAGACTGAACATCAGGAGGATAGTCTCTCTTAGTCTCAACCGGACTAGCAGGGAGGATCATGCACTCTGCAACCCACTCAGCTTGATCGTGACGGATCAGCCTTGCCATTCTTTTGAATGACACAACCCGAGGGCCCCCATTGGACATTCCTCTTAGAACTATCTTCTTCCCATCGGATTGAAACTTGAGCTCCATAGTCTGCAAATTCAAAGAGATCTCCCCCAGAGAACGCAGCCATTGAATGCCTAGGACAGCATCAGTATCACCAATGTGGACTACATAGAAGTCATCCTTGACTTCGCAATTTCCCAATTGCATGGTCAGGTTCGAGATTTTCTTGGTGCATGAAATATGGAATCCATCGGCAACCATGACCTTGAAACCTTCAAACTCCTCTGTTTGCAGCCCCTTCTTTGCTACCACAACTTCATCAATGAAGTTATGTGTTGCTCCAGTGTCGATCAAAGCAACGATTCGCTACCCTTTGACCATCCCTCGAAACTTGAAGGATTCGTTTCTTTGAAAGCTCGAAAGTTGAGCCAAGACTCCTCCACTTTCCTTCTCATTTTCGGACTCTTCTAGAGCTTTTTCTACTTCACTTTCTTCAAAATCAGATTGCTGGTCTGAAAAATCAAAACTACTTTCACCAGCCGAATAGTATTCAATTTGATTGAATTTAACTCCCTTAGGGCAAACATGATCTTGAGACCATTTTTCCTTACATCGGAAACACAACCCCTTTCTTCTGAGTTCGTTCAGGGTCTCCGGATCCAATCTTGTGACATGGGGATTGTGATATTTGAACTCCTTGTGCTGAGGTCTCAAAGGAGGTCTATGTTGAGGTCTTTTACCTTTATCCCTTTTCTGAAAAGGGGAATTGGACTGAAATTTTGCCTTAGGAGCAGCCCACTCCATGTTTCTTGCCTTCTTCATGGCCTCCTGCAGGGTTGGTGGGTCAAAGGCTTTAATCCAACCTTTGAGTGGTTCCGTTAGACCTTCGCTAAAAAGGATCACCAATCTCCTCTCCGCGATTCCAGTAACCATAACTGAGAGTCTCTGAAACTCAACTATGTAGGCATCAACTGTGCCATACTGCCTCAACTGTGCAAGTTCTCTGAAGTGTATTTCAGGGTCCTTTTTCTCAAACCTCTCGATGAGCCTAGTGCTGAACTCATCATAAGTTGTGATAGACCCATGACCCAAAGTAACTAGGCCATGGTACCACCACTCGTGCGCCACCCCATCAAGGTGTAGCGTAGCAAACTTGATCGCCTCTTCTTCTACCATGGGTCTGAGAGCTAGATAGTTATCCAGCTTCTGTATCCAAGCTCGAGCTGAACTGTTATCACTCCCGTCAAAGTGTGGAAGTATAACCTTGTTAACAGCTTGATACAAGTCTCCTTGAGTTGATGATCTTTGATCATAATGTCTACCCTGTCCTTTATTTTTCCTTTTATGATCCATGAAGTCATTGTAGGACATATCCATCTTGATGTCGACAGGTAAAGAATCATACTCTGCACGACCAAGTCTCAACTGCTCCACGAATGAAGCATTCTCTTCAGGATCTGGCTGAGTGTTAACAGGTGCCACGAAGGTGGGTTTGAAGGGCCTGGCTGAGACATAAGTGTTGTTTGAAGTATGCTGAGCAGCATGTCCATCATGTTGGTTGGAAGCACTGTGCTCTCCTCTATGCCCAGTGTTGTTCTGTGGAATGGTATTCTGGCCCACTTTCCCCATCATGAGCGAAACCATATCCATTAAGGCATCCATCTTCCTTTCAAATCTCTGTCCTGGACTGATGGATCTCTCTCTGCCCTTTCCACCATCATCTCTGGTGCTGGTAACCCTCTCGTTACCCCCAACTGACCTTTCACCTTCTGCCATGTCTGTTTCCTGAGAGGACTCTCAATGAGCCCTCGAGACTTCTGAAGCTGTCTGACCTTCTGGAGCCTGATAGGGCTGGAACTGTTTTCCAACCTTTTGTCTTCCCTTGCAATGTACCTCTTTTCTCTGTCACTCATAGACAGATTGATCACAGGATGGCAAGATCTTGGCTTTGATACCACTGAAATATTCCGAGCCAATTTTTTCCGTTTTTTTCAAATTCAAATTACAATCAATGCACCCGTTAAGGTTAGAAGATAAACCAAAACGTGCTGAAGCAACTCTAACCAGAATGTACACCAGGATCCCGATGTGGGCAAGGTGTGAGCATTGGTCAGAGGATCTAAAACAAATTGCTTATGCAGGAACTCTAACCAAGAATGGCGCCGATGATGGCGAGCATATGGTCAGAGGATCTTCTACTCTAATTGCTGAAAGGGAACTCGACACCAAGTATGTGCTACCCAATCCAGAATGGAGTGAGGGGCGACCATATGGCGGAGTGTTACAAAATACAATGCTTGAAAAGAAATGTTGAAAGCTGAAAATACTCAACACCCAGAATGTGCTTGCTAACCCAGAGTGGGGAAGTAGCTACCATAGGGCGGATATGTAACTATTACAATAACTTCAAATGAAAGTGAGCATTACAATCAGATTTGAACAAGACTGAAATTTACTGCCAGTACTACTGTCAGTTTACAAAATGATGTTCATTCGCCTGCTGGTAGCATAGGAATTTGAAAGCTTAACATTACATCAAAAGATCTCTTCTTAGTATGGTTAGAAGAGCCAAAACAATAAACCTTCCAATGTTCAAAATACAAATTCTGTTTTTTTGACAAATCTGCACTTTTGAATTAAAAACAGCAGTCTATGGAATTCACTCATATGCTCATATCTTTCTCGTAACTTGCCCAATTAACTTGAAACAAAATGCAATATGCCCTAACAAAGAAGGCGCCTAAGATGGAACACAGAAAACAGATCTAAAAGCCACAAATTAAATATGCACGGAACCCAATGCAAGAAGATGGTACGGCTTCAAGAAGAAGGGCGATCTGCTCTATTAAATTAATGCCTTCTTTAAAAAATCTGCAAATTAGAGGATGAGGGCGCCTAGACCTAGCAATGAAAAGGAGCTAATACCCAGAACGATTTTTTTGTTGTTTTTTGACTTATGAACTAAAACATGAATCTGCTGTATCAAATAATGCAATATGTTGAAAACCACTAGTATGCCAATCAGATCTAACAATGTAATAAGCTGAATACAATGCACAAACTAAATGCAACTCACAAAATAGATTGAATCACCACTAGTTGTTGTCTTGCAAACAAGAAGCGATGCCCGAGCTAGGAGGCCTTCATTCCTCGAAGCAGTTCCAGAGCCAAACCGGCAGCATAACAATACTGTAGACCAAAGATGTGAAATGAGGCTCAAAGTCTTCCTTTTATAATTTCCTGTTGACTTCACGAAACCCTAAAATCCACTTCAAATTCAAAACCCTAATCTTTTCTCAAAGATGGCGTCCATTTCCTTCAAGCTCAATATTGACTTTTAATTAAAATCAATACTTTAATAAATGCGTCCACTTTATAGCTTGTTTTGACTTTGGGTAAAATATAAAATATAAAATAATCTTTAATGAGGCGCCACCCTCAAAAAGACCACTTTTCAAAACAACATAAAGTCAATAGACTAGGCCAAGGGGTCAACGTTCGAATATAATATTAAAACGTGACTTTTAATTAAATATATCAACTTATCTCTCCAATTGTGCCCTGAAGCCAATAATGACCAAGTCAACTGACCAAACTGAAGTAGGAAGTCAACCATGCTGAACCCAACTGAAAAACTGCCAGAAATAGAATTTACTAAAAATAGTAAATTCCTGAAGATGCTCAGAATGCCGAGAGGAACATACCACTGCGAAGCTCTCTGAAAACCCAGAAAGAATCCGCCATTGAATCCACCAGCTCCGAGCAAAGACATCCTTAAAAATAGGAAACCCTAATTTTACCTTCCGACTAGCCTTCGGGTTTCCAGAAAAAGGCCAACGGTCACTGGAAAGATCAGGTTTGAGAAGGGAACATTACACTGCATGACGATCCAACATGTTTGATGAGTCCAATTGTTAGGATTAAGGTGTCATAAACCTTGTAAATCCTGTCATTTATGGTTCAAACATCCTTGTCAAGGTGTCTCTAGGGACCTTGGATGTTATCGGTGGGATAATTTACCATGTATACTTTGTAAATGTATTTATAAGGGATGAAGGGGTTCACTGACAGCAGAAATTAATTATTTGAAGCTGATATTAATTAACTCCTCAAGTGGGGGCACTTGGAAAGGAATGTCCATTGGTGTTTATGAAGGTGACTATTATTTGGGCACCAAGTTTGATGTCTCTTATGTTTCCAAGGGAGAATCCAAGGAGTTAGCAAGAAAGGGAAGAGGAGCTTGGAGTTTGTTGAGGGAGACGAATAGTCACCCTACAATAATAACTTAGTCAAGGCTTCTCTTGTTGGAATCAACTCTGATAAATGCCCTTTTGATGAGCACACACACTTATACTAAGAGGGGGGCTGAATCAATATAAGACAGTCTTTTACTTATTAAAACTTTAATAACCAGAATAAAGTAATCACACAAGATGCACACACATAATAAACACAAGATTTTATGTAGAAACCCTTCCAGGAAAAAACCATTGCAAAATATTGCTTATATTCAACTTCTCTTACAAACTTTGTAGGCACCAACCCACTAGAGACACCAATCCCCAAAACTGAGCACCAACCCAACAAAAGACACCAATCTTTTCTAACGAGAGGCACCAACCTCCAAATGAATATGATGTGAATTGCTACTTCAATATGCTTCACGAATCTGCCTTGATGTCTTCACAAAAGCCAGTTATACTTTGACTCTCAAACCTGCAATATTTCTGCTCTTAGATCTCATACAAACCTGTTATAATCTTCAAAAAATCTGCCACAAAAATATTCTTCAAATCTGCTCATAACATCCTTCAAATTAGCTTATAGATCTGATTTAGATCTGCTCCTTGATCTGCCTGAATAGGAAGGATATTCAATAATTTATTTCTCTCAAAAACACTCCACAAACTCACTTTTATATCTTCTTGAAGTGGGATGACTTCTTGTAAGTATATGTCCATTCCAACAGATGCAACTCTTGCCTTTATACATGCTTTTTAATCTCCAATTTGGGCACTCCAAAAGGGGTCAGGCCCTTTAAATTATGAATTTATTTAATATTTTATTTTACAAGGAAATGGGTGCCACTATGAGAGGGTCGGCCCAAGGAATTAAAAAATAATTTAATTTAATTTTTAAAGGCATTACCAAGGAGGGTGCCACATTAGGGAAGTCGGCCCATACAAAAAAGAATTTTATTTATTTTATTTAATTGCTGCATTGAGAGGATAAATCTGCCTTGGAATAATTGTAATGACATTAATGAATTTGTCATAATACGCCTTTGACATCAACAACAATAATTCTAACAATCTCCCCCTTCGTCAATGATGGCAACCCTGTAAAGAAATAATATGTGAGTGCAACAAGAACATACTTCTCCCCATGATTGAAATACTCCCCCTTATTCTAAGCCTCCCCCTTTGACACCAATGGAAAAGGCTTTTTGGGGCTAAAAGATGAGGCAATGAATAGCTCCCCTTGAACACATGCTTCTTCTAAAGAAGTTAGTGACTAGATGAGAGTGATATCACTCCCAATTTCTACCTGAGGTACTCAAAATTCTCTTTCGAAAGGGGCTTTGTAAAAATGTCCACACCTAATTCTTGTGTAGCAATATACTCCAACTTCACTTGTTGATTGGCCACCTATTCTCTTAAGAAATGATATTTATTGCATTTGTGTTATCACATAATATGGAAATGGAAAGATCAAATTCAACCTTTATGTCCTTCAATGTCTATTTCATCCAAGAACCTGTGTGCAACAAGTTGTTGCTGCTATGTATTTTGCCTTTGATGTGGATAAAGAAACTGAAGCATGTTTTTTACTCAACCAAGATACCATACTATTACCAAGGAAGAATGCTCCTCCACTTGTACTCTTTATGTCATCAACACTCTCGACCCAATCTAAATCTGTATATGCTATTAAGGTGAAATCTCCACCTCATAAATACCACAACCCAAAATCCATAGTGCCCTTTAGATATTTGAATATTCTTTTAACTGCTTGCACAGGAGTTTCTTTTGGTGCTGCCTAGAACCATGCCACCAAACCATTTGTTTGCATAATGTCAAGCCTTATAGTTGTCACATATAATAAACTCCCAATCATGGACTTGTATAGAGTTTGATTAACCCTAGAGGTTTCATCATCCTTACTCAATTTGCAACCTGTAACCATGGTGTACTCACAAGATTGCAATCCTCCATCTTGAATTTATTCAACATCTCTTTAATATACTTAGTTTGTGATATAAATATCCCCTTATTTGATTGAGAAATTTGCAATCCAAAAAAGGACAAATCACCAAGCATAGACATTCCAAACTCCTTCTACATGTTCATGGAAAACTCTTGACACATCTTATCACTACTACCTCCAAAAATAATGTCATCCACATAAACTACAACAATCAATTGATGATCACTTCTAATTTTAATGTATAGATTGTTGTCAGCAATATCCTTTTTGAAACCATGTTGTTGTAGATACTTGTCCAATCTTGAGTACCAAGCTTTGGGGGCTTGTTTCAACCCATAAAGTGCCTTCTTTAACCTGCATACATGGTCCTCATTCTCTAATAGGACAAACCCTTTTGGCCGTTCAATATACACTTCTTCCTCCGAGTTCCCATTGAGAAACGCTAACTTGACATCCATTTCATAGACTTTGAAATTCTTGAAGCAAGCAAATGCTAAAAACATCCTTATAGACTCCATACGAGCAATAGGGGCAAAAGTTTCTTTGAAATAAATTATTTCAACTTGAGCATATCCCTTGCATTATAATCTTTCCTTGTTCCTCACAACTTGGCCATCCTCATTCAACTTGTAGCTGAATACCCACTTAGTGCCAATCACATTATTATCCTTAAGTCTTGGGACAAGTTCCCAAGTTTCATTCTTCTCAATTTGATCCAACTCCTCTTCCATAGCCTTTATCCAATGCTTGTCTTCACTTGCATTTGTAAAGTTCTTCGGTTCTAATTTGGAGAGCAAAGACAAGTTTGCATGTTCTCATGTGTTAGCAAATCTCCTTGTATAAATTTTTGTATCTTTGTCACCAAGAATTAAATCTTTTGGATGATTCCTTTGAACAAATCTAGATGTTGTCTTAGAGGGTGTCTTTGATGGTGTCTTTGTTTCTCTTTGTTCAAAATGTAGATTGTCATATGAACTGCTTCTCTCTAGAAAGTGTCTAATATCTTGGACTCATTTAACATAGTTCTTGCCATTCCTTGATCAGTTCTTTCTCTCAAGAACTCTGTTTTATTGTGGAGTCCTTGCAGCTGAATATTGTCTTCTTATTCCATGTTGTTACAGAATTCTTCAAATTCATTTGAAGTGAACTCTCCTCCTCTATTAGATCTTAGTATTTGATTCTTAGCCTAGTATCATTCTCTACTAAGGCCGTGAATGCCTTGAACTTCTCAAGAGTTTCGGATTTTTCTTTCAAAGACGTAACCCAAGTCATCTTAGAATAATCATCAATTAATAGCATAAAATAGCTCTCATCTTGTAAGCTTTTTGTCCTTTTTGGCCCGCTTAGATCAATATGAATAAGTTCCAAAGGCTTTGATGTAGAGTACTCATATGATTTGAAGCTTGTCCTTGTTTTATTTTCATGCTGACATAATTGGTTCATAATGCTTGTCCATGTTTACCAATAGATATGATAATTCTTGTGTTGTGTGATTTTGCATGATTTGGCTGCACATATGCTGGTGACTAGACTTTATTTTGCACTGTTCTCTGAGTCTCTTGTAGAATGGCTTCTCTCATCTTCTGCCATCATTTAAAGTTAGGGCCATCCCCATTTGGGAGATGTGGAGGAAAACCATAAGGCTCTATGTTTGGAGGAAAAATGCTCCAATTATGCTTTCCCTCTTCCATCTAGTATGCTGATATATATTGAAATTGTGTAGCAAGGACATTACACTATGCTTGGATTACACTTGTTAACATTACACTTAAATCTTATTTTGGAATTATAGCTGTAAAATTCTATGAACAGTTGTATTTGGCTATGCATAGCTGAGGTAATTCTCACACATTTATTTTCAATCTGTGGGATTTAGCAATGCTTCCCACATCTTTTTATATATCTTATTATTTGACATATTTGTTCATGTACATGGATACATAAATTATATTATACAATCAGCATGATCAAAATTTGTAAACATGAGATTATTGCTGCATTTTTCCAGTCTTGAAAGGATGTTTTGATAATTAATGCTGCATTGATGGTTTTACGTTATTACTAATGCTTTACTTTTCTGTGTATGTTCAATGAAACTTTAGTGGTGATTAGGCTTCCTTTTGTTGGCTTTTGCCCATCTTGGTAGAACTCAGGTAATCAATGTGAGATGTTAAAGTCTGAGCCCAACCAACAGTACTGATTACATGGACAGTAAAATTTCATGTCTTCAGGTGAATGAATGAAGGGTCGCAACAGGAATAAGACATTTAGGCATACAATTTCCATCACAATTCCTAATTCCAAATGTAAGGACTATGTTCATTATTGTTCAGATAAAGACTCAAAATTATCAAGAAGACTACAAACCTGAAGCAAAGCACTAGCCCCTAGTTGATTGTCATGAAGATCTAGTGTCAATCCCAGATTTCTATTGTTTGATGCTGCAATCATTTCTTGTACACTGTGCACAGTTTGGTTTCCTGAACATACAAAAATTATATAGCATGTTATGCATGCCAAAAAAATATGGAGTAGACTAGCTATGAGAACATGTATTTGCATGACATGTGATGAGACAAAACTACTGTAATTCACTTGCATATAATCATTTACTGTTTCAAGCCATAACAACTGTCCAAGAATTTCAAAAACACGTAACTCGTACCAATATTAGAAAGTAGATATAACCAAGCAGTTCACATGAAACAACATTTATGGTTTTCGAGAACACAATGGATTTAAACACCTTTGTTGTTGGGTTCATCCCTGGAGGACCCCTTACCTGGTCCTAATGGGTACAAGTTTAGATTACCTGCAGTTCCACCTCAAGCACAGTCTGGCCAGCATGAGTACACTGCACATGTACCAAGAGCATACCTGGGTTGCTTGGGCAGTGCCTCAGACAACCCCTAGCATACCTAGGTGAGAACCATCAATATTTGGAAGCTTGGACTCAATTATTGCGACTCTTTTATATTTTTCAGATACGTTGCATGCACTAACTATTAAGAAAAACATGATGAAGCATACAGATATCCTTAGAAGTAGTAAAACTCTTGACAAATCCAACATATTCCAAAGAAAGACACCTAAGATCCAACATGTGTTTCTTTATACATAAGAGTGGCCTTAGGGTTCATACCCTTTATATATATGAACAAAAACTATACGAGAACCTATTGCCATCAAGAAACACATACAAAGCATGGATTGAATGAGATAAACCCTTCACTATCTTAATTACATTGATTCAGCACTGCACAAAAATAACAGTGGATCTTAGTTGTTGTTGTTGGAGCTATTGATTGGCCCCTCCCTTAGCTCCTTTTCCATCTCCTTCTTCCTGGCCTGAGCCATCATATCGCCTTTCTCGGCATAAGTATTTGGGAGTCCCCTAGCCAATTATTTTATTACCATAGGCTAAAGAGATAAGGTGAGGAAAATTATATATAACATAAGTTAAGTTGTCCTAGTAACTTAATGTTATATTTATAAAAAGGCGATTCATGTATTTTTTATTAAAGAGGGTTCAATGTAATGTCCCCTTCTCAAATGTGATCGCTTCAATTGACCGTTGGCCTATTCTGGAGACCCGTAGGCTACTCGGATGGTGAAATTAGGGTTTCCTGTTTTTGTGGAGGTTGTTGCTTGAAGTTTGGAATTTGGATTGCGGATTATTTATGGGTTTTCAAAGAGCTTCGCAGTGGTATAGTTCGTTTGGTGATCTGAGTAACTTCATGAATTTACTATTTTTAGTAAATTCTATTTCTGGCAGTGGTCATGTTGGCTACAATGCAGTTGGCTCTTGTCTTCAACCAGTTCAGTTGGTAATTTGATTTTTGGCCTTTGAATGCATTTTCTGGAGAGATAAGTTATTTTCATAATATAATGTTATATTTTAATATTATAACCCCTTGGCCTAGCATTACAACTTTATGTTGTTTTAAAAAGGGGGACTTTATGGGTGAAATGTCTCATCAGGAGTTAATTTATATTTAAGGCAAAATTAAAGGTTGGTGAAGTGGGACGCCCACTTGAGGGAAAAAGATTATTTTTTATAAAATGAAATATTACCTTATGTGAAAAAGGACGCCACCTTTGGAGGGAAATGAGTTGAAGTCAAATTTGAAATTGGGCGCCCTTCTTGAAGCTTCTAGAAGATTCTCCTCAAGTCTATATATACAGGCCTCAGCTCTTCATTTGTTCATCTTTTGTCTACCATACCATTATGCTACTGAATTGTCTTCAGGCACTCGCTTCGAGGAAAGCACACCTCCTAGCAATGGCTCATCTTCTTGCTTGAAAGATAGCAACTAGTTGAGAGATAATTTGTAATAGGTTTGTCTTGCATTTTCAGTTGAGTATCTTGCATTTTGGAGTTTTAGTTGGCATTTTCTGTCTCATTTTGGAGTTGCTGAATATCATAGCTGATTGTAAGTTTTGCTCATATCTCATGAAATAAAAATATTATTGTTTTGGGCATTGCATCAATCTTTTTCTCTATGTAGGGCGACCATTCAAGCAAATTTGCAGATTTTTTTATGGACTCTATGATTTTATCAAGGCAAATCGCCCTTTCTTGAGGGCCTTATCATTCTAGTCTGCCTGGCAAGTGTTTAGAAAAAAAAAATATTTCAATTTGTCAACTGTTTCTTTGTCTAGATTTCATTGCCATCATCCTAGCTTTCGTTTGCATCAAGTCTCATGTCATTCTGGCAAGTATTGAGTGAGTTGTGAGTATTTTGGTGAGTTCTAGTGTTGTTGATTACTTCATTTCAGTCGTCGGTCTGTCATATCAGTCTTGGATAAATGCAAATTTGTGAGGAGTCTGAGTCTAGAGAGGTTTATTAAGTCTTGAGGAAGTCTTATATATTATTGTAGCATTGAAGAACTTGAATTATTGGGCTTTGGCAAGCATTCTAACATATTGTAAGCTGATTAGTAGTACTATCAGCAATCCTCCTCTCTATCTTTCATTTACTTTATTGTACTTCCCACTGCATAAGTGGAAGAGGCTAGCTTGCCGCCTATTTACTTTCAGTTAGTAGTTGTAGGGACCCTCTAACCATATGCTCGCCATCACTCGGCGCCATCCTTGGTTAGAGTTACTTCAGCTCATCTTGCATTAGATCCTCTGACCATATGCTCGTCTGTCATAGACGCATTCTTGGTTAGAGTTTCCTTCCAGTTTGCATCTGCATTAGATCCTCTGACCAAATGCTCACACCTTGCCCACATCAGGATCTTGGTGTACATCCTGGTTAGAGTTGTTTTCCGCACCGTTTTGGTTTAGAGCTAACCTTAACGGGTGCGTGTTGATTGTAATTTGTAATTGAAAAACAAAAAAAAATTGTCCGGTTCTTTACATTCAATATTAAAAAGCCTTTTTAGAAAAGGTGGCCAATCTAATGTAATATTAAAAAATACTTTCTAATCACTTCCAGAATAAGGTGGGAAATGATTTTTAAATTAAAAAGGTTATAAGAGAAGAGGTTTGGCATAGAGGAAGGTATCCATTTTATAAAATCAAAATCCTTTACTCTTAGACTGAACATTTGTTCATCTTCTCACTTAAAGATGAAAACCCTCCAAGCATTTGGATTTGAAGAAGAAAAACCTCTAATCCTTCATACTGATTTCATTCAGAGATCACAATTGTGCTGAAACTATAAAAATGTTTCCAATTTCAGTTGGTTTGGTTTGTTGTGTAAAGATTTTTAGATTATGTTGTGGTTTCCAAATTTTGGGTTTTGTGCGAAGTTTTTATGTGGTCTTCAGATTTGAGGAGAATGTCGCTTATTTTATTTTCTATAGCAAATCGTATCGATATTGTGGATATTATTTTATACTGGCCATACTATTGTGAGAGGTTATACAACTTCATAGACTTGTGTAGGAGACCAGGTGTCTCTCAACCCAAAACCTCTGACTGTAAATGTGTTTTTGTTTGTTTTTGCAATTTTTGATTTTTTTGAGGTTTTTGCAAATAAAGGAGATGGTACAATTTTGCATTAAATGCTTCTAAAAATTATGATAAATTCTAGAATGCGAATTTGAAGTAAATGTACTCATAAGTTGGTGCCAAAAGACTCTATTAATCTTGCAAATCAATTACAATAATAGATCTATGATGTGTGAGCCAAAAGGCAAGCATGCATAGGGAAAAAGCAACTATTAAATGAGTAAGAAACCTGGTATTTTATTGCAGCGATCTGATAACCAGCTGTAGCATTCAATGTGCACAAAAGACAAGGATATCCAGCTCCAAATTGATCACAGATGCATCCAAGGATTGTGCGACCCCAATGGAAGTGAATATTCAACAAAAAGCAAGGCATTTCAAGCTTTAGATCCACACGCCTTCCAGTTGAAACAGTACGGCTATGGCAGCAAGCAAAGAGGCCGTACGGCTGAGAAAAGAGATGCCAAAATATTGGAACAACAAGATATAAATCAATTCCTGGCCTTGATAAATTCGTTCTTCTCAAACCCTTCCTGATTTCTCCTCTGTAAGCACAAAGGTACTGTAGCGTTACTATTCACGTGCACTGTAGCGGGTACTGTAGCAACCAACAAACCCTTACAAACTGCTCCAGAAACTTGAATAAAACTTCTCAAATATGCTCTGTAATGACTCCTGTGTGAAGCCACTCAACTGACAATCTCCAACTGGTATTTCACAGCCTCAGTATGTCTGATTCTGAAGAGTTGACATTCTCCAAAACCTAATTGCAGAAACCCTTGTTTCTCCAACTCCAAATGTTCTCAGAAAGAAAAGACAAAATTTGAATAATCAATCAATAATGAGTTCTATTCTGTCTTTGAGAAATAAATACCTCTCTCAAAAGTTCGACCCTTCTCAAAAAGCAATTAAATGAGCATTTAAAAGATTAATTAAATTTGCCCCTCTTGACTTAGGCAATTTAATTAATAAATGGCATCTTTAATCAAATGAGTAATGAATACTCATTTAATATTTATTATCTCTTTATTATAAAGTATTAAATACTTTAATATTTCACTTAAAGTGACTTTATAATATAAAGTCATAATAATTATTATTTAATTATTATTAAATGCTCCCCTTATTCACCGTTTGCTCATCAAACTGTCAAACTGGGTCGAAACTGAGATGGCCAACTGAACCAGGTGCCCTGCCAGAAATAGTAACCCCTGTCTGCCTGACTTACTATAAATAGTAAGTGTCTGAATATCACTCTGTGAGTCCCTGCAAAGGCCCAAACCTGAAACAACTGGTGGAGTAATGTCCCGAAACTCTGGATAACTGCCACAAGTGATCCTCTAAACACTTCTGCCAGCCTCCGAGGATCTGATTGATAGGCTCACTCCTCAACAAACAACGTCAGCTAAAACGGGGACATTACAACTTGTCATATTCCTTTGGAATGGATGGCTGAAATTTCAAAAGAATCTATTGTACAGATTTCAATTTTCAGAGTTTCTTTGTTTGACTTTGGGTTTGTGCTCAAGTGATGATAGATGAGTGTCACATTCTCATTGGAGGAGAATTGTTGACAAGGCTTTCCCTACTCATACCCTACTTCTGTGATGTCCCCATCCTAGTCAGCGCAGCTGGTTATGTGGTTAGCCTATTATTTCGATCCTCGTAGGCTGACAGATGGGTGCAGAGGATCATCTGAGGCAGTCACTCAGTGTTCTGTAGCTTCAGTGTTGCAGTTGTTTCAGGTTGGGCCTTCGCAGAATCCTTCAGAGTGGTTTTTCAGAGACTTTCTATTTTTAGAAAGTCAGACAGGCGGAAGTTGCTATTTTGGGCAGGGCACCTGGTTCAGCTGTTTAGCTCAGAGTCGACCCAGTTCATCAGTTTGACAGTCAAACGGAGAAATCATGGAGTATTTAATGGTTTAATGAATAATTAATACTTTTGACTTTATATTAAAGTCACTTTATTAATTATTTAAATATTTAATTAAAAGGGGCGCAATATAAAGTATTTATTATACTTTATAATAAAGTGGAAAATTAATATCATGATTAAGTGATTATCTTTTAATTGAGGGGTCACTAATTATTAAATGTATTTCTCCTAAGTCAAAAGCGCATATTTAACCATTTAATTAAAATGATTATTAAAAGAGTCTTTGGGTCGAATTTTTACAAGGAGCTATATATTCACAGGAAAAGACAAATCGAACCATTATGATATGATATGATATTCAATTTGTCTTCTATTTTGCTTTGAGCATTGGAGTTTGCAAAACCTAGGGTTTCAGCAGACGAATCGATTTTGGAGAACGATACCTCTTCAGAATCTGGCATACTAAGACTGTGCAATACCAGTTGAAGATTGTCTTCTTGGTGACTTCACACAGAGGTTACAGATTGAGATTATTGATTGTTTCAGTCAGGGTTTTACAGAGATTCATCATCAGTGGTTTGAGGCGACTTCACAGTGTTCTTTTCTCAGGGATCTGGCACTATTTTCCATAAAGTCGTACCATCGTTATTCTTGCTGTTGGGCCGTACAGTTATGTCCTTGCAGGGCCGTACTTCTCTGTTTCAGAAAGAAACGCCTTCATCTTCAGTTTCTGGCAGAGGGTTCCAGTGCGCCTAGGTTATCTGGAGATTTCTTTTGTCTGTGCTCGGAGATTCATGTTGACTACGTCATCTTCTTCATTTTTTCATGCTGTTGTAGCCGCCATCAGGTTCCTTTAAAATAAAATCATATTTCACTCATTGTTCATTTTTTGTTATTGTAAAAGCTCTGGAAACTTAATACATTGATGCGCCTACATGTTCTAAACATTTTCCAAGCATTTTTATTGCCTTAGGATTTTTAATGAATTTTTAAGCATTTATTAAGCAAATCGCAGCTTTCTTGTTATTTATCAAAAACCTCCAAAACATAAAAAAACACAAAACTTGCAAAAATCAATATTCACAGTTAGGGTTTCGGGGTTGAGAATCACCTGGATTCTTACAACTTCATAGATTTGGAAGGGGTTAGCATGTCTTGATTTTCATCATTTCAATAAAATTAGAGAATTTAAGAGCAAAGTTGAAGGAAGAGGCAAGTGAAGGACTTGAGCTTGGAAATGGAATTCTAGAGTCAAAAAGACCTCCATTATCAAAGAGCTTGTAGATACAATTTAGGCTCCTATGATTCTTTGGTATTCATCATGTATCTCTTATGTATGTATGAAAATAACATTTCATAGTGCTTTTTGTGTGATAACAATGTTGAAAAGCTTATTCTCTCTTTCCTTTCCCTACGCATGAAAGGAAATTTAAAAACATGAAAATAAAGTTTTGAGGACCTCATTTTATGAATTGCATGTGTGTGCTCTACTGCAAATGATTAATGAGTGTCTACTCGTTGGGATAACTTCAACATACTATGAGAGTAAACGGATGAAACTTACAGAACATAGAACATGTACAAAAATCATTCACGAACACATAGTGCACAAAATAAGATATTGCATTTATTCATCAATTAGCAGCAAGTACAATAGCATAATGTCATCATCATAATTGCATCATAGTTGCCCAATTACAATAAACCCAAGTACATATAGTCAATGGCGGTGGTTGAGAAACCAATCATCGTGATGCTTCATAACAACTCAATCAACTAATCGGGACTTCGTTTCCCGAAACATGTGACATCATTTGTATGAAAAGTTTGCTATTTGACTATAGTTTTATTTAAATACAACCAGCTACATCCAACTACTACTACGGCCGACTACGATCAATTATGACTATGACTGACTACATCATTCCCCTACAAAATAAGTTGTCTTCCAGATGACGTGACAAGCAAAATAGGGATTACAATAAAAAAATGTACTACTAAGAAGGTGGGTACGAAGACGTCTCTAGGTGAATAGATGATGTCGAAGTGGACGTTGAGGATTGCAGCTCCCTTAGTCTTCGCACCTCCTCCGTACGCAGTCAGAGTGATGATCGACCACAATCTCGCATTCTTTGTCTGCCTTGACCATGTGAGCTGCCTCCATCAATTGATGTTTAGCCTGCTCCACCTTTGTCCCCTTCATTGCCAACTGTTCCAAATCATTCACCCTTTGCTCAACTTCCCTTATCCTCTACACTCCACCTCCTTCTCCACTTCCATCACTTTGGCCTCTAAGGTTGATGCGCGAGCTTTTTCTGTACTGGCCAATTAGGTTTGTTGGGCCAACTATGCCTAGAAGTTCTTCATGTGCTCCGTCCATTCCTCCTTTATCTTTTCCACAGGAAAAAGCGCCTCAGCCTTCCCCTTCACTGCTGCTTCTATGGTTACTATCTGGGTTTTTAGTCTGTAAAAAACATCCCTAAAAGCGGCCCCAATGTTGAATAAAGTTGCAATCACCCGACCATCCCTTCCTGCAGTCACGGGTTGTGCTCACACCATGCCTTTAGTATTGTTGGAGTCTCTACTTCTGGTCATCCCCTAGTGGTGAAGTATTGTGCAATTTCTTGTTCACAACCAGCCTGCACGAATCCCAAGATCCTCTAAACCTACTATGCTACGAGTGGTGATCGGCCAATTTTCAATTGTTTGGAAATTTCCCCCACTCATTGCATCACTATTGCCACATTTTGAAGGTCTTCAACATACTTATGAATTGTTTCCAAGGGACCGAATGCATCTAGCTTCAACATCTCCAAAATCAACCCTTCAAACCCACTAAACTCATCCTCCTCCTCTTCGCCCAACGGGGTGGCCGATGGTGACCCCTAGGCTGCCATGGGAGAATCCATCAATGATGGTCCATCACTCTCCTGTACGGCTCCCACTAGCTCAGCATCACTTCTCATTATTGGTGGAATATCCTATTGTGTACCCTCACCTTTTGTCATAATGGCAATAAAGCTCTGTTGCATCAAGATAGGTGTACCCTTGGTTTGGGCCCTCGGTCAAAGTCTTTGAAGGGCTAGGTAGTGGCAACTCTGGAATCTCAATTGTTGTAATGTCCCCTTCTCGCTTTTGAGCAGTGCAGTGAGTCAATTAGCCTATTCTTGAGTTCTCGTAGGCTAGTTGATGTAGTTAGGGGACTCAACTGCCAGCATTGATGTTCAGTGTTGGGGTTTCCGGAGGGGTTTCTATTTATAGCAATGGTCGGTTATGATGTTGCTATCTTCATATGGTCATAGTGTTCGTCTATGGTCTTCAATTTTGCACAATTATGGCATTTGGCATATACTTAATATTTTTAGCAGTGTTATTTATAGTAAGTCTTATTTGGGGGAATTAGTTTGAGGCTTGTATACACGCAGCAATATTATTTCTCAATTGATGTTTGGAGAGCCTAAGGTTGCAATGTTTAAATATTTGTTTAATTCAACCACTTAAGTTGTTTGATAAAGTTATATTATAAACTTAAGTTAAGGGGAAAAAGTGATCATTCGAAAAAGTGTACCTTGAGCCTAGTGAAACAACTTAAAGTTGTTTTTAAAAAGATTAATCAATATTATATTCCTCCTCATGTATGGATGCCTAGACAAGGAAGAAGAGATATTTTAAAATGTTTAATATTTAAAAGAGGAGAAGGGTGTTGATTTCTAAGGTGGAATTAAGAAAAGTTTGAAGTCCATCGCCCTAGATCTTTATATTCTCATCTTGACTCTCATTCTGATATCTCTACTTTGACAACATAACAAAATGCTACCAAATTGCTTCCAAGTTGCTTGGGATGCAAACTGAGGATGAAAACCCTCTTCATATGGGTTGGTTTCGGTGGTGAGATATCCACCCTAATCAAATATTGAGAAGTTATCACAAGAGCTTCACAGGGTTCAAATTTGGTCATTGGAAAATGAAGATATATCAATATTTTTGAGGAGTTTTTGGTGTGTTTAGCTTGCTTTCAGTTTTAGTGTGATTTATGAAGATTTTGGAGTGTTTTTATTCAGTTTCTAGGTGCTTCAAGGAATGGACCTGAACCTGGTTTTTTCATCATAGCCCGGAACTGGGTGGAGAAATCAAAATGGGCATTGATTTATTAGAAACCATATCACATGGTGATTCCAAAGAGTATTGGCTTGCAATTTTTGGAAGTGTATTTGATTTTCTAGAGGAGGTTGAACTTTAGAGAAGGATACCACCTTGCTGCTACAAAAACCCTGTTTGAAACCAGCACAAGTTGGGTTTGGTCACTGGACTTTGGGAGCTCTAAAAAGAGGCTTTGGCGTTGGAGAAACATGTGTCTTGCATAACATTTGTTGCTGGTGTTGTTTGCTGCTATCAAGTACCTTATTGCTGCTGTAACAAGCTTAACCAAGTCTGATATAAACATTGTATTGTTCAGATATGAGACAGAAATTTTAATGCTTATGTTGTTGTTTCAATCTCTTTGAAAGGCATTGTCAAAGTATGGTAAGGTCATCTTATTGATTCTTGATCTAAAGTCTTTGTCGGGATGGTCCTTTCTCCAGTTTGGATTGACTTGGGTTTTGACTTCATAATATTCTTTAAATGGTATAAGCCTTTGTATTGTAGGGTCTAATTCAGCATACATATGAGCAATATCTTCCACACTACTTGTCTTTGGCTCTTCTTATTCTTCAGTGACCTACAACATAAAATGGAGAAATCTGCAATACAATACTCACTAGAATACTCATATCTTGCTCAAATCTCACTCTATTGACTTGAAATCAAATGCAGATTGCCCTAAGTATGATGGCGCCCCAAATAAAACCTTAAAACCTCACCAAACAACTCCTATTCTTTTTGCACAAATCCCAAGACTACAGCAGAATGGTACGGCCCTCTTAAAGGGGCGATTTTGCTAAATAAAATCAGAATCTGCAAATTAAATCCCACAAACTTGCAAGTAGGGTCGCCCCAGGTAGACAAGATGATAAGAAGAACACCCAAAACAATATCTTTTTGTATTTTTGATTTATGAATGAAAACTGCCTACAGCTATGCAACATCAGCAACTTTGAAATATGACAAAATGCATGAATAACATCTACCAAATGCAATGAAACTCAACTACAATGCAAAACAACCCAACTACAAGCTAACCTCTCAACTAGTTGCTATCTTTCAAGCAAGAAGATGAGCCAATACTAGGAGGTGTGCTTTCCTCGAAGCGAGTGCCTGAAGACAATTCAGCAGCATAACGATGTAGTAGACAAAAGATCCCAAATGAAGAGCTGACGCCTGAATATATAGACATGAAGAGAACCATCTAGAAGCTTCAAGAAGGGCGCCCAAAACCCTAATTTTGAATTCAACATTTCCCTCCAAAAGATGGTGTCCTTTTTCACTTACTGAAATATTTCACTTTTTAAATAAAAGTCAATCACCTTAAGTGGGCGTCCATTTTACTTAACTCAATATCTGACTTTTTAAAACATAATTTACCTCCATGACGCCTTGACCCATTAAGTCCCCCTTTTTAAAAACAACATGAAGTTGTACTGCTAGGTAAAGGGGTGCTATAATATTAAAATATAATATTATAATGAAAAATACTTATCTCTCTAAGAAAAATGCACCCAAGGCCAAAAACTGAAGTGTCAGCTAAACCAACTGAAGAAGAAGACCAACTGAACTGAACCCAACCTGTCCACTGCTAAAAATAGTAAATTCAGGAAGTTGCTCGGAATGCCAAACTGACCATACCACTGCGAAGTTCTCTGAAAACCCAGAAAGAATCCGCCATCAGATTTCCAAACTTCAAGCTACAACCTCCTCAAAACTAGGAAACCCTAATTTCACCATCCGAGTAGCCTACGGGTCTCCGGAATAGGCCAACGGTCAACAGAAACAATCACATTTGAGAAGGGGACATTACATTCCTAGCGCCAATTTGATATAGGCTTGGTGCCCCAAGAGACACGTCTCTTAACCATTGCCTTCATGCAACCTTTTATCATGATTGACTAACTTGGTATTTGGCTTCTTCTTCTAATTTGTCCTTTTCATTGTTGTTAATCATTTGATTAGTAAATAAACAGATGACATATTTTATTTGTATGTAGCTATTCCTAAATATTTGTTTGTGTGTGTGTGTATATATATATTGTTGTACCCCAAAATAAAAAAAATTATTACACTTATACATTTTGAAGAAATGACTAAAAGTCTTGTTAAATCTGTCAAAAAGGTCAAAATTTGGGTGTGCATGTCTTGCATGAGGGGTTAAAATGTAAAATTTCCAAAATCTAATGATCTAGGTCTGCTTAGAGCGACCTAATCTACAAAACCCAGATCTTAGTTTTTCATCCCTACTTTTTACGAAAACTGCTATTTTTAGAAATTGGTAACTTTTTTTGGATTTTTTTGGGTTTCTTTTGAAATGGATACTAGCAAAACTTTCTAAAACTAGAAAGTTGGTCCGTTAGAGTTCAAACTGATTTTGATTGGCTCAAAATACTTCAATATCAGGCTGGTGTGTTCAAAATATCAAAAAGATCAATTTTGCGCTAGTGGGTCTATTCTGCTTTTTCAGAAGCATATCAGAAGCTTTGAGGTCATCAATGGAGGTCAGTCAGCTACCAGGTGTCAGATTCAACACTCAAAGCTCTAAACAGAAGGTGCGTTGGTGAGCAAGCACGAAGAATGAGGAAAGAAGGTGAAAACTCTAAAAAATATTCGAGCACTGCTTGTCATGGGCGCCCCAGGAGAGAATAGGAGCCCATCTTTTTAGGGCATTAAATGTTGAAATTAGGGTTTAAGCCTCCAAGCAAAGTTGCTCAATTTTCTTCCAACTCCGCGATGAATCCAACGGTGCAGTCATCGGATCATCCAGTCATCCGGGATTCGAGATCAAACAGGGAAGATCCAAACAGAAGTCAAAATGAAAAAGAATTAAAATCACCAAAATTTGACCAATTCTGGGAACTTTGGGCACCCCTGGTGAAGAAGGGTGCCCAGCTTTTTGAAGAGGCAAATCCAACAGTTAGGGTTTGCTGAAATACTCAATCTCTCCAGAATTGAGTCTGCTTCGCAACAAATATCTTTGTCAGGGCATCTGTTGGCCAATCTCAAGCAAATCCAGGTCAAAGTGGAAGGTACAGGATGGAGGTTTGAATTCAAAGATGAAAATCAAAAGAAAATGGTTTAAGTCTGGAGCAAATGGGCGCCCCAGAAGCAAATACGCACCCAAGCTTTTGGAGTATTAAATTCTAACTTTCTGACAAAAGTATCTCCAAAAGACCCCTCTTGATTTCTCCCCAGCTCCGCAATGAGCCCAGTCATCAATCAATCTGAGCTCCGGGTCCCCGAATTTGACGAGATTGTCTGTAGAAGAGAAAGTGATGAAGATATCATAAAAATGGCAAAGTTTGGTAAAGTTGGGCGCCCATGGAGAAAAAGGGCGCCCAAGATTTTGAGCTCTGAGATAATTGAATTCGCAAATGAAGCATCTAAGGTCAGCTCATCGGTTTCAACCACGCTATCCAATGAATCTGACAGTCAGCCAATCTGATTAGCGTAGCTCCCGGAATCAAGATTTCATCAGAAGATCAAAGGGAAATGAAGAAATTGAAAATCATGAAAAAATGGCTAACACTATGAAAGTTCAGAGCCCCTGGAGGAAATAGGCTCCCATGAATTTGAAGGTCAAAACGAAGTTTTTCGCCAGAGGCGCCTCCAGAACAATCTTCTCAGAATCAGTTAGGCTACGCGATGAATCATCCAACTCGTTCATCGGATCAATCTAGAAGTCGGAGATTGAGATCAAAATAGGGGGTCAAAATTGTGAAAAGTTGAAAAACTCAAAAAATGACTAACTCTGAAGCAAATGGGGGCCCCTAGCCAAGAAGGGCGCCCAACTTTCAATGCCTTAGTGAATTTTTCAAACTTTTAAAAAATTTCAGAATTGCAAGAGGATGAGGATGTCCAAGTTCATTGAATAGGCCAATTTAGGGTTTTTGAAGATAAAAACAAAAGAAAAAAAAACCTATTTCAAACCCTAAGTCTATTTAACACCTCTCTTCAATGTAATTTTCATTATTTTTGCAGGTAGCATTCAAAGGAGAAAGTTGAATTAGCAAGTTTGAAGTAATATATCAAGATTCAAGAACTCAAGTTTGTTAATTCTTCATTAAATTTTTCAAACCAGCAACATAAGGCCTTGCTTTTTCATGCTTTTTCATCCAAAAAATCAAAATTTTCAAGAAGGCCAAGATTTTCAAATTTTCAGCCATTTGGGTCTTATCTTCTCATTCTTCTGTAGAATTTTTCAAAAAATTCATCAAGTTGCACCTGCTGCTTTTTGCTTTGCATGTCAGTGAAACCCTCAGTGCATTCAATTTTTAATCATCTAGGTCCTCTCAAATCAATCTTTTGAAGAGAACCCATATCACAGCTTTTTTCAAGAAAATTTCAAATTCTAGGGTTGGCTGCTTTTTCAATCAGCCATCAGTGTTTTTCAAATCTAATCAATTGGGTCCATTTCTAATTGTATTCTGAACAAAACCAAGGTGCCAACTTTTTTTGTGAAAAATTGATGAAATTAGGGTTTGCTGCTTTTTCAGTCTAAATTCAAAATTTTCAAAAACGGACAATCTAAGTTGTCTTGCAACAAAATTCTAAGCAAAACCCATATCTCAAAAAAATTTCGAAGAATTTGTCCGTTGGAGGAAGAAAAATCAACATTCTAAAAATAGTAAGTTGCTCAAAACTGGTCTAAACCTAGGCGAGTTTACAGTCCTTCTTCAAGGTTTCCGAAATGGAGTACACTCCCAATGATTTCAAGACCAAATCAGCTCTCTACCATGATTTCATCAAAACAGCTGAGACGGACTTGCATCATATCAAGCCAATGTTTCATCTACACGCTTTGGAGAGCACATGCAACACTACCATCAAAAACTTGGGGCACTCTGGACTCCTTGCAGCAACGTCTATTCCTATATTAGTTCAAAGTCTCGAGTTTGTAATCGCTTGCATCAAGCATTACAACCCAGCCACAAGGGAGATTGAATCAGTTGATGGCAGATTGATTTGCAATTTGAAGCCTGATATGATCGAGAAATGTTTTTCCATTCCCCCTTGGCCTAAAAGTGTCACTATCTAAAAGGGTGAATGTGAAAGGATATGGGAAATGCACAAAGACAAGTACAGTAAGAAGATTGCACAAAGGTGGATGAAAGAGAAGCATAAGACTTTTCCTAAGAAGGTCGGGTGAGGAGAGTTCAAAGATGAGATTGCTATCATAATCACCTTGCTCAACAGGGTCACTGGATCAGAAGATGCTACCAAGTTTCAGCCTTGGATGTTTTACAGTATACCCCATATCATGAAGAAGACTGAGTTCTATGATTGGCCCACCTTGATCAGTGATAGCCTTCATCAGCAGATAACAGAATATTTCCAAATTCATGAGTTCCATATGATTTCTTACCTAGTTTACCTGGTGGCCTACCAAGGTCCATTCAAAGGGTTGAACACTGAGGGATCATTCAGCGTACAACATATCTACAACTACTATCCTCAATTGGAATTCACAAAGTCATTGCATCACTACAAGAGGGTGACTGAGGCTTTCCTGATGTACAGAGTGCGGGACCTGGACAGTGAATTACACGTCCGTATCTCTTCAGTTGCCAGGGCAGCGATGGCGGAGTGGGTAGATTGGTTCATACAATTTCCTACTTTCACCTATCTCAAAGTCTATGGCTATTCAGGTGCCCCACTCATGTTACCAAGGTACCCATCAGACGAAGTTGTCTTCATGGAGTTCTTAAGGCAGGCACATGATGTCCATGAATTCTTGAGGAATAGAAAGAAACCCGCCCTTAATTTTCCATTGGGATTCAGAATCTATACATGCAAGATAGCAGCAGATGCTAAAACCATGGGAGATGAGTTAGACAAACTTGGTCTCAAGCTTTACAGCGAGAGACGATCTTATGACCCTCATGGCGTCTATGCTAGCCGACTTAAGAGAAACTATGCTCACATATCCGCCCTTGAAGATTTTTGGGCCAATTGTGTAGATGAGTTCAAGGTGCAAAGGCGCAGTTACAATAGGCTCACTCTTCACCAAATGAAAGACTGCCTATTAGAGGGCATTGAAGGATTGTCAGATGATGATGAGGATGTGTTACTCCCGATGTATGCCCTAAAGGGAATTGAAGATCAGCCCCTTCCTCAAGTCAACTGGGCTAATAAGGAATCCCTCTCAATCGACGAAAGGACAAGGCAAGTCCTCGAATGTAGAAACCCTAGTTTCCCCTATTCTCCAACTCTGACAATTTTCTGAGTTCTTCTGACGTTTTTTATTTTTTTTGCAATTTTTGGGTTTTTGAGCAATAAATGAAATGGTACGATTTTGCTTGGAAATAATAATAAATTCTCTAAAAATGCTAAATGGCCAACATGCATAAGCAATACAAGAAATATTGAAGGCGTATCTTTATTTGTTCAACTGGATTCAATACAAATAAGATCTGGAAGCATGCAATGATAAAATAACAATTTTTATTGAGAAAACCTGGTAAACCAGCAAGCTGTTGTAGATCAAAATATGGTACGGCTGAGTGTGTTTCTCCTTTCTTCTCCCGTCTGGTAAACCCTAATGCCTTCTGGAATCCCAGCGCCCTCAAGGAAACAAACTGGAAGACAAATAGCAAGGCGTTTCTCTTGCTTTAAGAAGTACGGCCTGCTGTACAGAAAGGTACGGCTGTCAGCAGCATTCAATGATTTGTACGGCTCCCTTTTGAAACTCCAGAAACTCTGTAAAATAGGCGCCTTGATGATCTGGTGTCTTCTGATTGTAACCCTCAGCAAAAATCTCCTGAATAAAGAATATCTCTGATGTTCTATGATTTCTCCTGTATGAAGAAATCTCTCAGCTGCAATAAATCAGGTGTTATTTCACACCCTCTGAATCGCTTCAATGGAGATGGCTCGTTCCCCAATGAATTTCGAGACTCAAACCCTAAGGTTCTGTGCTCAGACAAACTTGATCAGTTTTCAATAAGTCAAATATGCATAATGGCTCAAATCCCAATGCAAAGCCTATATTCTTCTCAAAAGTGCGATTTCCTTAAAGATAGGGAATTTTAAAATATTTGACTTTTTAATTCTTTTATAATTCAATAGTCTCAGATCAAATATTAAATTATAAATTTAATATGCAAATGGCCCCTTCCCTGATGTTGGGCGCCCCCTTTATGAGAATCACTTAAGTCGTAATATTAAATATTACAACTTTATATTATAATCCCAATTAATTAATATTTAATTATTTCAATTAAATATTAATATCTCGCTCATTATTAACCCGATGCTCAGGCCGTCTGATGCTGTCGACAAAGGAAGTGATTCTGAATGCTAACAAATCCATACTGCTATAAATAGCAGGGGTCCCACACCGACTGCCACAACTGCTAAAAATAGCAGCTTCTGCAAGAAACGTCCGAATGAGCCCGAACGAAAGCCAATTGATCAAAATTGCCAATCTGACGCTTAGCCAAGCTCCGGAATGACCCTCTATCCGACCTATCAGCCTACGAGGGTCGCATAATAGGCTAACTCTTACGAACTCTGATGCTCGCCAAAAAATGGGGACATGACATCGAACATAGTAAGGTCTTCCTAGTTCTCAAAAGGAAGAAGTCCATACCAGCAACAAAGCCGCCAAGGGTACAACCATCACTTCCTCCTCTTCTAGAGTACAATCAAAAGGGAAAGGCGTAAGTCAATCTCAAGATGGTGTGAAGGGCAGCAGGTCGACCAAAAATGTAAGGAGGAGGTTAGACTTCTCAGGCATAGTCATACAGGAGCCATCAACGGTTGAAGCAAAAGCTTTTCCAAAAGAACCTATACCTTAGAAGGAGACAGAAGAAGCGCCCTGACTCCATACCACTGACAGGGTCTTCACCAATCCACATTGACCTTGATATTGAAGATGATGAAGAAATTGCAATTGTACCTCCTAAGGAAGTTAGTACAGATACTACCGTTTCTTAGCTTGAGAGCTCCTTGGGAAGGGTAAGAAGAAGACCTTCATATCAAGTGAATTTTGATGACCTTGATAACATCTATCAAGAACCTCCTACGAAGAAAGCAAAGAAGCAAGTTCACTTTGATAGGAATCTTGATGGTGAGATAGTCATGGAGACTGCATTACCCCCAAAGGACAAGAACAGAGATGAAGTCGATATGGACAACTTTGTGATGGTCAAGGCTAATCTTGGTAAAAATACTAGACATTCAGATGTTAGTCTATTCAAAGTTGTGTCTCAAATCCTTCAAGAAAGAGTGATCAAGGACGAAGAAGACAAAGCAACCCTCAAGGTTGAAACACAGCAGCTCAAGCTTTTCATTTCTAATCTTGTCTAGGGTACTTCACAGGCAACCCAGCTGCTGCCCCAGGTTTTAGAGACACCAGCTGATCATCATCAATTAAGACAACTGGTTATTTATGGGAAAGAAACTCAAGAGTGGATCGAGAGTTTCATTGTCAGAGGAAAGGAGATCTTGGCATGGATGTTTCAGTTGAGGGAAAACACTCATGAGCTACGTCAAGGTATCCAAGGGTTTGAAAAATCAGTGGCTGAAGTAAAACCAAGGCATGAAATCATCATTGTTGATTTAGATACAGCCTATGGTTTAGCGACTTCAAAAGAACACAAGAGACAAATCCTTGCTTGGCGAGAGCGTCATGTCTTCAAGGTTAAAACTTACGAGAGGATATATGAAGAGTTTATTGCCTACAGACAAAGGGTGATCGAAGCTCTTCTTTTCATCAATGAGTTTGTCACAGAGATTCCTTCTCGATACAGTCTTGAAGATGGTTCATACGTCAGGCTTGATGAAGTGCAAGCTCAATTTCAGAGTGTTGTTCGCAGTTGTGATAGCAGCAATATAGTTGGTGGCAAAATGAATCACCTTGTCATGATGTCAGCAAGATTTGAAAAAACAGCCAATGAGGTCGAAGATTTCCTGAGATCAATTGCAAATGGAGAAGATATCTTGGAAAAACACAACTTTGCTATTGATGGGATAGATGCACCAAACTGGGACACAGTTTCCTGCTTTTTAGCGGATGTGATTGAGATTTGAAATGGCTTTCATCTAGAAGCTTTCTTTCCGCTTTCTTTCTATTCTTGGAGCAATTCTGTGATGTCCCCTTCCTAGTCAGTTCAACTGGATATGTGGTTAGCCTATCATTCCGATCCTCGTAGGCTGACAATGGTGTGTAGAGGATCATTTGAGGCAGTTACCCGGTGTTCAGGAGCATCATTCTTTCAGTTGATTCAGGTTGGGCCTTCGCAAAATCTTTCAGAGAGGGTTTTCAGTTACTATTTATAGTAAGTCAGGCAGGCGGAAGCTGCTATTTTGGGCAGGGCACCTGGTTCAGCTGGTTAGCTCAGAGTCGACCCAGTTTGTCAGTTTGATGGTCAGATGGAAAAATAACGGAGCATTTAATGATTATTAAATAATTGATATTTTGACTTTATGTTATAAAGTCACTTTATTAATATATTTAAACATTAATGATTAATGGCATATTATAAAGTATTTTTAATACTTTATAATAAAGTGAAATATTTATTATAATGAATAATTATTTATTCATTAAAGATGGGACGCCATTTATTTAATATTTTTCCTAAGTTAAGAAAAGGCGAATTTAATCATTTATTTAAATGATTATTAAAAAGAAGCTTGAGTCAAATTTTTGAAAGGGTTATATATACACTGCCAGGACAAATCGAACTCTTATGTTATGATTATTCAATTTGTCTTATTCTCTCTCTGAGCATTGGAGTTTGTGAACCTAGGGTTTCAGCAGACATTGATTTTGGAGAACATTCCCTCTTCAAGATCTGGTATACTGAGGCTGTGGAATACCAGTTGAAGATTGTCAAACTTGGTGACTTCATACAGAGGTTACAGTTGAGCTTATTGGATCGATTCAGGAAGAACCTACAGAGGTTATTCATCAGTTACTTGTGGCGACCTATCAGAGATCATTGCACAGAGTTCAGGTACTTTAATATTGAGGTCGTACCATATTTAATGCTGCTGGCTAGGGCCGTACTTCTGTACCAGCAAGGCCATACTTTTCTTCACAGGAGAATACACCTTCCTTTCTCAGCTTCTGTTTATTGGATCTTGTGCGCCTAGGGTATTTGGAGCTTCAGCATCGATTTCAGGGTCTGAGGATTGATTATCTCATTCAGCCGTACCATTCTTCATCTGTTTCTAGCGGCTGCAAGTATTCAGGGTCCTTTTTTAATAAAATATTGTTTTACCCTTCTGTGATCGATTTGATTTATTATATGAGTTCTGGAAGTCAATAGATGTATGCGCCTTCATCTGGAAAGCAATATTGATGCATATTTATTGTCAATTAATTTATTATGAATTTTTAGAATATTTTAGAGCAAAATCGCAATTTGTTATTTATTACAAAAACCCATCAAAAATCAAAAAAATACAAAACAAACAAAAATCAGATTCTCAGTCAGTGGTTTGGGTTGAGAGACACCTGGTCTCTTTCAAATTCTTATCCATTATTTGAAGAAGAGAAAGAAGATAAATGTAATAGTTAGCGTTCCCCGCTTTTTCTGCTTTCTTAGGTGTTAGATGTTATCTTCTTTCTAGATTTAGAAATAAAGCTTGCTTGCTGAGCAAGCCTTAGATTCTGAAAGCAAGGAGATTTTAGGGTTCCCTACTCCTTTGTTTGCCTATAAATAAGAGCCTTTGCTCATTAGTTTTCTTTAACCATGCTAGTGATAACAAAATGTTGAACCTAAGTGGCTTCTATTTGTTATTCAGTGTTGTTCAATTGTTTTATGATAGCGAATTGTTGAGTCTCTTTTAGCCAACAAGTAGTTATTGTAATTGGTGTTCCTATTGTGTAAGAACAAGTTTTGCAAGCCTCTTTAGTTGCAAGTTTTTGTTCCAAGCATGTGTTTAGTTATTTTTGTTCCAAAAGTTTGACAAATAAAATCATGAGCCTCCTTTGCCTTGGTATAACATCTCAAATTTCCGTTATTTGTATTATGCTTTTGTGATCTTAATTTCAACTTACATTGAAGTGTGTAGATGTATGTTCAGAAAGAGTTTATTGAAGTACTTTGTTAGAGAATCAACCTTGTTCATTTCTAGTTTCTCTTGCTTTGCGTATTACTTGAGAAGTTAGAAACGTCTTTAGCTTAAGTTAGTCATAGTTGAAGTTCTTAAATCAAAAAATCTCAGCTGTGGCGTTTGTGTTTAATAAACCTTGTGCTCTAGCTGATCAAAAAGATAGGCAACTTAGTTTTTTTTAGTTTACTTTCTTTCAACACCATCAGTAAGAGGGAGCTTCCCCTCCTAATTTGAAGAGCAGTTTTACTATGCATAGCTGGCCGTTTCAAATACGTATTCCAGAGGTGCAAATTTAAACGCCAACATATATGTATATGTATTATGCATACATAATACATATACATACATATACATATATGTATATATATATATGTATCTATATGTATATATATGTATATGTATATAATACACACACACACACACACACACACACATATATATATATACACAAATATTTAGGAATAGCTACATACAAATAAAATATGTCATTTGTTTATTTACTAATCAAATGATTAACAGCAATGAAAAGGACAAATTAGAAGAAGGTGAATACAGAGATAGTCGATCATGATGAAAGGTCGCATGAAGGCAATGGTTAAGAGACATGTCTCTTGGGACGCCAAGCCTATATATGTATATATAGATATGTGTGTATTATATTTATTTAAAATGTAAATGTATTAATTTGATCCTCTAAATACTTCCCTTATGATGGGGACATCACACACATCCTATTGTGCCTTTTGTATTCGCACTATGATACAAAGTGTCATGGAGAGTTTGATGTTTGCGTTTGGTTTGCCATCACACTTTTGTCAAATGAGTGTCCCTTCCACAACAATAGTGAATCCTCGTGATTCTTGCGTCATGCATGTGTGCCATAGTTTGCACACCCTTTTATTTGCAAGTTGTTTCTCTTACATGCACTTCTTGGTCTCACACAATTTCAGTCTACCTATCTTGGCTCTCCATTTTCAGCATTATGGGGTGCTTTCTACTATTGGTGCTAATGCTTCCTTTGTTTTGATGGTTGGAGTGATCTACATATTTAGTTCTTGTTCCTATGTACTTTCAGATATAGCATACATCAACAGTTGCTTACATGCATTTCAGTGAGATGGATCACTTACCATATGGACACTCTTGCAATTCCTCTTTCTGCAGATGACCTTCCATTTTCATTTGATCAGAGACTATTGGGTACCTGTGTTTTCGACTTCCAGATGTTTGCCTTTGTTTGCCATCTAATTTGGGGGCACTCATGCAAATTACTATCTTCTAGATCTTGACTGTTGTCGCTAATTTTTAACTTGTTAAAAAATGGGATAACCTATTAAAATTTTGAATAAAATTGAAATTTTCTTTACTAAGGCAAGTTTTACGAAGTTCAGACGTTGGAAAATTTCAGTTTTAGATATATGGTCCCCTTGGACATCCATTTTTCTTTGTTCGTGATCGTTTTCATGAGTTTCTGAGTTATTTTCCTTATGTTTTTGGCCAATTTCGGGTTTTCATGGCATCACTACAAGTAGGAAATTTAGTTTCTTATTGCAAGTCAATAATAGGAACTTTATATCTCTATTGCAAGTCATTTTGTTTTTATTTTTTCATTTCAAGTCATTTATAGGAACTTTTTAAGTAACTTACAAGTATAGGAACTTTTGGAGCACATTACAAGTTACTTTTTAAAAGTCACTTGCAATATGTCTTTAAAATCCCAATTTCACTTAAAAGTTACTTGTTATGAGTCTAAAAAGGTTCGATTTCACCTTTGTTTCACTTAAGTTACTTGTAAAGACCTTAAAAAGTTCCGATTGGAGTTGCTTTTCATAATAAACTTGTTTTTCACTTTAAAAAACCCGATTTTAATAAAAAGTCACTTGCAACATGCTTTCTAAGGTCCGATTTGTAGGAACCCCAACTGGTTCAATCACTGAACTCACTATCAGCTGCAACTATACTTGATTGTGCGCTACTATACTATAACTTTTTATTGAATGTTTATACAAAAACAACTGTAACTAATAAGAAACCTAATATAAATGCCCAAATTGATGATCCGAGTACTGTAGCGCACTATTCAAGAACAGTAGCGCACTGTTCACGCACTGTTCACGAGTACTGAAGCGCATTGTTCATGGGTTCTGTAGCAGCAAATAAAATCTCTGAAAATAATCTCTTTCAATCTGAAAATAATCTGCAACTCTAGTCTCTTGAATCTGATCCAAACTTCACCAAATTCATCCAATTGAAATCCAAATAGAGCCTCTGATTGAGACCCTCCAAAATCACCAAGTTCACTGGGTATTTCACCAGCTCAGATGATTGCTCACAGAAGAACTACGTTCTCCAATGGCTGTTGTAGGTAGAAACCCTCATTCTCCAAGCAAGTTCAAACTCATCAAAATATTCTCCAAAAAAAATAATAATGAGTTTCTTCAAAAGAAAACCTTATATCTCCTCAAGCAAGTCGATATCCTTCAAAAGCATCATTTAAATAAACTTTGAATTTCACTTTTAATTTTCCAATAGTTTGGGCGCCCATTTAATTATAATAATTAATTGAAATACGACCCCTTCTTCATGATGGTCGACCCCTTCATTAAGTCACTTAAGTTATAACATAAATTTACATTATAACTTTATAATATAAGCTTCAATTAAATTAATATTTATTTTGGCAAATAAATATTAATATCTCCCTCAATATAAGTCCAAATGACAAGTCGTCTAAAACCAGGTAATAAGTGACTGAATTTGCATATGACCAGACCATACTACTAAAAATAGCAGGGGTGCTCCACTGAGTGTCTCCACTTACCAAAAATAGTAAGTCAAGCAAATGGCATCCAAAAGACCCCGAACGAAAGCCAAACTGAATAATTCTGACAACTGAAGCCAAGCCATGCCTCAACAAGACCCTCTATCCACCATATTAGCCTTCGAGGGCCACATAATAGGCTAATCTCAAGTACTAAGAGATATCAAAATCTCAAGTACTGAGAGATGTCAACTGGAAGGGGACATTACACGATTAGAGTCTTTTGATGAAAATAAATTTGTTATTCACTTCAAAAGGTCCAATTTTCATTTAAATAAACTTGTAATATACCTCCAAAGGCCTGATTTGGTCTTTTTAGTGCAAAAAACTTGTAATGTGCTTTTAGAAGCCTGATTTCACTTGGTGCGAACTTGCAATTCACTTCAAAAGTTTTGATTCAAGTTTAGATCATTTGAAGTCATTTTATTGCTTGTTCTGAGTCATGAAAATCCCAAAATCATTGGAGAGTGTAGTTTGTGTTTGAGTTTGCTTCTTCTCCTCTTTTCATGGTGGATTCTTAAATGTTTGGCTGCAATAAGAAGACTCCCAGCTGTGATAAATCAATTAATCTTCTATGGCTGAGTTTGTGCAAGTCGCCTAGGGTTTTTCTTCCTCTTTTTGGCTTGCAATCTCTTGTTGCAGGTATGTTTCTTTTTATTTAGGTTGTTTCACTTCATTTTAATGTCTTTGTTTTATGAATCTCTTCTTATTGTGGTGCCATTATATGGAGAATAAGATTGCATATTTTTTTAAAACGTGTTTTAGTGAAAGTGACGTTTTTCTTTTCCATTTCAAACGCTTCCATTTATAAAACGCATTTCTCATTCCTTTCCATTTCAAAACGCCTTTCATTAAAAACGCCTCTCATTTTATTCACATACCTTTCATTAGTTAAAAAACGTCATTTATTTTCTGCTATTTTTATTCATTCATGCCAAAACGTGCTTTGATAAAGAAAACGCATTTTCTTTCATTTATTTCAACGCCATTCAAAAATGCTTTTCATTTTATCTGCCATTCATTAAATTGCACGTTTTTGAAAATGCCTTTCATTCATACGTCATTCTTTCCATTTCATTTTCATTTTCCATTTTATTTCCCTCATTTGCCCCTCACTTACTTTCCATTCATACACCTTCATCCCACTAAAATGCGTTGTTCAATGTTATTCATTCCTCGATTGCTGAAAAACACTTTCATGTTTCACCATTTCACTTCACATACTCATTTCTCCATAATCTCATTATCATTATCAGAAAAAGAAAGAAAAATGATGCCCTTGACTGCAAATCGGGATTTTGCCAACCAATTGCAAGTAGGGCATTTTTGTCAAAAATGCAAGTACAAGTTAACACAAATAAACTTGCAATGGTTTCCTATTTTTCCTACTTTGCACTTTTCCTTCGCAAAAGCTTCCAAAAATCCCTATTATACACTTTACTTGCAGCCATCTTCCAAAATCCTGAAATACTTCAAAAATCCATTATAATTGCCTAAAAGTCGGACATTTTCAGCTTGACCGCAAATGCAAGTTAAAAGTTTTGACTTCTAGTTTTCAAAGATGCAATCTAACTTTTCCATTTGTCATGAAGAGCACATGTCCCTTTCACTTGCAATTAGCCTCCCAAGATCCGAAATGAGTTATAATGCTCATTTTTTGCCCTCATACAACAAGAATACCACTATGAGTTTGAGTCTTCGCCATGTCTACACATGTTGATGTTGATGATGTCTTAACTTTATGGAATTTTTATTGCAGCCTTGCAGATTCTTGTTCAATGACGGAGGAACCAGCTTCTCCACCAAATAAAAAGATGAAATACAAGTATGATTTATATCAGAATGAGATTTCTCCATCTCATGTGGTCTCAAACATCGAAGAAATCAAAGACACGGAGATCGGGCATGTTGATATGTTTGAGTTTCTTAGGAGAACTGAGAAGTCAACTTCACATGATATGCAGTTGTTGCTAAGAAGTCATATTCATTTGGTTTCCTCTTTTCCTGTTGCTTCCCTAGAACCAAAGTTTGTCCTTGCATGTGCAGCTCGCTTTGACAAAGAATCCAGAACTATCAGAGATGATGATGGTAATGTGGTCATTAGGCTTGATCCAGAAACCATTAATAGAATTTTTAGAGTTCTAGATGTGCCAATATATTCAAACATCTCAATAAAGAGTGCTCTTGATCACTATGAACAAAAGAAAACAGATTGTATACAACATATCAACACTAAATGGCTTCTAAAGCGTCAAACTTGTTTGTCTCGGTGGCCCAAACTATACCGATCTGAATTCAAGGAAGAGATCAATGATATAATCACACTTTTGAGCAGGATAATGGGATTGAAATTTTCTAATGTTTTTGAGAAGTGGATGTACAAGTTCATAGTGCTGACAAGGAAGGCACAACACCCAATCTTCTGGGGTGAGATAATTAGTGACAATTTATGTGAGCAGCTTGCACAAGTTCCCACTACCCTCACGTTCTACATGAACTCCTATTTGGTCTACATAGCAACTTCATTGACACAATTTCCAAGCCTTTCCACCAAAGGAGATAGATCACTAGTTCCAGTTTGGGAGTATTATGATCAGTTGCCTTTGAGACCAAGTAGAATTCATTACAGGAGAGTCCAAGATGCATTATTTGGTCATTTCATGTGTCTCTTTGACAAGACCTTACAAAACAACAGAGTATCCGAGGCTGCTTGGAAGAAGGTGAATGAATATGGTTGTCTCTTTCTCCAATTTCCCACTTTCTCCTACATGAGAGTTGGTTGTTTTGAAGATCAGTCGTACATGCTTCCAAGAAATCCGACAGATAAAATCATTTTAATGGAGCTTGCAAGGCAGTTGATGACAATACATGCACGACAAGTTGTACAACATAAAGCTGGAGTAAGCATCTCTTCTCATAATCCATTACAGATTGGGAGATACTCTTTGACAACTACTTCAAAGGAAAAGGCAATGGAAACAGAAATTCAAGAGATTAAATTGAAAAGATTCAAGGCAAGAATGGATTTTGACTACAAAGGAATGAAGGACAAAATAAAGAGAGCTTTCACACATGTGCATCGCCTTGAAGATATTTGGGTGGATCTTCGAACAAAGAAGGACATCCGTAGAATGAATTATTGCAGACTCACAATCGAACAAATTATTGATCTTAATCTAACTTTGATCCTAGAAGGAGTGATTAATGATGGACAAATTTTAGATCTAGAGTAAAAGGAACAAAGGGTTGTTGATGCTTCTATTCCAGTAATACAGTGGTCTCATAAGGAATCTAGTTCTATCTTTAACAGATTCCAATCAGTTTTGGCAAATACTAATTCTTGGCTTAAGAGTATAGGTGTCAAAACCATAAAAATCAGAGTTAGTGATGATGATGATTCAGCTAGACCTGTTGGACTTAAATCAGAAGTTAGAGACAAATCTAAGGAAGGTGTTTCTTCTTCAGGAACCAAAATTAAGTTAAAAGTCAGCCGTGTTGTGGAAAAACCTTTGGAGAAAACAACATTAAAAGGGAAGGAAGTTAAAGAGACGCAGATCCAAATCATTGATCAACAAGAGGGAGATGTTCTTGAATCTCCTACTGTTCTAAGTATGATATCTCCTCATATTGATGCTGCACTAGTATCTATATTGTCTCCTATGTCTCAAATTGATAGTGATGTCGATTCTTTCTCAACGGTTTTTATTTCTTCTATTGCTCCTACGGAAGCTGCTCTTCATACTTCAACTTCATCCGCATTTACCACTTTGATGGAGAACATGCATGATAGTTTAGAGAATGTTTTGGATGCCAATATGATGTATCCAATGACATCACAGATGACACTTCCAAAGATAGATACATCGGCTGCAAGTTTTGATTGCTTTATGGCTAATGCTAATCACAATATGCCATCTGTGCAAACTCTTGTTGCAATTTAAACTGAGACATCTCCTAGGGTAACAACTGTGGTACAAAATGAATCTATTTCTGCACAAACCACAGTTGTTGTTTCAAATGTAAATACATTAGATCTTCCTCCATGGTTGAGTTCAATCACTCTAAAAAGAAAGAAACAGGCAATCTCTCCTGATGTGTTTGATTTCCAACAGCTAAGGAAATCTAAGCCAAAGGTTGCAAAGAAAGCCAAAATGGTTTCACGAGTGGTTGTAGACAGCAATAAAATGAAATATGTAGAAGTAGTTGAACCTCTTTCAAATAAACCACAAGAGAAGATGCAGGTGTCCGATTACAAATTTACTACGATAGAGTTGGGAAAACAAACTCACGCCAATTAGATGCAAGATGCTCAAAGTTCAATAACAATCTTAGCACAAAGTTATGATCAACTCTTGGCCAAGAAAGAAAAATTGAAAGAGGAGAATGCACATCTTATTTCAGTTATTCAAAAGATTACCAAATCTTCAGAAATGGTTGATTCATTATCTTCCTCTATTTTGTGAAGAATCTATTAAACAAGTTGAAAAAGCTGGACAAAAAACAAGGGTAGTTGATTCTTGGGTTGATCAATTGATAAATCAAAGTACTCAAGTGATTAAAAAGGTTCTTGATGTGATGGTTAATGTAAAGATAGTAAAGATGAAACTACACCAAGCTTCTGACACTCTCAAACAAAGCTTGGAATCTATAGAAAGTGATTTGAAGAGTTAGTATGCTTTAAATGAAGAACGTTGGGAAGTCTTATGTGCCAATGCAATAATACCAAACAAAGAAATGTATATTGAGACTAAAGAGCTCCTATTAAACAAAACATTGGTATTCAAAGAGCTCATTTCAGATATACAGGCTACTCAAGAGATAGTGGTTGAAGCAAAACAAGATTTCATTTCAAGTTTTGAAAAGGAATCTTGCAAGCTAGAGGATCAAAATGGTGAAGTACTTCCTGAAGATGCTATACTTTCAACATTAACAGCAAAGTTTCACCAAGAGCTAGAAGCTGAAACCTTCACCGTGCAGTCCATCAGCAAATTTGTAGATCATCATGCATTTCTTAATAAGATGCAAATTACATTGGAAGAGCATTGATTGTCAATCATCAGATATTTTGACACCATCATCAAAACAGTTGTTGTTGCCAAGAACACTCAATGTTTCAAAGATAGCCATGGAAATAATTGAAGTGTTATTTAATTTTCAATTTTGTTCCTTTTGGACAAATTATATGTAGAGACAGAAATTGTAATTACATGTAATCAAATTACAAGTCAAGATAAATTAGGACTGTAATTTGGAATAAGAAAATTGCAAATAGTTGGTGGTTGAGAGAATTTCTCAAGTTAGTTGGGATCCTCCCACATTTTTCTCATGATTTCTCTCCTATAAATACTTGAGGGGGTTTTTTGTAATTTTTTATCTTTTTCGCAATAGAGAGAGAACTTGTAATGTCCCCTTCTCAAATGTGATCGTTTCTGTTGACCGTTGGCCTATTCCGGAGACCCGTAGGCTACTCGGATGGTGAAATTAGGGTTTCCTAGTTTTGAGGAGGTTGTTGCTTGAAGTTTGGAAATCTGATGGCCGATTCTTTCTAGGTTTTCAGAGAACTTCGCGGTGGTATGGTCAGTTTGGCATTCCGAGCAACTTCATGAATTTACTATTTTTAGTAAATTCTATTTTTAGCAGTGGACAGGTTGGGTTCAGTTCAGTTGGTCTTCTTCTTCAGTTGGTTCAGCTGGCACTTCAGTTGTTGGCCTTAGGTGCATTTTTCTTAGAGAGAAGTATTTTTCATTATAATATTATATTTTAATATTATAGCACCGCTTTACCTAGCAGTACAACTTCATGTTGTTTTTAAAAAGGGGGACTTAATGGGTCAAGGCGTCATGGAGGTAAATTATGTTTTAAAAAGTCAGATATTGAGTTAAGTAAAATGGACGCCCACTTAAGGTGATTGACTTTTATTTAAAAAGTGAAATATTTCAGTAAGTGAAAAAGGACGCCATCTTTTGGAGGGAAATGTTGAATTCAAAATTAGGGTTTTGGGCGCCCTTCTTGAAGCTTCTAGATGGTTCTCTTCATGTCTATATATTCAGGCGTCAGCTCTTCATTTGGGATCTTTTGTCTACTACACCGTTATGCTGCTGAATTGTTTTCAGGCACTCGCTTCGAGGAAAGCACACCTCCTAGCATTGGCTCATCTTCTTGCTTGAAAGATAGCAACTAGTTGAGAGGTTAGCTTGTAGTTGGGTTGTTTTGCATTGTAGTTGAGTTTCATTGCATTTGGTAGATGTTATTCATGCATTTTGTCATATTTCAGAGTTGCTGATGTTGCATAGCTGCAGGCAGTTTTCATTCATAAATCAAAAATACAAAAAGATATTGTTTTGGGTGTTCTTCTTATCATCTTGTCTACTTGGGGCGACCCTACTTGCAAGTTTGTGGAATTTAATTTGCAGATTCTAATTTTATTTAGCAAAATCGCCCCATTAAGAGGGCCGTACCATTCTGCTGTAGTCTTGGGATTTGTGCAAAAAGAATAGGAGTTGTTTGGTGAGGTTTTAAGGTTTTATTTGGGGCGCCATCATACTTAGGGCAATCTGCATTTGATTTCAAGTCAATAGAGTGAGATTTGAGCAAGATATGAGTATTCTAGTGAGTATTGTATTGCAGATTTCTCCATTTTATGTTGCAGGTCTGATATATCAGAATTAAGAAAGTTGTCCCTTTGGTTGGGATTGAGCGTTGGAAGTCACATTTGGTCTTTGGAAGACATACTATACAATTGCAGCAGTGAAGACTTGAAACTCTTGATTTAAATGATCATTCTGACATATTGTAAGCTGTTAGTAGTACTATCAACCCATTCTTCTCTTATCTTTCAGTTAATCTATTGTATTTCCCACTAAATAAGTGGAAGAGGCTGGCTTGCCACCTATTTACTTTCAATTGAGTAGTTTAGGGACCCTCTGACCATATGCTCGCCATTACTCGGTGCCATTCTTGGTTAGGGTTACATTCTGTTCATCATGCATTGATCCTCTGACCATATTCTCGTCTGCACAGGCGCATTCTTGGTTAGAGTTCCCTTCAGTTTGCATTTGCATTAGATCCTCTGACCAATGCTCACACCTTGCCCACATCGGGATCCTGGTGTACATTCTGGTTAGAGTTACTTTCCGCATCGTTTTGGTTTAGTGCTAACCTTAACGGGTGCGTGTTGAATTGTAACCTCATTGCAAAAACAAAAAAAAAATTGTCCGGATCACTACAGAACTCTGCAGAAATTTACAGCAAAGAAGACTTTGTGCTTTGTGTATGTAAACTTGATTTTCAAGCAATACAAGGAAAGGATATAAGGTTTCAAACTTTGTGTTGAATCTTATTGCATGATATTACTATGTTTTTATGTCATAGTGATACAGTTTTTTGAATTATTCTTGTGATCTCGTGAGGCTATTGTGGTAAGACTTTGATCTGATTTCTTGTAGTCTCTGTGCTATAAGTTTAAAAGATTAAATTAGCTTAATTTGTGATTAGGAGTTGAGAAGAATTATAAGTCTTTATACTTGTGATAATTCCCATATTAAGTGATTCTTGAATGCATTATACTTACAGACTTTGTATTGTTATATGTTGCAACTTGTTCTTAAATTATCTTTCTAAAAGGGTAGATAGGATCTCAGATTCTCAAGACTTTGTGCTTGGAGATTGTTTTCTCGTCCCGGAGGACGTGACGAAAGTCTTTGTGCTTTCAGGAAACTTCATTTCCTCTCTCTCAATTTTATTGCAAGCTATTGTAAGAGTTTTTCTAAAGGTTATTATTACTTTTCTATGAAGAGAAAATAATATAATCTTTCTTGAAACAAGAGGAAAGGTTGTTTTTCTATTCATTTTAGTTTTAGTTAGTAAAAAGGGGGAGTCTTCCCTAGATTAGGAGAGTATTATAATCACACACTGTGGCTAAAACCACCATTTTGCTAAACCTCACAAGTTTGCAAAATATTCAACCAACATTGACATTAGTATCTTCAAGTTTTAGATGTTTTGCCTTTGTTTTCCATCTGACTCGAGTAGTGTCATTGCACGCCTTAGCAGCGAGCCTCCTTCCATTCGCTACCTTAGGGGCACGAGCAATAAGAGGTCGCAGAGACCAAGAAACAGAGGCGACTCCATGAAAACCCTTACCCTTACCATACACAACGGGCTGAAGCACCGTGGGCAAGATAGGAAGGTCAAACACCAGACGCTTGGCCCTCCGCCAAGCAGGCACCATCAAACTCCCAAAGAGACGCATAGGGGTGGAAGTCAAAGGCGCCACAACAAGGTGAGAGGTAGAAGCAGGTGGAACTGCAAAGGAAGAAGAAAAAGATCCTTCAGCACAAGCAGGGTTCCCCTTCCCCTTTTGGGAGGAAGAAGCAACTTGCTGTTGCGCTACGGTGTAAGTCATTTTCGTCTACATCTTGACCCAGATCTTATATTTAATGTAATTTCGATGAAGCAGGTCCGTTCTTGGAGGAAGAAGACCGACCAAGGAAGGCCAAAAATGATCTAGTGAATATCCCCCACAGGATACCAACGGCTGATATCCAGTGTCGTGCACGACATGCACTGCACCTTCATGAGAGAATTTTTGACATTTATGAATAACGAAAGTGGCTCCATTCACGAAAGCTAGCCATGGGATGCCTAGCTTCACTCTGAGCAAGTCAAATTCTGGAATGACATCGAAGGTAGTATTCACAGCACTAGGTCCCACTAGGACGAAAAGAGTTATAGATCCACAAGGAGCAAGATAGGCCATCATGGGTACATATGGTGGTCTTCATCTTCTCATATTCCTCCCTTTGTAACAAATTTAACAAAAGAGTCTACTCTGTGATGATGTTCATGCGACTCGCGGGATCCACGAGGACTCCTGTCATAATATCTCCATCGATGTGAGCAAGAATATACATAGGAGAGGCTTTGTTATTCATGGGTAGACCTTGCGATGTAAAAGTTATATCTAGTGAACTAGTCGCAAGTTGAGGGGGAGGACTATGAGTAAACGAAACCACATTTATGTACGCTGAGGCCTCAGGAGAAGCAGCAGAAGGATCAATGATCAAATTTGCAAAGTGAGACAGAAATAGGTCGAAATAAATCTGCAATTCACTATTTGCCTTAGCCACAAACTTGTTTCTATTTTGTTTTTGACCATCGACGCAAATGGTACAGTTATCAATGTGATCCTGTATCTCATGATGCAAGCGCATGCAACGTTCGGTATCATTCCCGTGGACGCAATGGTATTGGCAGAACGCATTTCCATCATACCAGTCGAGATAAGGCTCTCTAAGAGGTCGAGGATCCTTCAAGGTTATAACCTTATCCTTCAACAGTTTTTGTGGAATAGAAGAACAAGATTCAGATAATTTTGTGAACTATTTGTTGCACTTGAGGCCTTTATCATTTGATGTGGTGACTACATTCGCAACAGATTTTCCTTTTCTTGAAATCAATGTGATGTCCCCTACCTAGTCAACACAGCCGGATTTGAGGTTAGCCTATCATCCTGGTCCTCGTAGGCTGACAGATATGTGTAGAGGAGCAATTGAGGCAGTTACCTGGTGTTCAGGAGCTTCATTCTTTCAGTTGATTCAGGTTGGGCCTTCGCAGAGTCGTTCAGAGAGGTTTTTCAGATACTTACTATTTTTAGTAAGTCAGGCAGGCGGAAGCTACTATTTTTGGCAGGGCACCTGGTTCAGCTGGTCAGCTCAGATTCGACCCAGTGCATCAGTTTGTTGGTCAGATGGAAAAATAACGGAGTATTTAATGATTTATTAAATAATTAATATTTTGACTTTATATTATAAAGTCACTTTATTAATGTATTTAAATATTATGATAATGGCGTATTATAAAGTATTTTAATACTTTATAATAAAGTGGCATAATTAATATAATGAATAAGTATTTATTCATTAATGATGGGGGGCACCAATTATTAAAGATTTTTCCTAAGTCCAAACAGGCAAATTTAATCATTTATTTAAATGATTATTAAAAAGAGGGTTTGGTCGAATTTCTCAAGAGGGGTATATATTGACTGCCAAGACAAATCGAACTCTTATGTCATGATTATTCAATTTCTCTTATTTTGCTCTGAGCATTGAAGTTTGCAAAACCTAGTGTTTCAGTAGATGTTTGATTTTGAAGAACAATACCTCTTCAAGATCTGGCATACTGAGGCTGTGGCATACCAGTTGAAGATTGTCAAACTCGGTGACTTCATACAGAGGTTGCAGTTGAGCTTATTGATTCGATTCAGGCAGAGTTTTGTAGAGTTTACTCATCAGTGATTTGAGGCAACTTAACAGAGATTAAATTGTAGAGATCTGGCACTTTATTTATTGCAGCCGTACCATATTGATTGCTGCTGCTGGGCCGTACTATTTGTACCAGCAAAAGCCATACATTTCATCCTAGAGAAATACGCCTTCAGTTATTATCTTCTGTTGATTGGATCTGGTGCGCCTAGGGTATCTGGAGCTTCTGCATCGCTTTCAGAGTCTGGAGATTAATCTTTTCATTCAGCCGTACCATTCTTCTTTGTTTTCTAGCGCCTGCAAGTCTACAGGTTCTTTTCAAATAAAATATTGTTTTATCTCTTTGTAATCGATTTCATTTATCATTTGAGATCTAGAAGTGAATATATGTATGCGCCTTCATCTGGAGATCAATATTGATGCGTAGTTATTATTTATTTTTTTTTTATGAATTTTTAAAGCCTTCTGGAGCAAAATCACAATTTATTGTTTATTGCAAAAAAACCATCAAAAACACAAAAAAATACAAAACAGACAAAAATCTTCGTTTCCAGTTAAGGGTTTGGGCTGAGAGACACCTGGTCTCTTACAATCAACACTATAGACCTTCCTTCTAGACGGAAGCATGAGGAAGATCACCTGAACTATACAACCATCTACTGATACTCCCACAACGCCACGCATAGATGCACAAAAGAAGGATACTTCATTAAAGCAAACTTCTCTTGCCAAGGTCTTTGCAGGTTCCCAATGAACACCTTCTATACATCTGAGTCGAGTAGTGGGTAAGAAATTTGTGAAAAGAGTGTTTGATATCGAGCTATGAAATCAATAATCTTCTCGTGCTCTCCCTGCTTACATTGGACAAGGTTTGAAAAGGTCATCCTTGGCCCGATGTTATCCTGAAACTGCCAAAGAAATTGATTAACAAGTTGATCGAATAAGAATATGGAGTTGTCTAGAAAGGAATAGTACCACTCTAGTGTTGTGTCCTTGAGAGATCAAGGAAATAATTTGGCCATCAAGGCATCATGGTGAAAGAAGTTTTGTACACAACGCATTGAAGGCTAACATGTGTGTTTGAGGGTCTCCTTTACCACCGTATTTCTCAAATTTAGGAATTTCCATCCCTTGAGGGATGGGAGTGTTCAAAATCATCATCGACAAAGGACTATGTCGAAAGAAGGGTTGAAAGATCAGTTGAGCAAAGGCTTGGAAAAGACTTGCCAGCTAGTTCTGCATTTGACACATATTTTGTAGAAAAGCATTCAAAACAAGGTCAGATGAAGAAAGAGGACTAGTAGAGCCTCCACCAAAACCACCACCGAGACCACCGCCAGAGCCACCGTTGAAGCCACCACCATAGCCACCGCCAAAGGCATCACCATGACCACCATCAGATTCACCACCGGAGCCACTAGACATACTAGAACCACCAGCCCCCATTCTACTATATATCCCATAGCCAAGGACAGAGTTGCCCCCAAGAGGAAGAACATTGAATCCTAGAGGTATTCGACTTGCCTTGACAGTAGGAGGCAAAGCAGGGGCAGAAATGTTGACGGAAGGGCCCATTTCAACCATGCATACTGATGTCATAGGCATTGAAACACCAATTTGTCTTTCATAAGTGTCGAGCTCACAACCTCGGGTAATACTTGACCTAGGGTTGTAAGAAGGGACATATATTTCCATTGAATCAGTAAGGCCACAAAGAAACTTTATGCCCGTCTGATCCTTGTCCAGCATATATCTAATCTCATTAACAACTCTAGTAGCAGCCCTATCCATGTTTTGATCTTTTCCTAAGTGGTCAACAAGATCTAAAAGCCTCCTATCTAAAGCCAGGAGGTGCTCTGCGGGAATAGGGACGTCATTCTCATCCAGAGGCGGAGCTTAAGGAGAAACAGGAGCAGGGGTACGAGTGGTTTCATCGAAGAAACTCATCTCTCCCGTCGATACCATCTCCTAGGAAGCGAGAGCCATAGTGAACCTTGAGAAGTCCATCTCTAAGTGTTGCACACTCCTAACTATGTATCCGGAAGTTGTAGACTGGGTTGTGAAGCTCATAAAGCGTCACAATACAAAAACCCACAACCTATGTAGACACAAGAGAAAGAACCTCGACACAAAGAAATAGCTACTACAAAGTTCATGTCAAGTTCACCAAAATGTAGAGGAGGGGGACCGACTGCTCAGGACCCTAGGTCATGGGAGGGTCTATAACAATCAGCTACCCTGATCTACCTCAAGCTAAGGGATTGTTTAAGATAAGCTTGACGTTTAAGAGGGTGAAAAGGAAGGGAAATTGATCTACCTCTTTCGTTTTGCCAACCTAAGAAGTTCAGGAAGCCAGGTGAACGGATTTCTAGAGTCCAGACTGCAATTTAGGCTACTCACTATCATAGGACTCTAGCGCGGGGAATGGATGATAGCATGTCGCGTTGTCGTCTCAGTTGGGCATTGGCGTTCGTACAGAAAGAGAACGTAAAGTACAATCAAAACTCAAAGAGAACCTACTAACAACTTGACAAATGCAGTTTAATATAATAACAAAAATAGAAAGCAACTAGACAACTAAATGGCAAGAAGAATACTTTAACTTGAAAGATAGATTGATTATAAACGAAATGACGAGCAAGGATAGTAGAAATCCAACTTACAATTGGTCTAGCCTCTTGCAAGCTCCACACAAACGAAATACCTACACACACGGTGACAAAAAAATGTTGGCGCTATGTATAGAGGACTACCTTAGTCAGTCCCCCACTTTGGTGTTTCCACCTCCACGGACAGCCAATATAGCAACAATAGAGAAATATGATAAAGAAAGTATTGAAATGGAAGTACTATGCACTATGCTAAGCAACAATATGCTACGAAACAATACAATGATGCTAAGTGAAAGGAAAATGGAACAATGTCACCTTCAACCACGTGCTTCTCAAAGTAATTGGGAGGAGTGAGCTCACAAACTTGCAAATGTCGACATTGCCACAACAATGAGGAGATTGAGTCCACAAAACACCAACTTGCTGCTAAAATGGAGGTGAGAATGCAGTGAAAATGCTATGAAGAAGGTTGCCAAGAGTGAATGTGATCAAGACGGATTGAAGAGAGAGATCAAGAAGTTGTTCAGGAATGAAGGAGATGGACATTTGAAGGTGAAATTGGAGGCAAAGGAGTCATTTGAGGTCGGTCAAGGGCACAGAAACGTTACCCTTCATTGCTAATGGAGAGTTATAACACCTCTACAGATTCCAGAGGCAAGAATCCTATCAAGACGGCAACGCATTGTATAGATGTTTGTGCACCACACTAGTGTCCCCAAGAGAATATCCTCCACCGACACAAAAAACAACTGCCAAGTAGATGGGAAGTGAATGAAGGACGTGGAATAGGATCATCGGACTTAATTTGTCTAAGGTAGAAGGTGCATAAATAGGGAATTTGCGAGAAGTGCAAATTCATGCCATTACACATGGGTACCTAACAAGGCCTTGTTTGTCTGGACCCATCATGCATTAGCTAATAATTAATTACTCTTTAATTGATTATTAGTCTAATTTATTTTCATGCACTTAAGCTAAACTTAGGAGTGTTGTTATGCTTTTAGGGTTTTGCTCCTATATAGCACTCAACCCTCATTGTAATTAACTCTCCAACTTTCATATCTTTTGATAGTCTCTTGCTTTTGTAGCTTTTCTTGTTGAGGAATATTGCACATATTGTGTGCAGATCTCTTGCGTGGAAGGTGTCTTTGTTCTTTGTTCATTGTTCAATCTTGTGGCTCGTTGTTCCCTATAGCATAATATATTTTTATAATGCAAATTGTAATGCTATTAGAGACAATTAAGAAAAATTATTGTAGCTTTAGATTATTGCTTCCGTTGCATGGATGGGGCGTTGTGTGTTGGGCTTCTAGCTTGGGAAATATTTCATTAGACCCCCCTAATCTAGACTACAACATAATTATTTATACCAACAACATGCCAAACCACTACAAATACTCAACATAGATTCTGTATTTGTTTGAGAATGATTTGCTTATTGAAATGTATGATCACTTGCAAATCTTGCTTTCCTTGCATTCACGACAAGAGGATCTCTTGTGAACCAAACTTCTTAGTCATCATTTTGCATTATATGAATCAATAAATGAGGCATGTTTCCAGTATATGTACATACACGTGCCTATAAGCATATCATACTCATAATAGAGCAGCCAACACCAATAAAAATATGCTTTAAATGTATATATAAGGTTAATGAGTTTTACCCTAGCCCGACTTTGCAGTCTTAAATCTTTAGAATAAATATCACATAAAGAACATAAACACTTGTAAGAAAGTTTCAATCTTTGGCACAAAAATTATCACAAAAATTCATATCAATGAACCAAACTATAAGAGTCATTGACAGAATTTAACAAGTTTTCATGTCCTAAGGTGTTAATGAGGTGAAATTGAAAACAGATATTCCAAAATATGCCATCAAGTCAAATGAACCACCCTTAGCACAAGTAGGAACCTCCTTGTCTAAAAGAACATAATAGCGAAAGTACATCTTCTAGTCTTTGTAAGCGCATGCATTATATATGCTATTTTCATGATATATTAGAAAAGATAAAGAAGACATCACCTAGGGAATTGTGAGACAAATCCAGGAGTGAGAATATCCCATACTTTCCAAGTGCCTTTATCAAAGGCAACACAGACACATCATCCAGCCCACAATTAGATACCACAACTTCATCTTCCGATACCTGCTATACAGAAAAATAAAGAAAACTAGATTACATTGTAAAACAGGAATTCATGTGAAGTACATCTTCTACATTGGTAGGAAGCAAAAAAACAAATAAAAGAAAAATGGATATAGTATGTGAATTCAAGATACCTTCATGTTATATAGTTTATTCAAGAGTATTTGATTAGGAGTTTGACTGCATTCCTTGCAAGAGATTAAATATTGCTCTACCAAAGTTAACCGAACCCAACCTGCAAATTTGTACACTTAGAAGTTATCTCATAGGCAATACATTTAAGGGTGAAGCACCATCTAGATGACATTTCAATGTACATCACAAATTCCTAACCTAGTGGTAGTATATATTGAGCTTATTGACAAAGTATGAGTGATCTAGAAAAGTGGAAATGCAAAAGAATATAGAAAAATGACAAAGATACAAAAGTTAAAACTATTGGTTTATTTTATATTTTGAATAAGAGTCTCAAATGAAACATCGTGGCTGATGTAGCTTAATCATTGATGTCAAAGGTACAAAGACGAAGCTTGCTATCATTAATAGAATGAGGAGATTGTTGGATATTGTCATTGATGTCAAGGTAAAGTAAGAAGAATGGCATGACTGAAGATAACATATTTGAAAGCCACTTACTTTGGTCACACACAAATTCTATGACTTCAAACACACAGCGATGATTAAGGTCTACAATGCAATGTCATTCAATTCTTAAGCAGAAGTAGATGTGGAGAATGCAGCAGATTTATATCAGACATAAGGCAAATATGACAACAGATTTAAAGCAGTGATAATGATATTTAAAAAGGCACAGAAATTCAATATTGAAAATGACAATGATAAATAATGAAGCAATTAAGTTAATTAAGTTTATGGTGTCAGCAATTGTTCTAAGATAGCAGCAATTAAAGTTGGGTAATAAACAAAAAAACAAATAAAAGTTAAAGTAGAGATTAAGTGTTGATAGAAGGGAGCAATTAAAAGTGAAAAACAACGATTCATATTTTTAATAAAAAGACAAAAAGTCACATAAAGACAAAAGAGGAATAAAGACAAAATATATAGCAACTAAAAAGCAGCGACTGGATTTAGAAGAGCAGTCATATAAGACAAACATAGAATAAGACAAGAGAGAGGTGATGACAAAAAAAAGGGCAGCGATTCATTTAAATCGCCAAAGGCAGCAATTTTATTAACTAAAGTTGCAACGATTTCATTCAATAATAGGAAGTGAATCATTATGAAAAAAGCACGATTCTCTTCTAATGAAACTTCAGATTTAAATTAATGAGGAGGTGCGATTAAGAGGTAAGTTTTGTTAATAAAAAGTGATGTCCATTCAAAAGGGTGATGTCCATTCAAAAGGTTATCTATATTTAAGAGATGCATCATTTCATTAAAAGTATAAGATATAAATTGTGAATCAGGATCGTGAGAATAAAAAAAAGGTGCGACTGAACTGAATGAATGAGAGTATGTGGAGAACAAAGTTAATATCCAGATATTCAGATATGCATATGAAGGTGTGTGGTGTGTGGAGTATTAAAGATATATCAAATACATATCAGCAGATTTACCTAGGGTGAGTGTGAGTGAATGAGAATGTGTATGTGATGAATACTTTATGAGCATAAATAAGAGAGATAGCAAAGTATGAAAAGCAAATTTGATTTATATTGAAGATATTTGTGTGCAGTAAAGTGTGTTCACCATATATACACAGCAGTTCATGAAGATATAAAAACATATGAGATGAGCAAGTGAAAACATGAATAATCAGTCCTAGAAGAGCAGATATCTAACAGCAAATATATGAATATAGCATATGAAGATTTGTAAAGGAGGTATCATGCAAGATTAAAGAAGACTTTGGAGCATATTGAAACAGATACAAATCAGGATTATAAGCAGATTTGAAGGAGATATTTGAGCAGAATTGTCCATCATCTATTGAAGAAGCAACATTTAAGGTGGAACATTGTTTATGAAGTTATTAACTTTTGCTCAGTTGGTGCTTGGCAAGTGGGGGTTGGTGCCTACAAATTGAGGGAGTTGGTGCTTCTTGTAGGTTGGTGCCTACAGAACAAGTTAGAGGTTATGCCTTGTTGGCGTTTAAATTCGCACCTCTGGAATGTGAATTTGAAACGGACAGCTATGCACAAATAAACTGCTCTTCAAATTAGGAGGGGAAGCTCCCTCTTGCTGATGGTATGAAAGAAAGTAAATTAAAACTAATTTTCCTATCTTTTTGTTTCAGCTAGAGCACAAGGTTTATAAAACACAAACGCTGCAGCTGAGATTTTCTGATTAAGAACTTTCAACTACAACTAACTTAAGCTAAAGACGTTTTTAACTTCTCAAGTAATACGCAAAGCAAGAGAATTTAGAAATGAACAAGGTTTAATTCTCTGACAAAGGCTTAAGAGAACTCTTTCTCAACATACATCTACACACTTCAATGCAGGCTGAAATTAAGATCACAAAAGCATAACACAATAAACGGAAATCTAAGACATTATACCAAGACAAAGGAGGCTCATGATTTTATTTCTCAAACTTCTGGAACAAAAATTACTAAACACATGCCTGGAACAAGAGCTTGCAGCTAAAGAGGCTTGCAAAACTTGTTATTACACAAAAGGAACATCAATTACAATAACTACTTGTCGGCTAAAAGAGACTCAACAATTCGCTATCATAAACACAATTGAACAACACTGAATAACAATAGAAGGCACTTAGGCTCAGTGTTTTATTATCACTAGCATGATTCTAACACAAAGTGAACTGACTCTAAATAACAACTTGCTGCATTACAGGCTCGCAATTTGCTATCACAATAATCATTAAAGAAAACTAATGAGCAAAGGCTCTTCTTTATAGGCAAGCAGAGGAGTAGGGAACCCTAAAATCTCCTTGTTTTCACAATCTAGGGCTTGCTCAGCAAGCAAGCTTTATTTCTAAACCTAGAAAGAAGATAACATCTAACACCTAAGAAAGCAAGAAAAGCAAGAAATGCCAACTATTACATTTATCTTCTTTCTCTTCTTCAAAGAATGGATAAGAATTGTTCCAAGAATAGAAAGAAAGTAGAAAGAAAGCTTCTGGAAGAAAGTTGGAAGAAAGCAAAAAAAGCAGGAAACTGTGTCCTAGTAAGGTGCATCTATACCCTCAATAGCAAAGTTACACTTTTCTAAGATATCCTCTTCATTTGTAATTGATCTCAGGAAATCTTCAACCTCATTGGCCGCTTTTTCGAACCTTGCTAACATCATGGAAATGTGACTTGGCAGAATCTTATGTTTTTCTTTCATCCACTTCTGCACAATCTTCTTCCTATACTTGTCCTTGTGCATTTCCCATATCCTTTCACATTCACCCTTAGAGATAGTGACACTTTCAGGCCAAGGAGGAATGGAAAACCATTTCTCGATCACATCAGGTTTCAGACTACATATCAATCTGCCATCAACTAATTGAATCTCCCTTGTCATCGGATTGTAATGCTTGATGCAAGCGATTACAAACTCGAGGCTCTGAACTGAAATAGGAATAGACGCTGCTGCAAGGAATCCAGAGTGTCCCAAGTTTCTGATTGTGGTGTTGCCTGCGCTCTCCAAAGCATGTAGATCAAACACCGGCTTGATGTGATACAAGTCCATCTCAGCTGTTTTGAAGAAATCATGGTAGAGAGCTGATTTAGTCTTGAAATCATTAAGAGTGTATTCCATTTTGAAAACCTTGAAGAATGACTGTAAACTCGCCTAAGTTCAGACAAGTTTTGAGCAACTTACTATTTTAAGAATGTTGGTTTTTTAGCTTCAAACGAACAAAATTTTGGAAATTTTTCTAAGATATGGGTTTTGCTTAGAATTTTGTTGCAAGACAAGCCAAATCGTCCATTTTTTGAAAATTTTGAATGTAGACTGAAAAAGCAGCGAACCCTAATTTCTTCAATTTTCTCCAAAAAAGGTTGGCACTTGGGTTTTGTTCAAAATACAATTAGAAATGGGCCCAATTGATCAGATTTGAAAAACAATGATGGCTGATTGAAAAAGCAGTCAACCCTAGAATTTGAAATTTTCTCGAAAAAAGTTGTGATATGGGTTTTCTTTAGAAGAATGTTTCAAGAGGACCCAAATGATTAAAATTTGCAAACTCTGAAGATTTCACTGACATGCAAGGAAAAAGCAGCTGCTGCAACTTGAGAAAATTTCTTGAAAATTCTTCAAAAGACTAAGATGAAGAAACCCAAATGGCTGAAAATTGAAAATCTTGACCTTCTTCTTCAAAAATTTGATCTTCTGGATGAAAAAGCATGAAAAAGCAAGGTCTTATGCTGCTGGTCTAAAAATTTTGATGAAGAATCAACAACCTTGAGCTTAAGAATCTTGAAGTATAACTTCAAATCTGCTGCTCTATTCTTCTCCTTTGGATGCCACCTACAAAAATGATGAAGATTGAATGGAAGAGATGTTTTAAATAGACTTAGGGTTTGAAATAGCTTTGCTTTCTTTTGCTTTAATCTTCAAAAACTTAAAATAGGCATGTTCATCGAACTTGGACACTTCTCTTCATCTTTGCAATTTTGAAAATTTGAAAATTTTGTCTAAGGCATTGCAAGTTGGGCGCCCTTCTTGGCTAGGGGCGCCAACTTCTTCCAGACTTAGCCATTTTTAGAGTTTTATAAACTTTTTCACAACTTTGAAACCCTACTTCGATATTGATTTTCGGCCTCCGAATTGATCTGATGAACAAGCTGAGTGATTCATTGCAGAGCCTAATTGAAACTGAAGAAATGATCTTGGAGACATTTTTGGCAAATTCCATCGTTTCAGGCCTCAAAATCTTGGGCGCCCTTCTTCTCCAGGGGCACCCACCTTGACCAAACTTAGAAACTTTTCTTGTTTCTTTATCAATTCCTCTTCTACACATGATCTCGTCAGATCTGATGATCCGAGCATCTGATTGACTAATGGTTGGGCTCGTTATGGAACTGAAGAGATTCCGAGAGGGGTCTCCTGGGAGTAACTTCATCAAAAATTTGGATCTAAAGCTTCAAAAGCTTGGGCGCCCCTGGCAAGCTGGGGCACCCAAACTTCAACAGAGTTAACCATTTTTTTGTATTTTCCTCTTGCTTTTGACTTTTGACCCTTGTCAAACCCTTTGTTTCGCCTATTGCATCTAGCGACTGCCAACTCTGATTGACGTGTTGGGGATCTCGTTGGAAAGCCTAATCAATTCTGGGGAAGTGATCTTGGAGGCTTCAATGGAAAAATCATTCGTTTGGGCTCTCGAAATCATCAGTGCCTTTCTCTTCTAGGGGCGCCCAGAGTTCCCAAACTTAGACAATTTTCAATGATTTCCATGATTTGCTTTATGTCTTCTATTTGAGACTCCTCCGTTTGATCTCGAATCCCAGAGGACTGGATGCTCCAATGACTGCACTATCGGATTCGCTACAAAGCTAGGAAGAATCTGAACAAATTTGTCTGAAAGAAGAAACCCTAATCCCTACATCTGATGCATGAAACTAGTAATGATAGTGAGGAGGTTAAGGTTCAAATGCATGAAAGAAGTAGACCTAGAAGTATAACTTATAAAAGTATGGCAACCATTGGGGGTTCTTCAGGCAGTGGGAGTGTAGCATGGCCAACAACCTCAAACCCATTTGAATGCCTTTCCGAAGTCCTCAAAACCTATGCAAAAGGCCCATTAAACTTGGATTCACATATTTTCTGTGTTTTTGTCATTTTATAGTTGAAACTTGGAGAGCCTTTGGGCATTTTTTTATAATTCTTATATAATATGTATGTTCATTCATATGAAAGCATTTGATTTTCTTTAATTTGATTTTCAATTCTCATGTGAAATCTCAATTCAAGTCTAATGTTATGTATTAATCTTCTACAATGTCTATGATGAATGATTTATCAATGTTATGATATGAATATTTGAAATTTCTCAATATTTTTTAAAATTTCCTTCTTTTTTTTTAACAGTCGTCCCCTGCTGTCCCCTAAAAATGGCCCAAAAGTACCCTCGTACCAGAAACACATCCCATCGTTCCCTCCTATCCTCGTCCCTGAAACTTTGTGGAGCATAGGAATAAATCAATTGCATTCAAACTATTTGACGTAATGTTCATCTCACAGACTTTGGGAAGAACTACAAAAAATTGGTGAAAAAATTACGAGGGTGTTCTTACACTTCCCTAGTGGAAGATCAACAAGTTCCCATATATTACTCCTCAGTAAGGCCTGATATTTTGCATCTATGGCATCCTTTCAAGGTGATGACTCAAAAGCCTATTAAATTGTTTCTAGTTTTGAACTTTGAATAACTATACACATGAGATCCAGATTCAACTCTTCACGAAACTTGTGAGTTTTGGTCCTAGTGAGAGATGGATTTGTAACTGCATCATCTTTTAGCATCCTTTATTGTGGCTTGGTACCACTTAGGAAGTTTTTTGTCCACAAGAGATGAGGATGGAGGCAGTGAAAGAGATTGAAAATAATCAAGCGAGAACAAAGCCTCTTTTGGTGCTTCTTCATCAAGATCCTCACGTTCAGGTTCAATAATCTTTGGTGTTTGAGAACTAGTGTAGGATGGTGAGGAAGAGGTGTTGCATCCTATTTCCTCATCAAAGACATCCCTACTAATATACACTTTCTTTGCTAATGTATTCATAAATCAATAACCTTTCAACTCTGAATTGTACCCAAGGAAAATGCATTTCAAAAACTTACCATACGATTTTGTCCTTTGTACCTTGGGAACATGCATGTAAGTTGTACATCCAAACACTCTAAAATATGATATAGACAACTTCTTACCCATCTATGCTTCTTCAAGTGTGATATTTCCAAGCACTTTGGTGGGTGCTTGATTCAACAAATACATTGTTGTGTGAACTGTTTCAGCCCAAAATGCAAGAGCAAGATCTGCAGTTTTCAACATACATCATACCTTTTCAGAAATAGTACAATTATACCTCTATGCAACACCATTATGTTGAGGCGTGTATACATTGGTCAATTGTCTTTGGATCCCATGTTCATGAAGGTAACTTGAAAACTCCTTATTTGTGAATTCCCTCCCTCAATCTAATCAAAGGTCTCTGAGAGAATGATCAAATGACCTTTCTACAAGGGCTTGAAATTCTTTAAATTTCTCAAGTGTTTGATTTTTGTGAGCCAAACAATAAACCCACATTTTTCTTGAAAAATCATCCACAAAGAGTAGAAAATACCTCTAGCATTGTTATAACTCGGTGGCATCGTTCCACATAGATTAGTATGAATCAATTTTAAGGGACTTGAGGCTCTATTCTTTGTAACAGGAAAAGGAGCCTGATGTTGCTTTCCAACAAGACAATGTGAGCAAAGAACTTATGTTTTATGCACAAGGGGAAGTCCTCGCACCATATCTCTCTTACTCAATGCAAAAAACTAGTCAAAATTGAGATGGCCAAATCTTTGATGCCAAAGAGTTGTGGATGCACTAGCTTTCAATGCAAGGGCTTTATCTTCATTTGTGACATCAACAAGTTGAAACATCTAGCGGACCCCTAAAGCATGAGCAACAACTTCACCATGTCAGAATTTATTTCTAATGAGACCAAAAAATTCACCTCTATGACAGTCAAACTCAACTTTCAAGTTTTTCTCAAGTAAATAACTAACTGAAAGAAGGTTCTTTGTGAGCCTTGGAACATGAAGAACCTTTGTAATTTTGTATTTGAGAGATTTGAGGAGCAAAGATATATCTCCAATTCCCTTAACTTCATATGATGTGTGTTGGCGTAACAACTAGCACCTCTAGAGTAAGAGTTGGTACGGACAGCTATGCACACTACACAATGAGTGCTCTTCAAATTAGGAGGGGAAGCTCCCTCGTTGTGCTTGACAAAAATACTTGCAAAGGGAAATAAACTAAACTAAATCCTGTCTTTTTGTTTCCAGTAGAGGTACAAGGCTTTCTCGAAAACTATATACGTTGCAGCTGAGAATTTTCTGGTTTTGCAGATTCACTAACTACAACTAAACTTAATTACTTAAATTCTATCCAGTCTACTCAAGAAAACAGAGCATGAGGAAACGGAGCAAGGTTTGACTATCAGACGATAAACCAGTATAGACTCTCAACTTGAAGGCAAGGTGGCGCATCTATCAGCTCAATCTAGACAAGTTTATTGGTAACAACATCACACGATAAACTGAATACGGATTCTTTGCTTGAAGGCAAGGTGGCGCATCTATCATCTCAATCCGAATTAGTTTATTGTTCACGACAACACACGATAACCAAGTGCAGATTCTCTACTTGAAGGCAAGGTGGCGCAACTATCATCTCAATCTGAACAAGTTTATTAAGCACAAAACAGATTTATCTAAACTATGGAAAGAATTCACCATTACAATTGCATGAAACCCTATGTGGCATAACATTTAATCGTAATAGTAAAGACACATGAACAAATACCAAAAGAGCAATATTGAGGGCAAGGTAGGCACAGCATATATTTCTCTCTTAAGCAAAAGTTATGTACAAATGAGCAAAAGCTCTTATTTATAGACATCAAAAGGTGTAGGAAACCCTAAAATCACCATGAGTCAACTACAGTCTTGCAATGCATGCAAGATTTATTGCTAAGCCTTAATAAAGCAAACTATACAGTTAACTGGAAAACTACCATCAGTTAACCGAAACATCTAATCTAAAAATGGACAATTGTGCAAACATGCACGTCCTTATTGAAAGCATGTTAACTGAAACACTACCATCAGTTAACGTAAAACCTAAATAAAACTCCAAGTAAATAAAGCTGATCTCAAAATAGATATGCATGCGATGAAACAGCGAGTTAACTTGAAAAGGTAACACCAAGTTTAACTCCTGTGTGTAATGTCTATCCTGAGAGGTGGGAACTGAAGTCTACTGGTCATGATCTCGAGCAACCAATCCCTCAACAAGATTGTTAACTGCATCAGCATTTGAATGTCAGCAACTTGAGCAATCTTGGCAATCTTTGCACACTCAAACTAGCATTTCATTGACTAGCAACTTTAGCGGCTCCATAACTGAAGTGATGGCCATTATCTCTTCGACAGCTTGATGTCTTTGACGTTTCTCCATGACGAAACTGCAAGATTTGACTGTGCACACTCTGGTTGTGAGAAATGCAAACGAACTTGCTACACATGCAAAATTCCAATAGTATCAACCCTCTAAACCGGCTTTGGAAGACAATTGGCTATACGAGGCATGCAACCATATGGATTTGAGTAACCACGCCTGTCAACCCTCTGAATGCACTTGATACAAATCGGTCTCAACTTCTCTGATGAAGTCATGAATTAAGACCGATTTGGTCTTGAATTCAATCTATGTGAACTGCACTCTGAAAAAAATTCGCCTATTGACTGTGAACTTGACTATGTTCTGGCAAGCTTTCTGGACAGCTAAAAATAGCCTACGAGAGTTAAAAATAGCCTTTCGAAGAGTTACTTTCGGCGAAAAATCTGAGATATGGGTTTTGTCCAGAAAAAGATTCTAAGACAACCCAGAACGTCAGAAATGCGAAAATTTGGCTTCTACTCGACCATGCAAAGAGTTTTCAGTTGAGAAAATTAGAAACTCAAGAACGAATGTTCTGAAGTTAAAAATTCCTGAAAAATCAAACGCACGATTTTAATTCGAGGAAGCTATATGAAAATGATCCAGATGTTGAGACTTGTCAAATTCGCCAATTTCAGGAACATGCGAATTGTATACTGAGAGAAATTTGAGAAACAAGGAGGAAAAGACGTTTTTTGTTCTGCTCTTCTTCAATGAAAATCGCCCTTGAATTCTTCAAATTGCTGACAATCGTGAACTTTTAACCTGCAAAAGAATGTGATTGGAGAAATCGCCTTTGGAAATAGATAAGAAATCTGCCTTTGTCTTTGAAAATTCGCCTTTGCTCTAAAAACCACGAATTTCTCTTGAAGTTGCGCCTTTGTTCTTGAAGAAATACGAACTCCTCTTGAAGATATGCCTTTGTTTCTTGACAAAATTCGATTTCCCTTGAAGATATGAACTTCTCTTAAGAAAAACGAATTTCTCTTTAGCCTTATGAAACATAAATGAAGATGGCGCCATGTTTAAATAAGAAGAAATTCGCACCAACTGGTGAACTGCAAGATTCAAAACGCTGACTGAAATAGAAGCCTTCCAATTGGTTCGCCTTCAGTAAGACTGCTACTGACTCGGAGTTCAAAAATAAATAATAATAAAATATTCATCATCATGCAATTTGAAATCTTAGCATAAAGAGGGCGCCAATCTTAAGAAAATCGCCATTTAATGCTAAAATGCAATAATAAATATTAAATATTATTAAACTTCAGTTGACAATTCAAACGAGGCTTTAGGATTCACCGTTAGACTTCACTGATTCCAAAAAGTCATCATCTGAGCTCATAGGCGTCCATTTGCTCAAGATACTGCACTTTTTATTAACTTCCTATTTTATAGCTGACGACAAAGTTACGACTGGCCAACTTCGATACTGATTTCCGGGTGACCAAACAATGCTGAGACTAAACAAGGATATTCATTGCGAAGCCTTCTGAACAAGGAAGAAATGTTTGCTGGGAGTCAACAAGTCAACACTGCAAAATCCATCGTTTGACACCTCAAAAAATTAGGCGCCCTTGATTAAATTGCTTTTACGACACCAAACTTGGTCATTTTCTCAAACTGCCATCTGACGCTTCAAACGGCTGTCGGCGACGAACGATGAACCTTGCTGACAGGAAAACAAGCTCACTGCGTGACTGGAGGTATTCCGCATCCAACGAATATACGCAAGGCATCTGAAAAATGCATTAAGGGCCTCAAAAGTAAAAGCGCCCCTGGGCTACAGTTGCATTGACACCATTTTGACAAAAGTTCAACTTTCAACCAGATGCCCTACTTCGACCTCTGATATCTGAAGTTGGGATAACCCGATTTAAGTGTCGTATGTCTCAACGGGTAGTCGGAAGGACCCACGAGAGAAGTCTCTAGAGGCGATGAAGCAAGAAAACCGCTTCTAAGACCTCAAAAATGCCAGTGCGTATTTTATTTAAAATATCCGCTCCATACTTAGCCATTTTCCGGATGTCTTCACTTTTCAGCATATTGCCAAAGACCTCGCACATACGAGCGTTTGCCAAATCCCGAAGGCTGACGGCTGAGCTCGTTGAATAGATAAAGTAATTACGCTCAAGTCTCGTGAAGACTTCGAACGCGAACGACCTCATCTAACAAGCCTAAAGGCTAGGCGCCTCTGGACTGTAGAAATACAATGCAAATTTTATGTTGGTTCGCCCGTGAAATTACGTGCTTGGTAGATTCTCTGCCACGATCACCTGGAACGTCGGATTGACAGGCAGGATGATGCATCGCGAAGCTGGACTAAAGTAGTACTGATGTCAGGAAGATTTTGTCTGCAAATTTTGCCATCTTAAGGGTCATTTTAACCAGCGCCCCTGAGCTGTAGTTGCGCTGGAAATGCAATGAAGAAGCTCTGAGATGTGAAAACTCCATTATAAGCTCATCTTTAGATGTCGGTTGCCGGAGCTCTGGGACTCAAATGACTGCGTTTGATAGCTCGTCCGATGAGCAGACTAGTCGTGAAGAGATTGACCATATTAGCCACCAGAAATACCAGAATCTACCCCCTCTTTAAGATGGGCGCCCTCAAGCTATAGTTGCACTTTTGCTGGAAAAGAACAATTTTCTCATAGCTGGAACTTTGGGAATTTCAACTTCTGTCACCAGTTGCCAGAACTGCGGGTCTTAGAAAGCTTCGCTGGATAGCTCATCAAATAGCCAAACTAATTCTGAAGAGATTGACTGTATGCATGATCATTTTCAACAAAATCTTGACCTTCAAAAAGAAGGGCGCCCCTGGGCTACAGGTGCGCTTTTTTGTTTTTCTCTGAAAAATCCTCATAATTTAACCTTTGAAACCATCATCTGGATCACTGAAATGACCAAAAAAAGTATAAGTATCGCTATGAAATGCTCCTCCATCGTGAAACAACTCATTCTGAGTCTCTGCTTCAGGTTCTGATCAATAAAACTGACTTTGACTGACAAAATATTGACAAAAACTCCATGCTTGATATTGCCCAAAAACTATATTTTACATCATTTAGCAAGGTTTAGACTCTTTTATGCAAAATGCCTTGATGAAGCAAAAAATTTGGTTTGGGTACAACAATGTGTCATCACTAAGGGATAATTTCCCATAGGAGGTGGATAGAGTGAGATAATAAAACCACTCTTGTTCACCTGTCATATGTTTGGATGCACTAGAATCAACATACCAGACTAAATTGTTTGAACTAGAGACCTTTGTTTCAACGAAATACAAGAAATCCTCTTCATTTGAATCTCCTATGGATGTGTTGGTTGAATATTTTGCAAACTTAGGAGGTTTGACAAAATGCTGATTTCAACACAATGTGTGAGTTAAACTCTCCTATTTAAGGGAAGGCTCCCCCTGTCTAACTAAAAACAAATATGGATGGAACGATAATCTTTCCTCTTGTTTCAGGAAAGATTAAACTATTTTCTCTTCACAGAAAAAGTAATTTGGACTTTTAAATAAATTTTAACAACTTGCAATTAATACAGTAGAAAGGAAATGCAGTTTCCTGAAAGTTCAAAGACTTCCATCACTTCCTTCGGGACGGGAAAACAACCACAAGTGCAAAGTCTTGAAAATTTGCAATCCTATCTACCCTTTTGAAAGATAATTCTAATGATAATATACAGCATAACACAACACAAAGTCTGCAAATATGATGCATCTATTAACTACTATGAATGAGAATCGTTACGAACACAAAAGACTTGTAACTTTTCTTAGCTTCTAACTCAAGTTATGAATTCAACTTCAACATTTGCAACACAAAGTCTGCAAATATTTCAATTGAAACTCTCTCTAGCAATCTTCCACCATCTTCAAATGATCACAAAGCAATGCCCCAAAATGACATAGGAACATAATGGACACAAAGTGAGAATTCAACACAAAGTCTGAAATCTGCAACTCTTTGATATTATTTGAAAAAGAACAACTTGTAACTATAAAGCTCAAAGTCTTTATGAGTACAAAATTCTGCAGAAATTACTTGCTTGCCAAAAAGATATTCTACAAAGGACCCTCTCAAGTATTTATAGGAGAGAGGTCATGAGAAAAAGGTGGGAGGATCCCAACTAACTTGAGAAATTCTCTCAACCACCAACTATTTGCAATTGACTTATTCAAAATTACAGTCTTAAACTATTTTGACTTGTAACTTGATTACATGTAATGACAATTTACAAAACTGCAAGTGAAAGAAACACTTGCGATTACAAAATTTGTTTTTACATGTAGTTTGTCGAAAACATAAAACATAAAACATTTTACTCTATTACAATCCTAGCTTTGAAAGATTGAAATCTATTGATAATTTCTTGCAACTCAGCTGGATCAGGACCTAATGTGTTCTTGGCAACCACAACAGTCTTTAAGATTACATCAAAATATCTTATTGCTGCTTCTTTATGTTCTTCATGGACAGCTTGTATCTTATCAAGGATCATTCTATGGTTGACAAACTTGTAAATTGAATCCATGGTAAACTGTTCTGATTCTAGCTCTTGATGAAGGTTCATTGCCATTTCTGTAGTGACCACATTAGCTGCAAGTAATTCTCCTTCATGATTCAAAACTGTGCAAGGGATTTTCTCAAAGCTAGAAAGGATGTCTTGCTAAACTTCATCACTCATTTCAAGTGTAGCCTGAACATCTTTGATAAACAAGAAGGAGAAGTCTTGATGTCTTGCTTGATTTCAAAACTGTGCAAGGGATTTTCTCAAAGCTAGAAAGGATGTCTTGATGTCTTGCTTGATCCTAGTTCCTGAAGAAGAAGCACCTTCTTTTGATTTATCTTTGACTTCTGATTTCAGTCCAATAGGTCCGACTGAATCATCATCATCATTAACCCTAATTTTAATAGTTTTGACGCCTATACTCTTAAGCCAAGAGTTAGTATTTGCCAAGACTGACTGAAATCTGTTGAAAATAGAAACTGATTCTTTATTAGACCATTGTATTGCTGGAATAGAAACATCAGCAACCCTTTGTTCTTCATGTTCTGGATCCAAAATCTGCCCATCATCAATTACTCCTTTTGGGACCAAGGTCAGATTAAGATCTATGATTTGCTCAATTGTAAGCCTGCAATAGTCCATTTTATAGATGTCCTTCTCTGTCCGGAGATCTGCCCAAATGTCTTCAAGACGATGCACATGTGTGAAGGCTCTCTTTATCTTGTCTTTCATTCCTCTGTAATCAAAATCTGCTCTAGCCTTGAATCTTTTTAACTTGATCTCCTGAATCTCGGTTTCCATAGCTTTCGCCTTTGAGGTACTTGTCAAGGAATATCTCCCAATCTGTAATGGATTATGAGATGAGATACTCACTCTAGTTTTATGTTGCACAGCTTGTCGTGCATGCACTGTCATCAACTGTCTTGCCAGCTCCATTAGAATGATTTTATCAGTTGGATACCTCAGTAGCATATATGACTGATCTTCAAAACAGCCAACCCTCATATAGGTAAAAGTGGGAAATTGGAGAAAAAGGCAACCATATTCATTGACTTTCTTCCAAGCAGCATCTGATATTCTGTTGTTCTGCAAGTTTTTATCAAAAAGACACATAAAATAGCCAAAGAACGCATCTTGAACTCTTCTGTAATGAACCCTGCTTGGTCTCAAAGGCAGCTGATCATAGTACTCCCAAACTGGGACTAGTGATCTGTCTCCTACGGTAGAAAGGCCTGGAAACTGCCTCAATAAAGCTGCTATATAAACCAGATAAGAATTCATATAGAAGGTGAGCATGGTAGGAACTTGTGCAAGCTGCTCACATAAGCTATCACTAATTATTTCACCCCAAAAGATTGGGTGTTGCGCTTTTCTAATCACCACTATAAATTTATACATCCACTTCTCAAAGACATTGGAGAATTTCAACCCTATTATTCTGCTCAAGAGAGAGATTATATCATTGATCTCTTCTTTGAAGTCAGATCGATACAGCTTGGGCAACCGAGACACACAGGTTCGATGCTTCAAAAGCCATTTAGAATTGATGTGCTATTTACAATCTTCTTTCTTTTGCTCATAATGATCTAGAGCACTCTTAACCGAAATGTCTGAATACATAGGTGAGTCTGGAACCTTAAAAACCCTATTGATAGTTTATGGATCAAGCCTAATAACCACATTCCCATCATCATCTTTAATGGTTCTGGATTCTCTGTCAAAGTGAGTTGTGCACGCAAGGACGAACTCTGGCTCTAGGGCAGCAACAGGAAAAGAGGAAACCAAATGAATATGACTTCTCAGCAGCAACTGCATATGATGAGAAGTTGATTCCTCAGCTCTCTTCAAAAACTCGGACATATCAACATGCCCAATCTTTGTGTCTCTGATTTCTTCAATGTTCGAAACAACATGAGAAGGAGGAATTTCATTCTGGTATTTGTCATATTTGTACTTCATCTTTTTGTTCGATGGAGAAGAAGGTTCCTCTGTCATCGAACAAAAATCTGCAACGCTGCGTGTAGTGCCCCTCCAGTTTAGACATACTGTTTGGTTTGATTCTGCTTGTTAGATTACTTGGATACTATGTTGTTTTGATTTTTCAGATGATACATTGATATCCTGGTTATTTGGATTATGTTGGTTCGATGATACTATGATAGTTTCATTCATGATATAGCTTATTGGTTTTAATTATTGCTTATGTTATCATGTTGATATGATTGATCTTGCTAGTTTGTGTCGGTGGATAAGACAGTGTAGCATTACTCATTCGTGAGTACCCTGCTACGCTGCAATTCTTATTCACGGTGTGTTTTCTAACGTGAGATTATATATACATGTTTTAACCTTGATGTTTTCCTGCAGACACAGGTACCAGGTAACAGCTCCACCTGCTTGTCAGGTCTGAGTGTACCCTAATTCATTATAAATATGTTGTCGGAGGTATTGACAGGTCCTTTTAAACCATCGTTCGTTTCGAACGAGTATCTCTGTGTTTCCCCGTATAGCCCAATTTGTCTTGTCATGTTTAAATAAATATATTGTTTTGTGTTTGCGTATTTAATATTGATTTCTTTAAATGTTTATTAATGTTTATGCCAACGTTTGTGATTTAAATTATTAAGTTAAATTAAATATGTTGTTAAATTTATCAGTGAAAGTTATTTCTTTGCAATGTTTTAATTAAAATAATATTATTGTTGTTTTAATTGTGCAAATTTAATTATGTGAAATAGATATCTTTTAAAGCAAGATATTTTCGACGAGTTACGAATCTCTGATTGTCAGTTAAAGGTCTGTTATGATATTTTGAAGAATTAGATGAACTGAAGGAGTCATTTTCAATGCAAATTGAATTGCCAGTTAAGTTTGGTGAGGAAAAGTGGAATTGCATGAGTTTATATTTGTTTTAGATTTTGGAAAAATTGTGCACACATTCACGGCTCTAATTTTACGGCAGCAGCTTTTTAGCAAATTTCAGCACAACAATTGTTTGAGAAGAGTTTTCTTAAGGATTTTGTATTGAAGCGTAATTTTGAAGCTGAGATCATTGCATATTCATCATTGAAATCGAGTGATTTGATTTTGGGGTTGACAAAAGTTTTCAAAGGATCATATTTCAGCCAGTCTTCGAGTTTTTAACAGGTTCCTTCTGATTTCAAGTTCTTGTATTTAAAATTCTGGAAAATTTATTGTAGAAATTCTCTTTTCTGAACCTGCACAAAACACAAAAGAAATAGGTTAAAATAGTATTTGTACTATAAAGAAGAAATGAATATAAACAAATGGCTATCAGAGTATACCAGACACAAGATCGTCGTTAAATCTGGCTGTGAAATGATAATAGTTGTTTGTATTTGAAGTTTTAGGAAATCGAATGAAGAATTTCCTTTATTGTTAAAGGTAGATATTAATAGATTTTCTGATCTGGGCTTATTGAAAGCTGTAAATTTAAACTATATCATTTTGTATGGCGCTCCTAGTGATATATAGTTATTTTATTTATTTATTTGTATGATATCCGCCTTTCTATGAAACTTGTGTATATAATTGTGCTTGGTAATCATATATGATACGCTGGTGCTTTCATTATTGATACCTGTAGATCAATATTTTGCTTGATCTCTTTATTGTAATTCTCCGTAGGAATCCCTGCGCAACCTGGCATTTAGTTTGATCTGCAAGTTTCATCACATGCATATTTTAAAGTATACATATAGCTTACCAATCCATATGATATTTTAACCTCCTTACTTAAGAAAGTGTGCAACCTCTGTAAGGGATCAGAATGAGTTTTGACTATGCAAACGTCCTTGTACAATTTTAAATTGCTTTCCTTCTTTCATAAATTATACCTCCTGAGATGATGCGCAGATTTTTTTTCTGTGACTATATAAACTGCCGCTGTACCATCAAAAGATAGCCAGTAAATTCAATGTAAATATATATATTAAGTCGGTATTAAAGATGTTTTAATAAAGATTTCTGAGGTTATCCTTTAAGTCTTGGCGTCGCCCTGAATATCTCTTGATATATGATTTATATTTAGTATTATTTGGAATTTCTGCGCCCTACTTTCTCTGAAATTCCTGTGTTAAACTCCGCGCCCTCCTATTCTCCTCTGTCCATGCTTTACACTATAGTTTTGTCTTCTGCTTTGAGAGTCCTCAATTGTTTCATGAATATCTGTAAGATTTATGCATGGCTGTGTAAAGATAAATGACATCAGATGCATACTTAACTGATTCTTTCACCGTTAAAATATAGAAGGAAATATCTTTTGCATGAAAGGAAATCCATGTATCAGTGTATACGCTATTTATTCTACCAGTGAAAGCACGAAACTAGTGTTAAACTTTGACTTAGCTACGAGTCATCATAATAAGAATTACGGTGACAGATTCTTCTAAAAGAGCAAGCAAAAATATTAGTTGAATTTAAGCCTATAGTATCTTAAGTTTAGAATTTATATTATTTCTTATAATTTTTATGTATTAGAATTTCATTATATAAGTATTTATGTTGTTATAATATTATAGTATTAGAAAAAGCTATATTTTGGAAGTATTAGTAAAACAATATCATTTATGGTCTATATAAAGTATATTCGTTATATTATGAAATTTGTTAAACTTCTATTCGAGAGTGTATTCACACATCTTTGAAAAGATTATTTTTATTTCATCAAAAGTAGTTAAATAAGATTCATATTGTAAATTTAGTACACTTTATTTTGTGACATTCTCAAAAGTTTGATTATTAGAAAATTGCAATTTCACTGAGAATGATTAAATGTAACTATTGATTGTGAATGTTTTCATGATGATAAAGATGATTACTTTATTTTCTTTAAAAGATTAAGAAAGAGAAAAGAGTTGTTAAGTGTTCGACGTATTGATCATATTGCTCGTATTACAATTGTTTTACGTGGGGAATATAGCTTCGTATTATATTGTGTTTTTCGAAATGACATCCTAGAGATTGTGAATTGCCTCTAGTGAAGGATGAAAACATTCGAGTTTTGATTTCTATGCTTGATAGCATCCCCTAGATTGATTTTATGTTGAGTCATGTTATAGTGAGAGTGGCTTGCGTTAGGGGCCGAAATCCTATAGTGATTGTCTGGGTAACCTAACGTAAGTGTGTTAATTAAGTGATAACCTAACTAATATTTTAGGGGTTGGGTAGTTCTAAACACTAAATCAGATAATGATATGCCTCGCCTATTTCTTAACGCTCGTTTAGGTTGAGAAAAGGGTTGAGAAGGCCTGGAATGGCAAGTCGCCATCTTGTCCTCTTGAAAGATGTAACGACACCGCATTAGTCTGCATAGGGACCGGGAATTGGTAGAGGCTACCAGGGTAACTCTTGGTGAGGGCCGGTAGTCTAGGAAGATTCACCAGGGTAACCTATCCCGACAATGCGATGACACTCTCTTAGTCTATATCATGATGGTGTTTCCTTTTGTTGAGATTTCAATTTAATGTATCTTGATATTGTGATTTTATCTATTTTGATTTGTAAACGTTATGTCGTATTGTGAGTTTGTAAACCCCGTAAACGTGATGTTCTATCTGCTTTGTTTGTGGACCTGTCAGTATCTCCTAGCACGGAGGGAGTGGACCTTTGGGTTCCACGTGGTCGGGAGGTAACCGTGCTACACCTTTATTTGATCTTTCATGCAGATGATCCTAAGCTTGCAGCAGTTTCCAATTACTACTTTGTTCGTGACTGTTGATGCGGAGCTTGTTCGTGGTTATTGTACCAGATATCAGATGAACACTATATGTTTTGTAAACTTACCTCTTGCATAAGAGTGTATTGATTGTGTCACCTTTGATATATGGAGATTCCTAGAAATCTCGCTTTATGTAAAATGAACATTTGGGATATTTTATTGTATGTAGATTTATAACTGGATCTTACATGAAATCAAATTTGTTCTTTTGATTGATGATCAATGTGATTAGTTTACTTATTAAATTTATGTAACAACATCTTAGATACTTTATAACATATGTATAAACAATAAAAAAAAAATATTCTGTTAACTTTGTATTTGCCCTTTGTTATAATGTAACTAAGTCGGGGCATTACACTGCGATGAAACCATAGGTTTAAGACATCATCATCAGCATTTACAGGCGTAGACATGGCAGTGGCTCAAACCCAAAATGGTGTTTTGGTTGTATCAGGGCAGAAAATGAGCATTATAACTCATTTCGGGTTTTTGAAGATTGATTGCAAGCGAATAGTGGATGTCGGGGTTTTGGGAAGTCATTGCAAGTAAAAGAGCATTTCGGAATTTTGAAAGGTCATTGCAAGTAAAAGTAGAAACTTTTTGACTTGCATTCTATATTGAAATTTTCAACTTGTAATGAATGAGCAAAAACACGAATTACTTGAAAAAGTATCATTTTTTATTTCTCTTTCATTTTTTCAAAAGAATGGAAATGAGATGAAGTGAAAGAATATGGATGACATGAGAACGGAATGAATGAATATGTATAGAAATAAAATGGTATGGAAGGTGAATATAAATGGAATGAAAGGATATGTTCACAGCTGAAAACAACAAAACGCTTTTAGAAAAATGAGGGCATTATGAAAGGGGTTTCCAGCTGTTAAAAGCATATGGAAATAAAATGGAAGAGAACATGTTTTAATGAAAGTGCATGATATTGAATGAGGGCGTATGAAAAATGAAGGGCCTATGAAAAATGAAGAAAGACATTTTCATAGAAAAACGCCTTTTTCTTTAACAGAAAATGTAAGGAATAAACGAGCTAAAATGACAAATGTATTTGCAAAGAAAATGACGTTTTTTGTATAAGAAGTAAAACATATGAAAGCGTTGAAAGGAAAAAATGTGTTTTTGTGAAGTGGAAAATGAAGGCGAATGAAATAAGAACAAAACACGTTTTTGTAAAAACGTTTTTAGCATAGACGTTTTATTATAAAAACAAATATTTACAAAAACGTTTTACAAGAATCAAAAATAAGAAGAAACAAAGAAAAGAAAAGAAGACATAACTGTAACAAAGATTGCAGACAAAGAAGAAGAAGAAACCCTAGGCATGATTTGCAAACTCAGAAAATGAAAAAGACTTGAATATTAACAGTTGAAAGTCCGATTTTAAAGCTCTTGAATCTATAAAATCTGCATGAAATGAGGAAGAGAGGCGAAATAGAACTCAAACAGCTTCAATCATGGATGGCATCGGGTTCTTGAGAGCTTATTGCAAGTAAAAATAACATCAAAAAGAAAGATCAGACTTTTACAAACTTTTTACAAGTCATTCAAAATAAAATCGGTCCTTTTCAAAGCATTTACAAGTAACTTTATTAAAATTGGGCCTTTTTGATATGTTTGCAAGTTACTTAAAATGAAAATCGGGCCTTTTTGATATGTTTGCAAGTTACTTAAAATGAAAATCGGGCCTTTTTGATATGTTTGCAAGTAGTTTAGGTGAAAATCAGGTCTTTTTGATATGTTTGCAAGTAGTTTAAGTGAAAATCGGGTCTTTTTCATGTATTTGCAAGTAGAATGAAAGTAAGTGGAACTTTTTAAGGCATTTACAAGTGAAAACAAATAAAAATAACTTGCAATGGACTTAAAAAGTTCCTATTCTTGCAGTATAACCAAAAAGTTCCTAAAAAGGCTTTTAAAAATAAAAACAAAAAGACTTGCAATAGACACAAAAAGTTCCTATCGTTGACTTGCAGTGAAGCTTAAAAACTCCTACTCGCAGTGATGTTAGAAAAACCCGAATTTGACCAAAAACACACTAAAAATGACTCAAAATTTCACGAAAACGGACGAGAATGAATGAAAAATGGTAACCCAAAGGATTATAGACTTAAAATTGAGATTTTCTAATCTTTGCACCTCGTAATACGTGCCTTAGAAGAGAAAATCTTCAAATTTTATCAAAATTTTGATTGGTTACCCAAATTTTTAACAAGTCAAAAATTTGGGATAACAGGATGCAACATTGTCATGTTGCTTATTTGATTTTTTTACCAATGAGGATGTTTCTTCTTGTCCCCTTGAGAAGGTTTATGAGGCTTTCTATGACTAGATTCAGTATTGGCATAGAAATTGTACCAATAGTCTTTGAGATCATGTCACTTTCTTCCACAAATGGGACATTTATTTTTCTTGGAAGAGTTTTCCTAATTTGGTTTTGATGATCCTGATGGAGCACTCCAACATTCAAGTTGTTTTCCCTTCTACTTTGCTATGAGGGTTGGATTGTCTTGAGAGTTTGATGTCTCGCCATGGATTGCCTCTTCTTGTTGAAGCAAGTTTACCAATTCTTCAAAGGATGGTGTTGTACTTGCCACATTGAGACAAATGCAAACACGTGAAACAAAGGGGGTAGTTCTCTCAAGACTATGGGTACAAGAGATGCATGAGTGACTTCTTCCCCTAAAGCTTGCAGTGATGTCCTAACCTTTGATACTCTTCTAAAAAATGTCTTCATTTTCTCCTCTAGTTGCATTTGAAGGCAATGTAACTATCATTGCAAGTGGAGAATTTGATTCTGATATTTGGCCTCTATACAGTTTTAAGACAATCGCAAGCATCTTTTGCAATGATGGTTGTTCCAATGTGAGATTGAACCTCATCTGAAACTCCAAAAAAGATGATCAATTTGGCCTTTTGATTGGCCTTGTCAAATCTAGTTTGGTCTGCACCAACATTTACAAGTCTAGTGGTGTTCCCAAAAACTATATCCAAAGGTCCTCAAACTCAAGTTGGGTTTGTACTTTTGTCTTCTAGGCGGCATAATTATCTCCTCTCAAAATTTGAGAGTCAAGAAGCATGATTTTAGGTGCATTATTAGCCATTTTCTAAAGGATTTCCTTATAACTCCCTAATGTTTGGTTTTTGAAAACTACTAATGGCTTTAAAAAATTGTACAAATTTTGCTTCCAAATTCAAAAAAATGCAATTGCAATATTACTTTTTCTTACAAAACATAAACCAAGGAGAGAAAAATTTAATCCACCTTTTGCTGCTTCAGAACTTGCAAGTTTTTCTTCACATTTGAGGTGTTTCATGGAGCATTTGCGTATACACACTATGCAGCCTACTTCTATAGACACCTTCCACACTCCTTTTGTATTGAAGACATGAGGTCTCAGATTCTACACTTCACTCCTTGTCATTTGTCAACAATTTCACTGTGATAGGCCCCCCATATTCAATGGTTCCTACTCACCAATATTTATGGAGTTTATTGGTTGTTTTGTGGACTTGAGCACAACTTTCAGTCGCAGATTAAATTCACTATTCCTCTTCTAACAAATGCTTAATGTGCTTGTGTGTTGTGTGGATCTCCTTACCTTGCAATTATTATGAACATACATGAATAAAAAATTTAGTAGTGCAATGACTAGTGTGACATGTGATTCATTAACCCATGGATAGTCCAATGGAGGAATTGCCAATACAAATCTTTTATCTTACAAATGTTGCCCACTAGTTCTACCCATTACTTGAACATGGAAGGCTTACATCGATAGTGATAGGCATATCCATGTTATCTATATCCACTTGAGTCTTAGTTGTTAGCAACTTACAAAAACATTGCATAAAACAAGTGGAAACAACTCGAGCAAAAGATAACACAAGAATTTACTATAGAGAAATCGAATGCATCCAAAACAACTTGTACAATCTTGCTACCTTCAAGGCCCTATGAAACAGCTCTCTTATAGCATTCTCTCGCTTACACCTAATTCAATGAACTCTAATGTGGCTATATACAATCACACAATCATCAAGAAACATAGAAATCAACTTTACCTTTAGTTGTAAATAACCACTAGGACTAGAATGACTCAAATGAAACTCTCAAAATAATTCTCTCTTCAATCCCTGCCTTCCCATAAAGGAATAATCTCCTTCAAGAAAAAAGAATTAACTAGTACATAGCTAAATGGGCACAATTACACTATAGTATGAGTATGTCAATCAACCACAAGGAAACAAAACATCTTCAATGCAAAGACACAAAAAGAAAACCAATTCAGCTCCTAGAATGAGTCTTCAATTCTGTTTGTTGTTGTATATAGGACATAATTATCTGTGGTCAACCTGGTCAATAGTGCCATGCCCCCATCATAGCGAGTTTGTAAGTGGTAAACACAATTCACTAAATGTGGTCAAAATTGTCACCCACAATCCACTTCTTTACATCTTTTCCATCTAGCTTTGCCTCCAGAATCAAACGCAGCATGGGTAATCTCTCAACCACCTAACTACAATTATTTACCCAATAATTCTCAAATCAGCATTAATAAAAGTCAATGATCTACAAGATGTATCTTTAGGGCTCTAAATGATGTCACAACATCATAGACATCTCAAGGACTTGGGAGGTGTATAAAAACTATTTGAATAAAAAAAAAGTAAACTTTTAAGATAAATAATGTTGGAAAGCTAGAGGAAGGAGCATTGTCAATGCAAATTAAATTTCTTTTATTTTTTTTTAACTCCAGCTTCTTTTAGTTTAATTATGCTTTTCTAATAGTTGTCCCCAAATAACCTTCACCTCCCAACCATCCACAAAATTTGGGAAATGTTTGCCATTCTTGAAATTGCATTCCCACATCCCTACCTCCCTATCTCAAACACTCATAAAACACTATAAAAAAACACAATGGCTTATATCCCACAAAAATTAAAATTTTGATTAAAAATACTCATGAAAGCCTTCACTTCTTAACACAAACAGATGATTGGGTTGTAATTGGATTAGTCCTATATTGGTGAGGATTGTGAGATTAAGATGACTTAATGGGGCATTGCATGCTTCAAGAGCTTTGCCAATGGTGAAAGACACTAGAGGATGAAAAGCCCAAAGTGGTGGATTATATTCACCCTTCCGTCCCCTACAAACAAATGCTTAAAGGTGGTCGTTTGCTAAGTGGGTCCCCCTGCGTTGTAATTTTTTATAACACATGTGACTGAAATTTTAATTACAATAATGATTACTTGTGGAGATCATTTTGAGATGACTAAAGGGGTATGTTAGACTAAGTTTCCAAGATGGGAATAGTAGGGGACAAGGGGACAAATTTTTTGGAGGCCATTTTAGGGGATGGCTGTTAAAAAATATGGAAATTTTTAGAATATAAATTCAAATATTCATAGCATAACATTGATAAGCCACTCATTATATACACATTATAGATACACATTATAGAACCTTAATGCATAAGTTTAGAGCTGAATTGAGAGTTCACATGAGCCTAAAAACAAATTAACAAAATTCCATTGCTTTCAATGTCAATGTTCAAATATATTAGCACATATTAATAAACAACATCTACATATATTAAATGATCACACAACTGAGATGGCAGTTTCATTGGGCGCCTTCTGCCTTAGCGATCATCTTATCTGACTTCAGTTAGACTTAGGGAAAATTTAATATAAAAATATAGTGGAACTGGAAAATATCTTGCCCACCGTACTAGCCTCTAACAAGTTTATATAAATGGTACTTAAAAATGATTTACACACTATCATAAGCATGGCATAGGTGTCAAGCATATGGATTGTACTTTAATTGAGTACTAAAATTTCCCAATTATAGGGTGCACATCTAATGATTTGATACTCAATGGCCCATTAAAATAATAGTTTCCTTCACATTGCCAATAACTCTTTGGCTGAAGCAACTGGTGTTCTCAAAGAAAGCAAGATTTACTTGAATCAAGAATTGTGGTAGGCTAACTGACAATCATTACTTTTTAAAAAATCTTAAATGGAAATTGTTACTGTGGCTTGTGGCTCCCAAATACTGGGTATTAGACATGTTGATAGCAAAGTTCCATCAAATTTTGGCAAAATTTTCAGTGCTATAAGAAAGTGTTGTCTATATCATAAGCTACTGGCCAGATGACATTATACAGCTGGGGGACATTTCCAACCCATCCCCAAGGCCTGTGAAATGTCTCCTGTAGGGGATAAGGTCTGAAAACACAGGTGACATGTCCCCAAGTACATAGCTAAGGAATATATATGGGTCAAATCCCACAAAAAATGAAATTTTAATTAATACAAATGATTAAAGTGTACTTGGGTTAGTACACAAGCTTGCTAATGATTAAAGGGGCTAGAGCATGAAAACAAAGGCTTGCTAATGATTGAAGGAGCTAGAACACGAAAACAAAATATTGCTAATGATTAAAGGGGCTAGAGCATGAAAACAAAGGCTTGCTAATGATTGAAGGGGCTAGAACACGAAAACAAAATATTGCTAATGATTAAAGGGGTTCAAGCATGAAGAACCTTACAGATTGGATCAAACTCATCAATTCCTTCATCTCATCAATTATTATCAACAGACATTAGTAAAAGGCCATTAAAGTGATGACTACTCGTGGAAGTCACTTAAGATGACTATAAAACACACAAGTCAAATCCCACAAATTAAAATTCTAATTCAAAGAGTAAGTTAATTGTAAATTCAATCGTTACCAATTAAACAAACATGATACTACAACAGAAGCTTCCATAAAAAAAATGATGATATTATTTATACATTTAACTATTCCCCAACATGATAACTAGGCTCCTAGTAATTTTCAAAGATCACAATAACTAAAAGCTTGAAGGAAATACCATTAATGACAGCATCAATTGTATCTCCAGGACTAAGGCTGGATATAAGATCTTTCACCAACTCATCTGACTTATGAATACTACCATTGTAAACTAGTTCTTGAACAACAGGCTTCAAACCTGCAAAAAAAACTAGTTACTACAAGTATCAAAAGTAAATAATCAAAATAAATGAAGCAGTAAGGATGATTCGATCAAAGTAAGCCAAAACAAGACTTATTCAAAGCCTAGATGCTTCAGAGATACTAATGCATGAACTACCTAAAGATTTGTTCTTGCTATAAACTTGTACACAATATTGTTGTACCACCTCTAACTTCAGCCAACCAATTGTCTTTAAATCATACTGATGTGGTTCCCCTAGATCCACTGTAATGATGGTTTCACCAATCCTAACTGAGATTAAACTCTGCAGTTTGAATGATTTTTAGTTTAGTCCTGCTCAATCTTGATAAAAATTAGTCTGTCTTTAAAGAATTCAAAACAAAAGTACAAAGTGCATTTTTAACAGCATAAAAACTCTTCCTAACTTCCATAAAAGATGAAGCAAGCTGTAAATGCAACAGAGTGCAATCATACATCTAAACTTCTCGTTGACACTAACCCAGTGGAAAAGTCAACTCCATTCTGCACAGAAGTTGATAATTCTGCAACTTCCTTACTGTTTCCAGAATTGCCATCAGCTGAAGTCTTTTCTAGCACAGGAGGAGAAATGTGTGTTCCTCTGGCCTATAATAAACTAAGTTAGAAGCCTTCTTGCAATATGATTAAATTAATAAATTCTAACAACAATAAACACAAAACGTAGGTACCCATTAGAAATACTAAGAAAAACCTTAAAATGCAAGATTCACTGACATATTATAAACTTAAGTTCAAGACATTCTTGATAATATTTTAAATTCTAACAAACATTAACATGAGTACGTTTAACTCACACTTACAAAGTGCAAAACAAAAACATAAGTTGGCATTGATATTGATTCCTCTGATATTTTGTAGTAGTTATTAACTTTGCCCATTGCATTGTGATAAATACATAACTCTCCCTGTGAAATCTATTTACAGGTCCATATTCAAAACTGTCAAGGATAGAATTATTTTAAGTAACCCCTTAATTTACAAGAGGTACTACTATTTGACTATAAATTCCTGTCATACATTTATGGATAAATCATGAAATTTAGATATATGTACTCCTCCGTAGCTCTCCCCCAAGCTACATTGCAATTGAATCCACTTAACAAAGTTGACTGTTTCATTACAGTTTGGTATATTGCAAATTACTGTAAGCATTTAATACGTAATAATTACCTCTTAATCTCTATTATAAGCATGATCTAACACAGAAATGCATGAAACTCTCATAAGCATGAAAAAGTATGAAAGTACCTGTAATGACATCCTTTCAGAAGAATATGCAGACATGTTATCTTGAAGATCTAAAATGGAAGTTTTTGAATCTTTGTCTTTCTCCATATGTAGATTGATATGGCTCTTTTTGGAATTATCACTTGACTCATCATCAGATATAACCATATGGGACCGTTTGCATCCAACCAATTGTTCACTAGTAACAACCTTTGGAAGAAGACCATTTTCAACTTTCTCCTGTGATTTATTCTTTGCTTTAAGACTGCTTGGATTCTGACCTTTTTCTTTCCCTTGCATTTTCTGAGGAGCTTTTTCCTTCTTAAATCCATTCTTGCAAGAATGCAAATATTGAGACAAAGGAAGGTCATCCTCATCAAATGCATGAGGCTTGGCTCCTTTACCTGATGTGTTGCCAGCATCATGCCCAAGGAGATGACCACTATCTTCTGTTCTCTGGAAAAGGTGATCTGGTGAATGATATTTAGTCATTTTTTCATCTGATAGGTTTATAGAACCATCCGATTCACTCTCGGTCTCAGACAACCGTTCATTGTCAGAACCTTTGTCATCTCCCTTTTTAGCTATGTTTTCTTTTAATTGTTCAATATCAGGTTCCAATTTCCTACAGCACCATGAAACTATCCAAAATGTGAACCTTGATAACAGCATTAGTACAGAGAATTATACAAAGCACTCAAAGATAAGGCTTTAACTAACCTTGCCTCTTCAAGATTATCAAATCGTAGCATGTAGCTATAATGCATATTCTGCAATGCTGTAAACTGTGAGGAAATTACCTTCCCCTGAACAGCCATCCTGTTTAAAAGATGGATAAACAACAAGTCAAATATATTATTACTTTTAAAACAAATGCCTCCTTTCAATAGTACTTTCATGAAGTCCCAAAGAAAATTGTTTATAAGTTTCATGTATAAAGCAATTAAGACTTTTGGCAAAAAAAACCTACTCATAACCCTCTTGGTATGCTTCCAGCGCTTCAGTCCATTCACCAGCTGAGTCAAGTGCATTACCAATATTGATTTTTGCTACAGCTTGACCCTGTCAATATACATCTATCAAGTTTAAGAAATGAAACCAGGTATTTAATAATTTAACATGCAATGTAAATAGCTAATTAAAGATAGGACAGGCAATAACTTCCAAGAGCAATATCCAAGCTCTCTGATGTTAAGGGGACATATTAATGCCCACGGTTGTGTTTCTTACTTCAAGGACATGAAAATAGAGCATCAGCACTTTACAAAGATGACGGCATCCTGGTTAAATTATTAAACATACTAATAAAAAGGATGCACCCGATAAGCAGGTCATTCAAGTCTTATATGCTTGCATGGATACAAATGTTGGCATAAAAAAAGTTAATATGACAAGTTTCAAAACAGTTCAAACACACTAAATCAATCCCTAAGCATCAAGCTGGTCTCATTTGGAGCATATCTATTGTTAAAATTTAAAGAAAACAATAATAAACTATAAACTATAAAGTATGAAGTAAAGAAAGAAGGAATGTACAAGAGCAGAATGTGTGATGTATCAAGGATGTTCATATCACATTAGACTATATAGTGAGGAGATAAAATAGGGACAAACAAAAGACGTTGCAGAGTTCATCCTATTATTTATAGCAATACCAAAGAAAAGATGACAATATAAGTTGATAAAAAGGACCTAACTTCTGGGGCAACAACTTACTAAATAATTACTATCTTCCATGGAGTTTCCAACATGAGGATAGCAAGAGACAATGGGATGCATTTTTGGGACAGCAGGGAATATGAGGACTTTTCTAGGGGACGGCAATTAAAAGAAAAGAGATATTTTTTTTAAATATAAGAAATTTCAATTATTTAAATACAAGACATCCATCATATAGCTTATAGGACCATATTGCATGACATTACAACCGAATTGTGAATTCACTTGAGAGCCAACACACAAATGAACAAAATTTCATTGCTTTTATCATCAATGTACATATATACTATATAAAAATTACAACATTGCCAAAGGCTAGAAGTTACAACTACAAAATGACAAAAACATTGAAACCTACCATTGCACCTAATCTTCATCTAGTGACATTGCATCAAAATCAGAGTCTCAGTCTAGATTTTTTGTTTGAATTAATATATTGCCTTTCAGGGCATTTAGTAGAGGGTTTAACAAATTTAGCTTTCCCAAATTTGGAACTCAAGGGACTGAATAGAGTTTCTTCCCACCATGTGAGAGCAAGGCACAAAAGCCAAAAACATTTGAGAATACAATAAAACTGAAAAACACAAAGAAGAAAACAAAACACTGAAATGAACCCAATTGGTTCCAAATCTACCAACTGCTAAACTGTGAAGTTCTGGTGCGTTTTCTTGTGTTTCTATGAATTTGTAAGCAATTTTTGGGAAGTGCACCAAGCATAAAATGGTGATAAAATGGAATTTAAAGCTAAAACTGAGAAACTACCATTGTATTAAATCTTAAACAACTGCAACAAATAGATTACAGACAACAAACATACTCGAGGGTCCTCTAATTATTTAAATAAGAAATTCTGGAGCATGCCAGTCAAGAACCCTAAAAACTGAAGAAATCCAATGCCAACTGCCTGGATGTCATTTCTCCCTGCCGGTAGCTATGGAAATGGACTGGTGAACACAAGGCAACCAAGATGGAATGCCTCTCCCAAAGAAACACGCCTCCCAAGGTGAATGGTTCGGCCCTCAGCAGGAATGGTACGGCCTCTGTGTAGATGCAGTCAAATGATGAATGAAGGCATCCAGATGATAAAGCCTCTCCCTTATTGTAATCTGATGAAATACTGAACATATAAACTCTAGTGAAGCTCAAATGGACTCCTGGATTGAAGCCCTCACTATATATAAGAACCCTGGTGGTTCTCAACCCCGAAACCCTAACTGTGAATATTGTTTTTGCAAGTTTTCTATTTTTTTGTATTTTTGAAGGTTTTTGCAAAATACTAGAAAGCTGCGATTTTCTAAGAAATGCTTGAAAAATTCATAAAAATTCATATGACAATGAAAACACTTGGAAATTGTTCAGAACATAAAGGCGCACCACTTTATTAAATTTTCAGAGCCTTTACAATGATAAAATTTGAACAATGAATAAAATATGATCTATTTGGAAAAGAACCTGGTGGCGGCTGCAACATGCATGAGAGATTTGAAAGAATTTAATATGAATGTCTCCTGATCTCAGATCTTCAACTCAGAATAACAAGGAATCCTCCAAAGACCAAGGCACACTGAATCCCCTGTCAGAAACTGAAGAAGGAAGCTCTCTTCTGGAAAGATGAAAGGTACGGCCCTGCAAGTACAATACTGTACGGCCCAGCAGCAAGAAGAAAATAGTACGGCTTTGTTGGAATGGGTGCCAGATCTCTGTAGAAAGCCTCTGAAAGAATCGCCTCAATTGCTTGATGAATAAACTCTGCTAAACCCTGAATGAATGAATTTATTAGCTCAGTCTGTAACCTCTGAATGAAGTCACCAAGATGCAATCTTCAACTGGTATTGCACAGTCTCAGTATGCCAATCTCTGAAGAGGTATCGTTCTCCAGAAATGAATCGCCTGCTGAAACCCTAGGGTTTTGCAAACTCCAATGCTCAGAGCAAAATAAGACAAAGTTGAATAACATAACATAATGGTTTGATTTTGTCTTTCCTGTAAATATATACTTCCTTGAGAAATTCGACCCAATAGCTCTTTTAATAATCACTTAATGAAATGATTAAATTCGCCTTTTTTAGACTTAGGAGAAATAATAAATCATTAAATGGCGTCTCATTAAATGAATAATAATTATTCACTTTATCAAATATTACTCTTTATTATAAAGTATAAGAAATACTTTATAATAGGCCAATTTAATTAAATATTTAAATAATTAATAAAATGACTTTAATATAAAGTCAAAAGTATTAATTATTCGTTAAATCATCAAATGCTCCAATATTTCTCTGTCTGACTGTCAAACTGAAGAATTGGGTCGACTCCGAGCTCATCAGCTGAACCAGGTGCCCTACCCAAAATAGCAGCTTCCGCCTGACCTAACTTTCTAAAAATAGAAAGTTTCTAAAAATCCACTCTGGAAGATTCTGCAAGGGCCCAACCTAAAACAACTGCAATACTGAAGCTACAAAACACTGAGTAACTGCCTCAGATGATCCTCTGCACACACCTGTCAGCCTACGAGGATCGAAATAATAGGCTAACCTCGTCACCAGCTGCGCTGACTAGGATGGGGACATCACACTATAGCACAGATTCAGTTGGTCTTTCACAACCTCAAGAATGCAAATCACTGAAGAATTTTCACTCTCCAATGTTGGTAAATCACTATAACCCTTGTCTCAAACAAATGCACGGAGAGTCAAAAAAGAAACAATTTCAAACGATCATAATTGAATGAGGTTGAATTGCCTTCTTTTCCCTTATAACCCCAAAAGGCATGCTTTCCAAGAAGTCACAACTTTTTGGCACTTAAATTACATTTAAATGAAATAAAGTCACTTCAATAGTCTTATAATTCACTTTACCAAGTGGGCGCACCTTTTAAATGACTTAAGTGATTTTGATTTTCACTTTATAACTTTTAAGTCATTATTTTATAATATTTTAAGTGGCTTTTAATTATTATAAAGTCAAATCATAAATTTATAATATTAAATAACTTAACCACTTAAATATTCATAACTCCCTCAATTCTCAGTGTTTTGATGTGTTGTCAGAAGCTGCCGAACACTGAACTACAAAGGCCTACACTGAGCCCAACACTGAACTGAAGGGGTGGAAATGACAATATCCACCATCATCTACCACTAAGATCCCCTATCCACACATGTTAGCCTACGAGGATCCAAATAATAGGCTAACCCATCTGCTACTGACACTGACTAGAGTGGGGACATTACAGCCACTAAAAGCAAGTTGGAGAAAGATCCCCTGCAGGTAACAACCTCAATTAAAATCATGTTTGCTCTGTGATGACAAGATAGCAATCTCTCCACAAGCGGCTAGGCAATAAAAAATTCCTCACTTGAGCTTCAAACAAAATATGGGAGTTTGGTTATAGCATTCAAAGGAGGGAAAGCATTAGGAAACATTTGATAAAGTATGTTTTTCTATTTTTTTTCAATTCTATTTCTTTTCTTTTTTTCTAATTTTATATTTTTTGGACTGCTCGACCATAGAGGGATGGCCACGGAACATTAGGACGTGCCCCAACCATCCCAAGGATAGACAACAAGGGAGATATCCCCCAACCTTCCCAAGGATGGCCAGCCATCCCCTACTGTCCCCTTCTCATTTTCAAGAATCCTCAAAGCATTTCCTGTACTTTTCTAGACCAGGGACAGCCCCACAAACATTTCCTAACCATCTCCATGTTGAATTTTTCATGGACCAGCTAAGACTCGAGCCTAGGAAATTTTGTTTGCTGCTGGAGTACTCTACCAACTGAGCTGTTGGAGCCTATAGGACCAGCCCATCTTTGGTTCGGATGTGGCTTATTTCCAACATTCCCCCATAGGCCACATTAGCTGCTTGGAGCTCCTAGCCTAGCCTGGCTTTGATACCATGTTGAAAATCAAGGTGAAACTACTAAAATATCAACTTAAACAAAGTGTATGCAAATTTGAAAATGATATCCAAGATTACCCACAATGTTGTTTACATGATCAGCACATTCAACAATAATAATATGAAGAAAAAGAACATACAAGTGACAATATTTGCATGGAAAAACCCTTGTGGGAAAAAACTCCACACTAGAAGAGATCTAATGCTTGTATTAATCTTTCAGATAAGGTTACATCAACACAACATTTCTCTTTGAATTTCAGCAACACTTTGTTATTTCTTCAACTTGCAAAACATGATAGAAATTACTAGCCAAAGGCACCAATTTGTAGAAGAGCTAGATGTGAGAATATCACTATGGTATCTCAAAACAAGTGGTAAAGCCATATGCAAAAACCATACACCCCATATAGCAGACAGCCTATAAACATAGTTGTTGGTAAACAATTTTGTTGCTGCGAAAAATCAATTAACTCGCACAATGGGCAGCGACAAACTGCACCAACAAATGGAGAAATCATTATGAAATTAATGGTTCTCCTTTGCGTTTGCTCCCTAGTATGATCAAATTTGAGATTTTCAAGTACTTTTGATGCAAGAGCATCCAAGCAAACAAGCAATCAGCATTACCAAAAAGATTTCAGTTTGGTTTGGTCATTTTGATTTTGATTTTCCTTTCTCCTTGAGCAATTCAATTAAGTTTCGTTGGTATTCATCCGAAATTGGTTGATATTGATTAAATGTCGCATATCCAATTATAACTTTCAACAAAAGTTTCTTTTTGGTGCAGGGGCACCAAGTCCACTTTTTGTGAATAAGGTCATGTAATAGGTTTCAAGGTGTTTATAGTCTAAGGTCATAATAGACCATTGGTCATGTTAGTTGAGTCATTTTGAGACAATTTTGTTAATATTGCAATTTATGCAAATGTTGTCATGTTCCAAAGTGGCAAAAAGTGCAAAAGTGGGAAGTTCAAGAGTCAAGTTAGTTTTGCTCGGTGGAAAGGCAATTGAACTGATTGCTCATGATTTGTAATGCTTTAAAAATCTTTGAGGAACGTTGGGAGAGAGGTTAGCACTTATAATTTTTAATTTTTAATTTTTGAATAGAAAAAGCATTGCATTCTTTGTATTTTCATACAAAGTCTGCTGCTACAGTCAAAAGTACGGCCCTATACGGCTTGTAGAAGTTCCTTCATGCACTTGGATTGATGGAAGACTGATTTAACTCTCTTTTGGTTTTTATTTCATAAATTTTCATTAAGTTTCATGGATTTAATCACACTTTTTCTCTTGACTGCCAGAAATACAGAATTTAAGGGTTTGATAGGCTAAAATGGGGAATTAAGCCATTCCACCCAGTGAATCTTGTAAATACTTGGTGGAATGGCATTAATAGATATTGGATGTTGTTTCATGTGGTTTCTGAGAGCAGGGGAGGCAGTTTGTGGGTTTTGGAGTGATGCCCTAGTTGGTGTTCCATTGATTTTGAGTCAATTTTGGTGGTTAGAGGTTAGGGATTGTTGAAAACTGCTTGGGTAGTGATTGGTAAAGGTTGGATGAGCAAGGGCAGGCCTCAAATGATGTGTCTGAGGTGTTGGAAAGGTGAGATAAGGCGTGGATTGGATTTTCAATAAACCCTCTTCAAACTAGCCTAAATGAGGGTTTGGTGATTAGATGTCTTGGAGGGCATTTCCTTTGATAAAGATTGTTGTTTTTGGCTATTTGTAGCCTAGTAAAGGTTTTGCAATTGGGATTTGTGGTTGAGAGGTTGATTAGTTGGTACTTGCTTTGGAAAATAGGGATAATTGAGCCCTTGCCCAGTGTACCAGTCAAATTTAAGGGATGATGGTCTGAAACAAGTGCATGTACAAATTTGATATGTTAAAATAAGCCATAATGGGTATCTGAAATGATAAATGTTTTGTGGGTTTGAAAGGTATTTAGGAAGATATGCTCAAATTTCTCTATTTGGATGGCTACAAGGCAAATTGAAAGAATTGTGAGTTGTTCATTGAGTTAAGGTTTTGAAGGATAGAAAGTTGTTTGAATCACTTTGAATTGTGATTATTGGATGTTTGCCTCCCAGCTTTGCATAACTTTTCAATATTTGAAAGTTTTAACTTCATTTGTCAAATATTATTCTCGACACCAATGAGTTGAGTTGAAAATTGGAATTGAAAATTTAAATTAAAGGCAATTGAAAAGGGGATGGTTCATATTCTAAGCTAGGGGCTCAATAGGCAACCATCAATTCAATTTGATAGGCCTTTTCAAATTCTATCAAATTGGAGATGGAATGGAGCGGTGTTTAAAAAAAGGGGCAGAGAAAGGCAATAGGGGGCGTCGTGGAAAGAGGAGAAGGGGCACAGTGGTTGAAGGAGGCTAGGCACGACAGAGGAGAGGAAGAATCACCTTTGTGCAGTCTAGGAAATCTTGGTTGTTTAACTAAACCTTAGGCATGAGTGAAGTTTGCACATAGGAGGAAGCAAGGCCGGGTGACTTAGACATCGCCAAGAGCAGAGAGGAATTGTGTAGGAAAAGGGAGCGCAGCTGTAAGGGTAGCGTATGAAACAGGGGCAAAAAGCAATCACACGTGACGAGGGAGAAGTGGTGGTTAAAGGCAACCTACGTAATTAGTAGGAGCACTCAAGCTTGGGAGATAAACTTGGCTGATTGACAGTGGGAAAATCAAATAGGCATGATGTGAAGCCAACCGGTAGAACATTGGGCGCATTCCCAAATTCTAAGCCAAGACTTTCACAAACCAAGAATCAACGTTAATGAATTCCAACGCCCAAGTATCGAGAAAATAGCAACAAGGAGAAAGAGCAGTCGATTTGATCAGGAAAAAATGGTTAGGAGTGCCAAGATGGACTAATGTAATATAAACTCAACCCTCATTCTCAAACTCACAACACATATATGAAACTCAAAACTAAACGCAAGAAATTAACTCAAATCTACTGGAAATGTCTCATACTCCTCATTCAATATCTCTTGAATTGCTACAATAACAAGGTATAAATTAAGCACAACTGAAAATACATTCATTTGCAGCCATATGGGATGATCAATTCCATTACAAATCTGATATAAAACTGATTTGAAACAGCAAGAAACAAATACAAAATTTTTTCTTTCAACCAATCTTCTTTCACAAGTTTTTTTCTCCTACAACTTGCAAATCCTCAACTGAAACCTCTGCTAAAACTCAACCATGGATTCTCCAATCCATTTACTACTGCAAATACCTTTTCAAACCTGCAAAAACATGTCCAAAATTTCCTCAATAGGAAAGCTTTTCCCCCTAACCTGTCTCTCAAAAAGTGTCTTCCAATTCTTCTTTATTGCTTTCACAATTCTCTAGATTCTCCACTACTGGCTCAGAGAATTAATTAAAATTAAATTTTCTACTCTCCACCACTAGCTACACCACGATTATGGAAGAGACAGGCCTCATTGTCTTTACTTTCAACATTTTACTGTATTGCCTGCTGAACAAGTGGAAGAGGTCGGCAAGCCGCCCAATCTTTACTTTCCTTGTACTTTGTAATCATCATAATGCTAATCGGCTGAGTCGTCAATCTGCTCCCACTGAATAAGTGGTTGAGTTGCAAAAGCTTTACTTTCCAGCATTGTACCTCATTCAGTTTTGGATACTAACAATCCCTAGCACCATATGCTCACACCTTGCCCAACATTGGGATCCTAGTGTAGATTTTTGGAATAGGGTTACTTTCATCAGCTGGTTGGATTTTGGCTAACGCTGATGGGTGCCATTGTTGAAGTGTTGTTGCAAAAAAGTAAAAAAAAAAAATCAAAGGGATATATTTAATTGTTTATCCCACTAAATAAGTGGAAGTTCTGTATTTTTTCACCCCATTGAATAAGTGGAAAATCCTATGCTTCTTAATTGAACTCCGTTGAATAAGCATGAAGTGTCAATATTCATTGTAATTGCACATTTTGCTGAATAACCATTGAAGTGTTTTCCTTTTCAATTATTACATAGTACACTCCATTGAAGAAGTGAAGTTTGACCAGCTTTGCTGCCTAGTATGTTCCTTTCTGTATTGTTGCATTTAGATAGTTGGTATGGTCCTATACACCATATGCTCTCACCTTGCCCATCTTGAGAACTAGGTGATCAAAAAGTGACAAGGACATTGCATTGAAGTATATTTTAGTTAAAAATTTTCAAAAAAAAAGGGTGGTTATTACATGCATAAGCAAGAATTAAGGGTTTCCCTTATAATTGGAAAGGGGACTTGCCAACTTGAAGATTCCAAAATGCAAAAGGACATTAAATGTTGAAGTTACCATGGCATTGGTCTTTGTAAGAGTTTATCTTATTGTTATTTTCTTTAGACAATGAATATGCTTTCTAGATTGTTGCCATTACATGTGGTCATAATTTGTCCTTCAACACTTATGTTCCACTAAGTTTTTGGGACAGGAACAGCAGGAAATGACAAGATGCATTGCCAAGATGGCAAGGGATGAGAGGCCCTTTTTTCAAAGACGACTATTCAAAAAAGGGGATCTTTAAAATTTTAGAAAATTTTCAATATTTATATGATAAGGCATTCGCAATGTTTGTTATATAACCATTTTATGAAACACTAGAGCTGAATTGAGAATTCATGAGTCAACATACTAATTAACAAAATTTCAATGTTTGATCATTGAGTCTTCATCACCAATGTGCATGTAAAACACCAAATGGTTACAACTACAAAATGACAAAATGTAGACAATTAGATCTACTGCTGCTATGCCTCTGCTTCATCTTTGCTTAAATCAAAATCAAACTCTCAAAGTAAGTCACTGACAATAAATCTAAATAAACTGAAAAATATTAAAATTGAAATGGAAAAAATATTAATTAGAATCCAAAAATCTAAAACATGAAATTTAATAAAAAATTTGTCATCATCCCTCACAAATGGCCATCCACTCTCTCACACACCACAATGGCATTGAATAGGCTCTTGTAGTCACAACCTCCATCATGGACGACCGGGGCAGAGGACTTGGAAGAGCACATAGTGTTTGGGCCTTGCTGCGGTACAAATTCAACCGGAATGGGGACCAATTCTCTGCCAAGAAACTCAACCTCCTCTCCAGCAGTGCAGCCAAGTGTGATGAGCCCAACTGGCTCCAACTCAACTTCTGAACTAAAACTATCTGTTTTGTGTTTTTGTTGGTTTTTTGATGAATTTTGAGCAACAAGTATAGAAGTGCACCAAGCATAAAATGGAAATAAAATTGAAATACAAGCAATTCAATAACAATTGCAATTCTATTGTGGATCTGGCAAATCATACAAAGAGATTGCATACAATCAACATACCCAGAAACCTCTAGAATAATTAAATAAAGTGGATCTGTACATGGCAGGCAAGAAATGTTGAAACTGGTGAAAAGCAACCTCCACCTCCAAAATTGGATTTCTCCCTATCAAAAACTGGATCAAAGGCAATGACTAAGCTAGGTGCACAAGATGGTGGCAAGAACAGGTCCCCAAAGGAGGCATTTCACCTATTTGCTTCACATGCCTTGGCTAGGAAGATACACGCCTTTCAAGGAGAAGTACGGCCCTCTGATGAAGATGTACAGCTCTTTATTGAATGTTGAAGAACTGAGGAGAAATGGCGTTCAAGAAGAATAAACCCTCTCCCTTATTGAAAGTTGATAGATACAGAACATAAAAACTCTAATTAAGCTCAAATAGACTTTTGAATTGAAGCCATCCTTGTAGCAAAGATTCAACTGGTCTTTCATAGCTTCAAGTTTGCAAAGCACTAAAGATTTCTCGTTCTCCAATGGTAAAAATTAACTATAACCCTTGTCTCAGACAAATGCACAAAGAAGTAAAATAGAAGCAATTTCAAATGATCATCAATAATGAAGTTGAATTGCCCCTTTTCTCCTTATATCCCCAAAAAAGGCATGCATATCAAGAAAGTCACGACTTTTGGCATTTAAAATACATTTAAATGTATTAAAGTCACTTTCAATAGTTATTATTTCACTCAACCAAGTTGGCGTACCTTTCAATGACTTAAGTGATTTTGATTTTCACTTTATAACTATTAAGTCATTATTTTATAATATTTTAAGTGGGTTTTAATTATTATAAAGTCAAATCATAACTTTATAATATTAAATGATTTAACCACTTAAATATTCATAACTCCCTCAATTCTAAGTGTTGTGACGTGCTGACAAAAGCTAGCTAACACTGAACTGCAAAGGCTTGCGTTGATCCCAACACTAAACTGAAGGGGTGGAAACAACAATATCCACCATACTCTGCCACTGAGATCCTCTATCCAACGCACTAGCCTAAAAGGATCAAAATAATAGGCTAACCATCACAAAACAAGATCACGCTAAAAAGGGCACATTACAGTCCACCCTCCCTAAAATTGCTTGTCCTCAAGCAATCTCAACAACAAAGAATACACCACTCCACCAAGATCCCAAGGAAAGTGTTGTGTAATGTCCCTCATGCCACCAACCAACTCCTATAACACCAACATTTGAACAACCAACGAATCATGTTGAACCATATCAACTCCAACATCAGGTGTCACAAGAGTGAAAGACTCAAAAGGAAGCAACTCAAAAAACCGACCAAGTTTGCTTCCCATGTCTGTGCAATGTAAGTTGTCATACAAACTAGCTAGTACATGCGCAACTAAACTATGCATCCGAAACAAATCATATACATGAAGATCGAAAGTGAAACTATGAACATTCCTTACCATGTACGCACTATGAAACTCCTCAATGAGCCCTGTCTGAAATCTCGACGCACTGAAAGAATCCTAGATACTACGGTCAATGTTCACCCCTAACTTAGAGTCAGGAGTAGAATCAGCATCTACCTCAAAGAGCGGATTATCATGAGACAATGTAACATCTGCCTCAAAAAGAGGGTTGTTCACAAACTAAACCTCATAACTGTGTTGATCCCAATCAAACACCTATGAGCCCTTGGAGCAAGAAACAAAATCATACTCCTCCTAAAACATCTCATGCTCCTCCTCCTCAAAACTCTCCTGCTCTATCTTCCTACAATTCTCACTAACAAGAGTGATAGAACGGAAGCTCCCATCTGCAATAACAGTTTGTTGGTCTGATAAATCAGTCATGTCATCACCCTCATAAAACCACTCCATTTGTCTATTATGAGCCTTAGGCTTAAGAGGACAGTCATGGTTTATGTCATAAGGGCCCTTGCAATAAAAACAAAGCTTCCTCCTACGTAAATCATTGGTTGTCTCTCTATTCAAAGGTGCTGCAAACTTTTCTTTTTGGTCTTGGTTTTTTGTTTTCTTTGGATCGGATCTGTTATCATTGTACGATGAGGAAGGTTTTGATTCGGACTTACTATGTGAAGTTGTAAATTCCATGCTACGAGCTTTCCTCATAGCCTCCTGCAAGGTAGGGGGATCAAAATCCTTCATCCAACCCTTCATAGGCTCAAATAGCCCCTCTACAAAAAGTATGACCAATCTCCTCTCAAATATTCCGGTTACTATGACCAAGAGTTTTTGAAACTCACCAATATAAGACTCTAAATTGCCCATCTGCTTTAGCTAAGCGAGATCTCTAAAGTATAACTCTGGATCTTGTTTGTCGAATCTCTCAACCAACCTATCTATAAACTCCTAATAAGTAGTGATCTGGTCATGTTGTAATGTAACCATGCCATGGTGCCACCAGTCATGGGCTACGCCATCCAAGTGTAGAGCTACGAACCTTATGGCATCCTTTTCTACCATTGGACGTAATGTCAAGAAGGTATCTAGTTTACTCACCCAAGCTCAAGTTGTGACACTGCCACTGCCATCAAAGTTGGTCAAAGTGAGTTTGTTAGTTGCCTGTCTAAGATCATGGTTCCCGTTTCTAGGCCTCCTATTTGTCCTGTTCCAGCCATGCTCTCTCTTCTGGCTCATAAATCTATCGAAGTTAAGGTGATTATTAACTCTCTGGGGCAAGGCATCCCACTCATCATGCAGTGTCATGATGTTATCCGCAAAATTTACGTCACCTTCCTCCTCAGCCACATCCTCATCAGGATCATTCCTGACAAACGTTGGGCGAGTAGGCCTGTCATAGGTGTGTGCTAGAGTAACTGTCCTCCGTGGAGTCCATGTACACTACCCTCCTATTCATGATCCTGATTTAGTCTTCTATGAACAGTCAAATGTTGTACGGCGATACGAAGTTGTTGAAGTACATTTGCCACCTATTCCTATCCAATTACTAATCCTCTTGGAATATCTCGAGCTTCTCTATTCTCTTCATTAAGAGGGTTCCTGTTTGGCGCAGCTGTATCCCTATCTACCATGTTTTCTAAAGGAATTTCTTCAAACGGGTTTTCAAACTATGAATTCCCAAACTAAAATTGATTCCTCTGCAAACTAGGTCTTTTGCGTGTGTAGAACCTGTTAGGACCCAAATGATGATGATGCATATGGATCTAACCCTCCAAGCTAGCAAGATTAATAAGCTCTGATACCACTATGATGAGCCCAGCTAGCTCCAACTCAACTTCTAAACTAAAACTATCTGTTTTGTGTTTTTGTTGGTTTTTTGATGAATTTTGAGCAACAAGTATAGAAGTGTGCCAAGCATAAAATGGAAATAAAATTGAAATACAAGCAATTCAATAACAACTGCAATTTTATTGCGGATATGGCAAATCATACAAAGAGATTGCATACAATCAACATACTCGGAAACCTCCAGAATAATTAAATAAAGTGGATTTGTACATGGCAGGCAAGAAATGTTGAAATTGGTGAAAAGCAACCTCCACCTCCAAAATTGGATTTCTCCTTGTTAGAAACTGGATCAAAGGCAATGATTGAGCTAGGCGTACAAGATGGTAGCAAGAATAGGTCCCCAAAGGAGGCATTTCACCTATCTGCTTCACACGCCTTGGCTAAGAAGATGCACTCCTTTCGAGGAGAAGTACGGCCCTCTAATGAAGATGTACGGCTCTTTATTAAATGTTGAAGAACTGAGGAGAAATGGTGTTCAAGAAGAATAAACCCTCTCCCTTATTGAAAGTTGATAGATACAGACATAAAAACTCTAATTAAGCTCAAATAGACTTTTGAATTGAAGCCATCCCTGTAGCAAAGATTCAACTAGTCTTTCACAGCTTCAAGTTTGCAAAGCACTTAAGATTTCTCGTTCTCCAATGGTAGAAATTCGCTGTAACCCTTGTCTCAGACAAATGCACAGAGAAGTAAAATAGAAGCAATTTCAAATGATCATCAATAATGAGGTTGAATTGCCCCTTTTCTCCTTATATCCCCAAAAAGGCACGCATATCAAGAAAGTCACGACTTTTGGCATTTAAAATACATTTAAATGTATTAAAGTCACTTTCAATAGTTATTATTTCACTCAACCAAGTTAGCGTACCTTTAAATGAGTGATTTTGATTTTCACTTTATAACTATTAAGTCATTATTTTATAATATTTTAAGTGGCTTTTAATTATTATAAAGTCAAATCATAACTTTATAATATTAAATGACTTAACCACTTAAATATTCATAAATCCCTCAATTCTCAGTGTTTTGATGTGCCAACAAAAGCTAGCGAACACTGAACTGCAAAGGCTTGCAATGAGCCCAATGTTGGGTGAAAATTATGTAATCAACTTTTTGATAGATTACACAACTAGGACTTTAGCCACAGTTATGTGAGATATAAATCTCTCCTCTCAGAAAGGGGAGGCACCCTTCTTACTGCTAACAGAAGCTATAGTAAAACAAATAAAGTAATTACAGAATGTACACAATACATACAAAGTGGGGGGTGTGTCACATTCATCCTTCTCTTTTTTTTAGAGAAGATGTTTACAATGCTTCACTGTTGGAAGTTCTCAATTCACAATAACCTTAAACGTTCAACAAGTAGTAATACCAATACCTCTATCTTGTCAAAGCAAAACATAGAGATACCAAAAGTGATTAACGATAAACAAGTAAAATAAAAGGGAAAGCTCATGAAAACACAAAGTCGTTTCGTAGCTTTTTCAATGGTGGATCTTGTGAAAGACGTATCGTTTGTTGCATTAGAAGCACAAAGTCTTTTTAGATACAGCAATTCCTCGAACAACATGAACAATTACAAGCGCAAAGTCTTGTAGATCATTCAACCAAAGTATCCAAATAGCATGAACAATTACAAGCACAAAGTCTTGTAGATCATTCAACAATAGTTAACCAAACACAAATATAAATCTAAATAAAAGATGTAACACAAAGTTTACATGAATTACTTAGAGTCCTTCAGATCTCATAAACTAATCACCACAAATCTCAATCAAATCCAAGAGACAATTGATCCAACGCAAAGTCTGGTATGCAACTTCTTTCTTTATTGATTGAGAATTAGATTCACAAAACATGAACACAAAGTTTCACAATTTGTTGCAAATTGAGCAGCACTTCATTGCAAAATACTAAAGGATAAACAATACAATAGAAATCCCTCATATTTATAGAAAGAGGGATGAGCAAAATTAGGAATCTAATTGAGCAAAATTAGGAAAGTTAGGTGAGCTAATTAAGGAAAATCTCACCTAACTTTGACCAAAGTCAAAGTGTAATTTGTTTTCAAAACATTATATCTCAGATTTGGTGTAATTACATTTCGAAAAATGACATTTATGATGTCGAAAACTATTTACAAGATGCATAGAGGAAAGCATCAAAATGTTCAACATCAAAGATCAAGAATCTTCATGGTTCCTTGCTTTGGGCGCAAAGTCTTCATACTTCTTCTTGGTCTCCTATATGAATGCATCATCTGGGCCAATTGTGTAATCTACAAGGGTGTGAGCTCTTGTGATCAGCCTTCTGGAAAATAAATGAATTTTCTTGCACCCGATGCATCTTGAGATTATCAAGTGTCAGCCGTGTATCACAAATGGCATGCATTGAGGCTTTTGAAAAGCTCGCATCCTCAACTTGCTGCATGAAGGCTTCTTTGTAGATCTGGGATAGTTCATTGGATCAAAAGATGTCACCTTCAGGATCACGTGATGACATCTCAAAAGGAACTACAAAGATGGTGAATCAACAAGCCTTAGCAGAAAAAGCAACATCGAGCAAAGATGTCGAACAAGAATGAAACGAGCGACGAGGCACGAAAAACGATGCAAGAGCAAAGAAATGGGGTCCGGAACGGAAATAGAGCAAGTTTGAAAAGACTAAGTTAAAAACTGCCAAAAGTGTTAAGGGTGCTGAAAATCAGCGCCCTTGCACTTTGAGCAAGGTAGTTTGGTGCAGTGGCGCTGATTTTCAGCACCTCTACACTTTGGGGTGTTAGATAAACTTTGAGATGTCATAGCGCTGAAAATCAGTGCCCTAACATTTTCTTCTTGAAGACTCAAATGCAAGTGTAGAAGCGTTACATTTGAGCGCCTTGGCAAATGGGAAGATCACTCCAGTGTAGGAGTTAGTGAAAAACTTGAGTGGGAGAACGAGTTTCTTCAATGCCATGAAACTTGTATGCTTCTTTTGTAAAACAATGAAACCCCTTCAACATGGCGAAATGAAGTGGAGGAATGAAATAAAGTCAATTAAAATCACTTAAAAGTGATTTGGGAGTGTCATAAATGAACAAAAGTTGTGCAACTAATTAAGGCATATAAAGTGGCACAAAACTGAAAAAAGTGCAAAGGTGTTAAAAATAACGCCTTAGTCAAAAATTGGCTAAGTCTGGAAGAAAAGTGGAAGGGCGCTAAAAATCAACGCCATTGCACCAAAACAAAAATCACTTAATTGCAGGAGCATTGATTTTTGGCGCCCTTGCACTTTTGACACTAAGTCAATTTTCCAAAAAGAAGTAGAGCATTGTTTTTTCAGACAACTGCAATTTTCACAATTTTACTAAGTATCAACAATGAGAGCTCGTGAAGGTACTCGTTTCAGAGGTCTTCACGAGGCAAACGTAGGGGGACGCTCAAACTGACTGTTTGAGGATTTGGAACGCATTTTGAGGTGGATTGAAAATCACCTCATTTTACGTGCTTGAACTCCACGAACCTAGGAAACAGACAAGTTTCGTAGGGGGGTTATCCGTGGAATGAGCATTGCTAGATTCCATGATAACACCCAACATTAAACTAAAGGGGCGGAAACGACAATATCCACCATACTCTGCCATTGAGATCCTCTATCCAACACACTAGCCTACGAGGATCAAAATAATAGGCTAACCATCACAAAACAAGATCATGCTAAAAAGGGGACATTACACCAAGCAAGTTCGTGTCAAAGCTGATAACTACAGTGATTCTCTCATGCTATTATTCGTTTACTTTTCTAGGTGGGGACAGCTAGCCATCCCTAGCCATTTCCTGCATGATTTCAAAACATTCCTACCAAAGTTTGGGGTTGGGAGATGGCCCAAAGATGTTTCTAAGGCATCCATACATCACCAAAGGCCCAACGTCCCAGGTACAGAGACACCCAAAAAGTGTCGAGGATGCATCCCTAGGTATCATAGTTTAATAAATCAGCATTATGATGAGTTGAGTAAATTAGCAATGAAACCAGCCAATTATTTCAAAACAAATGATGAGTATACAAAACCAAGAATAAAAGTAAGCATAGCTTGCATATAACCATAAGGAAAGAATTTACTGCTTAAAAAGTGACAGATACTGGAAATCAAAGAATCTTAACAGAGTATATAAGTTTCAGCAGTAACCTCAATATTGACATTAAATTAGATACTCTTCTAGATTTGAGAGAAGATGTGTCCATCATCAAAATTTGTGACCCATGATTTCAACAAAAACTTTGTTTATTGGACTGCAAGTGCAAACCAGGTATTTCAGGAAGCAACAGCATACATCACATCCATGGTTGTATCCCTGAATTATTTCTGAGATGCATATCAGTAAATAACAGGAAGATAGACTCTAAATCTTCACAAATATATAATTATCAGTAATGTTAATGGTCTGATAATCCTCCAGTCAGTAGCCCAGAATTAGCATACAATCAAGGTAAGAAATCACTATAAGAATGAAGTTTGTAATATGAAGATCTTATATTAAGGTTTCACAGTTCACACATCCACTTTGATCTTGTATTAATGCTTCATACGTCAACTTCATAAAGAAACTTAGCTTTTACTGTGACTTCACATATTGGGAGCTTGAGGTTTTCACATATGCAAACGTTTTAAAATTAGAAGAGTGTTTACAAATCAAGCAAAAAAAAGAGAAATGCAACACCTACTTCAAGATTATGAATGGCCTTGCTGGCTTTCCAACTTTTCATGTACCATTTTTTTGCCTTATCAAACTTGCGGAGATTATAGTAAGCCTCGCCAATATCTAGGAATGCATCGCATAGTTTCTCCATGTCCCTTAGCCCTTTCACCACATTTTTTGCTTTTTTGGCATATTCAAGGTACTAACACAGAAGCAATAAGATACCATCAATCCATGTTGCTAGTAAAAGGAGAAATATGAGAATAGACTAAAATTGGACAAAACAATTACATCATAATATTTTGCCCAACATCATCAAACTGTAATTTGGAAAGTGTGTCACAGTACACCCCATGAACCAGAAGTGAAAAATCAGACAAACAATAGACATACCTTGGGCCATGCTTCAATATTTATTGCAAGCTCAATTAATCGTTTCAGAAATTTGTGTAGTTGAATTTGATGCCTTCTCTGAGATACAGTGCCAAATGCTAGGCCAGCATTACGAGCAAGCTTTTTCAGCCGCTGCTCTTCTTGAACCAGTTCACTCATTATCTTCTGAGCTTCTTCAGTGCTTTCAATATTCACTCTAACACTTTTCACCAGGGCATCTTCATCCTCCAATTTACTTGCAATCCTAAGAGCTCTTTTATAGCATAAAAGGGCATCATCATATTTATGCAATTTATAATGAATTAAACCAAGGTTGATGAGACCATTGGCCTCCCCTTGAGGATGGGGAATATTTTGACATATTTGGATATCAATATTAATATGTTCCTTCGCCTTTTCCCACTCTTTTAACTCAATGTAAATTCGACCTAGATTATGATGAAGCCTTGTCCTCCCATCATCATTGTCCGCAACCTCTTCATCATCACAAATCCTTAAACCATCTTGCAAAACCCTTTCTGCCTCAATGTAATCTTCCAAATAAATTTTAAGCAAACCCATATTATTATATGCATCCACAAGCTCCTTAACAAAGGACGGGGAATTTCTATTCGGGGGATTCTCCTTCAAAGTGCGAGCTAATTCCAGTGACATCTTCACATATTTCTTTGCCTTTTTGAGTGCAAAGTAATTATCTTCATTGTCTTCATAAATATCAAAGTAAGTCCTACCAAGCTGTGTGCTAGCCCGCTGCTGCTCCACAAGATCATCCACCTTTTGAGCAAATTGCAGATGTTTTTTCTGCATAAGTGCATACCAATGATTCTGTTAAACATTCAGTATTAAAAAGCAGGAAGAAAGAAGGGAGAAAGGAGCAAAGAATTTTACAATAGTCATATCAATACCTTCCGTACAGGAAATATACTCTACATATTTGCACAGCAGTCCTTCATGAAATATTAAAAATAAAATACAGGAGTGAATCGTATGGCTGTTGTGCAATCTTGGGCAGATGAAATTTACCCTTTTTCTGCATATTTGGTTACCAAGTACACAGTAAAACATTCATATTAAAAGGGGGGAGAGAAGGGTATAAACATTTTATGTAACAATATCAATTGCTTTCAATAAGATTTTTTCCTACACAATTGCACCCATCACTTTATAAAAGGTTCAAAACTAAAACAGGAGAGAGTGGAATATGAATACCATGCAATAGTAAAATATTCAAACCACCTTCTATGATTCTATTCTGCCTGTGATGCATCCCATCCATACGACATGGAAATAAAAGGAATGATCTGGGATCAAATATTTCTTAGACCCGGCATCTAAGCTGAAAGGAATTCCATATCTTGTGTTACTCTCAAGAAGTTTCCTAACCGAAGAAAAATGCCTATAATGCAATCAATAATATAAACTAATCCAACAACCAACTCACAATGTCCTCCACATTAAGTGATGCGAGTGTTAATGCAGCATGGTGGATAAGAAGGAAGGAGTTGACTTTCTAGAAACTCTTGACCTCTAAAGTGGACTACCATAATGAAAGGGTAGAGGTCCCTTGATGCATTCACTCAAACAGTTCACATGCCTTGCCTGTGCTTCCACATTATGCAGACCATAATGGGCCAAAGCCATGGCATAAATAAATTTATAAAAAAAATTGGAAAAAAATTAAAAATTTAGGTCCCTTGATGCATTCAGTCAAACAGTTCACATGCCTTGCCTGTGCTTCCACATTTTCATGCATTCAGTCAAACAGTTCACATGCCTTGCATGTGCTTCCACATTTTGTAGACCATCCTTGATGCATTCAGTCAAACAGTTTTGTTGGTGTTTAAATTCGCACCTCTGGAATGTGGATTTGAAACGGACAGCTATGCACAATAAAACTGCTCTTCAAATTAGGAGGGGAAGCTCCCTCTTGCTGATGGTATGAAAGAAAGTAAATTAAAACTAATTCGCCTATCTTTTTGTTTCAGCTAGAGCACAAGGTTTATAAAACACAAACACCACAACTGAGATTTTTTGATTTAGAACTTCAACTACGACTAACTTACGCTAAAGACATTTCTAATTTCTCAAGTAATACGCAGAGCAAGAGAATTAGAAATGAACAAAGTTTGAGTCTTTGACAAAGTGCTTAAATAAACTCTTTCCCAACATACATCTACTTGCTTTCAATGTAGGCTGAAATTAAGATCACAAAGCATAACACAATAAACGTACTTAGACAAACTCTCCTCTCAACATACATCTACTAACTTTCAATGTCAAGCTGAAATTTAAGATCATGTAAGCATAACACAATAGACGGAAACTTGAGACATTATATCGAGGCAAATAGGCTCAAGACTTTATTTCTCAAACTTTTGGAACAAAGATTATACTAAACACATGCATGGAACAAGAAATTGCAGCTAAAGAGGCTTGAAATCTTGTTCTTACACAAAGAGAACAGCAATTACAACAACTTCTTGTTGGCTAAAAGAGACTCAACAATTCACTATCATAAAACAATTGAACAACACTGAATAACAAATAGAAGGCATTATAGGCTCAGCATTTTGTTATCACTAGCATGGTTAAAGAAAACCTAATGAGCAAAGGCTCTTATTTATAGGCAAGCAGAGGAGTAGAGAACCCTAAAATCTCCTTGCTTTTACAATCTAGGGCTTGCTCAACAAGCAAGCTTTATTTCTAAATCTAGAAAAAAGATAACATCTAACAACTAAGAAAGCAGAAAAAGCAGGAAATGCCAACTATTACAATCTATCTTCTTTCTCTTCTTAAAAGAATGGAAAAGAATTGTTCTGAGAATAGAAAGAAAGCTGGAAGAAAGCTTCTAGAAGAAAGCAGCTTTAGATTTCAATTACATCTGCTAGAAACCTGGAAATTGTGTCCCGATTCGGTGCATCTATACCATCAATAGCAAAGTTGCGCTTTTCTAAGATATCCTCTCCATCTGCAATTGATTTCAAGAAATCTTTGATCATTGGCTGTTTTCTCAAACTTTGTTGACATTATGCAAATGTGACTCACGCCATCATCACTACTGCAAACAACACTCTGAAACTGATTTTGCACTTCATCAAGTCGGATATAGGAACCATCATCATGATGACAGCGAGCTGGAATCTCTGTGATAAACTCGTTTACGAACAAGAAAGCCTCAACTGCCCTTTGCATGTATGCAATGAACTCCTCAACTATCCTCTCATAAGTCTTCACCTTGAAGACATGACGCTCTTTCCATGCAAGAATCTGCCTCTTGTGTTCTCTTGAGGCTGTAGCACCATAGGCTGTATTCAAATCAGCAATTATGATTTCATGCCTAGGCTTTACCTCTGCCATTGATTGTTCAAACCCTTGAAAGCCTCGTCATAAGTAATGGGCGTTGTTGTAATGTCCCCAATTTAGCCCTACACTCTTCGTTTGGATTTAGCCTATTTCCGAAAACTCGTAGGCTAAAGCTGAAATGAAAATTAGGGTTTCCACTTTCAGAGGAGGTTTTGAGGTCTTGCATGCGAGAGTTTCTAACGCATGTCTGGTGAAGCTTTCTGGGTTTTTGGAGAGCTTCGCAATGAGGTAACATGCATGACAGGATATTGACTTGCATTCTCGGCTGCTTTTTGGAGGCTTGCATGTTGGAGTTTTCCAATTTGGCTTATGGATTCCTTCTGGGTTTTCAGAGAGCTTGGCGATGGTGTGACATGCAACTGAATCAGATGACTTTTCCGGACTTACTATTTTTAGTAAGTTGCGACGGCTACTCAAAATGTGGAGAAAATGAGTTTGGAACAGCTTACTATTTTTAGCAGTATGCTATTTTTAGTAAGTACTATTTCTGGCAGTGCTATTTTTAGCAGCAATTCAGCAGTTCAGTGCAATGGCTATTTCTGGCAGGTCAGCTTGAGCAGTGGTCTCCAACGTTTGAGGTGATCATTTTGGCAAGTTTGATATTTGATGAAAAAATAATGTTTTAAGTGAAAAATATTTGGCTAAGGCATGGAGGACGATTTGGAGAGATAAGTGATTTTTATAATGTTTATTAATTAAACATTTTGGAGGCCTTATTTGATGAATTAATATTTAAGTGAAATATGTGCTAAGGCAAAAGGGGACACCTAGCTTGGAGACATTTGAGTTTAATTAAATATTTCACTTAAATCTTTTAGTGAAATATTTGCAAGTTATATATTTGCATTTTATTAAATTATATTTCCACATATGGGTTGGAAATGAAATGCAAATGAAATTTGGAGAAAAGGTGAAAAGTGAATTTCATTTAGGCACCCTAATTGGAGGGAAAAGAAGATTTGAATTTGGAGACAGAAAAGTTATAAATAAGAGACTTGGCCTTCAATTGGATTATCTATTGTTGCTTATCATATTGTTATGCTGCTGAAATGCTTTCAGAGCTTGCTTCGAGGAATGCATACCTCCTAGTTCTTTCTCTTGGTTTCGTGCTTGAAAGATAGCACCTAGCTGAGTTTCTAGAGACTGCTTCTCATCCAGACTAGCAGACAGAGCATCAAGGTTGAAGATTTTAGAGATTTGTCAGTTTTGCATTTGCTAGTTAGGGTTTTGCTGAAATAGAAATCTGCTCATAAGTCCATGCACGATTTTTTGGTGGTTCTGGGTATTGGCCCTATGCTTTAGTCTACCTTGGGCGCCCCTCCTTGCAAGTTTTCAGATTTTTTGGATGTGTCTCGGATTTTATCTTGTTGGTAGAACTTTTTTGGAGGTTGTACCTTCTTTGAGGTTGCATTGGAAAGCGTGCATAAATAAATCACTACTATTTGGAGGAGTTTCTTGGCTTGGTCTTGGTCGCTCAACTCCTAGCTCTCATTTGCATTCAGTTCCACATCATTCGGAGGTGTTTTGACAAAGTTATGAGCATTTTGGTGATTCTAGGGCTTGTTGGTATGAATTTTATATCAGACCTGATATTTTAGCCCCTTTTGCTATATTTCATATGTTGGATAGCTTGTGCTTCTTTGGACTTCATTTCCTAACATTTTGGAGATCATTAGTTATCTATATCTCATTGTATTTGCAAATTGTTCATCATATTGTAACGCTAAATCAGTAGTACTGATCAGCTCTTTTACTTTCAATACTTTACATTTTGTATCCCACTTTAGTGGAAGAGGATGGCTTTGCCGCCTAGTTTACTTTCAGTTTAATCACTTTCATTCCCACGGTTGTGGATGCGACTGGCCCTTGCTCAGTCTACATTGTATTTGCTTTCTGTTTCTCCGCCATATGATAGCACCTTTTCCACTTTGGGTTAGGAATGCACATGCTTGGCGTTGAGATTATTTTACTTGCATAGCATCATTGTTAATAGAATCTCCACCATATGGTAGCGCCTTGCCCACCTCGGGTTAGAAGTGCACATGCTTGGCGTTGAGTTTACTTTCCAGTACTGCATTCTTTACTATTGATACTCCGCCATATGGTAGCTTCTTACCCAGTTTGGGTCGGAAAGCACATTCTTGGCTTTGAGGCTCTTTCCTTCAGTTGCTGGTTTGATTTGAGCTAACCCTAACAAGTACTTTGGTGCTGTTGTGATCATCTCAAAGTTTGAAAAAAAATTGGGTCAGCTCATTACAGTTGTCTCTCAACTGAAACATTTGTGCCAAAATTTCCTTCCCTCTTATGAAGAAATTCTCAATCCATTCCCGAGTTTGTTTTCCGCATATCACCAATTGCCTCAACTGATGATGATCAGTTGGTGTCTCTAAAACCTAGGGCAGCAACCGAGTGGCCTGTGAAGTACACTGGACCAGGTTTGAAATGAAGAGTCTGAGTTGTTGTATTTCAGCCTTGAGGGCTGCTTTGTCTTCTCCATCCTTGAGAACTCTTTCCTGAAGGCTTTCAGATACAACTCTGAATAAACTGACGTCTGCATGCCTGGTGTTCTTGCCGAGATTAGCCTTGACCATCACGAAGTCATCCATATCAACTTCATCTTTGTTCTTGTCTTCAGGGGGGGTGTAGCAGTCTCCATAATCATCTCACCATCAGGATTTCTCTCAAAGTGAACTTGCCTCTTTGCTTTCTTCTTAGGCAGTTCCTGATAGATGTTATCAAGGTCATCAAAATTTACCTAATATGAAGGTCTTCTTCTTACCCTTCCCAAGGAGCTCTCAAGCCAAGACACGGTAGTATCTTTACTAACTTCTTTGGGAGGTACAATTGCAACCTCTTCATCATCTTCAATATCTAGGTCAATGTGGATAGGTGAAGACCCTGTCAATGGTATAGAATCACGTGTTAAGGGTACTTCTTCTGATTCCTTCTGAGGTATGGGCTCTTCTAGAGGAGCTTTTGCTTTAGCTGTTGGCTACTCCTGTATAACTATGCCTGAGAAATCTAACCTTCTTCTTACATTTTTAGTTGACCTACTACCCTTTGCATTTTCTTGAGATTGACTAACACTCTTCCCTTTTGACTGTGCTTTGGAAGAAGAGGGAAGTGATGGTCGTGTCCTTGATGGCTCTACTGTTGGAATGAAGTTTTTCCTTTTGAGGACAAGGAAAACTTTGCTATACTCGAGAACTTGTCTCGTCCTTTCTTCAACTGAGAGGGATTCCTTATTATGTTGGAGTTAGCAACCCAAGATCTTCAATCTGCAACGCCAAAGAACCTCCACAAGAGATAGAGAGAAGCAACAATGAAAGATGCTATTCCACCAAACAAGGATTGCAATATGATACAATATGATCAATGCAATACTATACAATGCTATATGCCATCTATTAACAAATATGCTAGAGATGCCTTGCTTATAAAGGCAAGGATGAGAGATAGGATAAGACAAGATCATGACAAGTGTCTTAATCCTATCACATGAGACAACTAACTCATAACTACCTAGGAAAGTGGAAATTCTAGATAAGACAACTAATACTTATCTAGATATGACAACTAATATCCTAAGTAAACTTAACATGTGAATTAAGTCCCCTAAGTCCCTAGTAAAGGAATAAACTAGGTACAAGACTTATTCACACCACCCCCCCTTAAGTGCAACTTAGGGAGGTACAAACCAATGCATAATGCAAAAGATGGGTCCCCGCAACTAGGCCTGATGAGGTACCCATGTACAAAACAAAAAACTCTCACAAGCGGAGAAAAGGAGAAAAACCCTGTGGGAGAAAACTCCTCTCCAAAAGAGAGAAAGGAACAAAGAAAACTAATGAAGGAAGGAGGACTCCTCAAGACCCCCAAGGACAACTTCCTTCACCCCAAGCATCGATCGCGAATCGAAGATAACGAGGCGATGCCAAAGGTTTAGTGAAGATGTTCCGCGAACTGCTGATCTGAGGCAAATACTCCAAGCCGAACACCATCCTGGATGAGCTGCCTGATGAAGTGCATGTGGATCTCAATATGCTTAGTCCGCTGATGCTCCACTGGGTTGCGTGAAATATGAATGGCACTCTGATTGTCACACCAAAGAGTAGTGGGCTGAGTGGAAGGGAATCCGAACTCAGTCATCAACTGTCGAAGCCACAAAACCTCCTGACTAGCCAACACAAAGCACCTCGATACTCAGCCTTTGTCGATGATAATGCAATAGCAGTCTGCTTCTTGCATGACCATGCAATCGAACCAGAACCAACGCAAAGACAAAGCCAGTAGACTTTCGATCATTGACATCACCAGCCCAATCTGAGTCAGTGAAGCCCACAATCTGAGATGCACCTGAAGTGTAGTGAATGCCAAAATGAGTAGTGCCCTGAATGTATCTCAAGATACGCTTGGCAGCTTTCCAATGACTCGCATGAGGCTCCTGTGAGAAGCGAGAGACAAGTCCAACCGCAAAGGAAATATCAGGACGACTATGTGTCAAGTACAAAAGACTGCCAACCAACTGCCGATACAAGGTAGGATCAACTGTAGGAGTAGTGCAATTGGAAGACAGTACAACACCTGACTGGAATGGAGTAGGGGCAGGCTTGCAATCAGCCATGCCAAATCTCTGAAGCAAATCAAGAGCATACTTCTGCTGGAAAATGAAGATCCCCTTAGAAGTCTGATGAATCTGAAGACCAAGGAAGTAATGCAAAAGACCAAGGTCGGTCATATCAAATCGCTCCATCAATGCTCATTGTGTACTCTGAATCATGGAAGTAGAACTTCCTGTGAGAATCAAATCATCCACATAGAGCACAAGTATAAGTAGATCCTCTCCATGTCTCTGTGTATAAACTGTGGGATCGGAATGGCAACGAGTGTAGCCGGAAGCAAGCAAGAAACTATCCATCTTCTCATACCAAGCCCTAGGGGCTTGTTTGAGACCATATAATGAACGTCGAAGCCTACAAACAAGTGAAGAGTCTTGCACAAAACCTGGTGGCTGCTCCATATAGATCTCCTCATGAAGATCCCCATGCAAGAAAGCACTCTTCACATCCATCTGATATACTGACCATCCCTGTGATGCAGCTATAGCAAGGACAAGGCGAATAGAATCCATCTTGGCAACAGGAGCAAAGGGCTCGGAATAGTCAATCCCTTCAACCTGAGAAAACCCCTTTGCAACAAAGTGAGCCTTCTTGTCAATGGAACCATCCGGTACATGCGCAATTACGATACACCCTTGCACGAACCAACTTTCTTCCCCTTAGGAAGAGGCACAAGATCCCAAGTATGATTCTTCATCAAGAAGAATACTCATCGATATAGCACTATCCCACTCTGGAGTACACGGAAGCAATGAAAACTTACGGGGATCATCACAGGCGCATGACTCAAAAGACTAATTCGAGTCGAGAGAGCAGTCACGGCGGTAATACGTGGGATCACCAACAGAAGGGACCAACCTCCTCCGCAAGAGTAACTCAATTATGGTGGCCTAATTAGATTACAGAGTAGGAGGGAGGGAGTTCATCAAGACCATCCATCAAAGTCGCCCTCAAAATAAAAGTATCATCAACTGAAGAAGACTGAGTAGGTTGTGATGAAGAAGAAGTCGAAGGAGGATCTAAGTGGGTGAAGGTCTCAACAAACTGAACATCACGTCGGAAATGAACCTCTCGTGTGTCAGGATCAAACAATCTGTATGCCTTCACATCCTCACAATAGCCAACAAAGATATAACGCTGACTCTTCTTCTCCATGGATTTACGCCGACCATTCGAAATGAATGCCCAAGCCTCACTACCAAATACTTTGAAGAAGGAAACATTTGGCTTGCGATGAGACCAAGCCTCCTCAGGGGTCATATTTCGCACTGCCTTGTGGGGCATACGATTCTGAATATAGTTGGCACAATTGATAGCTTCGGCCCAAAAAGCGGGAGCCATGGACCTAGACTGAATCATACAATTGGCCATTTCCCTGAGAGTCCTGTTCTTTCTCTCTGCCACACCATTCTGCTGAGGAGTGTAAGGAACTGTGTGCTGATGAAGAATACCATTCGCACTGCAAAAATCCTGAAATGCCTGGTTGACATACTCCCCCCCATTATCTGTGCGTATCTGTCGAAGAGAAAAACCTGACTGCTTCTCCACAAAGGTTTTGAAAGTCTTGAAGTTGGTGAGGACTTCACTCTTGAGCTTCAGAAAATAGACCCATGTCCGGCGGGAAAAATCATCAATGAATGTTAGCACATACTTGGCCCCTGAAAAAGAAGGAGTTGGGAAGGACATAAGATCGCTATGGACCAACTCAAGGGGTGTGGTTGCACGTGTAGCGTGACCTTTAGGGAAAGGATCTTGATGTTGCTTGCCAAGAACACATCCTTGACAAACACCATCTGTGCAAGTGATCTTTGGAAGACCAACCACTAAGTTATGTGCTTTCATTTGCTGAAGATATCTATAATTCAAGTGTCCAAATCTCTCATGCCAAAGCTTGCTCATTGAATTAGCATGAGCAACAAAACATGAACCTGATGTAGACTCAAATCCATCAAATCGATACAAATGATTCTCATGATCAACTACTCCTGTTGCGACAACCTTCTCAGGATCTTGTAACTGTCTAATAGTCACATTTTGTGGAGAAAACTCAACTAACTTCCCATCTCCAGAATGAAAAATCTGATATATGGAAAGAAGATTCGCTGAAATATCAGGAACAAGTAAAACATCCTCAATGCACCCATCTAGCATTTGAACGGAGCCTGTCCCCAAAACTAGAATCTGTGAAGAGTTCCCAACTGCAATATGAGAAGTAGAAGTATGAACTATGGAATCAAGAAGATCACGTGAATTTGTCATGTGATGTGAGGCACCTGAATCAAGAATCCAACTATCTGAAGGTGAATGCATAGCTCGTGCAGAAAGAGCTTGCCCTTTGCCCATGGACGAAGGCTTAGCCACTGAAATATTGTGCTTCTTCATGGCTTCCTCCAAGGCCTCTAATCTCTTAAAGCAATGAGATGCATCATGTCCAGTTTTGCCACAAAATGAACAAGGATCTCCGTTCTTTTTCTTGGACTTGGAGGAAGAATCTCCAGAGGTAGAAGAAGAAGGAGATTGAGTGGACTTCTGATTGTTCTTTGGCTTCGGTTTGGAGGGATTCTCACTACCAGAAGATGATTCTGCTTTGGGCTTCTTCTTGTTCTTTCCTTTACCCTTGGATGTTTGAGCCATTAGAGCATGATTCTTAGAATTAGGTAAGGCATCCAACTGAATTAACTTGGCCTCCTCCCTAGTAAGACGCTCACAAAACAACTCAAATGTAGGCATTTTGTAATCTTTCCCCATTGCATCCATGGTTGAATAGAAAGTAGAAGAAAACACTTGATAAGGGCCCTTTAACTTAGACAGAATCAAGAAGATACATTCATCACTAGATACATCATGTCCACATCCTTTCAACTGTGACAAAATCATCTTGAATTGAGCAAGAAAATCTTGTATTGAAGGAAACGTATCTGGAGAGAGGGATTGAAGTTCTGCTTGAAGTTGCAAGGTTCTGAAATGATTTACTTTACCATACAATTCTTCAAGTTTGTCCCAAACATTCTTAGGTGTTTGCACTCCGAAATATGAAACAACAGATTATCAGATACATGTAAGCCAATGAGCCCTTTTGCTTCATCCATTTTACATCTATGGACAAACTTTTCATAATCCCTTGTAAATTCAGGTTGTTCTGCATCTAACATTGGCCATAGACCCTTAGATTGTAACAACTGAGTCATTTTTAGCTTCCATGTATGATAATTATGTGGAGTGAGTGGTTCAATTTGCCTTAGATCCGCCATGATTCACCAAAAGAAAAGGACAATGTGGCACTTAAATTGTGCCTTTCACCCCCCCAGAATGTATTAAAAACTGATTTTGCAACCCCCCCAGCAAATTACAATGAACAAATTCTTGCAATTTTACAAGTGACAAGCTCAAATCAACCGTTTATAACACACGGTGATTTTTACAATTTTTCAGAAAAAGGAGCTTGCAAAGCTGAAAACAGAGGTTACAAACAGAATCCTTGCGATTTTCTGATCAATTTCAAAAAAAAATTTGCCAAAATTCGACTTCGTTGGCAAAAGTTACATCAAGAACAAGCAATAAATGCTCTTGTACCTTCAAGCTGAAAAAACTGGTAAAAAATAGCAAAATCTGGAAAATTCACCTGCATCACTGCGAAGTTCGTCGAACCAGCTTTCCGACGATATCTCGTTTGCTGAAATCCGATTTCGTGGCGAAAAGTTATGCAAAAATGAAAAAAATGCCTATTTTAGGCACTCTGAAGGCTATGCCGGGGGCAAATTAACCCTCGGGGCTGGCGGTCACCGTGACTAGGAAGGCTGGGCAATGCAAAAAACGTAGCGGTTTACGGTTAGCTTGTGATCCTCGGACCACCGGCGGTTAGGGTGATGACCGGCCCGGTTTCGGTCGAGCGGTGGCGATTAAGCGGATACGGCGTGTTAGTGCGCTAAGCGGTTCCGGAGCTCCGGTCACCCGGTGGCGGTTGGTGGCGGTTACCGGTGCACTTGCCAGTGACTATCTGCTTGGTGATGCGGCCCGAAGAAGTTCTAAAATGGCGGTGGTATGCGTGATTAGGTAGACGGCTGGCAGTCCCACAACTGATTAGGCGGCGGGTTAATTGCGGTGGCTGGCTATTAAGCCCGTAGCGAGTATAACCAGCGGTCAAAAGCGGTCCATGACTATTAAGTCTGCGAGGCTAATCAAAACCCGCGGGCCGCTTAACGCGGTAGCAGGCGCAGCTTTTCAAAAATTTATATTTTTTGAAATTTTTAAATAAAAATGCCGACCAAAGAAAAAAATATAAGATATTATAATTTTTTTTTTTTTGAAAAAATTTTCTGACGACACGCGTACCTGCGCAGGGGGGCCGTACGGCCGCCTCTGCAAAAAAATTTTGCCCCGAAGACAACTTTTGCCGAATATAGGCAAATTATATATCAAAAAAATCAGAAACGGCCACCCGGACGCAATGGAAGACTTCTTTTTGGCTCAAAGTGCTCCTGTAAAAAGTTGTTCACCAGATCTGAGCTCGAAACCCTTCTTTGCCACAGCTGCAAATGGTGACGAAATTAAGTGAAACAAAAGCCAGATCTGACTTTTTCGAGCCTCCTGAACGCAATGGGACAGCCTAAAATGCTGCCTCTATAGCCAAAAGCGCTGCAATCACCAGATCTCACCAAAAATGCAAGCATGCAATATAGGATACAAGAACTCAAAAAATGACAATAGAAATTGATGGAAACTCTCTAATAAAGAAATGGAAGGGGCTTGCCAGATTCAAAGCTCTGATACCATGTTGGAGTTAGCAACCCAAGATCTTCAATCTGCAACGCCAAAGAACCTCCACAAGAGATAAAGAGAAGCAACAATGAAAGATGCTATTCCACCAAACAAGGATTGCAATATGATACAATATGATCAATGCAATACTATACAATGCTATATGCCATCTATTAACAAATATGCTAGAGATGCCTTGCTTATAAAGGCAAGGATGAGAGATAGGATAAGACAAGATCATGACAAGTGTCTTAATCCTATCACATGAGACAACTAACTCATAACTACCTAGGAAAGTGGAATTTCTAGATAAGACAACTAATACTTATCTAGATATGACAATTAATATCCTAAGTAAACTTAACATGTGAATTAAGTCCCCTAAGTCCCTAGTAAAGGAATAAACTAGGTACAAAACTTATTCACACCAACATATTAGCCCAATTGACTTGAGGAAGGGGCTGATCTTCAATTCTCTTTTGAGCATACATCGTGAGAAGCACATCCTCATCATCATCAAATAACCCCTCAATATCTTATGATAAGCAATCTTTCATCTAGTGAAGAGTGAGTCTGTTGTAACTATGCCTCCGCACCTCGAACTCATCTCTGCAATTGGCCCAAAAATCTTCAAGAGCGGATATATGAGCATAGTTTCTCTCAAGTCGAGCAACGTAGACACCATGAAGATCATATGATCGTCTCTCGCTGTAAGGATTAAGACTGAGTTTGTCTAACTCATCTCCCATGGTTTTAGCATCTGTTGTTGTTCTACATGTATAAATTCCCGATCCCAATGGAAAATTGAGGGCGGGTTTTTTTCTATTCCTCAAGAATGCGTGAACATCATGTGCCTGCCTTAAGAACTCCATGAAGATAACTTCATCTGATGGGTACCTTGGTAGCATGAGTGGGGCACCTGAAAAGCCATAGACTTTGAGATAGGTGAAAGTAAGAAACTGTATGAACCAATCTACCCACTCCGCCATCACTACCCTGGCAGTTGAAGAGATACGGACGTACAATTCATTGTTCAGGTCCCGCACTGTGTACATCAGGAAAGCCTCATTCACCCTCTTGTAGTGATGCAGTGACTTCGTGAATTCTAACTAAGGATAGTAGTTGTAGATATGTTGTACCCTCAGAGACCCATCGGTGTTCAACCCTCTGAATTGACCTTGATAGGCCACTAAGAAGACCAGGTAAGAAACCATATGGAACTCATGTATCTGGAAGTATTTTGTTATCTGCTGGTGGAGGCTATCACTGATCAAGGTGGCCCAATCATAGAACTCGGTCTTCTTCATGATACGGGGTATAGCGTAGAACATCCAAGGCTAAAACTTGGTAGCATCTTCTTGTCTAATTACCCTATTGAGCAAGGTGATTATGGTAGCAATCTCATCTTTGAACTCCCCTCGCCCGACGTTCTTGGGAAAAGTCTTATGTTTCTCCTTCATCCACCTTTGAGCAATCTTCTTACTGTACTTGTCCTTGTGCATTTCCCACATCCTCTCACATTCGCCCTTTGAGATAGTGACACTTTCAGGCCAAGGGGGAATTGAGAAGCATTTCTCAATCATGTCAAGTTTCACACTGCAGATCAATCTACCATCGACTGATTGAATCTCCCATGTAGCCGGATTGTAATGCTTGATGCAAGCGATTACAAACTCGAGACTCTGAACTGAAATAGGAATAGACGCTGCTGCGAGGAGCCCAAAGTGTCCCAAGTTTCTGATGGTAGTGTTGCATGCGCTCCCCAAAGCGTGTAGATCAAAAGTAAAACACTGGCTTGATGTGATGCAAGTCTGTCACAGCTGTTTTGATGAAATTGTGGTAGAGAGCTGATTTGGTCTTGAAAGCATTAGGAGTGTATTTCATTCTAAAAACCTTGAAGAATGACTGTAAACTCGCCTTGGCTCAGACAAGTTTTGAGCAATTTACTATTTTTAGAATGCTGATTTTTTTTTCTTCAAACAGACAAATTTTTTTGAATTTTTTTCTGAGATATGGATTTTGCTCATAATTTCATTGCAAGACAACCCAGATCGCTCATTTTTGAAAATTTTGAATGTAGATTGAAAAAGCAGCAAACCCTAATTTCTTCATTTTTTCACTAAAAAAGTTGGCACTTGGGTTTTGTTCAAAATACAATTAGAGATGGACCCAGTTGATCAGATTTGAAAAACACTGATGGCTGATGAAAAAAACAGCAAACCCTAATATTTGAAATTTGCTTGAAAAAAGCTGAGATATGGGTTTTCTTCAAAAGACTGTTTTGAGAGGACCCAGATGATCAAAACTTGAAAATACTGAGGATTTCACTGACATGCAAATAAAAAGCAGCTGCTGCAACTTGATGAATTTCTTGAAAAATTCTTCAGAAGAATGAGTTGAGCAGACCTAGATGGCTGAAAATTAAAAATCTTGACCTTCTTCTTTGAAAACTTTGATCTTCTGGATGAAGAAAAAGCGTGAAAAAGCAAGGTCTTATGTTGCTGGTCTAAAAAATATTTTTGAAAATCAGCAACTCTGAGCTTTTGAATCTTGAAAAATTTCTTCAAACTTGCTACTCCACTCTTCTCCTTGGGACGCCACCTACAATAATGATGAGTTTTGAATGAAAGAGATGTCTTAAATAGACTTAGGGTTTGAAATAGGTTTGCTTTCTTTTGCTTTAATCCTCAAAACCCTAAAATCAGCTTATTCAATGAATTTGGACATTCATTTTTCATCATGCAACTTTGAAAATCTTGAAAATTTGGCTAAGGCAAGCAAACTTGGGCACCCTTCTTGGCTAGAGGCGCCAACTTCCTCCAGACTTAGCCATTTTTTGGAGTTTTTCAATTTTTCACAACTTTGACCCCCTACTTTGACCTTGATCTCCGGCTTCTAGATTAATTCGACGAACAAGTTGGATGATTTATCACGTAGCCTGACTGATTCTAAGAAGATCACCCTAGAGGCACTTCTAGCTAAAAACTTCGTTTTGACCTTCAAATTCATGGGAGCCTATTTCCTCCAAGGGCGCCCATTTTGTCCAGAGTTGGCCATTTTTATGATTTTCAAGTTCTTCCTTTTCCTTCTAATCTTCTGATGAATTTTTGATTCTGGGGGCTATGCTGATCCGATTGACTGGCTGACAGCTTCATTGGATAGCTTGACTAAAACCAACAAGGTGATCTAAGATGTATCTGCAAATTCTATCATTTAGAGCTCCAAAACCTTGGGCGCCCTTTCTCTCCAAGGGCGCCCAACTTGACCATACTTAAAAAAAATTCTTGTTTCTTCATTAACTCCTCTTCTATAGATGATCTTATCAGATCAAGAGTTCTAGGCGCCAGATTGACTGATGGTTGGGCTTGTCGCGAAGCTAAGAAGATTCCAATAGGGATCTTCTAGGAGCTACTTCATCAAAAAGTTAAATTTGATGCTCCAAAAGCTTGGGCACCCCTGGCAAGCTGGGGCGCCCAACCTCACCAAAGTTAGCCAATTTTTCTGTGTTTTCTTCTTGCTCTTGACTCTGGCTCTTGTCAGAACCTCTGTTCTACCTATTGCATCTAGCGACTGCCAACTCCGTTTGATGTGTTGGAGATCTTCTTGGAGATCTTGTTGGAAAGCCTAATCAAATCTGACGAAGTCACGTTGGGGTCTTCACTGGCAAATTCATCTGTTTAAGCCCTCAAAATCTTGGGCGCCTTTCTCCTTTAGGGGCGCCCATTTGTTCCAAACTAGGAATATTTTCTGCTTGATTTCATCTTCAAACTTGAATCTTCATTTTGTACCTTCAACTTTGATCTGGATTTGTCGGATATTGACCAATCTAATGCTCGGACGAAGAAACCCATTGCGAAGCTGATTGGATTCAGAAGGGATTGAGCTCATCCACAAACCCTAACTGCTAGATTTTCCCTTCCAATAAGTTGGGCACCTAGGGCACCCAAAATTCCCAAACTTAGACATTTTTCTAATATTTTCATGATTTCCATTTTGTGTTTTGATTGAAACCTCTCTGTTTGACCTCAAATTTTGAGTGACTAGATGATCTGATGACTGCACCGCCAGACTTGCAGCGGAGTTGGGAGGAAACTAAACAACTTTGTTTGGAGGCTCAAACCCTAATTTCATCATTTGATGCCCTAAAAAGATGGGTGCCTATTCTCTCCTGGGGTGCCCATGTCAAGGAGACTTAGTCAATTTTAGGTAGATTTCACCTTCTTTCCTTGTTCTTTGTGCATGCTGAAATATTCCGAGCCAATTTTTTTTCGTTTTTCAAATTACAAATTACAAACCAATGCACCTGTTAAGGTTAGCAGCTAAACCAAAACGTGCTGAAGCAACTCTAACCAGAATGTACACCAGGATCCCGATGTGGGCAAGGTGTGAGCATTGGTCAGAGGATCTTAATCAAATTGCTTGTGCAGGAACTCTAACTAAGAATGGCGCCGATGATGGCGAGCATATGGTCAGAGGGTCTTCTACACTAAGTACTGAAAGGGAACTCGACACCAAGTATGTGCTACCCAATCCAGTATGGAGTGAGGGGCGACCATATGGCGGAGTATTACAAATAACAATGCTTGAAAGAAATAACTGAATTGCTGAAAGGACTTAACACCCAGAATGTGCTTTCTAACCCGAACTGGGAAAGTAGCTACCATAGGGCGGAGATGTAACTATTACAAAATAACTTCACAATGAAAAGTGAGCATTACAAATCAGATTTGAACAAGATAGAAAATTACTGCCAGTACTACTGTCAGTTTACAGAAATGAAACTCATTTGCCTGCCAAGAGCATAGGAATATGTAAGATTAGCAATACCTCATATAAAGGACTCTCCTTGGCTTGATCCAAGATGCCAAATCAATAACTTCTCTCCAGGATCATAATGATAATTCTGATTTCACAAATCTGCACTTTCAAATGAATAACCAGCAGCCTACAAACTTACAGAAATGTTCATAAATTTCTCAAAGAACCTCCGCATGATGTGAAATGAAATGCAATACACCCTAATGACATAGGCGACCAAATCAAAGCACTAAAAACTGATCAAAATACCACAGATCTAATATGCACGAATCCCAATGCAGATTTGAAAGGTACGGCCCAGCAAGGGGGCGACTTTGCAATTAAAAATCAGATACTTCCTTTAAAATTCTACAAACTGATACACATGGGCGCCTTGCCTAGACAGAGAGGATTATGCAATACCCAGAACAAATATTTTTGTATTTTCTGATTTACGAATAAAAACATAAATCTGCTGTAGCTAAAATGCAATATCTGGAAACCTCTAATATGCAAAACCATAAACTAATTAGACACAATGCAGATTACAATGCACAAATCTCAATGAAACTCACAAAACTATACTAAATCACCACTAGTTGCTGTGTTGCAAGCAAGAAGCAATGCCCGAGCTAGGAGGCCTTCATTCCTCGAAGCAATTCCAGAGCCAAACCGGCAGCATAACAATACTGTAGACCAAAGATAATGAATTGAAGATCCAAGTCTTCCTTTTATAATTTCCTGTTGACTTCTCGAAACCCTAAACTTCTCTTCAAAGTCAAAACCCTAATCCTTTTCAAAAGATGGCGTCCCTTTTCCTCAAGCTCAATCTTGACATTTTTAAAAAAATTCAACACTTTAATAAATGCGTCCAACTTAAGGCTTGATTTGACTTTGATAAATTATAAAATAATCTTTAATGAAGGCGCCACCCTCAAAAGACCACTTTTCAAAACAACATGAAGTCAATAGACTAGGCCAAGGGGGTCAACATTAAAACGTGACTTTAATTAAATAGCTCGGCTTATCTCTCCAATTGTGCCCCGAAGCCATAAATGAGCAAGCCAACTCATCAAACTGAAGTAGAGAGTCAACCATGCCGACCCCAACAGGAAAACTGCCAAAAATAGAATTTACTAAAAATAGTAAATTCCTGAAGATGCTCAGAATGCCAAGAAGAACATACCACTGCGAAGCTCTCTGAAAACCCAGAAAGAATCCGCCATTGAATCCACCAACTCCGAGCAAAGACACCCTTCAAAATAGGAAACCCTAATTTTACCTTCCGACTAGCCTTCGGGTTTCCGGAAAAAGGCCAACGGTCACTGGAATGATCAAGTTTGAGAAGGGGACATTACACATGCTCACCAACTCAACTTTTGCTCAATGCTTGAGTGTTGAATCTAACGCCTGGTAGCTAACTGACCTCCATTGATGACTTTGAAATTCATAAAATGCTTTCTGAAAAAGCAGAATAGGCCCACTAGGGCAAAAATTGATCTTTTCTTGATTCTGACTACACCAACCTGATATGGAAGTATTTTGAGCCAATCAAAATCAATTTGGACCTTGACGGACCAACTTTCTATTTTTAGAAAATTTTGCCAATATCTGTTTCGAAAGAAACCCAAAAAAAGTTACTATTTTTAGAAAATTTATAAAAATAGCAGTTTTCCTAAAAAGTAGGGATGAAAAACCAAGACCTGGGTTTTGTAGATTAGGTCACTCTGAGCAGATCCAGATCGTCAAATTTTGGAAATTTTACATTTTTACCCCTCATGCAAGATATGCAAACCCAAATTTTGACCATTTTGACAGTTTTGACAAGGTTTTTACTTATTTCTTCAAAATGTCTAAGTGTAGCAAAAATTTTAATTTTGAGGTACAACAAGTTCACATGCCTTGCCTGTGTTTCCACATTTTGCATATCTTGCAATATTGCAATCCATGAGACCACATTTCTTTCAACTTTCAAGTTTCTAAGTTTTAGTTTATAGGTCTGATTTTTTTTTTTACATCTTAGGTTTGATTTTTTTTTTTTTTTAACATTGTTTTTGTAGCATCATCATCATAATGAGTTCACACAACAGAAGTGATGATGAACCAGAAATTCAAAGTGCAAATGATTCATCATATAATCTTGACTTTCAAATAGGAGGGGAGGCCAAGGGTGAAGTTCAACCACAAGTACAACATGGCTCAGCCTAAAATACTCAAACTACCACAAGTTCCATTGGTAGTAAAGATAATAGTTGCCCTTCAAAACTCCTTCAAGAATGGGCCAAGGGCCCCTTTGATCCAAAAAAACCTTTAAAACAATTTGCATCCAAGGTAGCAACAAAGCCTAGGGCAACTAGCGGCACTAGATTATGGAAGTGTTACATGTGTGAGCTTACATGGTTTGGCAACATTAGAAGAACTAATGCACACTTTCCTCATATTTGAGGCAAAGGTGTAAATGTATGCAAAGTTGTGGCAGGTAACTTGAAGTAAAAGGCTGAAATTTTAAAATTATGGGGTTGTAATGAGGATGAAGTGCCTACATCTGCTACATTGCCACATAAGAGTATGGGTGATCAGATTTCAGCAGTGTCTACTTCTACTTTGCAGAGTCAAAGGCCACCAAATCCGTTCAGTTCAAGTGCAGCAGAGCCTAGGGGGAAACGTAAGATGGCATCTTCACAACCTTTAGCAAATTTATTCAATGTGCAGGCAAAGGATGAGGCAGATGATGCCATTGGCAAATTCTTCTTTGCCAATGGCGTTCCATTCCACGTGGCTCACTCTCCTTATTATAAGGAAACTATGTCAAAGATAGTAAGGGCAGGACAATCATACGTGCCACCAGGAGAGAATAAATTGAGGACAACAATCTTGGATCACAACTATTTCAAGATTAATATTTGATGGAGAAGATGAAGAGAACCTGGGTCACAAGTGGATGCAGCATAGTCATGGATGGGTGGACGAACATTAGGCATCCTCCACTCATCAATATCATCATTACATCTGTAGCGGGCCGTTATTTCCTTAGGGCTATTGTTTGTTCAAGGCATAGCAAGGATGCCCATTATCAATTTCAGATCCTTAAGGATGCTATAGAGGAGGTTGGGCCACAAAATGTGGTGCAGGTAGTGACAAATGCGGCCCATGTGTGCAGAGCTGCAGGGAGGTTGATTGAGGCAGCCTATAGACATATTTTTTGGACTCCTTGTTGTGTGCATGCTATGAATAATGCACTTAAGGACATGGGTAAAATCAGATGGATCAAATCTATTGTCAATGATGTTAGAGATGTGCAAATGTTTATCTACAACCATCATCATTCATATGCACTTTTCAGGTCCTTCTCCAAGAAGGAATTCCTGAAGCCTGTAGAGACTCAGTATGCATCATACTTTATTCTCTTGGAGAGGATGCTTGAGTTGCAAGAGCCATTGCAACTAATGGTAATGACAGTAGAATGGAACAGATGACCTGAGTCAAAGACACAGCAAGGATTGAGGGTTAAGGAGGTGGTGAAGAATGATGTCTTTTGGGCTGATGCCAAATATATTGTCTCCATCATTGAGCCAGTCTTCAAAGTTATTAGATTTGGAGTTTCTAATGTACCTTCCCTTGGAGAGGTACACGAGTGCATTGATTTCATACTTGATCAAATGAAGGCTAAAGTGCAAGAGAAGGACCCCACAATGCAATTCTACACCGAGCATATTTATCCAATCATTCAACATAGATGGGAGAAACTCAACACTCCCTTACACATGGCTACCTACGCATTGAACCCAAAGTGGTATGTGCCACATCCCGCAGAATGACACCTCTAGAGGATGCTGAGGTGAAGGAAGATTTCATGAAGGCCATTAACAAAATTTATGATCCTATAGAGGCCAGTTTGCTTCATACTAAGTGGACAAAATTTGCTACTCTTTGGGGATATTCAGAAGCAGCCAAAGTAGATTTGGAGACTGTCACAGGAGGACCCCAAGTTGTGGTGGACTATGCATGGGCCTAGATCTTTGATTACTACTCTAGCCATTCATTTGTTGTCCCAGGTTTCTAGTTCTTTTGCTTCTGAGAGGAACTGGTCCACTTATAACTTTATCCACTCTGTTAAGAGGAACAGGCTCACTTCTAGGAGGGCAGAGAAGATTGTGGTTGTCCATAGTGCCTTACATCTCATTGATCGCAACACAACTACATACAAGGAGAGTCTAGCAGCTAGATGGGATGTAGAGCCAAAAGAGCCAACACAGATAGATGAGGATGCTACATAGACAGGGCTGGTTAGTATTGGTTTAGATGAGCTTGAGCATTTGGGGTCCCGTCTGACGGTTCCAGTGATGAGGAGATTGGCATGGAGCTTGGAGTTGCAGATGATTAGATCATTAGAGGCATGTGATGTCCCCACTCTAGTCAGTCACCTGATGCAGTGTGTTAGCCCTTTTCTTGGACCCTTGTGGGCTAACTGGATTGGTTAGAGGGTCAGTGGTACCTTCTGGAGAGTTCGGTCGATTTCATTTTTTGAGATCGTGGATAGGCTCATTGCAGGCCTTGGCAGTACAGGAGTTTCTTTGCTTCTGACGGCATTGAATTCTGTTGAGAATTGAGGGACATAGGCTTACTTAAGTGATTTAAGTTAATTTTTAACTTAAAGTCTTTTTATAAAGTCAAATTGACTTTATAATTCTTATTTCACTTAAATTAAGTCTAAAGTGAATATTTTAATGTTATATCTTTATTCACTTAAAGGAGGCGCCAAAAATCAAAAAGAAGACTATGGAAAGTGACTTAAGTTTAGTTTCATAAATTTAAATGAGCTAAAGCCCTAAAATGTACGGCCTTCTTAGGGTTTCACCTCTTTTGCTTTATAAGGGATTTGGGCAATGAGAAACTCATCTTTTGAATATTTCAACTTTGCCTTGGAGGTTTTTTTCCCTTGCTTTCAACCTGTGACCAGGTTTGCAGCAAATCCACCATTGGAGAACGAAATCTCTTCAGTGTGAGCACTTGTGAAGTTGTGAAAGATCAGCTGAATTAGTGCAGATTGAGAGAGCTTCATTTCAGAAGTTCTGCAGTGCTTCAACAGATTTTTTGTAGTGTTCTTCATCAAAACAGAGGGTTTATTAGTTGCTGTTCTTCCTTCACCATGGCAGACTTCATGGCTGTTTGGGCACACCTTCAGAGATGGTTTTTGGTGCTTTTTGTTTGAAAGGGCGGGGCACTTGCAAGGAAGTTTATTTTGGCTTTTTGGAGAAACGTCTTCTTTTGGAGGATCTCTCTTCATGAACTTGGGCGCCCTACCTATGTTACTCTTTGGCTTCAGTTTCAGAATAAACTTTGAAGTCTGTAACTCTCTACTCTAGTTTTTGTCAGTTCTTCACCATGCTGGTCGGATTTCTTATTTAAAAAATCTGGAGGCTTTCGGGTATGTTTGTATGTTTTAAACCCATTGTTGATGATAATAAACACCTTCTACAATTCCAGTTTGATTAAATTTGCTCAAGTTTTCATTTTGTGAGCTTTTACATGATGCGCCCCTTCTCTTCTGTCTACAAAATTTCTCTAAAAAACTAAAAAACACAAATAGACTTAAAAAAAAGACAGGGGTTTGAGCAGTGAGCTAGCAAGGCTCATCACAGTGGTATCAGAGCTCTGATCCTGCCAGCTTGTGGGATTTGAAAAAATTTATGAAGCCACACCAGGAGGGTTTTGACAAGTTCTACTCTCGTGGAGGCCCTAGAAATCAAAGAGGTGATCATAATCCTTTTTCACCATTTCCATTTGACGAACAGGAGGAGGAAATAGACTGGGATAATATGGCTAACAGGGAAGGAGAAAGTTCTCATATGAACAGAGAGGATAGAGAAGCTAGAGATGTGCTAAGAGGTATGGTTGCAGGTCAAGAACAAGTAGCAAATATTCTCCAGCAACTCAGCACAAATGTAGAGAACTTAACACTTCATAGAGGCCAGCATCCAGGGCATGATCATGAGGGCAGTATCCATGGCGCAGCCCATAGACCTATTGTTCTAGCTCGCACTTTTGAGAGAGCAACATGTCCTACCTTCACCAGAAATGATGCAGAGGGTGAGGAAGAGGTTGAACAGGGTGGTGAGGTTAACTTTGCAGATAACATCATGGTTATGCATGATGAATGGGATGCATTTCCACCTAGAGTTAAGGAGCACCTTAACTTTGATAGATTCATGAGCCAGAGGAGAGAACATAACAGAAGCAGGAATGACAGGAGACCTTGGTACAAGCACAATGATCTTAGACAGGCTACCAATAAACTCACCTTGGCGAACTATGATGGCAGTGGTAGAGTTACAGCACGTGCTTGGATCAGCAAGTTAGATACATTCTTGACTCTACGACCCATGCCTGAGGAAGATGCTATTCGATTTGCAGCACTTCACCTTGATGGCGTAGCTCATGATTGGTGGATTCATGGCATGGCTACTCTTCACCATGATCAGATTACTTCATACCAGGAGTTCACAGATAGACTGGTAGAGAGGTTTGACAAACGTGATCCCGAGCTATTTTTCAGAGACCTAGCACAGCTGAAACAGCTAGGTAGTTTGGAGTCATATATTGGGGAGTTTCAGAGATTGTCAGTTATGGTTACGGGCATTTCTGAGAGGAGGCTGATCATACTCTTCATTGAGGGACTTTTCGAGCCTATGAAAGGATGGATCAAGGCATTTGATCCCCCTACATTACAGGAAACCATGAGGAAAGCTCGCAGCATGGAGCTCACTACTCCTCGAAAGCAATTTGGCACCAAACCTTCTACTTCTTATAATGAACATAAATCTGATCCGAAAAAAGCTGATAATGCTAATCATAAGAAGAAATATACAGCACCTTTGGATCGTGAAACCATGAATGATCTTCGTAGGAGGAGACTTTGTTTTTACTGCAAGGGCCCTTATGACCAAAATCATGATTGCCCCCTCAAACCTAAAGGGCAAAACAGGAACATGGAGTGGTTTTATGAGGGAGAAGAAGTGACTGATTTTTCTGATCAGCAAGCTCCAATTTATGATACAGATGGAGAAGAATCAGAAGATGAGGCTGAAATTGTAGTAGAAACTGAGTTAAAGGAGGCTCATTTATCCAGCATGCAGAGAGAGGGATCTTTTAGACTCCGTGGGGTCTTGGCTGGTCAAAGAGTCATATCTCTTTTAGATACAGGTGCAACTCACAATTTTATTGACTCACGTTTGGTGGAGAAAAGAGGAATTCAAACTCAGCAGTTTGAAGGCATTCGAGTCAAGGTTGCTGATGGATATACTCTCACTTGCGAGAGGATGGTTCCAGACTTGCCTTTGAAACTCAATAACTATGAGTTTAAGGCAGATTTTTATGTTGTGAACATGGGAGGAACTGATATAGTTCTCGGTATGAAGTGGCTTCATGCTATAGGAGAGTTCACACTTAATTTGAACGACATGGAGATGAAATTCAAAGTTGATGGCACGAAACATGTTCTAAAAGCCATCAAGGACAGCAATGTGAAAGAAATTTCACTCAAAAGAATGGAACGCTTGGTTCGTCATGACATGGTAGATTGGGTAGCTGAATGCAAGTTAATGCCTTCACATTTGGATCAGCCAGTTTCTTCTTACCATCCAGATGTACAAAAACTCAGAACCAAACATACCAAGGTTTTCAGTGCAATCCCACCAGGTAGACCTCCTGATAGAGGTATTGAGCATATCATAGAGTTGGATGAGGGCACAAAACCTATCATGATCACTCCTTATCGGCACCCCAAACGCTTGAAAGATGAAATTGAGAAGACCATCAAAGAACTTTTGGCTATGGGGCACATTAGGCCGAGTAAGTCACCCTTTGCTTCATCAGTTGTTTTGGTGAAGAAAAAGGATGGTACACTCAGAATGTGTATTGATTATAGAATGCTTAACAGGAGAACTATAAAGAACAGATATCCTATTTCGCGGATTGATGAGTTGATAGATGAGCTTCATGGAGCTTGCTACTTCTCAAAGATTGATTTAAGGACAGGTTATCATCAGATCAGAGTTCGAGAGGAGGACATAGAGAAAACCGCATTTAGATGTCACTGTGGACATTTTGATTTCTTGGTTATGCCCTTCGGTTTAACCAATGCTCCAGCCACATTTCAGTCCACTATGAACAGGGTTTTCCATCCTCAATTGAGGAAACATGTGTTGGTGTTCTTCGATGACATCCTAGTCTACAGCAGATCTTGGGAAGAACACATGGTTCACCTGGATGAGGTTTTGAGCATACTTGATAGGGAGTCCTTGTACGCCAAGGAGTCCAAGTGTGCGTTGGGCATGGCTGAGCTTTTGTATTTGGGTCACATTATCAGCAGTGAGGGAGTTAGCATGGATCCAGAGAAGGTTCGAGCTATCATTGATTGGCCTACACTTGAGACATTGACACCGTGGATCAGGTGATTATGCCTCTATCATCGGGTTCATAGTGGATTCTCGCCAAGATGTCATGCCACTAACCGACGACTAAGAAGCGCAGCATTTGCGACACCATTAGTTAATTGTTGCTTTGGTAGTTCAAACTTCTCATGACTCTATGTCCAAGGTTATTTTGCCGATTTCACCAACCCTTTGAGTTGCTAATTGCATTTACCGGGTGAGGGAATCTGGTACCATTATGCGGATCGCCACCCTATAGCTTCGAGAGCGGTGAAGCTAAGAGGTCCCCGAGATGAGCTTTAGCATCTATGACAAGGAGATGTTGGCCATCATGCATGCCATGGCCAAGTTCAGGCAATACTTGATTGGTAGTAAATTCTGTGTTAAAACCGATCATAATAGTCTGAAACACTTCCTTGGACAGCGGGATTTAAATGAAAGACAACAAAAATGGGTCAGCAAACTTCAGTCCTATGATTTTGACATCTCCTATGTCAAGGGTACTCAAAATGTAGTTGCTGATGCATTATCTCGCCGTCCTCACTTGAGCTCCATTACACAGATTTCAGAGGACTGGAGACATATGATTGTAGTTGAGTATGCTAAGAACCCGTGGGCTTCTAGCATAGTGGATGGAACAGTACAGGATGCCAGATACTCACTTGTAGATGATCTTATCATTTACAAAGGGAGGATATTTCTAGTTCCAGATTCAGAGATGAGGAACCAAGTTTTGAGATCATTTCATGATGCACCTATGGCAGGACATCCCGGGTACTTTAAGACCTATAGGCAGGTACGGGAAAGATTCTCTTGGAAGGGTCTCAAATCCTTTGTTCTCCAGTATGTCAGGGAATGCCTTGTTTGTCAACAGAACAAGCAAGAACACACATACCCTGCAGGATTACTCCAGCCGCTTCCTATCCCTGAGAGGAAGTGGGAATGCTTGTCTATGGACTTCATTACGGGCTTGCCGAAGGCTCAAGGGAAAGACAGCATTTTTGTGGTGGTAGATCGATTGACGAAGTATGCTCATTTCTTCTCAATCACTACTACGCACACAGCTACTCAGGTGGCATATTTGTTCTTTCGTGAGGTATTCAGGTTGCATGGTTTGCCTCGGAGTAGGTCGCCGATTGTGGATAGCAGTTTATGAGTAACTTCGCAAGAGTTATCTGCCATGCGAATGTAACTCCACTGAAGGCACCACCCCTGCATTGTGATGGGCGACCGAGATAGTCACCAAAATGGGTGGAGGATTTTACGGAATTACGCTCAGGCAGCATGGGTGATGGTTATACCTTGTGAGTATTGCTACAATACTCACTCATCACATGCTATCTCAGATGACCCCTACTCAAGCCTTATAATGGATATTAGATGTCTGAGCTTAGAATTTTGTCGAGTGACAAGAGTACCTAGTGCTGGTGATCTATTGCAGGAGAACCAAGATATTATGAGAGCACTCAGAGAGAATATACAGAAAGCTCAGAATCAGCAAAAGCAATATGCTGATCAGAGGCGAGTGGAGCGATCTTTCGAGATCGATGATTTGGTGTATTTGATGCTCCAGCCTTATAGGCAATCCACCCTTCGTAAGAAGGGCGCAGAGAAACTTAAGCCTCGTTACTATGGACCATTTAGAGTTGTCAGACGGGTCGGTGAAGTGGCTTATGAGTTAGATCTTCCGATGGATAGCAAGGTTCACAATGTGTTCCATGTTTCACGCCTCAAAAGGCATTGGGACCACATGTGATTCCTTCTGTTGTTTTACCACCCCTGGATGATGAGGGGAAGTTGATATTGGTTCCCCGAGGCCATTCCGGGATTCTGAAACGGCGGAAGGAAGATCTAAAATGTTCTAGATTTTTTACCTGGGAGGTGATAGGCGTTTACAACATCCGCTTTGAGCTCTGTTTAAGGACAAGCAAATCTCGAGGCTTTTAATCCATGTCCCACTCTAGTCACCCTGGATGCGCCGTGTTGAAATTTCTTTCTTGGACCCTGTAGCTAACTGATTGGTTTCAGAGGGTCGGTACCTTCCTCGAGAGTTCGGCCGATTTCATTTTCCGAGATCGTGGATAGGCCTACCGCGTTCCTATGCGATCGAGTTTCTTTTAGTTTCCCTCGACGGCATTGAATCTCCGTTGAGAATTGAGGGAGATAGGTTTGATTTGGCTGACGAAGTTAATTTCAACTTAAAGTCTTTTATAAAAAGTCAACAAATTGACTTTTATAATTCTTATTTCACTTTAAATTAAGCCCAAAGTGAATTTTAAGTTATATCTTTTATTCACTTAAAGGAGGCGCCAAAAATCAAAGAGAAGACTATGGAAAGTGACTTAAGTTTATTTCCATAAATTTAAATGAGCTAAAGCCCTAAAATGTACGGCCTTCTTAGGTTTTCACCTCCTTTGCTTTATAAGGGATTTGGGCAATGAGAAACTCATCTTTTTGAATATTTCAACTTTGCCTTGGAGGTTTTTCCCCTTGCTTTCAGCCTGTGATCAGGTTTGCAGCAAATCCACCATTGGAGAACGAAATCTCTTCAGTGTGAGCACTTGTGAAGTTGTGAGAGATCAGCTGAATTAGTGCAGATTGAGAGAGCTTCATTTCAGAAGTTCTGCAGTGCTTCAACAGATTTTTTGTAGTGTTCTTCATCAAAACAGAGGGTTTATTGGTTGCTGTTCTTCCTTCACCATGGCAAACTTCATGGCTGTTTGGGCACACCTTCAGAGATGGTTTTTTGGTGCTTTTTGTTTGAAAGGGCGTGGCACTTGCAAGGAAGGTTTTTTGGCTTTTTGGAGAAACGTCTTCTTTCTGAGGATCTCTCTTCATGAACTTGGGCGCCCTACCTATACTTCTCTCTGGCTTCAGTTTCAAAATAAACTTTGCAATCTGTAACTCTCTACTCCAGCCACGGGCTTCTTCATGTTTATCGATTTTATCAAAAAACTGAGGCTTTGTATGCCTGTATTTTTAAATCCATTGTTGATGATATCAAACACCTCTACAATTTCATTGATTAAATTTGCTCAAGTTTTATCTCCTGGAGCTTCTTATATGATGTTCCTCTCTTCCTCGCCTTACAAAATTTCTTGAAAACTTAAAAACACAATAGATTCCTAAGAAAAAGACAGGGTTTGATAAAGGAGGCTAGCAAGGCTCCTATCACAAGTACCGCTTTCATTAGCTATTTACTATTTACTATTTTGTTTTTGAAGTTTGAAGTTTGAACTCTGTTGTGTTGATAACTTGATACTTGATTGTAATTATGAATCATCACTATGAAATTTTGAAATTCAAATTATGAATATGAAACAGCTAGTTCTCGTTCCAATCACAATGTCTATTAAGTTACAAGTATATTTTCATTTTCATTTTCATTGTTTCAATGTTCACTAGTTCAATGAAATCATTGCAATGTGTTTAAACTCTAAAATTTACTTATTCCTTAGGCTTTTACAGTTATACATCTTTTTGTAACTAATTTTTCAAGTACTATATGTATTTCAGCACACCGCCCCCTGCCCACCCGCGCCGTCATCCCCTCGCCGCCCCCAAACTTAGGTCCCCCGCCCCCACGCCCTGGAAACCCGTCCCCCCGTCCTCGTCCCTGAAACTTTGTGGAACTATGAATTTAGAACAGCAATTTGAACAATGATTAATTAAGTATAAAGAGGTAATTATTAATATAAAAGGAAGAAAATATAAGAAGTAGCGATTCATAATGAACTAAATGGCAATGATTACTTTATAAAGGTAGAGATTTTTATTCATACTGAAGTTAGAAGTTTTGGAAGAACTTGCATAGGTATACATGCTTGGAACTGTTTCAGGTTAGTAGGCATATGAACATGGTATAATATACTTTTATTTCAACTAAAGAGACTACATAATGAAATCGAATCAAAGTTTAACATATAAATATGTTATCACCCAAGACTTAAGTTACCGATTTGCCACTCCCAGCCCCTGGATACGATTCAATTCATACCGGATTCAAAATTTGGATTCGGTACGATACAGATTCGAACAGGTGGGTATGAAAAGTTGACTACAGATTCGCCTTGGATTCGATACACCCCTATGGATTCATCCAAGATACGCCCAACCGAATCCATGATGAATCCGACTTGAATCTAGACGTCAAAACTATCATTAGGCCAAGAAATTACAAGGTAGGTCAATGGAGTGTGAAGGTCAAACTATATTAATTTCTGCAAATAGTCAAAGTAGGTCAATGGAGTGTGAAGGTACAACAGTTTGCAATAAATAAATTAGATCTAAGGTAGGAGGACCCTATGCCAAGAAAGTAACTGAACATGGAAATAAAAAGCCTAAAGCAAAGAAACAAAGCAAGAGCAGGTACACAAAAAGTGGTTAAAACCCTTGAACCATTATATCTAAGTACAAATATTCAAGTGAGGGAATGATACCCCAATGAAGCATTAAGCCGAGGAAGATTAAAATGTGCAGCCAAGTGTGAAAATAATGTATCAATCCCACATTGGCAAGAATGGTGAGATTATGGTAAGTTATAACTTGTTACATGCTCCAAAAGGTTTGTCAATGATTAAAGAGGCTAGAGGGTTAAATATTGAAAATCCTAAAGCATTGAATGTATTTAGTTTTCACTATTCTTCCCCCTACTAACAAATTCTTAAAGGTTTTTATGTGCTCAGTAGGTTCCCTTGCCTTGTAGGCATTGTGAACAACTAAACATAATTTAGGAAAAATATTACTACAATAATGACTACTCATTTGGTCATCTTGAGATGACTTTAATTTATAATTTTATATCATGACATTTGAGTATCACTAATATTTTTTAATATTTGACTTAGTGACTATGAAAGTGGTGATATATTTTTGCTATGTTATTAGACTATTAATATGGTGGTGTATTCCGAACTTAATTACTGCTGCAAATATGTATATATTTCTGATTTTTATATGCTTTTTGTATTGCCGTACCCAACCCCAAAAAAAAATTTGGCCGAATCCTGTACCTAATTTGCATAGCCATACCCGAATCCAAAAACGAATCAATAACTTAGCCCAAGACTAAATGGAGGTGAGCAATTACCATTAAAAGAACAGCAAAGTCATATAAGACAAAATACATATAAGGAAAAACTATAATAAGACAAAAGTGTCTTAATCAGATTAGATGAAGTGGTACGATTAATATTTGGACCTTTGTCTTATTCAGACTAAATTTAAATGAAGTCACAGCCCTTTGTGATGTGTATGACTTTTCTTAAATTCGTCCATTTATTGGAAAGTCACCTCCCTTCATAAAATGATACGATGGGGTATAAAAGAGATAACTTGGTGTTTTACAAAAATATCATTTTGGAAACAACAGCAGATGCATAGGCAGATATAAGTAGCGATAAAGGTTAAGATAACAATGACAAACTAAAGAGCAGAGGTAGAGGTTAAGGCAGCGATGATATAGTAATGAGTATATCAATTGGATTTGAGCGAGGGGGGGGAGCCGATATAGTGAACAAGTTTTTCAATGTATTATCATCAAGAATTAAAGCTATTCTAGAACAGATCTAGAGCAAGGGTTATTGTAGCAGATTGTGTGAAGGATGAATATATAATAATAACAGAAGCAGACTTAAAAGAAATCTATAAGCAGATGTGAGACTTCAATGCTGATTTACAAGCAGACTTGAGGCAGAATTAAAGTAGAATTGAAGGAAGACATTAGTATAATGCTATAAAGTGATTTGTGAAAGAGAACATATATGGTGCATCATCTAAGAGCAGAATAAATGAAGATTTGAGAAGAAGAATATAATATAGATTTGGTGAAGGAGATAAATGATATCACCATGAAGTAAATCTTTAATATGAAAGGAGGAGAGTTATGAATAAGATACATTTGGATATCATTCAAGGAAGATAAATCCAAAAGGAAGAATGGCATCAAACAAGAGATCTATTTGTCCATCATTTGAAGGTGCAACATCCAATAAGGTGGAACTTAGTTTGGAGGTTGGTGCCCACCTAAAGAAGAGATCGGTGTCTCTTGCTAAGTTGGTGCCTCCAGTAGGTTGGTACCTACGAATTGAATGAGGGGTTGGTGCCTCTAGTGGGTTGATGCTCACAAATTGAATGAGGGGTTGGTGCCTACAAAATTTGTAAAAAGAAGAATTCATATAAAAAAATATTATTGTGTCGTGGTTTTCTCCTACAAGGGTTTCCACATAAATATTGTGTGTTATTGTGTTCTTCTCATGTGCATGATTATTGATGTTGAGTAAATGATGTTATTGTTATTGATCAAGTTTTAAATATGGTATCAAGTTTGAAAAAGTAAAAATTATTGTTATACTAATTCACCCCCGCCCCCGTCCCGCCCGTCCCCTCCTCAGTATAATTGTGTGCTCATCAGTTGTGTTAGCTAAAGCCAAAGATTTTGGCTAACAATGAGAGTTTAACCCATGCATGCTAACTAGTTAGTTGAATAGTTGTGCTAGTGTTGGAGGAATGAGAAAGTGCGCTACTCCAAGTGTGATGAAGCAAACTCCATTCACACATCCAATTGAGTGGCCTTTGTTGTCCCATTGGCCAATAGTAACAAGTCTCTCAACAGTTTGAATACTAATCTAGTGGGATTAATGCAACCAAATTCTCATTCTACTACAAGTTGGGAGTCACAAATCCTTTTTCATGGAGCCAATGGTTGAAATCCATCTTTCCTACAAAATTTTTAGTCGTTCGTTATAACTGGTGTAAGTATTGCTACAAATCTATGTCATCTTTAGGACAATATGCGAGTGTATGTAAAAGCCCATGAGGAAAACATTTGCATGAATAATTAGTACCATGAGGAACATTTATTCAACTCTTCCTTGGGATTTATTCCCATTTGAGGGTTTCTCTAGAGTTAACCTTGTTATTGCAATTGTGTGTGTGGTTAAAAATTTGTTTTATTTCCGCATTTATGATGTCCTTTATGTTTTCCTTGATTTGCTTATGTCATGGTATTGGCATCCATTATAGGTGATATTGCTGCATGTTCAAGTAGTTTTATGGTAATCAAGAAGCGTATTACCAAGAAGCATTTTAGGTGTCTTGTGTAACTCTCAAGAAGCTTCCTGGCCAAAGAAAAATGCCCATGACAAATGGGTATCATGCACTAATCCCCAAGAACCAGCTCCTTGTGTCCTCTACATTAAGTGATGTAAGTGTTAATGCAGCATGGTGGGCAAGGAAAAGGAAGTTGATGACTTTCTAGAAACCCTTGATCTCAGCTATAATGGAGTATCATGATGGGAGGAAAGACTGCCCCGTGGTAATCAAGAAGCGTATTACCCACAACCCATATGGGAATTTATATCATCTATGTATTGAAGCATCTCAAAGGATTCATCCCAATGAGCTCCCAAATCTTTAAGAAGAAAATGAAATGGATATTTTAAGTTAGACTGTGATCTAGCAGTAGGTCGGTTGGAGTACCACTGCTAACCAGGTTCAATTAAGTGCCCCCACACAGACGGGAAATTCCCAAAGTAACATCATCAAGCACTATTATGCATTGGATTCAAACCCATAGTTCATGCTCCCAAGTCCCCGTGCTAAGTGATATGTATGTTGATTTGGTTTTGTGGATGTCTCAAAGGATTTGGCATTCAGTCAATCCCTTATCTGTAGGCAGTATGTCCAGGTGGGCAGATTCAAAGTTAAAGCAGACTGGGGTGATGTGAAGGTAACTCTTTAGTGACCCCAGATAATTAACAAGTTAAATATCTTAAAATGTAATATTTGGTGCAGTCTCTCATGATGTCAGTTTGGGAGGTTCTAATTTTAGAAAGAAAAGGAGACAGATGAAAATCGTCGCTAAGCTGTTTTTAGGGTCTAGACTGTAGAATTTAAAATTTGGAGGTCGAATCGTAGAATTTTGGATCTAGTATTTAAAATTTAGAGTTAAGAAAATAGAATTTCGGATTTCGGATTTAAAATTTAGGGTCTACATTTTAATATTTAAAGATCTGGCGGGAGCCTATCCATGAGGCCTAGTCAAACTTTCAATGTTCTATGCAGTCTTCGAAGTCCCAAAGCAACACCGACCATCTTGGAGTTCGATGACAAAGTTAGATGAATTCTATAAGTTCAATGGATGCTAACAAAAAGTAATGGATATTTACTAGGTGGAACGTGTATTACTAAAATGAAATAGGTATCACAAATTACCTGGTAAATCAGCGCATCATCAAATCTTTCGAGGCGCAAGTACATTTCCCCAATGGATTGACACGTGGGCATAAGCTGCTTCTGAGGCAGATGCTTGAAAGAAAGCTCGTAATCGATTTGAAACCATTTGAGAGCTTCTACATATTCTCCTCGCTGTTTGAGAAGATGACCAATTTGGTTGGCCCAGCGGGCTTCTTCTTCGTGGTCTCCCCTGTTTTTGGCTTCCCTATAGCCTTGTTGCGCCATTTCCATGTCCTTTTTGCCCTTCGCCATTGTTTTGATTGTACGATATTTCCTCAAATCGACAAGAGTTTTATTTGTTTTGGCTGTGATAGTTCCAGATATTGAGGATTTGAACTGATAGGGAATCGATTTTGGTGGGGATTAGGATATAAGAAGGGATTTTTATATATCCTTTTCTGAATGGCTGTTCGCGCTATTTTTTCCCTGTTGTAAACGGGAAGTTGAATGGCGGCAGCTTCCGGGTTTGAAGAGACTCCAATCAATTTAAATTTTTTTTTTATTTTTTTATTTTTTTAAATATGAAATAGAGTATATATATTTTGAAGAATCTCAAGTTTATTTTCAAAAGTTATAGCAGATAAATGGAAAGCTACTTAGGGTAAGGTCTCATGGACTGGGCTTCCTAAGAAAATTCAGTGGGTGCTATTTTTTAAAGCTGGTGATCAAAATTTAAGGAGCTATGATACTTTGATAAAACTAATAAGTAAATAAATAATTCTTTCATTTTTATTTTTTTGGTAAGAATTTAAAAAATTAGATGAGATAGACAAGTGGCAGAAAAAAATCTTAAGTTGTAGGGACAATTTCTAGCCCCACCTCAATTTCACCCATTCAAATCTACAGTCCTAAAAAGTAGGGGCTACTACTTTTCAGGAAAAGATTCCAATTAATCCTATAGCATAATTTTTTGCTTCACAGTGGGTAAACCCATAAAAGTGGTTTACAATTCCATTGAGGAATGAAAAGTTGTAAAAAATGACCCCATGCAAAAAAATTTGGTTTACCCTACTCCATGAAAATAGATCTTGAAGCCCCTCCATGGGACCACACTCTTAGGTACACACAAAAAAAAAAGAAAAGAAAAGAGAGTCCAAGCAATTCTAAATAAAGAATTACAACATATTGAATTTTAATTTTAAAAGGGATCAAATAATTATAAATATATAATGTCATAACAATATCATAATGAAAATAAAGTCGAAAGAGTTAAAAACTTTGAAGGTGGGAAGGGTTTCATTATGGTGACTCCACCTCTCTATTATCACTAGGTTTTTATCTAGAGATGTGGCTATTCTCCATATGAAATATAATGTCTAAATATCATTTTATGATGATACCATACAATACCATGCCATGATGAATTGTTAGTTACAATGATGGGACCCACAACAATCTTTAACTTGATGTTTAGTCCCTTGGCACTTTCCATCATGATGAACATCTCTATCTATGGTGATGAAAGGACCAAAATTTTGCTAACACTTTCAAATATGTGTAGCTTTCAAGCATTGCTATCATATGTTTTAAATAATTCAAAAATGAATTGCAAATTACTCCAACCCTAGTTTCACGATGTATGAGTTGTAGACAATCAAAAGCTAAAAATAAGTTGCAACTATTCATAACTCTTATTGGTTAGGATTATGTGCATCTAGATATTTTATTGAAACTATTAAGAAGAGTCTAAAATTTGTCAAAAACAATTAACCATGTCATGTGCCATATGGCATTCTTCCTACCTCATTCAAGAATGATATAGGGCATACTATCATCCACTTTCACTTTGTCATGCTATATTTTAATTGTATGGTAAAGCATTTCATTTAATTTTTCAAAGGTAATGGTTACCCATGGTTTCTATGAAATTATTTTAAGGATTCAATTGTGCCTATGAATGAGGTAGAAAGAATGATATAGGAGATAGCTAGATGTGGCTTTTATCCAATTTTCCCTTTTCATGTTATGATTTAAGTTTATGGTAAAGCATTTTCATTTAATATTACAAAGACAGGGTTTTCTCATGGCTTCCATGTAATTATTTAGATATTTAATTGTGTCTAGTAATGAGGTAGGAAGAAAGATATAAAGCACAATTAAATGTAGCTAGCGTCCACTTTTTCCTTCTTGTGTTACATTTTAAGTTTATGACAAAGCATTTTGAGTTAATACTAACTAAAAAGGCAAAGGTTTACATGTGGATTCCATGAAATTTTTTAGGAATTTGTGAAATGGATTTCTTGAGGAAAGTTAGGTCTTGACAATCTATTCTTTTGGATACCCTTGTAGGTAAAACAAATTGAGTATGTATGACTCGTCAAGCTAATCACTTGCTTAGAAAATTGTGGATGTCCAAAGGTATAAATTTTATTTTGAATAAAAAAATGAGACCTTTAGCCATCCATCCTCTCTTCCATGGAACCTCTTAGTTCTGCTTCTATGTCTTCTTCTAAAATTGTAATAGTCACAATTTATTCCCTAAGCTTCCATGTGATGGAGCTATTCCTAAATCTAGCAATTTTTAAAATTATTAAACCCAAGATTCTTGGGGTCAATATTGTGAACTATAGGGACACATATATAGCTCTCATTTTATTTTATAATCAATATTCTTAATGTTGGGCATGATTTCATATGTCCATAGGTATAATTTCAAGTGAGGAAAGTAAGATATAGGGAAATATTTTGTCCACATTACCCTTTTCATGTTACATTTTTTGTTTATTTTAAGGTATTTTTATTTATTAGTACAAAGGCAAGAGTTTTATTATGGCTTCTATGAGATTAATTTAGGAATCTAACCATGCTTAGGATTGACGTAGGGAGAATGATATAAGGCACACTATCATCCAATTTTCCTATATCATATTATGTTTTAAGTTTATGGTAAAGCATTTTCATTTAATACTACAAAGCCAAGGGTTTATCTATAGCTTCCATCAAATTGTTTTAAGGCTTTGATTTGTAAAAAAATTGCAAGTTGAAATACATTATGTTTTCAAGTTAAACATGATTAGCTCATTAACATTTGAAAGACATCTTACAATCAATGAGCTAAACATGTGCAAGGGTTTAGTTCATGTTTTGTAACATGTCTTATGTGTTGCCCTATATTGGGTTTTGTTTTTTATTCAGGGAAATGTGTAACATGCCATCGTAGTAGGGATCCTTTCCATTGCATAACAAGTCATCCACTTTCTCGTCAACGCGGTAGCTCACTAGAATACTAAAAAACATCAAACAATATGAATGATCATGTATATTAGGCCATGGAAAAACATGATCATTGATGAGGACCACACTGCCCAAATCCACATAAATCACAACAGATACCAATACAGAATATGTGAGACAGAAAAATGACTCTTTCAATTATTTTCAGAAAATGAAATTACAAATTCAAAGCTTACATGCTACAACCTCGTGGGCTTGATTCATTACAACAAAATCAACTCTGAAAATAAAATCTACTATTCAAAGCCACAATCTGCACTATCAAGGCCACCTTCTACAACTCCCTTATATCCCTTTTTATTTTACCCAATAACCACCCTAGAATGTTCTAGAAAGTACAAATTTCCCCTTTTTGTTTTGGTGCCATAACTTTTGATCTAGGTGTCCAATTTGCTAAATTATTGCATATCATTGGAAAGCTCTCGACGAGCTCTATAACACATGTAGGTTGGTTCGGTTACTTTTTTAGTTGTTTCAGGGCCTCTAAAGTTTTATATCTGAATTTGAAGCTACATTAGAGAAATTTGTCAAGACAAAAACTTTAATTTCTCTAAAACTATGCAAGGTATTGAGGTGATTCTTTCGCGACCAAAAAAAATTTTCAGCTCTGCTCCTTGGAGTAAATTTTCACATCCATACGAGCCCATTTAAGCTGACTTACTAAAAATAGTAAGTTCTCATTTTTCACTATTTTGATGCCTAACAGTCTTATACCCCTTAAGTGTCATCATGGTACTCAAAACAACTAAGGAAAATAAAGAAAAAAAAATTGGGTGATGCAAAATTTCCCTGCACCACTGGATGCTCCTGCATCAATCATGATGCACTTTTCTACGAGGAATATATTATTTTGTTGCAATGGTTATTCTCCATACAAAATTGTATGTCTAAGGCATCATGTAATGATTCTAACATACAATATTGTGCTATGATAAATTGTTAGATATGGTGATGGTACCCATAATAGCTACTAACTTTAATATTTCTACCTTGTTGTTTTTTCGCCATGATGAACTACTAATTGTGGTCCCTTTCCCTCCATCTTCCCACTATTTCCATTGTTTATTTTAATTTGAGAATTAAAAAATGAATCACAAAGGGATCTTATGTCAACTTTGAAGGGATGTGTTACAGAGGAGCAAAATAAACATGTGTAGGTTAAAAACCATAATGTGGGTTTCAACATGCATGTGTTTATTCATGTTTTGTAAGATGTCTTCTATATTGTATTTTGTTAGATTTGAATTTCTTTAAAAAATATTGGTTCCCATCACCATGCTTGGTGGTCCCTATTGTTACATGACGCACCATCCACTTTTTAATAATTGTAGTAGCTCCATATAAAACAAAAAAAAATATTAAATAATACAAATGGTTGAATGTATGTTATTGTAGTGACAAAAAGTGTACTTTACATTTTCTCACTTTGTTTTCCTTCCAAATTAAGCCTCTAATTGACCTAAATATGCATTTAAAAGCCTAATTAATCTTGTTTTCTAACAGGAGAACCTGTATTAAACAATTGCAAACATCAAATTACACATCTTCAAAAATGTGTTTCGTAGGTTTAGGGCCTAGGACCCATTTGCCCAAGGGTGAATGGTTCCTCCTTAAGTTTAGGACCCCATTTTTTAATATGTTTTTTGCAGTATTTTAATTATCTAAATACAAATTGTAATTGTTGGCCTTTGATATTTAATTGTCGAGAAATTAGAAAATTACCTATTAATCCTTGGAGTAACGTGTTAGACTTCAATCCTCCAAGAGCAACCATTAAAGGGTTTGTTGAGTTGCAACAAGTCAGTGTTAATTCATCATTCCTTGTTTTTATCATTATTTCATTTCAAGGTTTAATTACCAAAATGAGGTTTGACCAAGGAAAGCCCCCATTCACCAAAAATAAAAATAAAAATCCCTCTTTATATGTGTAGATTTGCAAGTGAAGAAGGATTGAAGATTGATCAAAAGTACAATTTTGCAAAGTTTTCAAAGTTGTCAAGCCACAAAATCTTACTTGTAGAATTTATTTCTGACTTTGCATCAGTGAGATCTAAAGGAATCAAGAGTGCAGATCCAAGAGTAGAGGGTTGTGAAATCAGATTTTGGATCTTTGTAGCGAGACCCATTCACCCTAGCATGAATCTATCCTAGGATGACACTCAACAACAACTTTTGGCGACTGGTACACATCAACTTACCCTTCTTAGATTTGTTGAAAGTATGTTATTTCTGATTTTGTTATGCTTTAAATTGATGATTCAAGTTTCACATTGCATAATTAATTTCATTAAGTATTTTTAATTTTTCTTTCAAAAGTGCATTTCAGTCATATTTACCCCGTCTTGTCATAAGGAATATAGTAAAGATGTCCAATAGGGTTGACTCACCTAAGGGTTGAAAGGAAATCCCATTTTTGGGGATCTCTTTTTCCTAATAAGACAAGAAAGACAGGTGCATCATATATTCAATCACCCCATTTTTCGTCACCCCTTTTCTTATGTTTCATTTTGGTGAACTCAACATTGTACATCTTAATTTCTAATTTGGAGGTCATTAAAACCCTAGATCCAAGACTTACATTAGTTTTCATTGAAATTGCATTGATTTGCATTTTGTTTAGGGTTGTCAAAATTGCATTAGTTTACATCTCATTTAGGGTTTTAAATTTATATTTTTCATTATTTAAAATATAAAAATCCAAAAATTGCATGCATAATATATTGATTTTGCAAAGTACTTGCATATTAGTGTATTTTCAGTCATTTACATCAGCAAATTTAGTTAAAATTACATTTTAAAAAACTGTCACTTTGTTCCTCACTTGTCACTGATTTCATTTGAATTAGGACACCTAAATATGGAAAATTTTGTCACTAAAACCACAATATTCAACTTGAAGAGGGAATTCAAACATTAAGCAAGAAATTCAAACTTTGATTTTTCAGAACCTTGACCTAGGACTCATTCGCCCTAGGGCGAATTAGTTCCTGAATAGGTGTCTTTTCAAAATTATGGGCATCAATTTGTCTTTATTTGCTTTGTTTTCTTTTTCTATTAACTTTGTGTTTCTGTTTTTTTTTTTTAAACTTTCTTGCATTAAGTTCAATTGGTCAAATTGAATGCATTGTTTAAAATCAAATTTGGCATTAAAAAACATCTTTTTCAAGTTTTTGCATAACATAATCATTAAATTATCATGTTTAAAATCTAAAAAATTGGTATCTCTTTTTACATATTTGTATTGCACTTCCTATTTTTTGGGTGATTGTTGCATTTGTTTAGTGCCTATTCTCCATTTCGGGTGCATTTTTGGTTTGGTGAAACTTGTATGAGCTTCACAACCTAGTTTCCTATTACCAATACTTTAGTGAGACATAGTTTGAGACTCGTGTCATCCCACGCTAATACATATGTCATGGATCTTGAGTTTTCCAACTATTTCACTCATATTGTTGATACTATTCAACCCATTATGGACCATAGCTTTGATACCACGTTTCCTAGGGCCACTTTACCCACAACCAATGTGATTGACGTTGAAACAATGGTTGCTAATGTCCCTCAAGAAAAGCTAAAACAAATGGATGAAGCCTTAGAAAAATTGAAAAACTTTGTGAGTTCTAAATACATTGTTGGCATTGCGGTTCCTGACAGAGATAACATGAGGAAACAACTTGATAATGAACAAGGAATAGAACTTGTGTATAGTCTAGCTCATATAATTGACAATCACATTCCTACCATGGCTAGTTGTGCTCAAACTTTGGGATACACTCAAATTGAAGGTGTAAATCCAATTCATCCTTCTACAACAGTGTCCTCTATTCCTACATACACTAATCCAACTATTATAACAACAAGGCAACCCACTAGAAATTTCAATATGACCTTAGGTATTTACACTAGGAATACCTTTAGTTTTGTCCATTCAAATCTCATATCTCCTAATCTATCTCACCCCAAAAACTTGCAATTCACTTGTCCTCCAAATACATTTATACCTCCACCTTATTCACCTCCATCTCACAATGCAACCTATTATTTCATCCTTAACCAACTCTTGCAAAATGTTTCATCCCCCTCCAACAACAAATTTCCAAATTGAACGAAAATCAAAATGGCCAACCTTTGCAATATGTCAAAAGAAACCCATTATCCTTGGAGATATTGAGAGCACAAATTCTACAAGGCATAGAGATTCCTATATTTGAGAAATATGGTGGTAAAGGAGATCCTAGTAACCATGTTTCAATATACATAGCCCTATGTAGAATTCATCTTTGAAGACAAGCTCTTGGCTAAGCTTTTTCTTAGATCTTTGAAAGATACAGCCTTGGACATTGGTTTTTCTTTTTATCGAATAACTCAATTAGTTCATTCAATGAGCTTGTTGATGCATTTCTCAATTGGCCACTTCCAAGTGCACATTGGTCCCAAGATGACCTTAGCTGATTTAACGATGAAAAGATCACTGGTTTTATAGCATGATACCAATTGCTTTACTCACAAGTCAATATTAAGATTCATGGTGTCAAACTTCAAAGAATGTTCATTGAAAATTTGCAAAACAAAATTCAAGACAAGCTTGGGATGATGAAATTTCCCTCCTTTACACATTTGTGCATAGTCCTTTGTAACTATTGGAATTCGGTTAGTCATCTTGAAGTAAAAAATCCCTTTAATCGCCCTAAGAAATCCAAATTTGTGCCCCATAACAATTTCCTACCATTTAAGAAACAAAATAAGAGCTTTTTACAAATAAATCCACCCTAAACAAGACAACTTGTTGACTCTCAAATAGCTGCAATAAAAACAACAAATTCATATCAATTCAAGGAAAGGATTAGATAATTTACCCCATTACCCGATACCCTCCATTCCATCATGTTACAACTTTTGAGTAAGAGCCTAATTACCTTACCTCCCATTAGAGCCCTTAATACCACTAAGACTTTACCTTTTAACTATAATTCCAATGTCTTTTGCCATTATCACCAACAAAATGGACACGACATGGAACATTGTAAGTGTCTTAAACATATTGTGCAAGACCTCATTGATTCTAATCACATCTAGATTGGTTGTTTCAATGAACAAGGAAATAAGTTTGTTGCCCCACCCAACCAAAATTTTTGTATCTTTACCAACCCCATGCCAAATCATAATATCTCTTTTGTGAAAGCTAGTGATACCAATAATGATGTGATGAATGTTGAAAAACTTCAAGATATAAATAATGACAATATAAGTGATAATAAATAATACTTACGAGATATGGTCGCCTCTTAATGTCCATTGCACCTGACTGGCTGACATGTACTTTGATCACCGCCGATGTTTTGGTCGGCCACCGGCGCAGTCGGTAATATTTGCACATCGCAATGCACCGCTGCCTGGCGATGGGTTTTACCATCTGCATGCTGAGCACTTCACACTTTGTTGACTTTAAATTTCTCATTGATTTTGGTCCCAACCCATGGAACCTATTAAGCCCTCATGAAGACTTCTTTTTCAAATCTTATCAAAAGTTTAAGGCAAAGCATATGGAAAAATTATCCCTTCGCAACATGCCTCAACCCATGATTGAGCCTCATATCATTGATGAAACCATGATTAAACCAAAATCCCTTCCAAGTAACCACAGCCAATCCATGAACCCTCCACCTATTTCCTATAAAATACCAAGAGATAACCATACAAGTTTTGTTATGCCTCCTAAGATTAAATAAGTTTATAAAGCTAAAGAGAAAATGGTTGAAAAACCTTCCATGGTGTGTTCCATTCCTCCATTGTAGGATGAAAAGAAACCTATGGTTGATAAACCCTCTCCTACACAATCACAACTTGACAATCATGCAGGAAGAAATAGAATTGCTAAAGAGCATAGGCATCTACATTATGATATTACTCAAAAGTTAATAGAAGAGAACAAAATACAAAATCAAGATCAAACACCAGTTCATACAAAGCATGATGATTCTCCACTTTCGCAACAATAACATGTAACATCAATGGAGATCATCACTAGGCCTCTTATTATGATTAACTTGGTTGATGATGATGAGATTGCTAAGATTAACGAGGAAGTGCATAATGAGTTGAATCTATTATTTTCCTCTTCCATGAGCTTAGATGATAACAATCATGAAGGTCCTTCTAACAAGAGTGACTCAACGTGTGTTGAACATGGTGATGCTCCTAATACAACACTTGTTATTGTCCCTTTAGCTAGCTATCCACCTTTTTCATATGATGAACAAGATTGTGGTGTGGATGACCTTCTATAGGTTGACTCGCATGTGTCATACTAGTCTTTTCTTTGTTTTCTTTTCATTTTTTGTGATTGCATGTGTGTAATGTGATCCCCCATATCATGCTACTTGGTGTGTCTTTATATGTTTGTAAGCCTACTTTGGATGACTTGTCACTCCATTAGTGCAAGGATACAAAGGAAGCAAACCTATTGTGACATTCTTCTACTTGTATCTAAATTCTTCCATATGTCATAAATCTTTATCTTTTTTTTTGTCGTGCTTTCCTTTTGGAGATGACGCAAGGTTTTGAGACATTTAGATCTCTTCCATGTTGACAGAAAAATATTTTCTTTGTTTTTGCTCTCTACATGTCATTCTTCCTTTGTGCTCGTTGTTCCATGACTATTTGGGGAATGATGACAATTCCAAGCTTGATTATATCACTATAGAAAAGACATATGCTAATCCCAAATCCATAGATCTCTTATGTGTTATCTTAGGATTGCATATGGGGGGAAACCTCCTTTCCATGATGTAGCTCTACTAGGAAACATTTATTTACATAAGGATTTCTGAATAATTCTCTCATATATTGGCATTTATTGTGTTCTACTTTAAAGTAATTACTCACAACATGGTGTTTAACAATTTTTTTAAGTGGGGGCATACATGTCCCCACTCATTGTTTGCTTCAAAGTGTGGTCTTCTTACTTCATGCGATGTGTCTTATTGGTGGTGACATTGAGTTTGATTTCCTCCAAGAGCATGATCTTTCTTGGCATATGGAATTCCCCTTAGTGGTAATGCTATGGAATACATTCCCTAAGTTGTGAATCTTTTATCCTCAACTAGTCCTCTCTTGGTGACATTAAGCAGGATGTTCCCTAAGGTCCGACCTTTCATGAATTAATCAAAAACCCTTTGAATATCTTGATCCTAGTGAGTTTAAAATATTTTTCATGGCCACCAAGCATAACAAAACTTGATTTCCTGTGGTTCATTTTTGTTTTTCACGAGTGTCTAGCATAATGCAGCTTGCTAGCCTTGTGGAACCTTTTTTGTGGTGCCTTATCAAAGTTATCAAGAGGTATAACTTTTGGTATGGTTGACATATGGGAGCCTATAGGCCTGGCATGAATTTCCTATCACCCACCCTTTTGAGGCTCACCTAATGGACAACAGATTTCACTAGCCTATATGAGTATATTTTGTTTGCATAGTGGACAAGTTTTCACTTGTGAACATTTTTTTATGGACAACAATGCAACTATAGCTAGTCCATCTTTTCTTTCTTTTTGCATCAATTTTGGCATTGTATGCTTGTGTATCTTGTCTTATTGATGTATATCATATGTATATGTGTGTACCTTTGTACTTATGTTGGTTTACCATGGGGTATTAATCCTAGGGTCTTGGCCACCTCCTTGATCTTTGTCATCCTATCTCACTAACATTTGTACACTTGGACACCTCTCGATGCTTATTTGTCTACTTTAGTGTGAGTCTGAGAGCAAGTTCATACTCTCACTAAAGTGGGGGCCAAATGTAGTGATAAAAAATGTACTCCTTTACATTTTCTCACTTTGTTTTCCTCTCCTTAATTAATTGGAATTAATTAAGCCTCTAATTGACCCAATTATGTATTTAAAAGTCTAATTAATCTCATTTTCTGAAAGGATAATCTCTATTAAACAATTGCAAACATCAAATTACACATCTTGGAAAATGTGTGTCCTAGGTTTAGGGCCTAGGACCCATTCACGCAAGGGTGAATGGGCCATCCTTAAGTTTAGGATCCCATTTTTTAATATGTTTGTGGCAGAATTTTAATGATATAAATTCAAATTGAATTGTCGGCCTTTAATGTTCAATTGTTGGGAAATTAGAAAATTACCTATAAATACAAGGTCTTTTTATCCATTCAAATCCTAGAATCAAGAAGTTGCATAATTCAAATTTCACAAGAGAAAAAATTATTGTCAATAGCATTCAAGAGTAGATTTTTCAATCAATTGTTGTAACATTCAATATCTCAAGCATCATGCCAAAGTTATTTGCATTCGTATGTTTTGGAACTAACACTGTGATGCAGGTTTCAAGCATTCAAGCATTAGATCAAGTGTCAAATCAACATCCAATCAAGCTATTTAATGCAAGATCTAATCCTTGGAGTGATGTGTTAGAATTCAATTCTCCAAGGGCAACCATTAAAGGGTTTGGTGAGTTGCAACAAGATAGTGTTCATTCATTATTCCTTCTTTTAATTATTATGTCACAATTACCAAAACAAGGTTTGACTAAGGAAAACCCCCATTCACAAAAAAAGAAATCCCCCTTTATGTGTGAAGATTTGTAGGTGAAGAAGGATTGAAGATTAATCAAAAGTGCAATTTTTCAAAGTTGTCATCAAAGTTGTCAAGCCATGAAATCTTGGTTGTGGAATTTATTTCTAACTTTTTGACAGTGAGATCTAGAGGAATGAAGAGTGAAAATCCAAGATCACCGTAGGGAAAATCTATCCCAAGAGGACACTCAACAACTTTTGGTGACAAGTACACATCAACTTACCCTTCTCAAATCTGTTGGAAGTTTGTTGTTTCTAATTGTGTTATGCTTTAAATTGATGACTCAAGTTTCACATTGCATAATTAAGTTCATTGAGCATTTTTATTTTTTCTCCCAAAAGTGCTTTTCAATTATATTTACCCTGTCTTGTCATAAGGAAAATAGCCAAGATCTCCAATAGGGTTGACTCACCTAAGGGTTGCAAGTCAATCCCATCTTCGAAGATCTCTTTTTCCTAATGAGACAAGAAAGATAGGTGCATCATATATTCAATCACCCCATTTTGATGAAAACCTACCTTTTCTTATGTTTCAGTTATGCCATGGAAAACATGACCATACTGCATTTTATATGGAGAATAGCTATTGTCATCACAATGGGTATTCTCTATGTAAACTACATGTCTAAAGTATCATGCCATGATTCTAAAATACAATACCTCATCATGATGAACCACTATCTACAATGATGGGGTTCCCAATAGTTAGTCTTTTTCATGTTTAATTGAATGTTGCTTAGGAAAATTAGAGGACAAAACATAGATGGTGGTTCATCATGCCATAGTATGTTATTTCCCATTATATTTGATAATAGTGTTTCAACCTCTAAATTTACTCTTCTACATTCAATTAAATGTTAAAAACATGTTTTTTTGTGGATCCCATCAAAATATTTAGCTGTTCATCATGGCACAATATGTTATTTCCCATAATATTTGCTAACTTTCATGTTTTGACATTATCATTTTTTGTCACAATGAACCACTAGCTATAATGATGGGAACTTCATTTCCTTTTTGGTTTTATATGATCATGTTCACCTTGTGTGCTTGATATAATTTTATGATTCCACTAACAAAATAGAAAGTTCAAGACCATTTTTTTGAATTTTGAGTAAATGAGCACATTACAAATAACCTCATTATGTGAGTTTGTTCGATAGCCTCATGCTTGTGACACCTTCTTACTAATTCAAAACTTGCAGAGGTCATAAAATTTTATAGGGAGACATTCCAATACATAAAATTAGATATATTACCATAGTTTATAATAGGGAATGCAATTCATTTACAATTTAAACTACCACTAACACTTATGAGAAATAGGTGCATGTGTAGGTATTTTAGACTCTAATTTTATTCATCAATATTCAATTAAACATGAAATATTTTGATTGTTTACTGTATCAATGTAGGTGGTAGTTCACCATGGCACGATATTCCCACAACAAGTATTAACTTTCACATTTCAATGATGTCATTTTTATGATGAACCACTAGCTATGTTGATGGGACCCCCATTTTCCTTGTCATTGCTTGTGAGCATAGTCACCTTGCATGCTTTTGAGATTATTTTATGGTTCCATTGAAGAAACAGTTCACGATCATTTTCTTGAAGTTTGAGTAAATTATCACATTGTAAATCATTTTGTGATCTAAATTTGTTTTATGGTCTCATGTTTGTGATGCCTTCTCACTGGCTCACAACTTGTAGAGGTCATACAATTTTCTAGGGAGAATTTCCAATAAATAAAATTGGGTCTATATTCCCACTATTTTTAGGAGGGAATACAAACCATTTTCAATATAAACTACTAAGTTTACACTCATAATAAAATGGATGCATGCACAACTTAAAATACACACTTTGTATTTCAACCTCCAATTTTCATCAAAATTCAATTAAATGTGAAGTCCATTAGATCTTGTGGGTTACATCATCATAGTTGGTGGTTCATCATGGCATGGTATGTTGTGTCCTACAATAACTACTAACTTCCACATTTTAACCTTGCTATATTTATCACAATAACCCACTAGCTATGATGATGGGACCCTAATTTCCCTAGCCATTTTTTTATGAGCATAGTCACCTTAATTACATATGGAGCCAAAAATTCCAATATTCTTTGTCATTTATTTTTAATTTAATAATTCAAAAAGTGTTGTAGGTGATCCCACTTTTATGAGTTATACGTGGAGGTTAAAATAGGTGTTATTTATTTTAACTTGTAATTTTCTTTATCAATATTTAATTACATGATATATGAAAGATATCTTGGAAATTTATTACAACTATCAACGACTTTAAATTTGTATATTGAATTTTTGAATGATTTAAAAATTACTTGTTTATAGCAAGAAATATAATTAATTTTAGAATTTAGAATGTTTTGATTATATGGGAGAAATAGGTTTTGAATGGACCCAAAACCATTAACAATCAGGTTTTGGCAGGGACCCACTCAAAGAAGAACAAGCTACTCATGGATACAAAATAGACAACTAGCAATGAACCAACAACAAATCACCAAATTAACAGCAAGACTACCCAAATATGCACTAATTATAAGGTTTTGAAAGGAACCTTAATCCAACAAAGCCAAGTTTTACAAGGGATCTTGAACCCAAACCAAGTTTAGAAGAGAACTTGAAACCCACTTACAACCAGATTACAAGGACCAAAATACCTCACAATACACCAGGTTTTAACGGGGACCTTAAACTCACCAGTAGAGTCAATAAAAAACCACCTTCCATAAGGAGTGGCACCATTACTCAAATAACCAACCCACTGGCCAACATAGTCTAGCAGACCTGAGAGAACAAAGCTCAATAAAATCCCCACTCCACCTTTATAAGAGCAGCTACCAAGGAAGACAAGAAAATCCCTTACACCAAAGTCACAACCAGCTCCACCTCAAAAGGAGACTCCACTTCAATAGAATCCACCTTCACCTATGTAGAAGACACTTGCTGAAGATCCCAAAAAAAATCCAACGCTCCAGAATAAAGGGAAAACTCAGTAACCATAAGAAGCACAGGAGAAAGGAGAAAGATACCCTTAGGCCAAAGCTTCATCTAAGACAATAGATACAAAATTATACATATTCCATACAACAACAAAAAAAACAAAATAGGGGCAGCAAAGGCTCCCTTTCGCTCCAAGAAAATTAGGGGCTCGAATAAACATAGCCCAACCATTAAACCAAAATCTGGGAGCAACCTAGGCAAAGCATCCTACAGGAGAAAGAAAACCCCCATTGAAAATACAAACATCATAGACCATAGGGGGTTCAAGAACTCATGGTCAACTAACAACACCAACTCAACAGTAGAATAGAGGCCAGTAGGAACGCCTTCCACAACCAAGGAAACATCCACAATAGCAACATGAAGGGAAAACCACCGCTCCATCACAATCTCAATAGTAAAATAGTCATTAAGCACAACCCTCTTAAGACCCAAAAAATCCATTACCTCCTCAAATGGCCAAGGGAGTTGCATAGAGTCAACACTGGACAAGGAAGGCAACAACCCACCCCCCATTCTGAAAAGAAACCCTCAAAAGATAAAAAAATAACTCATTAAACAAGCACCAGGGGAAAACCAATAGCCAAAAATGGAATTTAGAATGTTAGTAGCACTTGTACAAGTAATTTTTATCATGATTGCATCAATCATACACCATTTCAAAGAAAAAATGGATGGTGATGCTATCTACATACTATAGAGGGATTTGAAACAATAAATTATATATCTAGTGATCTTCGTCATTGGTTATGGTCACATGCGAGAGACATACTGGTAAGATCCAATCATTTGAAGATTCGTTCAAATGTTTATTTTTTGTAACTTGCATAAGTACTTAGAATATTCAACCTAAAGCATTATGTTTGTTAATAGGATATACCAAAGGTTTTGATTATATGGGAAAACTAGGTTGGGGATCAATTTGGATGAGGGGATTCCTTAAAGGGGCTCAAAAGACTTGCTTAATTGCATAGGTCCCACCGATGAGACCCACCCCAATTTTGCTTTGTATCGTCTCCACCAAACAAGGACCCATGAGAATATAACCCATGCATGACTAGCTTCTTGGTGGGTCCCTTCATCAAATTCCCCCTTTTCCTTTTTCTACAATGGGAGGCCATAGGGGAAGAGGAGACCCCGACAGTATTATCCTCCTCCAACTTCCACTCTTCATCCCCATCAACACTAGAATCTAAACCATAAAGTGAATAATCACTAATGGTCTTCTCTTTACCCTTAACCAACTTAGCCTAGGTGTTAGCTCTCACATGCACCATGATGAGAAAAATGAGCCATTCATGGAGCATAAGAGACCTTCAATTCTTGAGGTGGGCATAAAATAAAACCTCCAGAGAAGAAAAAGGAAAAAAAATGAGAAGGAAAAATGAAAATCATGTCTAAAGTGGTTTAGCAAAGTAAAATGATGCCCTAAGATAGTGGTAAACATACCACATTATAAATTTTGCTACATCGACTCAAATGCGCTTAAGAGAGAGTCATTCATATCCATACGAGGGAAGCTTCATCAGGTCATCTTCCTCATTTCCCTTAAAAAATTAGTCCATAAAATCTTCATTAATCTTCCTTTCTTTGTAGAATTTATGCCCTTTGTCGATAATCTAGTAATGAAGGCAATAAAAATTTCATTGATGTTAAACTCCACACCATTCACCTTAAAGTACTTGTTATGCTGGCAATGAACAAACTTCACAGAGGCTTGATGGTCATAACCATGAAGCCTTTCCAAATAGGGTGTGATATGCCATGTTTAAGAATTTGCCAGACTCTACATTTGTTCTTCCATTTATCACAAGATATGGGCTCAATCCTACTCTTGTCTCCACCCATTTCAATAATTCCAAACACTAACAGAAGCTAGAGCCAAGAAACTCTTGTGAGGATACAACTAAACATGATGATGGGCAAAACATAACCCATAAAATGTGTGATATAAAGGGAGAGATAATTACTTGATGACCCCAAATCAAAAACCCAAATCTAGCTGTCATTTTGTAATTAAAGCTTATCCCTTTTGAGAAGGGAAGAGTACTCCTCCCACACCTTGAAATTATTAATAATGAAAGCCTCATTAGCAAAAAATCAGCAAGGGAATTGCCTTCCCTATAAGTATGAGTGACATGGGTCTCATCAAAAGATCTCAACATCATGATGGAATCATAGATAAGTGGATTGATTGAACAACTTGCTGATTTCCATTCAAGAACTTGACAATATTAAGGGAGTCACCCTCAACCCATAATCTAGAAACACCCCTTTCTAACACAACTTTGATGTTGATGTAAGCATCTTCAAACTTAGCATGATGATTAATCTAGTTTCCCAATGGGAGTGCCACCGCACCTAAGAACCTTCCTTCCTCATTCCTCGATACCCCCCCACCACAACCTGTAGGCCTAGGATTTCCCTTGGTCGCCCCATCAAAATTAACTTTGACCCACCCCAAAGGAGGGCACTTCCACATAGTATTTTCTCTAGCACTGTTACTGGATTTAACCAAACAAAAAAATTAAGTGATGAGCCTCCAATTAGTAGCAACCACAAGATCATAACCAACCAGAGAATCAGACAAAGCACACCGAAAAAGTCAAGAATCTAAAGAGAAAATTTCTTGGAAATGGCCATCCAAAATTTGAGAAAGACAATTTCCTCTTTTAGTTTAGCGTCTCAAAAAATTCTATTATTTCTTTCTTTCCATAAGCCCCAGGCAATATGGGGGGCCATAAGGGACCAAAGTAATCAAAGAGAAGGATTAGGTGAAGGACAGTGCCATTGATTAGCAAAACCACATAAAGAATGAAGAAAAACACAATCAAGGTTCCAAAGAGAAATGAACTTGCTCCAAATAATGGAGAAAAAATTACAACTGAGAAAAAGATGGAAAGCACTTTTTCGCATCACACTCACAAAGCACACATCAATTAGGAATAACAAATCCCCTTCGACAAAGAGTGTCCAGAGTCAAAATCTTTTTTTTTACATCAAGAACCAAGAAAAATATGTTCACCTTAGGAATAAGTATCTTATTCCAAAGCTTCTCCCAAAGAGGGTAAGGTTCAAGCTTTACCAGAGAAGTGAAAGGCAAAAGAGATTGAAAAGCAACCATTGGCTCGAGGGTCAAAATCACACGATCAGGCTTCAGGAACCAAGGAACATGAATTCAAGCAAGGAAATTCTAAATAATTGCCAATGAGTGATCCCAACTTTGCAAATCCTTCCAGGAACCATTATGAAGATAATTCGCCACCATATTAGGTCAAAAATTCACTTACAAAAGTCAGCTAAAGGAGGGGCCCATGGCTGAATCAAAAGCAAGCCACCATCACACCACACATATTCCCAAAACAAAATCCTGGTACCATCACCCAATAACCACTTGACACCCTTTGAAATGAGATCCCTATAGGGTACAATATTCTTCCAAAAGCAGGAGCCAATAGGAGTGGATTCAGCTTGGAGAAAGTCCCAAACTCTCCCCACCCTAGAAAGATATTTATTCCTAACCAAAGAAGAGCAATCAACCTCACCATTGAGAAGCCTCTAGGACATACCAAAGGTTAGAAGGGGCCCTTTGTGTTGATTCACTAGTATAGTGAGCATTGAGGCAAAAACTTGTCCAGATAAAAAATGTCAACTTGTGGTTATTGTTTTGTTGTAACATGTCAATTTTGATTTATTATTTATCTTTTTGGGAATATTAACTAGGTAATGCACAAAATAGTTTTAAAATCATGTGTTTGTTTGATATTAGGAGGATACATGACTGAAGGATGATGACAAGAAGGTGAAGGATGAGATAGTTGCTAGTGAGAATGAGGGGATTGAGAATAAGGGCTAGTTTATTTGACTAAAGACTAGGTTAGATTAATATTATTGTTACCTATTTTTTACTCCAAGTTCAAACAAGTAGAGCTGAACGAAGTTCATCATTTATAGGTATAGAAAAGTTTCATATTTTGCTGATTGAGTGTTCATTGATCATCATTGAGATCATCTTACATATGTGTCATAAGTTTATTGTGCAAATGTTCAAAACATAAAATTGAGAAAATTTGCATAGTGATACTTTTATTCATTTTGTAAAATGTTGAATCTCGCACAAGCCATGAGAGTAACTAAGTTTGTTTCTAACAATCAAGAGATGAATACAAAATTTAAATGGACAGACTACACTGCTGAAAATAACATAAGCGTAAAAAAGAGAAGCAATTCATCATTGCCTGTAATGATGAATCAATTTCGTTGGTGCTTCTAGCCGTCGTGCATCCAAGCAGCTGCAGCCTCACTTCATCGCTCTGTGTACCTGCAAAATCATTAAGGAAATGGTATTAGAGTTATACTCTAAGCAATGGCGAATTACTTTTTGCCTTACGCCTATGCTACAGACAGGAATGTAATTTGCATTAAACCGAGCATTCATTAGATAATTGCAAAAAATCAGAGAAGAGGGAATGTAAATCAATGGAAGCTTTCAGCTTCTTATATTTTGCTGACATGTTTGTTTCAATGTGTAGGAACAGGTTTATCATGTTCGAGTTCATTTCATCAAATATGTGGAGTAAAACGGGCTCCCACAAGGGTTGAGCCCAACATATCAAGTTTTCAATTATAGAGCAAGAAAGGACTACTGTACTATAATATCAAATGATAAAAGCAGTCTAAATCAGCATGATAGAACTGATTGAGCAATTATCTTTTGCTCACAAATCAAAGGAACAGTAAAGTAGCATGGCAGTTGAGTATTGATTACATTTATTAGCTCTCGTTTTAGCTCTGTCTCTCATTCACATTCACATTTTGATGAGACATTGAGCTCCTTTTCATTAAAGGATAAACAGAGCATTCAACATTTTATTTTGTTTCTTACAACTTCAAGTGCATGCACAGTTTACAAAAGGCTCAAGATAACAATTTAACTTCAACATTACGAGCAGAATTCTCATGTTTAGCAAAGAATAATGAATGGAAGGAAGCAGTTAAACTGGTTCATACATAGAACAGAGTAAGTGAAAGTATTACATTCATGAACAAGAATGTTGTCCTATAAGCTATAATGATACATATAGTGGGAGCAAAGCATCAGAAGACATCACAATGCGTACTAGAGGTTACTAGCATATTTTGAGATAATGACTATAGATCAGAATTGAATAGTGGGAGATCAGAAAAAATGCAAAGAATTTGGAGCAGCAAAAGAGGTGGTTACTTCTTTTTATCATTCTAGAAGTGTTTCTTACAAAGACAGTCAAAGAATTTCTGCTTCGTAGCAGTCAGAAATAAAAGATAACAGACAAAAAATCCATTTTTATTGTTTCAAAACAACACAATATTATGACTGTCTCAGCTCAGAAAAGCAGTTTTTCAGCTTTCAAATGCAAGCTAGGTACAGGGTTCAAGTTCAAACATCCAGGAAATGTCAGGAGCACACAAATTTCATAATGCCCAGATGGAGGAATATTCAACTTAGTAACAATATTTATCGGCCAAGGCATATGTCATATATTTGTGCTAAAATCTTATAGAGAGCACAAAGGATTTGGGTTTTGGGATTTTATTCATGTCCATGAAAACCATTTAAGCATAAAGGAAAAATCATTGAAGATATTGAGCACGAGGAGTTTTGGTTTATACTCAGATCCAGAAGTCAAGCCCATGGCCTGAAGGAGATTTTTTGCATTTACCCAGACGAGATTTCGAACTAGGAAATACATTTTCTTTGCTATCATGAATATTTGAAGCTTCAAATATAGAAAATACATAAGTCAAACATTATTTACAGTGCCCAGAAGAATGAAAAGTATGATGCGGTCTGGAGAAGCAATTTCACATACCCAGAAGCCAAACATTATTTACAGTGCCTTTCAGGGTTATCAATAACAAAAAACGTTTCAATCTTAGCTTTCTGGAGTAAGAGTTTTTTATAGAGTTTCATTTCATTCTATTGAGAAGAGTGCCAAAGAATATACATCAATATTCTCAAAGAAAATAAAATACTTGAGCTCAGATTTCATGTAGTAGCCATAGAGATGGAAATAAATGAACACACACTTACCCATAAAGGTTGCAGTATAGTTTTCCAAGGAAGCAAGAGTTCAAGCTGGGTTTTTTGCAGTGGTCGGCCTCAGAACAGATAGCAGAGATCAGAAATTTTTCATGCAATGGTGGCCAGAAATTGCTTAAATACCATCATAATACCTTCAAGATATTTACAGAAGAGTTCGTCTTAGAGAGAATCAATAGATCTCAGCCAAAAGATAGTAAAATATGCTCAGATTTCGAGCTCGAACATGAAGTTTTTTCCTCTAAAAACCCTAACCAGCTACGACCAGCTTCTTCAAGAAGTTTCTCTCCAAACAAGTCAAGAGAAATGATAATGAGTTTAGGGTTTGTTAGCTCTTTTTTGTTCATTTGCCCTAAAGTCAACATGGAAGGTTAATTATTGCCTTTGACATAATAATTTTGAATTATTATATGAGGACGGCTTTGTCAAATATTCCAAAAGATGTGCTAATGATATGGTCGAATATGATTGAGTTAATGTGGTCGGCCACTTCTATCAATAAAATGTGGGAATATTTAGAAAATATGCCAAGTATGTATGTATGGCCGTGGGCTTTTCAGTTAAGTTTTTTTTTATTACATTAATATCTGTTATGTGCATTGATCAATAACAGCTAAATTTATTAAATGATTAAATTATAGATCATTTAATTAATTTAGTCACAAATGCAAATAAAAGATATTATAATAGGCAAAGTTAACTGAAGTGAGAGATATTTTTATCATGCACATGATAATAGAGTTGGAGTTTCAGTTCCCATGGGCAGATTGATACAAAATGATGCAGTTTTGCATGCTTTAAGCCACTTTTTCAGGGAGTTGCAGTTCAGTTGGAATAGTGCATGTATCAGTTATGACTTGGCAGTGAGTTGGAGCTTGTTTGGACTTATTTTTGCATGGTTTTGGGCCTCCTTTTCAGAGATATTTTCTTCTGCTCGGACTTGGCTTTGGAATTATCACCCTTTCTTGGAGTTGGACTTTCAGTTCTTTTTGCATGCCTTTTGGAAAGGTTTTTTGTATATATTGAAAAATTTAACTGTTTTTCATTCTAGTTCTTGTTTTCTACCTTTGCTTTCAGCAAAGAAGATCATCTTGTAACTTAGCTTTCAGATTAATATAGCAGTGTTTTTTTTACAGGTTCAAAGTGTGTAATTGCAGAAGATTCCTTTGAGTTTCAGTACTTTAGAGTTTGCCTTCTAGATTTCGAGCATCGTTTTTGTGAAGAATTTGATCAAAGAATTACTGTGTTTCAGTTATGAAACCTCTGAGTTTTTCTGTCTTTTTCACATATCTATATGCAATTTAGTTTAAGATCACTGGTTATGCACTATGCTTATTAATAGGTTAATAAATTTTGTTGTGAAAACCTCGTTTTCCCTCAATATTGCGTTAGATCAAAGCCTCTGTTTAAATAATTAAAGTGATTAAATTATTGAATCAGGTTGTGCAGATTAGAGTTTTTGAGAAATATATTGTGAGTCATAATTGCAAGTCATTATCATTTAGGTGCAATCACCTCTCGTAGCTTTAGAATTTCAATTCAAGCAAGCTTTCTATCTCTTTCCCAGCCAAGTCAGTTAGTTTTTAGGAGGTTTTCATCAGGTAACCAGCCCTCTCTGGAGATTGATTCTTAGTTTTAGGCAACCCACAGGCCTGAGAATCATTCCATGTTTCAACAGATTGCTGAATTTAATTATTTTAGCGTTAGGGTGCAATCTAAATTGACAACAATTACAATTATTTTTTTATTTGTCATTATTTAATTGTTCTACCTAGAATTTATTTTTTGATTAAATATGATGTGTTCATTTTTTGGATTTATTTGTATAGGGCCATCCCCATCATGAAATTAATGGGTGGATAGTAGATTACTATATTTTTGTGAGTATGGTCCATGTAGCATGGTCAAAGGGGTTGAATTTTAATGTTAAATGTGTATAGAATGTTGAAGCATAATATTCATTTTTTATGCCAAATAAATTAGTTGAAAGCGCATGGGAAAATGCTTGTCTCCATCACCTCGTAGCATTAAAAAAAAATCTTTCCCATCAGCTTCACATACTTGTCCAATTACATGCCTTCTTTGTCATTATAGTGTATCCTCAACAAATAGTCAACATTCCTCTACCTATTTTTATCCAATCATAAGTACTTAGAATATTCAATCTAAAGTGTTATGCTTTTTAATAGGACATACCAAAGGTTAGAAGGGGGCCTTTGTGTTGATTCATGAGTATAGTGAGCATTGAGGCCAAAAATTTTCCAATAATAAAATGTCAACTTACGATTATTGTTTTGTTGTAACATGATAATTTTGATGTATTATTTATCTATTTGGGAATATTAATTAGGTAATGCACAAAATAGTTTTGAAATCATATGTTTGTTTGATTGTAGGAGGATACATGACCCAAGGATGATGACAAGAAGGTGAAGGATGAGATAGTTGCTATTAAGAATGTGGAGGTCAACAAGGTTGACAATAATGATGAGGAGGATGAGAATAAAGGCTAGTTTAATGGACTAAAGACTAGGTTAGATTAATATTACAATTATTGTTGTATTTTCCATTATTTAAATATTCCACCTAGATTTCATTTTTTAATTAATTATGTTGTGTTCTTTTTTTAGATTTATTTGTATAGGGTCATCCTCATCATGAAATTAATAGGCGGATAGCAGATTACTATATTTTTGTGAGTATGGTGCATGTAGGTGAAGAGCACACAATCTACTGAGAGGGGGGGTGAATTAGTAGATCCTTAATTAATTAAAGACCTCTTAACTTTAGAACATGAATCTTCACCCCTACTAAATAATATCAAGAGCATATAGCTATAATTATTAGAATATATGGTTTTTTATTGACATGAAGAGCACTCATTCACACAAGAGAACACTAGATATATGTGGAAACCTAAATTGGGAAAAACCACGGTGAGAATAGTTTCTTGGATCTATTGTCCAAATATAATAAGTGATATTACAATTTGAAGTAGGCACCAATCTATCAAAGACATCAATCCTCTATTGAATTTGTAGGCAACAACCTACTAGAGAAACCAATCTAGGCACCATAGTAGTACAATAGGTAGAACATAAATCCTACTAGAATACAGAGATAAAGTTTGTGGATCTTCAATACAACACAAACATGTGCTAGAGTTACTATTGACACTCTTCCATACTAAGAATGATCTCGTGATATTGGTGCTCTCTCTTTTTTCACTATTCTATACTCAAAATCACTTTACTCATATTAATACAACGTACATGAATTTTGCTAGCACAACTTGCATACATACATCCGCACAGTTGAGGAATATACAAGACATTCTTCCAAGTCGGTCAGGGATCCGCAAAGAGCCAGGATGACATAAGGTGGACCTAAATTCAAATTTCATGAAACATGTAACACAATGGTCCAATCATAGAATTCTTGTCATCAAAAGAGCTTGATGTTGTGTGCCACCATAGGAACCTTAAGTAGGTCCTATCCTAACATCACACGTAATATTTGAATCATGCACTCTAGTATTTGTTACCACACATGCCTTGAAATCAAACAAATTGATACATAGGAACAAAGAACCTTCTATCACACAAAACTTCTTGCATATGCTAACCATAAATGTATTTCCAGGGATATTTCTCTGACCAAAAAAATCCTTATATAGACTTTTGGACAACCATAAGCATATTGATTGCATACTTTGCATGGTATAATAAGCATACAATACACACAAACTCCCAAAGTGAAGTCACTCCTCAAAAAAACTTGTGATACATGTTACTTGATATAGAATCTAATTGACAACAAAAATTCTTCATGATTATTACTTCTGAATACATAGCACTTCAATTCAAGGGGATTATAATGATAATTATAGTACTCCTACAATTTCTTTCATCCTTGACAACCTTCACATTTGACAGCCTTGACACCCTTTATTCTTCATTGCTGACAACAAATATTCTTTACCAATTAGCTTTGACATGAATGACAACATGTGTTCAACAATAGCATGGTAAAAGGGGCTAAATTTTAATGTTAAATACGTATAGAATGTTGAAGCACAATATTCCTTTTGTTATGCCAGAAAAACTTGGTTGAAAATGCATAGGAAAATATTTGCCTTCATCCCCTTGTAGCATTAAAAATTATATGAAAAAAAGGTAGAGTAATGTTGAATATTTGTCGAGGACACACTATAATGACAAAGAAGGCATGCAGTTGAACAAGTATGTGAAGCCTATGAGAAAGAATTATCGTAATAACTCCCCAAGAAAGCAAAGAAAGAGGTCAATATTTAAATTTGATCTTATAATAGTCATGAGAAGGGGGAGGAAACAAAGGAGAAATTAAAACAGTTGAAGGAAACAAGTGAATTGGATGGAATGTTAATTTTTAATTGTAGTTTTAAATGAGTTGTTTTATTATCTCATATGAGTGGTTGCATGCATGTGAATTCCATGTAATGTCAATATTTATGCCATCATGTGGCGAATATGAATTCCATGAAACATTGACATTTATGCCATCATAGTCAATGGTGAAGAAGAAAGTGGTGGGCCTCACCAGAGTGGCAAGGATTTAGGAGAGGAAGCTACATATTTTCTTGATATAACCTAAATATTTCTAAATATTGTGCATTTTATCCTTGTGCATTCCAAATTTCTGTTGTATGATGATAACATTCCTCATGAATCACTTTGGAAAAAATGTAGTGGAATGGTTATAAAAGAAATTTTGAGGCATATCCTACATCATTATGATTTGAGCTATTTAAACTATGTTTTTTCATGTACTTTGATTCAATTTTAAAATGAAACACTTTTTGTTATATAAATTAAATATCTTCAAACTTGTCCTACCTTTTGTAAGATAAGAACCTTCAAACTAAGAAATAGCGTTTGTATTCTCCTCAAAATTTAGGCATTGAACTTAATTTAGTGATGTTACAACAAAGGAAGTGGGAGATAGTAATCATGATAGAGGCAGGGATCAAGATTACAATGACCATCCTTTTGGATCAATATTATCTTGAGGCATTTTGATGATTTATTTCAAATTTTATAAAATGACATTTTATTCTTAATTTAATCATTCTTTAACTTATGAACCACTCAAGTGTAGCCATGTGCTCTAGATTATGAGAGGAGAGAGTGTGATGGCAATTCTTTTCTCATTAGAGATCATGTGGACCAATATGACAATGATATCTTGGTGGGAAAACACATTACAATGGATGTGAGTAGACATGTACTTTACCACAACATTCCACTCCCACTAAATTATGTGGAAGGAAATATTTCCAAGTCCATTATTTTGGATAGCAACTTGACTTGTGTTGGTCCATTTGTAAATGCTTTTCTTGATTGTGCAAGTTCGTTTGAGATATGGAACATCTTAGACTTGAAACGTCCACTCTTAGTGATACAACTTTATGATTTATCACTTTTTGTATTTATAATTGTTAAATTTGTTAATTTGACTTACAAACTTATTGCTTTGTATATAATTTTTTGTTTTGATTCAACTTAACAATTTATCAACCTAGCAATTTTTGTGATTTATTTTTATGGGTTTATTTTATGGCCAAGGTGTGAAAACTATAGGCATGTGTGGTAAAAAGGAGATGCTTGCCATCCATGGACTCGATCATCCATCAACCCATGAACCCTCTGAATTACCCCTCCTTCAATACACAAGAACCCAACAAAATTTGTAAAATTTAATGAAAAAATGGTTTTATTTGCACAAAATAAACAATGTAGGAGATGGTGACATGACATATTGTTTTACCTTTTTTAGAATAACATGTTATTGAATATTTTACATGAAGAATTTAATTACTTTCTATATTAGAATAACACATTATCTAATATTTCAATACAAACATATTATTTCTATGTGAAAAAATTAATTACTTTGTAAGTACCTTCCTATGACATTTAGACTTTATTTAATCTATTTAGGGTGTCATCTTATTCATTTAACTAGGATAACAAGCCATCCACTTGATAATATATATTCAATATATATTTGCTCTTTTTAACATGATATTCATAGCTTAAAAATCTTATAGCTACATGCTTTTCATATTGTCTTATGGTGGGTGGGTGTGCAATTAATGCTATTATCATTATGCCTTTGACTATTGCCTGTCTTTTCATTTTATGGTTGTTTCTTAATTATAGACATTCTAACTCAATAGGTATCATATTCTTTATGTGTAGGGGAAATCACTTTTAATACATGTGTACAAGACAATGCAAATTCAAACTTCTATAGTTACCCTTTTCATTTTTTTATTTTTATTATATTATTATTTTATGTCACATTTCATTTTTTATCAATTATCTAAGACATTTATTTAATAATCAATTGATTGATTTAGATATGAAATGAATGTTTTAATGAGGCACAAAAAAATAGTATTATATTTGATATTATGGTAATTCAATAAAAAAATTATCTCTATCAAATAGTGTTTATTTAAAATGATAATTTAAAAAAATATGATAATTGTAAGTATCTATGTATTAGTGAAGGTTTATCGATTAAATGAAACTGATATTATTTCATGAATATGATTTTTTAATAGTGACCCAGACTAACTGTTGTCTATTGATATGAGATGGGTGTAGGATAGTTTTTTCTTTATTGTACATTAATGGAGAGTATCATCTCAGAGATGAAGGAAAATGATGAAATTAATGCAATCAAACCAGGATAATCTAAGAACCCACACACACTTGCACAAGTTTGACAATGAGATATATATTTTAGACATATTATTGGTTTTTCTTAAAGTCGTCACAACATTGGCCTCTTCTTTTGAATGCATTTGCAACATTGAATTTTAAACATGTTTGGTAACATTTTTGTTAAGGAAATTATATTAAATAATTATAGAAAATAAAATAATAATATTTTTTGAAAATAATTTTCAAGTGTGTATTTTCTTTTTGAATTTCATTTTGGTAGAGTCAAAATTTGATTATTTGATTTAAAATATTTATCTATAATTAATAGAAAAAAAAGAATAAAATTATTAGTTCCTACCGGTAGGCAGGTATACTTATGCATTCGCCCGGAATGCATTTAACCGGCAGCATGAACCAATCACATTTCACCATTTAACATATTGCCTATTTTTTGTATAGTTTGAATTTGGAGAGCTATTTTATATATTGGAAAATTAGCATTTATCTATTTTTCTATTCGTCCGAGTAGCTTTATAAATCATTTTTGTTTTTAAAATTCGGGAAAATGCGAACGCATAAATTGATTGAATAAATTTAAGCAAAGGCATAGTTTAAAAGGTGGCAGCTAGAGGTACGTAATCCATGAATGCATATTAAATGCATTAAAATATCAGGAAACAACGAGCGCATAAATTGATTAATTAAAATTAAGCAAAGGCATAGTTTATCAAATTGGCAGGTAGACGTACGCGATGCATGAATAAGAATTAAATGCATTGAATGGCATCTGGCTCGAGGTGAAGGCGGTGGAGTTGCTTCGAGGCCACGCATGGCTAGGGTACTTTGGTCATTTAATATAGAGTTGAGTTACTTGGTATGCATTTCTGTTACTTTGCGTGTGTTGTTTTTGTCTTCTGTAAGCGGTGTTCTGAGGGAGAGTTTTTGCGACTGAGCAGGATATGTTATAGTTGCATAGTCCAGACCCAGAAACAAGTTATTTGAGGTGATAATTTGGTAATTTTGAGAGTTTCGATACATTAAAATGTTGGACAGTGAGAAACGAATCGCTTGAGGTCAGAAGAGGTAAGTTTTCATTTTTTAGTCTATTTGATACAAGAAATGCAAGTAGGGTTTCATAGTGCTTGAAGGCATTTGTATACTTTGATTATAAATTCGTATTTTAAACTACTGTTAGTATTGTTCATTCGAATTTCTTGTTGAAATGCGAAGGTTTCATCTGCGTTTGATAGGAATTATGTAAAAATCCTCTTGTTCATTTTACTTCATGCATGTGAGGCGACAGTGTGTTGCTTTGAGCTTTTCCGTTGTCATCAAAGCATAAAGGATAGAGGGGTTCTGTTAAAAGTCGTGGTTGTTGTCCTCGTAGGCATAAACCCGTATAGTAAACTACTTTTAGTATTATCTATTCGATTTTTTTTGTTGAAATGCAAAGGTTTCATCTGCGTTTGATAGGTATTATGTAGAAATCCTCTTGTTCATTTTGATTCATGCATGTGAGCCCTGTACAGTTTGTATTTCTTTTATTGTTGCAAAGTGGTCCCATAAAGAGGGCTTTGGAACCAAAATTATGTCAACGTGTGCGATAATGAGAGCTTTTCAACAATGAGTCGACAGTATGTTGCTTTGAGCTTTGCCATTGTCATGAAAGCATAAAGGATAGAGGGATTCTGTTAAAAGTCGTGGTTGTTGTCCTCGTAGGCATAAATGCAAACAATGGGAGCATAAAGAATGCAGTAGAAACCTTTTAGGTTTCGGCAAGCATAAAAATTCTGTCAGATGTCGTCGTTACTATTTTTGTATCTTGGGGTTATAAAAAACTATGTCAAAAATGTTGTAGAGTCCAAATTTGCTTTTCACTTTTTATTTTGTTTGATACAAGAAATGCAAGTAGGGTTTCATAGTGCTTTAAGGCAATTGTATACTTTGATTATAAATTTGTATTTTAAACTACTTTTAGTATTGTTTATTCAATTTTTTTGTTGAAATGCAAAGGTTTCATTTGCATTTGATAAGAATTATGTACAAATCCTCTTGTTCATTTTACTTCATGCATGTGAGTCGACAGTGTGTTGCTTTGAGCTTTTTCGTTCTCATCAAAGCAGAAAGGATAGAGGGGTTCTATTAGAAGTTATGGTTGTTGTCCTCGTGGGCATAAAGTCGTACACTAAACTACTTTTAGTATTATCTATTCGAATTTCTTGTTGAGATGTGAAGGTTTCATCTGCATTTGATAGGTATTATGTACAAATCCTCTTCTTCATTTTGCTTCATGCATGTGAGCCCTATAGAGTTTGTGTTTTTTTTTTGTTTGCTGCAAAGTGGTCCTATAAAGAGGCCTTTGGAACCAAAATTATGTCAACGTGTGCAAAAATGAGAGCTTTCGAACAATGAGTCAAGAGTGTGTTGCTTTGAGCTTTTCCGTTGTCATGAAAGCATAAAGGATAGAGGGATTCTGTTAAAAGTTGTGGTTGTTGTCCTTGTAGTCATAAATGCAAACAATTGGAGCATAGAGAATGCAGTAGAAACCTTTTCCCTGGCGGCAAGCATAAAAATTATGTCAGATGTCATTGTTACTGTTTGTGTATCTTGGAGTTATAAAAAACTATACCAGAAATGTTGTCAAATCCAAATTACAATGTTGCCATAGAGCAGTTAAGTAATATTGCTTGATAGAACAGTTTTAGGCTTCATGCAAAAGAGCAGTCAAATTCATTGCTAGAAGATTTGTGGTCCAATAACCTGTCACAATTAGTTTGTGTAGTTAATCTTGTCTGCATTTATACTTGTGTCTCTTGAACCTGGAAAAATGCTCGGTGGTGTTTAAATGGTTTTAGCTATTAGTATCCATGGCAGTAGGAGTAATTTATATTGCTATTCTTTTAGAAAAAAATAAAGACATGGTTTTTGTTTTTTAATGAAAGCTTTTTACATGGTGCAATGCTCTTGGTTGGAAGAAAAGAGGTCGTGTAGCGGTCCAGCTGTGGCAAATCCTTCAAGCAAGTAGTACAAGGTGAGTTTCTAGAATGAACCTTCTCTTTTGTTTACAATTGCATATAGTAGACAAAGAAAAAGGTTAATTCAAGATTCTCACTATATTGATTGTACTTGTAATCATATCGTTGCTTTTTGTTACAAGGACAATCTTTGCAAATGGGTATTGTGAGTGGCATATGCTATATGGTTCATAAAAATTAAGCAGTTGGGGTTCAAAAGTAGATCTTTGTTTCAAAAAATTAACTTTTCCAAATTTTGAGAGTTTGATTCTGAATCCATATGCATACTTTGATTAAAATTATTGCCTAGAGGTGCATAATTCATTAATTCAAAAATCAATGCATTTAATGGCACCTGACTAGAGGCGAGGGTGTTTGGATTGCTAATTAGTCTTTGAATATATAACAATTTAAAGAGATAAATAAGTATAATTATCCTTGGCCACATTTCACATTTTGGCCTTTCATTGTACATCTTAAATGGAAGTTGGGCTTTGCATTGTTGCAATGCATTTGGATACTTTGATTGTGAAATCATAGTTTAGATCATTCTAAGTGTTATCGATTCAAACCTTTCCTTGAAATACCAAGAACTCATCTGAATCTTGGAGGCAACGTACAGCTATCTATAATTATCCTTTGTCACATTTCACATTTTGATCTTTCAATCAAAGTCAATTAACAAAATAGCAGTTAGACCTAAAGAAGATTGAAGGACTATGCTGATAGAAAATGATATTTTGGACAATGGCTAGACAACCTGTTGAAATTGTTGTACAAACTTTAAAGCAAAACGCATTTTCCCTTCTATTTACTTTCATTGTACATCTTAAATGGAACTTGGGTTTCGCATTGTTGCAATGCATTTGGATACTTTGATTGTAAAGTCATAGTTTAGATCATTTTAAGTGTTATTGATTCAAATCTTTCCTTGAGATACAAAGGATTCATCTGAGTCTTGTAGGCAATGTACAACGGTCCTTTAGACAGAGCTTTGGAACCAATGAACTGTCATCAAGGATAGAGGAATACTGTCAAATATTGTGGTTATTGTCCTCATAGGCACACATGCAAAATTTGGAAGCATATAGAGAGCAAGTTAACTCTTCAATAATCCCATGAAACATAGTCTTTATATGCATCCATGCATACAGGTTTGCATGTATATATGTATGCATGTAATTATGTATATATGAATGCATGTATCTGTGTTGCCATGTATGTATGTGTGTATATAACAGAATTACTGTTGCATTTGCTTTAAATGCTTTTTTGTGGATGGCTCCAACTAGCCATCCAGTCATATTGTGATTAAACAATTAAGAATAAGTGCTAAATAATTGAAGTAAAATGACCCAATTCAATTAGCAGATCAATTTTCTTCAGCGCTTTACATGTTAACTAAGAGCTTTGAAGCTCTTGTTGTTCATTGGCAGTCTTTGAAGCTTAAATGTCATAGTATATGTAGCATTTTACCAAATAGCTCTATCATTCATGATCATTTAGGCAAGTTCATATTTCCTTATTCATCCTTGTATTGTCCCATATCTAAATAATTAGGCAATTGCTAGTTAGCCTTTAAGTACCTACCAATTCAAAGAAATAAATGATTGCAAATAGCTTTGTGTGCATTTGAACTATTAATCAAAGGCAACTAACAAACTAGCCCTAGAAAACCATGTTTGTCTAAAAGTGTTGAATACCATGTATTTGTGCATGGGTGTATATGAATACTATGAGTTGTGATTTGTACCATTGTGTAGCGCTTACTATTACTTGTACAACCAAGCGATATGCAAGTTGTATTCATAGTTCATAGCATCCAAATACATTCAAGGGCAGATACAAATCAAGGTTGTTAGTATCCTGATAAGAAAGATGATGAGATACATCCAATTAATGTATGTCACAACATCTTATAAACAATAATTCCCATCAAACGCAAATGAAACCTTCGCAATTCAACAAATTTTTTTTGAATAAACAATACTAAAAGTAGTTTAAAATACGAATTTATTATCAAAGTATACAATTGCCTTAGAGCACTATGAAACCCTACTTGGATTTCTTGTATCGGACAGACTAAAAATCAAGAAGCAATATTGCTTAACTGCTCTATGGCAACATTGTAATTTGGATCCTACAACATTTCTTGACATAGTTTTTTATAACCCCGAGACATAAAAATAGTAACGACTACATCTAACAGAACTTTTATGCTTGCTGGCAGGGAAAAGGTTTCTACTGTATTCTTTATGTTCCCATTGTTTGCATTTATGCCTATGAGGACAACAACCATGACTTTTAACACAATCCCTCTATCCTTTATGCTTTCATGACAACGGAAAAGCTCAAAGCAACGCACTATTGACTGATTGTTGAAAAGCTCTCATTATCGCACATGTTGACATAATTTTGGTTCCAAAGACGTCTTTATGGGAACACTTCGCAACAATTAGGAAAATACAAAGTCTAGAGGGCTCATATGCATGAAGTAAAATGAACAAGAGGATTTCTGCATAATACCTATCAAACGCAGATGAAACCTTTGCATTTCAACAAGAAATTTGAATAGATAATACTAAAAGCAGTTTAATTTACGGATTTATGCCTACGAGGACAGCAACCATGACTTTTTAACAGAACCCCTCTATCCTTTGTGCTTTGATGACAATGGAATAGCTAAAAGCAACACACTGTTGGCTCGCATGCATGAAGTAAAAAAGTAGTTTAAAATACGAGTCTATGCCTATGAGAACAACAACCACAACTTTAAATAGAACTCCTCTACCCTTTATGTTTTGATGACAATGGAAAAGCTCAAAGCAATACCCTGTTTACTCGTAGTTCAAGCGCTATTATTATTGCATGTGTTTAGATGATTTTGGTTCCAAAGCCCTCTTTATGGGACCATTTTGCAACAGTCAATAATATATAGACTTTGTAGGGCTCATATGCATGAATTAAAATGGACAAGAGGATTTCTACATAATGCCTATCAAATGCAGATGAAACCTTTGCATTTCAACAAGAAGCTCGAATAAATAATACTAAAAGTGGCTTCAAATATGAATTTATAATCATAGTATAACAATGTCTTAAAGAACTATGAAACCCTGCTTGCATTGTTGTTTGCATGTGCCTGGTTTAAACATTTAATTATTGGTTCTTGATAATGGAATGAAATGAACTTGGACAAATGGAAATAGAATGACCCCATGGAATTGGAACATCAGTGTTTGTATGCCCTTACCATGATAGCAAATTTGCATGCATGAGACTTATGTGAATCTTAAATGTCATAGTGTATGGGTGCATGTATCAAGTAGCTTGGTTCCAAGTCTTGACTCTGCAGCAACAACATCTCCTGTAACTACACAGATCTGTAGAATAACAAAAAAATGAAACGCTCAAAGTAATCGCAATTCATATCTAGTCACTAAAATCTATATTACATGATAAACAAGCAAGAACCTTTGAGTAGATGAAGGTCATGAACATTGAACCAATAGTAGGATAGTCACCACAACATTTAAGTTAACCCATGGTCTAGACTCCCTTTTCCATTATCAATTTTGTTCCCAATTTCATCCATGAAGAACTTTTTCAACTTCTAGATCCTGCTATTAGCCATCGCTTTGAACCATGGTTTCCATTTCTTTCATCAATGGATTCCATATCTTTGATCCATGAAGAAATTCTTTAGCTTGTGCTTCCATGTATTCCATATCTTTGAGGATATTCTTCATTGATGAAATTGGGAATACAATTGATAATGGAAAAGAGAGTGTTGAGCATAGTTTGAAAGTTGGTGGCTAGAGGTACATAATCCATGAATACAGATTAAATGCATTAAAATATCAGGAAAATGTGAGTGTCATGCATAAATGCATTAAATGACATCTGGCTGGAGGTGAGTGCGCTGGAGTGGCTTGGTGAACATGCATGGACAGGATACTTCAGTCATTTAATATAGAGTTAAGTTACTTGCTATGCATCTTTATTACTTTGTGTGTGTTGTTTTTGTGTTCTGTAAGCCTGTGTTATGAAAACCTAGAATTTGCAGTTGCTTTGAGCTTTCTTGCTATGATGAAAGCATACAGGAAAAAGGAAATTTGTGACCTGTTATAGTTAATGTCCTCCTAGGCACATATGCAAAATATGGAAACATATAGAATTTGGCATGAACAATGTTGGAGGAATCACATGAACAATAGAACTATTCAACACTGAACTCTATGCTTGTAATAATTACTGGAAATGCTGTAAATGCCATAGATGAAATAATATGAATAAAATTCTAGTTTCTGGTTTTCTTGAAATGCAATGAAAAAATTGCTATAAAGCCATAAGACAAGGTTGTGTAACATATTGCCATTCCTGTATCTAATTTCTTTGGACACAAATGCTTGACACACTTGATTGCAATAGTAACGTGTCTACGAAAGTAGGACAATAGAGATCATAACTCAGTAGTTTTTAGTGTGAGTGTATATGTATCCTGACACATATAAGCTTGATCTGGCATTCATGAATACAATTGCTATATACAGTGAAATAGATAATTAGTATTACTATATGCAATAGCCATATAACATAATAAATTGGTACAAGGCTAGAGTGACAGATCCATAAGTAAATGGACGCATGTATATGCAATTGCATACAGGGATACGTACAGGCTTAGATGTATACATGGCCACATGAAAATGTGCATATGTGCATATGGACATAGAGGCATATATACATGTAAATATGCATGCATGCAGCGTAAGCAACATATGGATTTGTGTATACAGGAGTGTGCACCATACATTAGAATGCATGATGGAAAAGTCACTATAAAGTACAATGCATTAAAGCAGGCGCAAGACTTGGTTACAGTAATAGCATAAAAACGATAAAAGCTAAACAAAAATAACCATTTATTGTCTCAAGTAACTTGTTAATGGGTATAGATCCAGATCTTTACAGTAATAGCATAAAAATGATAAAAGCTAAACGAAAATAACCATTTATTGTCTCAAGTAACTTGTTATTGATCCAGATCTTTCCTTGAAATACAAAGGATCCATCTGAGTCTTGTAGGCAATGTACAACTGTCCTATAAAGAGAGCTTTGGAACCATTGAACTATCATCAAGGATAGAGGAATACTATCAAATATTATGGTTATTGTCCTCATAGGAACATGTGCAAAATATGGAAGCATATAGAAAGCAAGTTAACTCTTCAATAATCCCATGAAACATAGTCTTTGTATGCATCCATGCATACAGGTTTGCATGTATATTACAAGCATCTTGCACTTGACTCATGCAAATTAAGTCAATTCTATCATTAATCATAGTGATAGCAAACAAATGCTTGTTAGATGATCTCATTGTTTAAACCCTTCTTGCATTTTCTGGTTACATGTCCCTAGTTTAAACATTTAATTATTGGTTCTTGATAATGGAATGAAATGAACTTGGACAAATGGAAATAAAATGGTCCCATGGAATTGGAACATCTATGTTTACATGGCTTTACCATGATAACAGATTTGTGTGCATGAGACTTATTTGAAACTCAAATGTCATGCTCAATGTGGCATTTCTTGTATGAAATAGACTTTAAAATGAAAAGTTACCTCTTCTGACCTCACTGTCTAGCGTTTTATTGTAATGACACTCTGGAAATTACCAAATTATCACCTCAAATAACTTGTTTCTGGGTCTGGACTCTACAACTATAACATATTCTACTCAGTTGCTAGAACTCTCCCTCAGAACACCGCTTACAGAAGACAAAAACAACACATGCAAAGTAATAGAAATGCATACCAAGTAACTTAACTCTATATTAAATGACCAAAGTACCCTGGCCACGCGTGGCCTCCAAACCATCCCAGCGCCTTCAACTCGAGCCACATGCCATTCAATGCATTTAATTTTTATTCATACATTATGTACGTCTACCCGCCACCTTGATAAACTATGCCTTTGCTTAATTTTAATTAATCAATTTTTGCGCTCGCAGTTTCCTGATATTTTAATGCATTTAATCTGCATTCATGGATAACGTACCTTTAGCCGCCACCTTTTAAACTATGCCTTTGCTTAAATTTATTTAATCAATTTATGCGTTCGCATTTTCCTGAATTTCTTAAAATGAATATGATTTTTAAAGCTACTCGGACGAATAGAAAAATAGATAAATGCTAATTTTCCAATATATAAAATAGCTCTCCAAATTCGAACTATACAAAAAAATTAAGTAATATGTTAAATCGCGAAATGTGATTGGTCAATGCTCGCAGTTAAATGCATTCCAGGCAGTTAAATCAATCTAATTGGCATAGGACAAGGTTGTGTAACATATTGCCATTTATTTAATTTCTTTGGACACAAATGCTTTACACATTTGATTGCAATAGTAATGTGTCTACGAAAATGGGACAATAGAGATCATAATTCAGTAGTTTTTAGCATGACTGTATATGTATCCTGATACATATAAGCTCGACCTGGCATTTAC
>VDFB02086081.1:356077888-356260153 GCA_007258455.2 Sequoia sempervirens | reverse complement strand
CTGCTCAAGCTGCGTTGCCTTTCAATCAAGGCACGTCTACGAGTATAATACCTGTATGTATCAAATTCTTCTGGTTGCATGTGATGGCTAAACCCTCAGGATGGCAGGATTTAGCTCTGATACCACTGTAGAAACCCTAGTTTCCCCCAAATCTCCGTTTCTGACTGTTTTTAGGTTTTTCTGATGGTTTTTGGTTTTTTTGCAATTTTTGAGTTTTCAATGCAATAAATGAAAGGTACGGCTCTTCTTGAAAATAATAATAAATTCCTTAAAAATTCTAGATGAACAACAAGTATGGAAAATGCAAGCTAGAATGAGGGCGTCTCTTTTACTTGCTCAACTGGAAACAATACAATAAGATTTTGAAGCATGCAAAGTAAAAAGAATGATTTTTTATTGAGAAAACCTGGTAATTTCTGTCACAGCTGAAAGGTACAAATCTGGTACGGCTGGTACAATAAATGCACTTCTCCCTCTGAATGATGACCTCTGATGATGCCCAATTAGTAGGCGCCTGCACTGGAGAAGATAGGAAGCCAAGGAAAGAGGCGTTTCTTCTTTCAAGCAAAAGACGACTCAAGACCAGATAGTACGGCCTGGTACATGTACGGCCAGGTACAGCAGCGTTTATTATTTGTACGGCCTCCTCAATTAATGTCTTAGTCTCTGGTATGGTGCGCCCAGGTTGATAGATGATCTCTGAATGAAAGAATATGACTGAAGCTCTGCAAATGAATTTACTCTGAAGATCAATGATTTCCTCTGTGTGAGAAAACCTCTGCTGGCAATAGATCAAGTGATATTTCACACTCTCTGAATTGCTTTCCGCTGGAGATGGCTCGTTCCCCAAGGAAGTCGAGTTCAAACCCTAAAGTCTGTGCTCAGATCAATTTGATCAGTTCTCAAAATCCAATAGTCACATAATGGCTCAAAACCCAAGGCAAAATCCTCTTTATGCTGAAAAGTGCGATTTCCTTAAGAATAGGGTTTTAATGAAATATTCATATTTTAATATTTCAATAGTCTCAGCTGAATATTTTAATTTAAATCAAACGTCAATTTTGGCCCCTTCAATGATGGCGCACCCCTCAAGGCAAATCACTTAAGTTATAATATAACATTATAACTTTATATTATAAATCATTAAATAACTAATATTTAATCAATACAATTAAATATTAATATCTTCCTCGTTACTCATCTGATTCCTGATCCGTCTGATGCTGACGAACTCTGAAGTGATTTCGGATACAGCCACAGCCATACTGCTAAAAATAGCAGGGGTCCCACACTGCCTGCCAGGAACTGCTAAAAATAGCAATTCTGTAAAATGTTCCCGATTGAGCCAAAACGAAAGACTGCTGATCAATCTCTGCTAACTGAAGCTGAGCCAAGCTCCGAAGTGACCCTCTATCCAGTCTATCAGCCTACGAGGGTCGTGTGATAGGCCAATCCTGTACTCTGAGAGATGTCACTGAGAAGGGGACATGACAATGTCAAAGCTAATAATTACAGTGATTCTCTCATGCTATTATTTGTTTACTTTTCTAGGTGGGGACACCTGGCCATCCCCAGCCATTTCCTACATGATTTCAAAACATTCCTACCAAAGTTTGGGGTTGGGGGATGGCCCAAAGATGTTTCTAAGGCATCCCTACATCACCAATGGCCCAACGTCCCAGGTACAGAGACACCCAAAAAGTGTCGGGGATGCATCCCTTGGTATCATAGTTTTATTTATCAGCATTATGATGAGTTGAGAAAATTAGCAATGAAACCAGCCAATTATTTCAAAACAAATGATGAGTATACAAAACGAAGAGTAAAAGTAAGCATAGCTTGCATATAACCATAAGGAAAGAATTTACTGCTTAAAAAGTGACAGATACTGGAAATCAAAGAATCTCAACAGAGTATATAAGTTTCAGCAGTAACCTCTATATTGACATTAAAATAGATACTCTTCTAGATTTGAGAGAAGATGTGTCCATCATCAAAATTTGTGACCCGTTATGCTAACAAAAAGTTTGTTTATTAGACTGCAAGTGCAAACCAGGTATTTCAGGAAGCAACAGCATACATCACATCCATGGTTGTATCCCTGAATTGTTTCTGAGATGGATATCAGTAAATAACAGGAAGATAGACTCTAAATCTTCACAAATATATAATTATCAGTAATGTTAATGGTCTGATAATCCTCCAGTCAGTAGCCCAGAATTAGCATACAATCAAGGTAAGAAATCACTATAAGAATGAAGTTTGTAATATGAAGATCTTATATTAAGGCTTCACAGTTCACACATCCACTTTGATCTTGTATTAATGCTTCATACGTCAACTTCATAAAGAAACTTAGCTTTTACTTTGACTTCACATATTGGGAGCTTGAGGTTTTCACATAAGCAAATGTTTTAAAATTAGAAGAGTGTTTACAAATCAAGCAAAAAAAAGAGAAATGCAACACCTACTTCAAGATTGTGAATGGCCTTGCTGGCCTTCCAACTTTTCATGTACCATTTTTTTGCCTTATCAAACTTGCGGAGATTATAGTAAGCCTCGCCAATATCTAGGAATGCATCGCATAGTTTCTCCATGTCCCTTAGCCCTTTCACCACATTTTTTGCTTTTTTGGCATATTCAAGGTACTAACACAGAAGCAATAAGATACTATCAATCCATGCTGCTAGTAAAAGGAGAAATATGAGAATAGACTAAAATTGGACAAAACAATTACATCATAATATTTTGCCCAACATCATCAAACTGTAATTTGAAAAGTGTGTCACAGTACACCCCATGAACCAGAAGTGAAAAATCAGACAAACAACAGACATACCTTGGGCCATGCTTCAATATTTATTGCAAGCTCAATTAATCGTTTCAGAAATTTGTGTAGTTGAATTTGATGCCTTCTCTGAGATACAGTGCCAAATGCTAGGCCAGCATTACGAGCAAGCTTTTTCAGCCGCTGCTCTTCTTGAACCAGTTCACTCATTATCTTCTGAGCTTCTTCAGTGCTTTCAATATTCACTCTAACACTTTTCACCAGGGCATCTTCATCCTCCAATTTACTTGCAATCCTAAGAGCTCTTTTATAGCATAAAAGGGCATCATCATATTTATGCAATTTATAATGAATTAAACCAAGGTTGATCAGACCATTGGCCTCCCCTTGAGGATGGGGAATATTTTGACATATTTGGATATCAATATTAATATGTTCCTTCGCCTTTTCCCACTCTTTTAACTCAATGTAAATTCGACCTAGATTATGATGAAGCCTTGTCCTCCCATCATCATTGTCCGCAACCTCTTCATCATCACAAATCCGTAAACCATCTTGCAAAACCCTTTCTGCCTCAATGTAATCTTCCAAATAAATTTTAAGCAAACCCATATTATTATATGCATCCACAAGCTCCTTAACAAAGGACGGGGAATTTCTATTCGGGGGATTCTCCTTCAAAGTGCGAGCTAATTCCAGTGACATCTTCACATATTTCTTTGCCTTTTTGAGTGCAAAGTAATTATCTTCATTGTCTTCATAAATATCAAAGTAAGTCCTACCAAGCTGTGTGCTAGCCCGCTGCTGCTCCACAAGATCATCCACCTTTTGAGCAAATTGCAGATGTTTTTTCTGCATAAGTGCATACCAATGATTCTGTTAAACATTCAGTATTAAAAAGCAGGAAGAAAGAAGGGAGAAAGGAGCAAAGAATTTTACAATAGTCATATCAATACCTTCCGTACAGAAAATATAATCTACATATTTGCACAGCAGTACTTCATGAAATATTAAAAATAAAATACAGGAGTGAATCGTATGGCTGTTGTGCAATCTTGGGCAGATGAAATTTACCCTTTTTCTGCATATTTGGTTATCAAGTACACAGTAAAACATTCATATTAAAAAGGGCGAAAAAAGGGTATAAACATTTTATGTAACAATATCAATTGCTTTCAATAAGATTTTTTCCTACACAATTGCACCCATCACTTTATAAAAGGTTCAAAACTAAAACAGGAGAGAGTGGAATATGAATACCATGCAATAGTAAAATATTCAAACCACCTTCTATGATTCTATTCTGCCTGTGATGCATCCCATCCATACAACATGGAAATAAAAGGAATGATCTGGGATCAAATATTTCTTAGACACGGCATCTAAGCTGAAAGGAATTCCATATCTTGTGTAACTCTCAAGAAGTTTCCTAACCGAAGAAAAATGCCTATAATGCAATCAATAATATAAACTAATCCAACAACCAACTCACAATGTCCTCCACATTAAGTGATGCGAGTGTTAATGCAGCATGGTGGATAAGAAGAAGGAAGGAGTTGACTTTCTAGAAAGTCTTGACCTCTAAAGTGGACTACCATAATAAAAGGGTAGATGTCCCTTGATGCATTCAGTCAAACAGTTCACATGCCTTGCCTGTGCTTCCACATTTTGCAGACCACAATGGGCCAAAGCCATGGCATAAATAAATTTATAAAAAAAATTGGAAAAAAATTAAAAGTTTAGGTCCCTTAATGCATTCAGTTAAACAGTTCAACATGCCTTGCCTGTGCTTCCACATTTTCATGCATTCAGTCAAACAGTTCACATACCTTGCATGTGCTTCCACATTTTGTAGACCACCCTTGATGCATTCAGTCAATAGTTCTGTTGGCGTTTAAATTCGCACCTCTGGAATGTGGATTTGAAACGAACAGCTATGCACAGTAAAACTGCTCTTCAAATTAGGAGGGGAAGCTCCCTCTTGTTGATGGTATGAAAGAAAGTAAATTAAAACTAATTCACCTATCTTTTTGTTTCAGCTAGAGCACAAGGTTTATAAAACACAAACACCACAGCTGAGATTTTTTGATTTAGAACTTCAACTACGACTAACTTACGCTAAAGACGTTTCTAGTTTCTCAAATAATATGCAGGGCAAGAGAATTAGAAATGAACAAAGTTTGATTCTTTGACAAAGTGCTTAAATAAACTCTTTCCCAACATACATCTACTTACTTTCAATGTAGGCTGAAATTAAGATCACAAAGCATAACACAATAAACGTACTTAGACAAACTCTCCTCTCAACATACATCTACTAACTTTCAATGTAAAGCTGAAATTTAAGATCATGTAAGCATAACACAATAGACGGAAACTTGAGACATTATATCGAGGCAAATAGGCTCAAGACTCTATTTCTCAAACTTTTGGAACAAAGATTACACTAAACCCATGCATGGAACAAGAAATTGCAGCTAAAGAGGCTTGCAATTTTGTTCTTACACAAAGAGAACAGCAATTACAACAACTTCTTGTTGGCTAAAAGAGACTCAACAATTCACTATCATAAAACAATTGAACAACACTGAATAACAAATAGAAGGCATTATAGGCTCAACATTTTGTTATCACTAGCATGGTTAAAGAAACCTAATGAGCAAAGGCTCTTATTTAGAGGCAAGCAGAGGAGTAGAGAACCCTAAAATCTCCTTGCTTTTGCAATCCAGGGCTTGCTCAACAAGCAAGCTTTATTTCTAAATCTAGAAAGAAGATAACATCTAACACCTAAGAAAGCAGAAAAAGCAAGAAATGCCAACTATTACAATCTATCTTCTTTCTCTTCTTAAAAGAATGGATAAGAATTGTTCTAAGAATAGAAAGAAAGTTGGAAGAAAGCTTCTAGAAGAAAGCAACTTTAGATTTCAATTACATCTGCTAGAAAGCTGAAAATTGTGTCCCGATTCGATGCATCTATACCATCAATAGCAAAGTTGTGCTTTTCTAAGATATCCTCTCCATCTGCAATTGATCTCAGGAAATCCTTGATCCCATTGGCTGCTTTCTCAAACTTTGTTGACATCATGGAAATGTGACTCACGCAATCATCACTGCTGCAAACAACACTCTGAAATTGATTTTCCACTTCATCAAGTCTGATATAGGAGCCATCATCATGATGACACCGAGCTGGAATCTTTGTGATAAACTTGTTTACGAACAAGAAAGCCTCAACTACCCTTTGCATGTATGCAATGAACTCCTTAGCTATCCTCTCATAAGTCTTCACCTTGAAGACATGACGCTCTTTCCATGCAAGAATCTGCCTCTTGTGTTCTCTTGAGGTTGTAGCACCATAGGCTGATTTCATGCCTAGGCTTTACCTCTGCCATTGACTGTTCAAACCCTTGAAAGCCTTGTCGTAAGTCATGGGCGTTGTCTCTCAACTGAAACATTTGTGCCAAAATTTCCTTCCCTCTTATGATGAAATTCTCAATCCATTACTGAGTTTGTTTTCCGTATATCACCAGCTGCCTCAACTGATGATGATCAGCTGGTGTCTCTAAAACCTGGGGCAGCAACCAAGTGGCCTGTGAAGTACACTAGACCAGGTTTGAAATGAAGAGCCTAAGTTGTTGTATTTCAGCCTTGAGGGCTGCTTTGTCTTCTCCATCCTTGAGCACTCTTTCCTAAAGGCTTTCAGATACAACTCTAAATAAACTGGCGTCTGCATGCATGGTGTTCTTGCCGAGATTAGCCTTGACCATCACGAAGTCATCCATATCAACTTCATCTTTGTTCTTGTCTTCAAGGGGGGTGTAGCAGTCTCCATAATCATCTCACCATCAGGATATCTCTCAAAGTGAACTTGCCTCTTTGCTTTCTTCTTAGGCAGTTCCTGATAGATGTTATCAAGGTCATCAAAATTTACCTGATATGAAGGTCTTCTTCTTACCCTTCCCAAGGATCTCTCAAGCCAAGACACAGAAGTATCTTTACTAACTTCTTTGGGAGGTACAATTGCAACCTCTTCATCATCTTCAATATCTAGGTCAATGTGGATTGGTGAAGACCCTGTCAATGGTATAGAATCACATATTAAGGGTACTTCTTCTGATTCCTTCTGAGGTATGGGCTCTTCTAGAGGAGCTTCTGCTTCAGCTTTCGGCTACTCCTGTACAACTATGCTTGAGAAATCTAATCTTCTTACATTTTTAGTTGACCTACTACCCTTTGCATTTTCTTGAGACTAACTAACACTCTTCCCTTTTGACTGTGCTTTGGAAGAAGAGGGAAGTGATGGTCGTGTCCTTGACGGCCCTGTTGCTAGAATGAAGTTTTTCCTTTTGAGGACAAGGAAAACTTTGCTATACTCGAGGACTTGTCTCATCCTTTCTTCAATTGAGAGGGATTCCTTATTTGCCCAATTGACTTGAGGAAGGGGCTGATCTTCAATTCTCTTTTGAGCATACATCAAGAGAAGCACATCCTCATCCTCATCAAATAACCCCTCAATATCTTCTAATAAGCAGTCTTTCATCTAGTGAAGAGTGAGTCTGTTGTAACTATGCCTCCTCACCTCAAACTCATCTCTGCAATTGGCCCAAAAATCTTCAAGAGAGGATATATGAGCATAGTTTCTCTCAAGTCGAGCAACGTAGACGCCATGAAGATCATATGATCGTCTCTCGCTGTAAGGCTTAAGACCGAGTTTGTCTAACTCATCTCCCATGGTTTTAGCATCTGCTGTTGTTCTGCATGTATAGATTCCCAGTCCCAATGGAAAATTGAGAGCGGGTTTTTTTCTATTCCTCAAGAATGCGTGGACATCATGTGCCTGCCTTAAGAACTCCATGAAGATAACTTCATCTGATGGGTACCTTGGTAGCATGAGTGGGGCGCCTGAAAAGCCATAGACTCTGAGATAGGTGAAAGTAGGAAACTGTATGAACCAATCTACCCACTCCGCCATCACTACCCTGGCAGTTGAAGAGATATGGACGTGCAATTCATTGTTCAGGTCCCGCACTGTGTACATTAGGAAAGCCTCATTCACCCTCTTGTAGTGATGCAGTGACTTTGTGAATTCTAACTAAGGATAGTAGTTGTAGATATGTTGTACGCTCAGAGACCCCTCAGTGTCCAACCCTCTGAATTGACCTTGATAGGCCACTAAGAAGACTAGGTAAGAAACCATATGGAACTCATGTATCTGGAAGTATTTTGTTATCTACTGATGGAGGTTGTCAATGATCAAGGTGGCCCAATCATAGAACTCAGTCTTCTTCATGATACAAGGTATAGCGTAGAACATCCAAGGCTGAAACTTGGTAGCATCTTCTTGTCCAATTACCCTATTGAGCAAGGTGATTATGGTAGCAATCTCATCTTTGAACTCCCCTCGCCTGATATTCTTAGGCAAAGTCTTATGTTTCTCCTTCATCCACCATTGAGCAATCTTCTTACTGTACTTGTCCTTGTGCATTTCCCACATCCTCTCACATTCGCCCTTTGAGATAGTGACACTTTTAGGCCAAGGGGGAATTGAGAAGCATTTCTCAATCATGTCAGGTTTCACACTGCAGATCAATCTAACATCAACTGACTGAATCTCCCATGTAGCCGGATTGTAATGCTTGATGCAAGCGATTACAAACTCGAGACTCTGAACTGAAATAGGAATAGACGCTGCTGCGAGGAGCCTAGAGTGTCCCAAGTTTCTGATGGTAGTGTTGCCTGCGCTCCCCAAAGCGTGTAGATCAAAACACCGGCTTGATGTGATGCAAGTCCGTCTCAACTGTTTGATGAAATCGTGGTAGAGAGATGATTTGGTCTGGAAAGCATTAGGAGTGTATTCCATTCTAAAAACCTTGAAGAATGACTGTAAACTCACCTTGGCTTAGACAAGTTTTGAGCAATTTACTATTTTTAGAATGCTGATTTTTTTTCTTCAAACAAACAATTTTTTTTGAAATTTTTTCTGAGATATAGGTTTTGCTCATAATTTCGTTGCAAGACAACCCAGATCGCTCATTTTTGAAAATTTTGAATGTAAATTGAAAAAGCAACAAACCCTAATTTCTTCAATTTTTCACTAAAAAAGCTGGCACTTGGGTTTTGTTCAAAATACAATTAGAGATGAACCCAGTTGATCAGATTTGAAAAACATTAATGGCTAATGGAAAAAATAGCAAACCCTAATATTTGAAATTTGCTTGAAAAAAGCTGAGATATGGGTTGTCTTCAAAAGACTGTTTTGAGAGGACCTAGATGATCAAAACTTGAAAATACTGAGGATTTCACTGACATGCAAATAAAAAGCAGCTGCTGCAACTTGATGAATTTCTTGAAAAATTCTTTAGAAGAATGAGTTGAACAGACCTAGATGGCTGAAAATTAAAAATCTTGACCTTCTTTGAAAAATTTGATCTTTTGGATGAAGAAAAAGCATAAAAAAGCAAGGTCTTATGTTGCTGGTCTGAAAAATATTTTTGAAAATCAGCAACTCTAAGCTTTTGAATCTTGAAAAATTTCTTCAAACTTGCTGCTCCACTCTTCTCCTTGGGACGCCACCTACAATAATGATGAGTTTTGAATGAAAGAGATGTCTTAAATAGACTTAGGGTTTGAAATAGGTTTGTTTTCTTTTGCTTTAATCCTCAAAACCCTAAAATCAGCTTATTCAATGAATTTGGACATTCATCTTTCATCATGCAACTTCGAAAATCTTGAAAATTTGGCTAAGGCAAGCAAACTTGGGCACCCTTCTTGGCTAGAGGCACCAACTTCCTCCAGACTTAGCCATTTTTTGGAGTTTTTCAATTTTTCACTACTTTGACCCCCTACTTTGACTTTGATCTCCGACGTCTAGATTGATCCGACGAGCTAGTTGGATGATTCATCGCGTAGCCTAACTAATTCTAAGAAGATCACCTTGGAGGCACTTCTAGCTAAAAACTTCATTTTGGCCTTCAAATTCATGGGAGCCTATTTCCTCCAGGGGCGCCCATTTTGTCCAGAGTTAGCCATTTTTATAATTTTCAAGTTCTTCCTTCTCCTTCTGATCTTCTAATGAATTCTTGATTCTGGGGTTGCGCTGATCCGACTGACTAGCTAGCAGCTTCATTGTATAGCTCAACTAAAACCGACGAGGTGATCTAAGATGTTGTATCTGCAAATTCTATCATTTAGAGCTCCAAAACCTTGGGCCCCCTTTCTCTCCAGGGGCGCCCAACTTGACCATACTTAGAAAATTTTCTTGTTTCTTCATTAACTCCTCTTCTACAGATGATCCTATCAGATCAGGAGTTCTAGGCGCCAGATTGACTGATGGCTGGGCTTGTCGCGAAGCTAAGAAGATTCCAATAGGGATCTTCTAGGAGCTACTTCATCAAAAAGTTAAATTTGATGCTCCAAAAGCTTGGGCACCCCTGGCAAGCCGGGGCGCCCAACCTCACTAGAGTTAGCCAATTTTTCTATTTTTTCTTCTTGCTCTTGACTCTAGCTCTTGTCGGAACCTTTGTTCTACCTACTGCATCTGGCGACACCCAACTCCGTTTGACGTGTTGGAGATCTTGTTGAAACCCTGATCAAATCTGACGAAGTCATGTTGGGGTCTTCACTGGCAAATTCATCTGTTTAAGCCCTCAAAATCTTGGGCGTCTTTCTCCTTCAGGGGCGCCCATTTGTTCCAAACTTGGAATATTTTCTGCTTGATTTCATCTTCAGACTTGAATCTTCATTTTGTACCTTCAGCTTTGATCTAGATTTGTCAGATATTGACCAATCTAATGCTCAGACGAAGAAACCCGTTGTGAAGCTGATTGGATTCAAAAGAGATTGAGCTCATCCACAAACCCTAACTATTGGATTTTACCTTCCAAAAAGCTAGGCACCTAGGGCGCCCAAAATTCCCAGACGACATTTTTCTAGTATTTTCATGATTTCCATTTTGTGTTCTTATTGAAACCTCTCTATTTGACCTCAAATTCCGGGTGACTAGATGATTTGATGACTACACCGCCAGACTTGCTACAGAGCTTGGAGGAAACTAAACAATTTTGTTTGGAGGCTCAAACCCTAATTTCATCATTTGATGCCCTAAAAAGATGGGCACCTATTCTCTCCTAGGGTGCCCATGTCAAGCAAACTTAGTCAATTTTAGGCAGATTTCACCTTCTTTCCTCGTTCTTTGTGCATGCTCACCAACTCAACTTCTGCTCAATGTTTGTGTTGAATCTGACGCCTGGTAGCTAAATGACCTCCATTGATGACTTTGAAATTCCCGAAATGCTTTCTGAAAAAGCAGAATAGGCCCACTAGGGCAAAATTGATCTTTTCTTGTTTCTGACTACACCAGCCTAATATGGAAATATTTTGAGCCAATCAAAACCAGTTTGAACCTTGACGGACCAACTTTCTATTTTTAGAAAATTTTGTCAATATCTATTTCAAAAGAAACCCAAAAAAGTTACTATTTTTAGAAAATTTATAAAACTAGCAGTTTTCCTAAAAAGTAGGGATGAAAAACTGAGACCTAGGTTTTGTAGATTAGGTCACTCTAAGCAGACCCAGATCATCAGATTTTGGAAATTTTACATTTTTACCCCTCATGCAAGATATGCAAACCCAAATTTTGACCATTTTGACAGTTTTGTCAAGGTTTTTACTTATTTCTTCAAAATGTCTAAGTGTAGCAAAAATTTTAATTTTGGGGTACAACAAGTTCACATGCCTTGCCTGTGCTTCCATATTTTGCATAACTTGCAATATTGCAATCCATGAGACCACATTTCTTTCAACTTTCAAGTTTCTAAGTTTTAGTTTATAGGTCTGAATTTTATTTTTCATCTTAGATTTGATTATTTTTTATTTATTAACATTGTTTTTGCAGCATCATCATCATAATGAGTTCACACAATAGAAGTGATGATGAACCAGAAATTCAAAGTGCAAATGATTCATCAGATAATCCTGACTTTCAAATAGGAGGGGAGGCCGAGGGTGAAATTCAACCACAAGTACAACATGGCTCAGCCTAAAATACTCAAACTACCACAAGTTCCATTGGTAGTAAAGATAATAGCTGCCCTTCAAAACTCGTTCAAGAATGGGCCAAGGGTCCCTTTGATCCAAAAAAACCTTTAAAACAATTTGCATCCAAGGTAGCAGCAAAGCCTGGGGCAACTAGGGGCACTAGATTATGGAAGTGTCACATGTGTGAGCTTACATGGTTTGGCAACATTACAAGAACTAATGCACACTTTCTTCATATTTGAGGCAAAGGTGTAGATGGAGGCAAAGTTGTGGCAGGTAACTTGAAGTACAAGGCAGAAATTTTAAAATTATGGGGTTGTAATGAGGATGAAGTGCCTACATCTGCTACATTGCCACATAAAAGTATGGGCGATCAGATTTCAGCAGTGTCTACTTCTACTTTGCAGAGTCAAAGGCCACCAAATCCGTTTAGTTCAAGTGCAGCAGAGCTTAGGGGGAAATGTAAGATGGCATCTTCACAACCTTTAGCAAATTTATTCAATGTGCAGGCAAAGGATGAGGCAGATGATGCCATTGGCAAATTCTTCTTTGCCAATGGCATTCCATTCCACGTGGCTCGCTCTCCTTATTATAAGGAAACTATGTCAAAGATAGTAAGGGCAGGACAATCATACGTGCCACCAGGAGAGAATAAATTGAGGACAACAATCTTGGATCACAATTATTCCAAGATTAATATTTTGATGGAGAAGATGAAGAGAACTGTTGGATCTCAGTTGTGTTTATGTTTTGTCCTTGATGTCAAAATCTCCTTCAGTTGGTTCTCTTTGGTCTAATAATTTATTATGACACTTCTTTGATGTCTCTTGGCTATCACAGCAAGATATCTGTTATGATTCAAAGTCTTGGTGATGAGATTTCTGGTTCATGTTATGATTGCTATTTCTTTAACTGACAGAGTTTGAAAGATGGTTTCTTTGTCAGGATGGTTCTCTTTGCATTTCAGGCTTATACATATCAGCATGAGTATAGCAAGGTCTCCCCGATCCACTTTGAAATGTCTGAGTTGCCTATCGGCAAGACATTTCAGATGTTATGGCGATTGATTTTATCTTACATGCTGTTGTCGGCAAGACTTCTCTTTTGTTTCGGCGACAGAATGTGTTCTCTTTCGGCATATGCTATACCGTCGGGATAAGGTCTTATCGATTTCCTTATGTCTCCCCGACTCGTTTCAGAATAAAGTATATCGGCATGAGTTTGGCCATCGGGCTGAGGTCATCGTGAAATCATATTGTCTCCCCGACTAGTGCATATGGAAGTCTATCGGCAAGAGTCTAAGGCTTCGGTGTAAGGTCTTAACAAAAAGGATTATGTCTCACCGATCATTGCATTGAATGTCTTATCAGCATAAGATTATTGCTTCGGCGAAATGTTATATCGAATGTGCAAGGTCTCTCCGACCACCGTTGGAGAATTGCATATCGACAGGACTTTCTGGAAGTCTCGGCGAACAGTTTGCTCGTCGGCATGAGATGTTCTCTTCGGAATAGGTCTTCCCGAGAGCGATCTGTTACGGCGATAGAATTAATCAAGTGGTCTTTCGGTATAACAGTGTTCTCTATGAAAGGTCTCCTCGATATTGGTAAGTGATAGTGACCCTCATAAAATAGAAGGGTGCATCAGCAAGAGAATCATTATGTTACAGCGACATCACACAAGGGGTTTCTTTCAAAGGCTCATCGGTGAGAGAAATTTTCTTCGGGGTATGGTCTTAACGAATACCTTGTGTCTCCCCGATAGAACAAAGATCTCCATCAGTGTAAGATTGATACTGTCTTGGCGATCTAGGGTGAGCTCGGGGTGTTTCGACAAAACAAGGGGTAATCTATATAGTGTCTCCCCGACTATGTATTGTCTTGGCGACTTGGAAATGATAAAGGCCTTCGGCATAGGTATTGAACTATCATGGTGACAATGTGTATCGAATGTCTTTTCGGTATAACAAAGTTGATCTATATGATGTCTCTCCAATATCAAAAGCTATAGCGATAGAATGATGGTTTCATTTCGGTGAAAGAACCTTTTTGTCTCATCGACCAGAAGGATGTTATGAGCTCTCGGCGTGACATTTTGTATTCGGTATGACTTCTCCTGACTCTTATGGGTCTTGGCAAAAGCGACAAACATAAGGTTGTCTGGCGACGTTAAAGTTGCCTTCGGCATAACGTGTCATAAATGGAAATAAAAAGGGAATAGGGCAAACTTTTTGAGTTTTTTCTTTTAGTTGGGTATCAAACCCTAGCCTAGCCGCCATCATGAGTGTTTACGTTCCTATTGTTGCTGACTGTAACGGTTCTTACAAAGGTTTATGGGAGGTTTATTTGGTGCATTTCTATCTGGAAGCTCGACAGTGGATAATGGAGCCATGGGAGTTGCAGATCTGTTTGGTACTTTCAATTATGTGTTTCATGCTGCTTATACTGGTTTATAATCACTATTTTCTTTAACTGCTCTCTGCATCTCTGTTACTAATATGACAAATGATGCCCTGACTGAGTATTGTCTATCATACATTAGATGTTATGATTTTTTGTAGTGGGCAGTTTTGCATTTTATGCTCTCAAAATGATCTCATTAGCTTCAAACTTGTTGAGGACGGCTCTTAGCTGGGTGAAACGGCTCTTGTCTTGTTTGGTTGTTCAGCCATTGCTTCTGAAGACAGTTACCTATCTTGCATGCAAATCAAGATATATTTATAGAAGCATAAAACTTAGTTTTCTGTTCGACTGTTGATGTAATTTTGAGATTATCATTCCTTGGCTGTATGAAATTGTATGGAAAAACTCTGCAATAAAAGAGGCAGAGACTTTGTAAATTTCCTCTCTACATAGTATTTTGGGATTCAGTTATTGAATCTTTAAGGTATTCTGTAGATGAGAAAAACAGAGAGATATGTACTTAACTGAAAACAGAGAAACCCTCTGAATCATTATTATTGTTCAAAACATAATTTGAGGGGCTGGTACTCCTTGAGATAGATATCTCTAAATGAGGGGTTGGTGCTCCTTGAGTGGGTGCTCAAAATCAGCCTATAAGGCATTGTGAACAGTTGATTAAAAGATTAAGCCTGAAAGGCATTTAGGAAGTGGTTTTTATACCCCAGGAGGGTTTTCCACTCGGCAAAATATTGTGTCTCTTTGTTCTTCTGTGTTCTCTCTGTTGTATTATGCTGTTGTTGTTTCAGTTCACAGTTGGGTCATTATTTTTCTCAATTATGTTTATGAATGATTACATTCAACTCATGCATGTTTTAATCAGAGTGATATTGAGATCAAATCTGAACTGAGTGATTAAATATTTTAAAAATTGGTCAAATAGTTAAGACACTGATTCACCCTCCCCCCCCCCCTCTCAGTGTCATTTTAACTCCAACAAGAACCTGGGTCACAAGTGGATGTAGCATAGTCATGGATGGGTGGACGGACATTAGGCATCGTCCACTCATCAATATCATCGTTACATCTGTAGCGGGCCGTTATTTCCTTAGAGCTATTGATTGTTCAAGGCATAGCAAGGATGCCCATTATCAGTTTCATATCCTTAAGGATGCTATAGAGGAGGTTGGGCCACAAAATGTGGTGCAAGTAGTGACAAATACAGCCCATGTGTGCAGAGCTACAGGGAGGTTGATTGAGGCAGCCTATAGACATATTTTTTGGACTCCTTGTTGTGTGCATGCTATGAAAAATGCACTTAAGGGCATGGGTAAAATCAGATGGATCAAATCTATTGTCAATGATGCTAGAGATGTGCAAATGTTTATCTACAACCATCATCATTCATATGCACTTTTCAGGTCCTTCTCCAAGAAGAAATTCCCAAAGCCTGTAGAGACTCGGTATGCATCATACTTTATTCTCTTGGAGAGAATGCTTGAGTTGCAAGAGCCATTGCAACTAATGGTAATGACAGCAGAATAGAACAAATGGCCTAAGTCGAAGACCCAGCAAGGATTGAGGGTTAAGGAGGTGGTGAAGAATGATGTCTTTTGGGCTAATGCCAAATATATTGTCTCCATCATTGAGCCAATTTTCAAAGTTATTAGATTTGGAGTTTCTAATGCACCTTCCCTTGGAGAGGCACACAAGTGCATTGATTCCATGCTTGATCAAATGAAGGCTAAAGTGTGAGAGAAGGACCCCACAATGCAATTCTACACCGAGCATATTTATCCAATCATTCAGCATAGATGGGAGAAACTCAACACTCCCTTACACATGGCTACCTACGCATTGAACCCAAAGTGGTATGTGCCACGTCCCACAGAATGACACCTATAGAGGATGCTGAGGTGAAGGAAGAGTTCATGAAGGCCATTGAAAAAATTTATGATTCTATAGAGGCCAGCTCACTTCATACTAAGTGGACAAAATTTGCTACTCTTTGGGGATATTCAGAGGCAGCCAAAGTAGATTTGGAGACTATGTCACAGGAGGACCCCAAGTTGTGGTGGACTATGCATAGGCCTAGATCTTTGATTACTACTCTAGCCATTTGTTTGCTGTCCCAGGTTTCTAGTTCTTTTGCTTCTGAGAGGAACTGGTCCACTTATAACTTTATCCACTCTGTTAAGAGGAACAGGCTCACTTCTAGGAGGGCAAACATGCTTGTGGTTGTCCATAGTTCCTTACGTCTCATTGATCGCAGCACAACTACATACAAGGAGAGTCTAGCAGCTAGATGGGATGTAGAGCCAGAAGAGCCAGCACAGATAGATGAGGATGCTACATAGACAGGGCTGGTTGGTATTGGTTTAGATGAGCTTGAGCATTTGGGGTCCCCGTTCAACGGTTCCAGTGATGAGGAGATTGGCATGGAGCTTGGAGTTGGAGATGATTAGATCATTAGAGTCATCAAGCCATTAGCTATTTACTATTTACTATTTTGTTTTTGAAGATTGAAGTTTGAACACTATTGTGTTGATAACTTGATACTTGATTGTAATTATGAATCATGACTATGAAATTTTGAAATTCAAATTATGAAACGAGTTCTTGTTCCAATCACAATGTCTATTAAGTCACAAGTATATTTTCATTTTGATTTTCATTGTTTTAATGTTCACTAGTTCAATGAAATCATTGCAATGTGTTTAAACTCTAAAATTTACTTATTCCTTAGGCTTTTACAATTATACATCTTTTTATAACTAATTTTTCAAGTACTATATGTATTTCGGCACACCGCTCCCCCATCGCCCCCCGCCCACACGCACCATCATCCCCTCACCGCCCCCAAACTTAGGTCCCCCGAAACCCGTCCCCTGCCGTCCCCCTGTCCTCGTCCCTAAAACTTCGTGGAACTATGAATTTAGAACAGCAATTTGAACAATGATTAATTAAGTATAAAGAGGTAATTATTAATATAAAAGGAAGAAAATATAAGAAGTAGCAATTCATAATGAACTAAATGGCAATGATTACTTTATAAAGGTAGAGATTTTTATTAATACTATAGTTAGAAGTTTTGGAAGAACTTGCATAGGTATACATGCTTGGAACTGTTTCAGATTACTAGGCATATGAACATGGTATGAAATACTTTTATTTCAACTAAAGAGACTACATAATGAAATCGAATCAAAGTTTAACATATAAATATGTTATCACCCAAGACCCAAGTTACCGATTCGCCACTCCCAACCCCTGGATATGATTCAATTCACACCGGATTCAAAATTCAGATTCGGTACGATACAGATTCGGACAGGGTGGGTATGAAAAGTTGACTGCGGATTCGCCTTGGATTCGATACGCCCCTATGGATTTGTCCAAGATACGCCTAGCTAAATCCATGACGAATCCAACTCGAATCCAGACGTCAAAACTATCATTAGGCCAAGAAATTACAAGGTAGGTCAATGGAGTGTGAAGGTCAAACTATATTAATTTCTACAAATAGTCAAAGTAGGTCAATGGAGTGTGAAGGTACAACAATTTGCAATAAATAAATTAGATCTAAGGAAGGAGGACCCTATGCCAAGAAAGTAACTGAACATGGAAATAAAAAACCTAAAGCAAAGAAACAAAGCAAGAGCAGGTACACAAAAAGTGGTTAAAACCCTTGAACCATTATATCTAAGTAGAAATACTCAAGTGAGGGAATGATACCCCAATGAAGCATTAAGCCGAGGAAGATTAAAATGTGCAACCAAGAGTAAAAATAATGTATCAATCCCACATTGGCAAGAATTGTGAGATTATGGTAAGTTATAAGTTGTTACATGCTCCAAAAGGTTTGTTAATGAGTAAAGAGGCTAGAGGGTGAAATATTGAAAATCCTAAAGCATTGAATGTATTTAGTTTTCACTATTCTTCCCCCTACTAACAAATTCTTAAAGGTTTTTATGTGCTCAGTAGGTTCCCTTGCCTTGTAGGCATTGTGAACAACTGAACATAATTTAGGAAAAATATTACTACAGTAATGACTACTCATTTGGTCATCTTGAGATGACTTTAATTTATAATTTTATATCATGACATTTGAGTATCACTAATATTTTTTAATATTTGACTTAGTGACTATGAAAGTGGTGATATATTTTTGCTATGTTATTAGACTATTAATATGGTGGTGTATTATGAGCTTAATTACTGCTGCAAATATGTATATATTTCTGATTTTTATATGCTTTTTGTATTGTCGTACCCAAACCGTACCCAACCCCAAAAAAAATTTGGTGGAATCCCGTACCAAATTTGTGTACCCGTACCCGAATCCAAAAACGAATCAATAACTTAGCCCAAGACTAAATGGAGGTGAGCGATTACCATTAAAAGGACAGCAAAGTCATATAAGACAAAATACATATAAGGATAAAACTATAATAAGACAAAAGTGTCTTAATCAGATTAGATGAAGTGGTACGATTAATATTTGGAACTATGTCTTATTCAGACTAAATTTAAATGAAGTCACAGCCCTTTGTGATGTGTATGACTTTTCTTAAATTTGTCCATTTATTGGAAAGTCACCTCCCTTCATAAAATGATACGATGGGGTATAAAAGAGATAACTTGGTGTTTTACAAAAATATCATTTTGGAAACAACAGCAGATGCATAGGCAGATATAAGTAGCGATAAAGGTTAAGATAACAATGACAAACTAATGAGCAGAGGTAGAGGTTAAGGCAGCGATGATATAGTAATGAGTATATCAGTTGGATTTGAGCGAGGGGGGGAGGCAATATAGTGAATAAGTTTTTCAATGTATTATCATCAAGAATTAAAGCTATTCTAGAACAGATCTAGAGCAAGGGTTATTGTAGCAGATTGTGTGAAGGATGAATATATAATAATAACAGAAGCAGACTTAAAAGAAATCTACAAGCAGATGTGAGACTTCAATGCTGATTTACAAGCAGACTTGAGGCAGAATTAAATTAGAATTGAAGGAAGACATTAGTATAATGCTATAAAGTGATTTGTGAAAGAGAACATATATGGTGCATCATCTAAGAGCAGAATAAATGAAGATTTGAGAAGAAGAATATAATGTAGATTTGGTGAAGGAGATAAATGATATCATCATGAATGAGCGAGAAGAATGGAGTGACTGTGGGAAGAGGGGCGAAGTTCCACAGCAAGACAACAAAGGCGTTGGGGTGATGCGGATCTAGTGGAAGAAGTGGAGCCTTTGGGAAGGCCGTACAATGCAGAAGATAAACAACTATCAAACCACATTCCTCAATGGGTTTTTGAGAAGGGGGTCTGGGTCGACAAGTGCCTACCCTATTTTAGACGAAATTCATTTTGGAAAAGGCAGGAGCAACCTATAGAGCGAAATCCAAACAATACAGTTGAGTTTTGGAATCGGGGGAAAAATTCAGATTACAGGAGAAGGTGTGGTTGGCATCGAGCAGAAAACCATATAGACAAACAGCCAGATGAAAAATGGAATAGGAATGAAGGGCGTATTCAGAACCGCACTACCAAAGTATGGCAGCAGAAAAATCCAAACCTTCCTAAGCAGAACATCTTCGACAAGACGGCCTTTTCGATGAGTGAGGAGTTAGAAATTGGTAAAAGAAGAACCAAACGGAATCGTGATCTTCTGCGCAGAAAAGCAAACCTCAAAGTCAATCAAAACAACACTGTACAGGACACGAAAATGCAGCCAAGAGGCCACAAACTATTCCAAATGCCAGCGGAATTGATTGAAAAAAGGGTAGCAAGGTTGTCGGATCGTGCCCTTTTCATCAAATGGACTGGCCCAGTCAGTTCGAAGGAAGAGATCAAGGCATGGTGGCTGAGAAAATACCCTGATCATGTAAGTATCACTCCTCTTCCAAACTCATTCTTTCTGATTCAATGTATAGACCTTAACCTAAAAATGCCAATCCTAGAAAGGGATCCATTATTCATGAAAGGGCACTGGTTGTACTGCACAAACTGGCAAACCAACTTCGATCCATGGAACCACCAAGTGTCCCAAATCCCAACATGGATTAAGTTAGTAGATTTACCATCTGAATTTTGGAACCTGGAAGCCATGATAAAACTGGGTGATGCCCTAGGTGTCTGCATGGGAGTAGACGAAGATTTCCTTAATGGGGCAGGTGGATCGGAACCCTGCATTCTGATAGAAATAGATGTGGGAGTAGGGATATATAAAACACTTGAGATACTAACAAATTTTGGAAGCAAGAAATTGAAGTTTGGGAAGGCACTGTAGAGAAAAACTGCCTCTTTAGAAAGACACTACATGAGAGCACATCAAATAAGCCAGCAACAGATAGTACCCTTAATCCTGTACAAAATGACTTGAAGACGATCCATCCCTTACACCAGAATGTAAGGGATAGATCTGCCCCGAAAGAGGTAGCACATAATACAAGCAAAATCACTACCCCTTTGCCGGTTCAATCAAATCACACATCAATGGAGGTCGGTAGTTCACAGAAAGAAAACACTCAGGCTGAGCAAGCCCTCAATGTACTCATGGATAATACCCATAATCTCCAAAAACAGATCCAACAAGAGCTGAAGGAACTATCAGACAGTAGAGTTGAGCATGAGCTCTCTCAACCCTCATATGTCCCCCCATTCCAAGTGCCCTCTCAAATTAAATTTGACAACTCAGTCATCCCTCGACAGGAACTAGTCGACGTGAGCAATAAACCTGATAACGAGGAAGGGGACCTTTTATCAGATGAGGCTGAGGACCAACGGGAGGAGGCGGAAGGAGGAGAACTACTGGAAACAAGAAAGATGCATCAGACAGAATCAAAACTGAAATACCCAAACATCAAGTCAAAAAAGAACAGAGGAAGGAAATCCAACAAAACTAAGCTAGTGATGGCTGGCAATGCCTATGGGCAAAAGAAATTGTCATTAGGGAAGGAGGACATCCTTCCCTTGACAGAATGAGGATCATTATATGGAATGTCAGGGGCGTTAACGCCCCTGACAAATGGCGCATGATCAAGCGTCAAATTGATCAATCGAAAGCGGATGTGGTACTATTGCAAGAAACGAAATGGAGCAAGCAAGAAGGCAGTAGGAGGCTAGACAGATGGAAACTATGGAAAGGACACCTTCTGGAGGCCACAGGGGCCTCTGGGGGATTGGGGGTGATATGGAACCCCTTCACAATGTTAGGAACAGTAGAAGCAGAATCTGAGAACTGGCAAATTATTCAAATAAAAGACATCAAGAGAAACCTCTCTTTCCTTTGTATCAATGTTTATGGCCCAGTCTCCACGAAAGGAAAAAAGAGACTTTGGGATAGTATTGCTAGAGAAATAAAAGACAGGAAAAATTAGATAGGTATCATAGCAGGGGATTTTAATGCCACGTTAAACAACTCGGAGAAACAAGGGGGGTCAGGAAGGATTACAGCTATTCAAAGAGACTTTCAAGAGTTCTTGGATATCAATGTCCTCTTGGATATTCAGGCTAGGAATGGCATTTTCACCTGGTCCAATAGAAGGAAAGGCTTCACTAACATCGCGGAAAGGCTTGACAGATTCCTGCTATGGGGGGACTGGGGGGAGCTTGAAGGATCACACGAGGCACTAATCCTCCCCTTCACTGGCTCGAACCATTTCCTAGTCCAACTATCCTTTGGTCCGACGGAAGCTCCGAAAGGTAACCCTTTCAAATTTGAATATATGTGGCTAAGAGACTCCAACCTTCCAAATCTAGTTGAGAAGTGGTGGAAGGAAGTAAATCACAATGGGGAAACAGCCCTTCTCAAGATAAGCAAAAAATTGAGGTATACAAAGTTGAAACTGAAAGAGTGGAATACAAGCCACTTTAAGAACATCTTCCATGAAAAAGCCAGAATAGAGCAAGATATTCGGGCTCTCAATGAGCACGTAATTCTCAGAGGTATGGATGCAATGGATTTTGAGAATGAAAAAACTCTCAAAGAAGAAATGGCGGAATATTGAAGACAGAAGAATGTCATTGGCGCCAAAAATCAAGGGAAGTCTGGCTCAATGAAGGGGACAAAAACACTAAATTCTTCCACAAATCAACATTGGCAAATAACAACAAAAAGAGGATTCATGAAATCAAAAAAGCCAACGGGGACACAACCCAATCAACTTTGGAAGTTAATAAGGAGGCGGTCTCTTTCTTCAATTCCTTACTGAATGATGAGTCTCGGATTGATAGATATATAAGGGATTATCTTCTTGAAGCAATCCCACCCATTATAATAGATTCCCAAAATAAAGCTCTCATCCAAGAAATCCCCCTAGCTGAAGTCAAAGAAGCTGTATTTCAGATGAATCCAGACAGGGCACTAGGTCCAGATAGGTTCCCCGCAGGTTTTTTTCAACAATTCTGGGATATAATTGGCGAAGATTTTGGCTTAGCCGTGGAAGAATCAAGAAGAAAAATGACGATGCTAGGGGCTCTAAATCATACTTTCCTTGCATTAATCCCAAAAAAGAAAGTAACCCAATCTATGAGTGATTACAGGCCTATTGCCCTATGTAACACAGTGTACAAAGTAGTAACAAAGATTATTGCTAATAGGCTCAAAAGGGTGCTCAAGGACATCATCTCAGAGGAACAAAGTGGCTTCGCTCCTGGAAGATCCATAGTTGAAGGAATCATTATAGCACATGAAACAATTCACACAGCAAGAAAAAATAGGGAGGCTTGTATGCTACTCAAATTAGACATTCTTAAGGCATACGACATGGTAGATAGGAGTTTTCTTTTGGAAGTATTAGGAAAATTTGGTTTTAGCCTAAATTGGGTAAAATGGATCAGCAGCAACATTTCTACTCCAAAGTTCTCGGTTCTAATTAATGGCACATCAAATGGCTTCTTCTCCTCATCAAGGGGACTCAAGCAGGGTGATCCTCTATCTTTTCTTTTCATAATACTGGCTGAAGTGTTGGGGAGAGGGATCCAAAGGTTAAGGATTGAAGGCAATTGGAAAGGAATTCATGTTGCAAATGGTTTAAATCATTCAACCCATCTACAATTTGTAGATGATACAGTCCTAATGGGGGAGGTAAGCAGGAGGGAAGCAAGAGTGATAAAAAACTTTCTAAATTCCTATTGCAAAGCTTCAGGGCAAAAGGTCAACTAGGACAAATCAGAGATCTTTTTTCTAAATACTCAACCAAGCCTTCAAAAGGGCATTGCAAAAATCCTAAATCTGAAAATTGCTACCATTCCTGGTCGATATTTGGGGATTCCATTGTTTGCTGGCATTAATAAAAATTGTTATTGGGACAAACTAATTAGCAAGTGCAAGAACAAGTTGAGCTCTTGGAAAGGTAAATGGCTCTCATCTGCAGGAAGACTCCTGCTAGTTAAAACGGTATTGTCAGCAATACCTATATATTCGATGTCTTGTCTTAAACTCCCTAAAGTTACTAAGGACACACTCACTCAAATAGCTAGGAGGTTCTTTTGGAGCGGTGTGGGGGAGCAAAACAAAATCCCTTTGCTTGCTTGGGATAAGATTTGCCTTCCCAAGAGCTCTGGTGGAGCTGGTTTACGCCGACTCTACCTCATGAATCAAGCCATGGGAACCAAACTAGTTTGGGACATCCAAACTAAAGGTAAACAGAAATGGGTTAGAATTTTGACCAGAAAGTACCTTGATTCTGAGGATCCAACTAGAATTCTTACAGTATTGAATCCCCCGAGAGGCTCAGCCATTTGAAACTTCATTCTTGACAGTAGGGACATCATATCTGATCATGTCACATGGGAAATCCAGGATGGACAAAGTGCCTCATTCTAGCACGATTCTTGGGGCGGGAATGAACCAATAAGTGACTCACAAGGGCTGGAAGAGATAAAAGAAGAAACAATCAGAGTATGGGGCAATAAGGTGGCCGATTATGGTAAGGAAGTAAATAATAATGGTCAGACAAGCTGGACTTGGCATGATCCCCAAAACCTTAATGCCCCTCGTCCTCAGAAGGTTTTGTTGTCCAAAATCCTCAAAGACAAGTTTTTAATCCCGTCTAGTGATCAAGATCAGATCAGGTGGTGTGGATCGTCATATGGGACTTACAAAGTGAAGCTTAGTTACAAGGCCAAAGAAATAGCGATAGCTCGTCAAGATTGGCCTAATAAGCTATTCTGGGGTAACCACTGTCTACCTAAGGCAGGGGTTTTTGCATGGCTGGCAGTACAAAAATGGATTCTTACAGAGGATAGATTGGCCAAGTATGGGATCCAAGGTCCGAGAAGATGTAGCCTTTGCAAAAACCATTGGGAATCAGCAGACCACTTGTTGCTTTCTTGTCCATATGCGACAGATTGCTAGAACCGGTTAAGAAATAAACTCAACTTCCAAAGCCCAATTCCTTTGGATCTAGCAACTTGGTTCAAAATGTGGCCTCAAAAGAGTAGTAAAACAGTTTTCAACAGTATTTGGCAAATAACCCCATCAATAGTGATTTGGGAATTGTGGAAGGAAAGGAACAGGAGAATTTTCCAAGGACAGAAGATGAGCAAAGATAGATATGGGACAAGATGGAAAAAGCAATAGTCGAATTGGTGAATGAGTCTTCTAGGAGAAAGGAAGGCACACATAAAATCTACACTAGCTGGGATGACTCTTTGATCAAACTTTTCCCCGGCCTAAAACCACCATCCATATGTGGGAGCAGCTCCCTTCAATCCAGGAAAGCAGAAAGAGCGGCAACTAAGTGGCAAGCCCCGGATCCCGAATGGCTAAAAATCAATTTTGATGGTGCCTCTCAAGGCAACCCGGGCCCGGGGGGGGCTGGGTGTGTAGCTCGGAATGCTGAGGGTAAAGTGCTTGCAGTAAGATCAGTTTCCTTGGGCAGTTGCACAAACAATGAGGCTGAATTCAGGGCAGCAGCAATTGGGTTGCAACTAGGACGAGAACTTCTCTGTAACCAGATCCATCTAGAAGGCGATTCCCTCATTACGATCAATGCTATATGCAAAGGCTCCACACCAAATTGGAAATTAAATCATTTGCTCCAACAGATTAAAGATTTGGCTACGGGCTTTATAGACATCAAACTTAGTCACATTTATAGAGAAGGTAACATCGAAGCGGATGCGCTGGCTAAGAAAGACGTGTCAATGGACAGCTAGGAAATAAAGGGATCAATGACTAGGATGACAAGCTGACAACGCTTTTATGTTGGTGGCCCCTGACCAAGTAGTGTGACTTAGCTAGGTTGTCAGGCACGTCATGTTTGATGATGTAATCGCAATCATCTTCTAAAAAGTTTTTAAAAAAAGAGAAATTATCATTTCGAATGGGTGACGTCCCACACTCGGATGTAGAGGACGCCCCATTCCCGAAGCATCATCAGTCTTGCGTGGTGACGGCGCCAGGTACATCAGTGTGTTTATGCCGAATGCAAGTGGGTTTAAAGCCATTAATTGTTGCATTCATACTTCACAGAATTCAAACAAACATTGAATAGAGATTTCTAGAAGGAGAACAAAGAGAAAGTAGGCATGGAGACTCCACTGGCCCTTGAATCATCGAAGCAAATGCAAGCATTCCATGGGAAAGTTTCGGATAAATGGCTAATGGGCTTACTTCAATCCACCCATCCGCTCATCCTAGTAGCTGTTAAACACGTTTTGGGACCTGAATTTCTGAATGCTTTCCACAAGGCGCGGGCCAACACAGAAATTCCGCAATGTTTCTTGCAATTCTTTTGCATATGGGTGTATCTAAAGCGCTAGGTAAGAAACTAACCCAAATGTTGTTTATTCATGCATGGCTGGGAGAGATTGACTCGGCACTGGACAATGTTGATGAGGACAGAAATATCCCAATGCCACAAAATTACAACATGCTGCATGTGAGGGGCCGCGAGGTCATGAAATTTCCACTTATCTTCACCATTGACCCGAAAGGCTTTGAGAAGCTATGGGCAGTAAGAGATAGGAACATCTTTTTCCTTCTCAGAGTGGCAAAGCTGACTACAAACCTGCCCAAGAGTTGGGTAAAGAGATATATTGAGGATGAAGAATTAGAGGAGAATTTTGATGCTGATGACTTTCAAGAATGGGACCTAGGCGAAGGTGAGGAATGGATGGAGAACAACCAAACGGACCCAGAAGAGAAGGCGAAAGTTGAGGCGCATAGAAAGTGTGGCCCAGATTGCCCCACAATTGCCAGCTACAAGGCCTACTTGAAGCACTGCGAAGAAGTGGACGCAGAAGAAGGCATCTAAGGTCCGACCAATTTCTTTTGGTCTTGTTTACTTTTGCAGTTTATAGTCTTCTCCTCTGGTCTGTATAATTTGACTTGGTGTCGTGTCTGGGCTTATGGTTTCGTCACTGGTTTTTTGGTTTGTTGGTTTTCCTATTACGTTTGTGGCAGCCAATTTTGTTATGTAATGTATACTTTTCTCGGATGGTTCTGGAGGTCAGTATTACAGAAAAGACCTGCCAATCTACCTTTCTTGCTCTCGTGTAATTTTTTTGAAATCTATAAATGGGTACTGCCCCTAGCAATGTTAACCGATCAAAAAAAAAATGATATCATCATGAAGTAAATCTTTAATATGAAAGGAGGAGAGTTATGAATAAGATACATTTGGATATCATTCAAGGAAGATAAATCCAAAAGGAAGAGTGGCATCAAACAAGAGATCTATTTGTCCATCATTTGAAGGTGCAACATCCAATAAGGTGGAACTTAGCTTGGAGGTTGGTGCCCACCTAAAGAAGAGATCGGTGTCTCTTGCTAAGTTGGTGCCTCCAGTAGGTTGGTACCTAAGAATTGAATGAGGGGTTTGTGCCTCTAGTGGGTTGATGCTCACAAATTGAATGAGGGGTTGGTGCCTACAAAATTTGTAAAAAGAAGAATTCATATAAAAAAAACATTATTGTGTCGTGGTTTTCTCCTACAAGGGTTTCCACGTAAATATCGTGTGTTATTGTGTTCTTCTCATGTGCATGATTATTGATGTTGAGTAAATGATGTTATTGTTATTGATCAAGTTTTAAATATGGTATCAAGTTTGAAAAAGTAAAAATTATTGTTATACTAATTCACTCCTCCCCCCCCCCGCGCCTACCTCCCTCCTCAGTATAATTGTGTGCTCATCAGTTGTGTTAGCTAAAGCCAAAGATTTTGGCTAACAATGAGAGTTTAACCCATGCATGCTAACTAGTTAGTTGAATAGTTGTGCTAGTGTTGGAGGAATGAGAAAGTGCGCTACTCCAAGTGTGATGAAGCAAACTCCATTCACACATCCAATTGAGTGGCCTTTGTTGTGCCATTGGCCAATAGTAACAAATCTCTCAATAGTTTGAATACTAATCTAGTGGGATTAATGCAACCAAATTCTCATTCTACTACAAGTTGGGAGTCACAAATCCTTTTTCATGGAGCCAATGGTTGAAATCCATCTTTCCTACAAAATTTTTGGTCGTTCGTTATAACTGGTGTAAGTATTGCTACAAGTCTATGTCATCTTTAGGACAATATGCTAGTGTATGTAAAAGCCCATGAGGAAAACATTTGCATGAATAATTAGTGCCACGAGGAACATTTGCTCACTCTTCCTTGGGATTTATTCCCATTTGAGGGTTTCTCTAGAGTTAACCTTGTTATTGCAATTGTGTGTGTGGTTAAAAATTTGTTTTATTTCCGCATTTATGATGTCCTTTATGTTTTCCTTGATTTGCTTATGTCATGGTATTGGCATCCATTATAGGTGATATTGCTGCATGTTCAAGTAGTTTTATGGTAATCAAGAAGCGTATTACCAAGAAGCATTATAGGTGTCTTGTGTAACTCTCAAGAAGCTTCCTGACCAAAGAAAAATGCCCATGACAAATGGGTATCATGCACTAATCCCCAAGAACCAGCTCCTTGTGTCCTCTACATTAAGTGATGTAAGTGTTAATGCAGCATGGTGGACAAGGAAAAGGAAGTTGATGACTTTCTAGAAACCCTTGATCTCAGCTAAAATGGAGTATCATGATGGGAGGAAAGACTGCCCCGTGGTAATCAAGAAGCGTATTACCCACAACCCATATGGGAATTTATATCATCTATGTATTGAAGCCTCTCAAAGGATTCATCCCAATGAGCTCCCAAATCTTTAAGAAGAAAATGAAATGGATATTATAAGTTAGACTGTGATCTAGCGGTAGGTCGGTGGGAGAACCACTGCTAACCAGGTTCAATTAAGTGCCCCCACACAGACGGGAAATTCCCAAAGTAACATCATCAAGCAATATTATGCATTGGATTCAAACCCATAGTTCATGCTCCCAACTCCCCGTGCTAAGTGATCTGTATGTTGATTTGGTTTTGTGGATGTCTCAAAGGATTTGGCATTCAGTCAATCCCTATCTGTAGGCAGTATGTCCAGGTGGGCAGATTCAAAGTTAAAGCAGACTGGGGTGATGTGAAGGTAGCTCTTTAGTGACCCCAGATAATTAACAAGTTAAATATCTTAAAATGTAATATTTGGTGCAGTCTCTCATGATGTCAGTTTGGGAGGTTCTAATTTTAGAAATAAATGGAGAGAGATGAAAATCGTCGCTAAGCTGTTTTTAGGGTCTAGAATGTAGAATTTAAAGTTTGGAGTTCGAATCGTAGAATTTTGGATCTAGTATTTAAAATTTAGAGTTAAGAAAATAGAATTTCGGATTTCGGATTTAAAATTTTAGGGTCTACATTTTAATATTTAAAGATCTGGCGGGAGCCTATCCATGGGGTCTAGTCAAACTTTCAATGTTCTATGCAGTCTTTGAAGTCCCAAAGCAACACCGACCATCTTGGAGTTTGATGATAAAGTTAGATGAATTCTATAAGTTCAATGGATGCTAACAAAAAGTAATGGATATTTACTAGGTGGAACGTGTATTACTAAAATGAAATAGGTATCACAAATTACCTGGTAAATCAGCGCATCATCAAATCTTTCGAGGCGCAAGTACATTTCCCCAATGGATTGACACGTGGGCATAAGCTGCTTCTGAGGCAGATGCTTGAAAGAAAGCTCGTAATCGATTTGAAACCATTTGAGAGCTTCTACATATTCTCCTCGCTGTTTGAGAAGATGACCAATTTGGTTGGCCCAGCGGGCTTCTTCTTCGTGGTCTCCCCTGTTTTTGGCTTCCCTATAGCCTTGTTGCGCCATTTCCATGTCCTTTTTGCCCTTCGCCATTGTTTTGATTGTACGATATTTCCTCAAATCGACAAGAGTTTTATTTGTTTTGGCTGTGATAGTTCCAGATATTGAGGATTTGAACTGATAGGGAATCGATTTTGGTGGGGATTAGGATATAAGAAGGGATTTTTATATATCCTTTTCTGAATGGCTGTTCGCGCTATTTTTTCCCTGTTGTAAACGGGAAGTTGAATGGCGGCAGCTTCCGGGTTTGAAGAGACTCCAATCAATTTAAATTTTTTTTTTATTTTTTTATTTTTTTAAATATGAAATAGAGTATATATATTTTGAAGAATCTCAAGTTTATTTTCAAAAGTTATAGCAGATAAATGGAAAGCTACTTAGGGTAAGGTCTCATGGACTGGGCTTCCTAAGAAAATTCAGTGGGTGCTATTTTTTAAAGCTGGTGATCAAAATTTAAGGAGCTATGATACTTTGATAAAACTAATAAGTAAATAAATAATTCTTTCATTTTTATTTTTTTGGTAAGAATTTAAAAAATTAGATGAGATAGACAAGTGGCAGAAAAAAATCTTAAGTTGTAGGGACAATTTCTAGCCCCACCTCAATTTCACCCATTCAAATCTACAGTCCTAAAAAGTAGGGGCTACTACTTTTCAGGAAAAGATTCCAATTAATCCTATAGCATAATTTTTTGCTTCACAGTGGGTAAACCCATAAAAGTGGTTTACAATTCCATTGAGGAATGAAAAGTTGTAAAAAATGACCCCATGCAAAAAAATTTGGTTTACCCTACTCCATGAAAATAGATCTTGAAGCCCCTCCATGGGACCACACTCTTAGGTACACACAAAAAAAAAAGAAAAGAAAAGAGAGTCCAAGCAATTCTAAATAAAGAATTACAACATATTGAATTTTAATTTTAAAAGGGATCAAATAATTATAAATATATAATGTCATAACAATATCATAATGAAAATAAAGTCGAAAGAGTTAAAAACTTTGAAGGTGGGAAGGGTTTCATTATGGTGACTCCACCTCTCTATTATCACTAGGTTTTTATCTAGAGATGTGGCTATTCTCCATATGAAATATAATGTCTAAATATCATTTTATGATGATACCATACAATACCATGCCATGATGAATTGTTAGTTACAATGATGGGACCCACAACAATCTTTAACTTGATGTTTAGTCCCTTGGCACTTTCCATCATGATGAACATCTCTATCTATGGTGATGAAAGGACCAAAATTTTGCTAACACTTTCAAATATGTGTAGCTTTCAAGCATTGCTATCATATGTTTTAATTAATTCAAAAATGAGTTGCAAATTACTCCAACCCTAGTTTCACAATGTATGAGTTGTAGACAGTCAATTCAAAAATAAGTTGCAACTAATCATAACTCTTATTGGTTAGGATTATGTGCATCTAGATATTTTATTGAAACTATTAAGAAGAGTCTAAAATTTGTCGAAAAACAATTAACCGTGTCATGTGCCATATGGCATTCTTCCTACCTCATTCAAGAATGATATAGGGCATGCTACCATCCACTTTCACCTTGTCATGCTATATTTTAATTGTATGGTAAAGCATTTCATTTAATTTTTCAAAGGTAATGGTTACCCATGGTTTCTATGAAATTATTTTAGGGATTCAATTGTGCCTACGAATGAGGTAGAAAGAATGATATAGGAGACAACTAGATGTGGCTTTTATCCAATTTTCCCTTTTCATGTTATGATTTAAGTTTATGGTAAAGCATTTTCATTTAATATTACAGAGACAGGGGTTTTCTCATGGCTTCCATGTAATTATTTAGATATTTAATTGTGTCTAGGAATGAGGTAGGAAGAATGATATAAAGCACAATTAAACGTAGCTAGCATCCAATTTTTCCTTCTTGTGTTACATTTTAAGTTTATGATAAAGCATTTTCAGTTAATACTAACTAAAAAGGCAAAGGTTTACATGTGGATTCCATGAAAAAAAATTAGGAATTTTTGAAATGGCTTTCTTGAGGAAAGTTAGGTCTTGACAATCTATTCTTTTGGATACCCTTGTAGGTAAAACTAATTGAGTATGTATGACCCATCAAGCTAATCACTTGCTTAGAAAATTGTGGATGTTCAAAGGTATAAAATTTATTTCGAATAAAAAAATAAGACCTTTAGCCATCCATCCTCTCTTCCATATAACCTCTTAGTTCTACTTCCATGTCTTCTTCTAAAATTGTAAGTCACAATTTATTCCCTAAGCTTCCATGTGATGGAGCTATTCCTAAATCTAGCAATTTTCAAAATTATTAAACCCAAGATTCTTGGGGTCAATATTGTGAACTATAGGGACACATCTATAGCTCTCCTTTTATTATATAATCAATATTCTTAATGTTGGGCACAATTTCATATGTCCATAGGTATAATTTCAAGTGAGGAAAGTAAGATATAGGGAAATATTTTGTCCACATTACCCTTTTCATGTTACATTTTTTGTTTATTTTAAGCCATTTTTATTTATTAGTACAAAGGCAAGAGTTTTATTATGGCTTCTATGAGATTAATTTAGGAATTTAACCATGCTTAGGACTAAGGTGGGAAGAATTATATAAGGCACACTATCATCCACTTTTCTTTTATCATATTATGTTTTAAGTTTATGGTAAAGCATTTTCATTTAATACTATAAAGCCAAGGGTTTATCTATAGCTTCCATCAAATTGTTTTGAGGTTTTGATTTGTAAAAAAATTGCAAGTTGAAATACATTGTGTTTTCAAGTTGTACATGATTAGCTCATTAACATTTGAAAGACATCTTACGATTAATGAGCTAAACATGTGCAAGGGTTTAGTTCATGTTTTGTAACATGTCTCATGTGTTGCCCTATATTGGGTTTTGTTTTTTATTCAGGGAAATGTGTGTCATGCCATCGTAGTAGGGATCCTTTCCATTACATAACAAGTCATCCACTTTCTCGTCAACGCGGTAGCTCACTAGAATACTAAAAACATCAAACAATATGAATGATCATGTATATTAGGCCATGGAAAAACATGATCATTGATGAGGACCACACCACCCAAATCCACATAAATCACAACAACAGATACCAATACAGAATATGTGAGACAAAAAAATGACTCTTTCAATTATTTTCAGAAAATGAAATTACAGATTCAAAGCTTACATGCTACAACCTCATGGGTTTGATTCATTACAACAAAATCAACTCTGAAAATAAAATCTACTATTCAAAGCCACAATCTGCACTATCAGGGCCACCTTCTACAACTCCCTCGTATCCCTTTTTATTTTACCCAATAACCACCCTAGAATGTTCTAGAAAGTACAAATTTCCCCTTTTTGTTTTGGTGCCATAACTTTTGATTTGGGTGTCTGATTTGCTAAATTATTGCATATCATTGGAAAGCTCTCGACGAGCTCTACAACACATGTAGGTCGGTTCGGTTACTTTTTGAGTTGTTTCAGGGCCTCTAAAGTTTTATATTTGAATTTGAAGCTACATTAGAGAAATTTGTCAAGACGAAAACTTTAATTTCTCTGAAATTGTGCAAGGTATTGAGGTGATTCTTTCGCAACCAGAAATTTTTTTTAGCTCTGCTCCTTGGGGTAAATTTTCACATCCATATGAGCCCATTTAAGCCGACTTACTAAAAATAGTAAGTTCCCATTTTTCACTATTTTGTACGCCTGATAGTCTTATACCCCTTAAGTGTCATCATGGGACTCAAAACAACTAAAGAAAATAAAGAAAACATTTTTTTGGGTGATGCAAGATTTCCCTACACCACTGGATGCTCCTGCATCAATCATGATGCACTTTTCTATGAGGAATATATTATTTTGTTGCAATGGTTATTCTCCATAGAAAATTGTATGTCTAAGGCATCATGTAATGATTCTAACATACAATAGTGTGCTATGATAAATTGTTAGATATGGTGATGGTACCCATAATAACTACTAACTTTAATATTTCTACCTTGTCATTTTTTTTCCATGATGAACTACTAATTGTGGTCCCTTTCCCTCCATCTTCCCTCGATTTCCATTGTTTGTTTTAATTTGAGAATTCAAAAATGAATCACAAAGGGCTCTTATGTCAACTTTGAAGGGATGTGTTACAAAGGAGCAAAATAAGCATGTGTAGGTTAAAAACCATAATATGGGTTTCAACATGCATGTGTTTATTCATGTTTTGTAAGATGTCTTCTATATTGTATTTTGTTAGATTTGAATTTCTTTAAAAAATAATGGTTCCCATCACCATGCTTGGTGGTCCCTATTGTTACATGACGCACCATCCACTTTTTAATAATTGTAGTAGCTCCGTATAAAACAAAAAAAAGCATTAAATAATACAAATGGTTGAATGTATGTTATTGTAGTGACAAAAAATGTACTTTACATTTTCTCTCTTTGTTTTCCTTCTAATTAAGCCTCTAATTGACCTAAATATGCATTTAAAAGCCTAATTAATCTTGTTTTCTAAAAGGAGAACCCGTATTAAACAATTGCAAACATCAAATTACACATCTTCGAAAATGTGTGTCGTAGGTTTAGGGCCTAGGACCCATTTGCCCAAGGGTGAATGGTTCCTCCTTAAGTTTAGGACCCCATTTTTTAATATGTTTTTTGTAGTGTTTTAATTATCTAAATACAAATTGTAATTGTCGGCCTTTGATATTTAATTGTCAAGAAATTAGAAAATTACCTATTATAGATACAAGGTCTTTTTATCAATTCAAATCCTAAAATCAAGAAGTTGCATAATTCAAATTTCACAAGAGAAAATATTAGTGCCAAGAGTATTTAGGAGCAAATTTTTCAATCAATTATTGCAACATTCAAGATCTCAAGCATCCTGTCAAAGTTATTTGCATTCATGCATGTTTTTGGAGCTAACATTGAAATATAAGTTTCAAGCATTCAAGCATCAAATGAAGTGTCAAGTCAACATCCATTCAGGCTATTTCATGTAAGATCTAATCCTTGGAGTAACGTGTTAGACTTCAATCCTCCAAGGGAAACCATTAAAGGGTTTGTTGAGTTGCAACAAGTCAATGTTCATTCATCATTCCTTGTTTTTATCATTATTTCATTTCAAGGTTTAATTACCAAAATGAGGTTTGACCAAGGAAAGCCCCCATTCACCAAAAATTAAAAAAAAAACCCTCTCTTTATATGTGTAGATTTACAGGTGAAGAAGGATTGAAGATTGATCAAAAGTACAATTTTGCAAAGTTTTCAAAGTTGTCAAGCCACAAAATCTTACTTGTAGAATTTATTTCTGACTTTGCATCAATGAGATCTAAAGGAATCAAGAGTGCAGATCCAAGAGAAGAGGGTTGTGAAATCAGATTTTGGATCCCTGTAGCGGGACCCATTCACCCTAGCGTGAATCTATCCTGGGAGGACACTACACAACAACTTTTGGTGACTAGTAAACATCAACTTACCCTTCTCAAATTCGTTGAAAGTATGTTGTTTATGACTATGTTATGCTTTAAATTGATGATTCAAGTTTCACATTGCATAATTAAGTTCATTAAGTATTTTTAATTTTTCTGCCAAAAGTGCATTTCAATCATATTTACCTCGTCTTGTCATAAGGAATATAGTAAATATGTCCAATAGGGTTGACTCACCTAAGGGTTGAAGGGAAATCCCATTTTTGGGATCTCTTTTTCCTAATAAGACAAGAAAGATAGGTGCATCATATATTCAATCACCCCATTTTTCCATCACCCCTTTTCTTATGTTTCATTTCGGTGAACCCAACATTGTACATCTTAATTTCTAATTTGGAGGTCATTAAAACCCTAGATCCAAGACTTACATTAGTTTGCGTTGAAATTGCATTGATTTGCATTTTGTTTAGGGTTGTCAAAATTGCATTAGTTTACATCTCATTTAGGGTTTTAAATTGATATTTTTCATTATTTAAAATATAAAAAATCCAAAAATTGCATGCATAATATATTGATTTTGCAAAGTACTTGCATATTAGTGTATTTTCAGACATTTACATCAACAAATTTAGTTAGAATTGCATTTTAAAAAGTGTCACTTTGTTCCTCACTTGTCACTGATTTCATTTGCATTAGGACACCTAAATATGGAAAATTTTGTCACTAAAACCACAATCTTCAACCTGAAAAGGGAATTCAAACATTAAGCAAGAAATTAAAACTTTGATTTTTCAGATCCTTGACCTAGGACTCATTTTCCCTAGAGCGAATTAGTTCCTATATAGGTGTCTTTTCAAAATTATGGGCATCAATTTGTCTCTATTTGCTTTGTTTTCTTTTTTTATTAACTTTGTGTTTTTGTTTTAAAAAAAAAATTACTTTCTTGCGTTAAGTTCAATTGGTCAAATTGAGTGCATTGTTAAAAATCAAATTTGGCACTAAAAGACATCTTTTTCAAGTTTTTGCATAAAATAATCATTAAATTATCATGTTTAAAATCTGAAAAATTGGTATCTCTTTTTACATATTTGTATTGCACTTCCTATTTTTTGGGTGTTTGTTGCATTTATTTAGTGCCTATTCTCCATTTTGGGTGCATTTTTGGTTTGGTGAAACTTGTATGAGCTTCACAACCTAGTGTCCTATTACCAATACTTTAGTGAGACGTAGTTTGAGACTCATGTCATCCCATGCTAATACATCTGTCGTGGATCTTGAGTTTTTCGATTCTTTCACTCGTATTGTTGATACTAGTCAACCCATTATGGACCATAGCTTTGATACACGTTTCCCAAGGCCACTTTACCCACAACCAATGTGATTGATGTTGACACAATGGTTGCTAATGTCCCTCAAGAAAAGCTAAAACAAATGGATGAAGCCTTAGAAAATTTGAAAAAAATTGCGAGTTCTAAATACATTATTGGTATTGCGGTTCCTGTCAGAGATAACACAAGGAAACAACTTGATAATGAACGAGGAATAGAACTTGTGTATAGTCTAGCTCATATAATTGACAATCATGTTCCTACCATGGCTAGTTGTTATCAAACTTTGGGATACACTCAAAGTCAAGGTGTAAATCCAATCCTTCTACAACTGTGTCCTCTATTCGTACATACACTAATCCAACTATTATAGCAACAAGGCAACCTACTAGAAATGTCAATACAACCTTAGGTATTTCCACTAGGAATACCTTTAGTTTTGTCCATTCAAATCTCATATCTCCCAATCTATATCCCCCCACAAACTTGCAATTCACTTGTCCTCCAAATACATATATACCTCCACCTTATTCACCTCCATCTCACACTACAACCTATGATTTCATCCTTAACCAACTCTTGCAAAATGTTTCATCCCCCTCCAACAACAAATTTCCAAATTGAACGAAAATCAAAATGGCCAACCTTTGCAATATGTCAAAAGAAACCCATTATCCTTGGAGATATTGAGAGCACAAATGTCACAAGGCATAGAGATTCCTATATTTGAGAAATATGGTGGTAAAGGGGATCCCAGTAACCATGTTTCGACATACATAGCCCTATGTAGTGAATTCATCTTTGAAGACAAGCTCTTGGCTAAGCTTTTTCTTAGATCTTTGAAAGATACGGCCTTAGACATTGGTTTTTATTTTTATCAGATAACTCAATTAGTTCATTCAATGAGCTTGTTGATGCATTTCTCAATTGACCACTTCCAAGTGCAAATTGGTCCCAAGATGACCTTAGCTGATTTAATGATGAAAAGATCACTGGTTTTATAGCATGATACCAATTGCTTTACTCACAAGTCAATATTAAGATTCATGGTGTCAACCTTCAAAGAATGTTCATTGAAAATTTGCAAAAAAAAATTCAAGACAGGCTTGGGATGATGAAATTTCCCTCCTTACACATTTGTGCATAGTCCTTCGTGACTACTGGAATTTGGTTAGTCATCTTGAAGTAAAAACTCCCTTTAACCACCCTAAGAAATCCGAATTTGTGCCCCATAAAAATTTCCTACCATTCAAGAAACAAAATAAGAGCTTTTTACAGATAAATCCACCCTAAACAAGTCAACATGTTGACTCTCAAATAGCTGCAATAAAAACAACAAATCCATATCAATTCAGGGAAAGAAGTAGATAATTTACCCCATTACCCGATACCCTCCATTCCATCATGTTGCAACTTTTGAGTAAGCCTAATTACCTTACCTCCCATTAGAGCCCTTGATACCACTAAGACTTTACCTTTGAACTATAATTCCAATGTATTTTTCCATTATCACCAACAAAATGGACACAACATGGAACATTGTAAGTGTCTTAAACATATTGTGCAAGACCTCATTTATTCTAATCACATCTAGATTGGTGGTGTCAATGAACAAGGAAATATGTCTGTTGCCTAGCCAACCAAAATTTTCTTATCTTTACCAACCCCATGCCAAATCATAATATCTCTTTTGTGAAAGCTAGTGATACCAAGAATGATGTGATGAATGTTGAAAAACTTCAAGATATAAATAATGACAATATGAGTGATAATAAATAATACTTACGAGATATGGTCACCTTCATTGGCATTCAACCTCATAAGGGACAAACTAAAATATCCCTTGACATTTCTTTCTCACAAAATGACATAATCAAACATGCACCCAATGGTTCTCTTTACATCATCAGAAGAATCAATGACAAGCCTATTACCGGGATATTAATTGATCTTGTGTGTAGAGAATGTGATCACCGAGGAATTCTTATTTATGCATGAACATTACCAAGATTCGTATGAACAACTAAAAGCATGGATCAAAACACACAATGGTTTAGCTTGCCTTATGATAGGTTCGATCACTCTTCCCTTGGAAGTTGGACCGAAACAATTGAATGTCTCATTCTCCATCATCTTGTCATCAGACTAATTTGTTGTGAATATTGGGTACACATGGCTATGCTACATGGATGTTGTCCCTTAGGTAGTGCATAAATGCCTAAAGTTTCCATTTGGAAATGACATCTTTATTGTTTGTCATAGTGGCTTTAGTCTTGTGTCTTCATGTGGGAATTTCTCATTGGATTTATTTTGGTCCAAACCCATGGAACCTATTAAGCCTCATGAGGACTTCTTTTTAAAATCTTATCAAAATTTTAAGGCAAAGCATATGGAAAAATTATCCCTTTGCAACATGCCTCAACCCATGATTGAGCCTCATATCATTGATGAAACCATGATTAAACCAAAATCCCTTCCAAGTAACCATGAACAATCCATGAACCCTCCACCTATTTCCAATAAAAGACCAAGAGATAACCATACAAGTTTTGTTATGCCTCCTAAGATCAAATAAGTTTATAAAGCTAAAGAGAAAGTGGTTGAAAAACCTTCCATAGTGTGTTTCATTCCTCCCTTGTAGGATGAAAAGAAACCTATGGTTGATAAACCCTGTCCTACACAATCACAACTTGAAAATCATGCAGGAAGAAATAGAAATTCTAAAGAGCATAGGCATATACATTATGGTATTGCTCAAAAGTTAACAAAAGAGAACAAAATAGAAAATCAAGATCAAACACCAGTTGATACAAAGCATGATGATTCTCCACTTTCACAACAATAACATGTAACATCAGTGGACATCATCACTAGGCCTCCTATTATGATTAACTTGGATGATGATGATGATATTGCTAAGATTGATGAGGAAGTGCATAATGAGTTGAATCTATTATTTTCCTCTTCCATGAGATTAGATTATAACAATCATGAAGATCCTTCTAACAAGAGTGACTCACCATGTTTTGAACATGGTGATGCTCCTAGTACAATACTTGTCATTGTCCCTTTAGCTAGTTATCCACCTTTTTCATACGATGAACAAGATTGTGGTGTGGATGACCTGCTATAGGTTGACTCGCATGTGCCATACTAGTATTTTCTTTGTTTTCTTTTCATTTTTTTGTGATTGCATGTGTTTAATGTGATCCCCCATATCGTGTTACTTGACATGTCTTTATATGTTTTTGAGCCTACTTTGGACGACTCTTGTCACTCCATTAGTGCAAGGATACAAAGGAAGCAAACCTGTCGCGACATTCTTCTACTTGTATCTAAATTCTTCCATATGTCATAAATCTTTATCTTTTCTTTTATCGTGTTTTCCTTTTGGGGATGATGCAAGGTTTTGATACATTTAAGTCTCTTCCATGTTGATAGAAATATTTTCTTTGTTTTTTCTCTCTACATGTCATTCTTCCTTTGTGCTTGTTGTTCCATGACTATTTGGGGAATGATGACAATTCCAAGCTCAATTATATCACTATATAAAAGACATATGCTAATCCCAAATCCATATATCTCTTATATGTTATCTTAGGATTGCATATGGGGGGAAACCTCCTTTCCATGACATAGCTCTACTAGGAAACATTTCTCTTACATAAGGATTTCTGAATAATTCTCTCATATATTGGCATTTATTGTGTTCTACTTTAAAGCAATTACTCACAACATGGTGTTTAACAATATATTTTAAGTGGGGGCATACATGTCCCCACTCATTGTTTGCTTCAAAGTGTGGTCTTCTTACTTCATGTGATGTGTCTTATTGGTGGTGACATTGAGTTTGATTTCCTTCAAGAGCATGATCTTTCTTGGAATATGGAATTCCTCTTAGTGGTAATGCTATGGACTACATTCCCTAAGTTGTGAATCTCTTATCCTCAACTAGTCCTCTCTTGGTGACATTAAGCAGGATGTTCCCTAAGGTGTGACCTTTCATGAATTAATCAAAACCCTTTGAATATCTTGATCCTAGTGAGTTTAAAATCTTTTTCATGGCCACCAAGCATAACAAAACTTGATTTCCAATGGTTCATTTTTTTTTTCATGAGTGTCTAGCATAATGCAGCTTGCTAGCCTTGTGGAACCTTTTTTGTGGTGCCTTATCAAAGTTATCAAGAGGTATAACTTTTGGTATGGTTGGCATATGGGAGCTTGTAGACTTGGCATGAATTTCCGGTCACCCACCCTTTTGAGGCTCACCTAATAGACAACGAATTTCACTAGCCTATATGAGTATATTTTGTTTGCATAGTAGACAAGTTTTTACTTGTGAACATTTTTTTATGGACAACAATGCAACTGTAGCTAGTCCATCTTTTCTTTCTTTTTGCATCAATTTTGGCATTGTATGCTTGTGTATCTTGTCTTGTTGATGTATATCATATGTATATGTGTGTTCCTTTGTACTTATGTTGGTTTACCATGGGGTATTAATCCTAGGGGCTTGGTCACCTCCTTGATCTTTGTCATCCCATATCACTAACATTTGTACACTTGGACACCTCTTGATGCATATTTGTCTACTTTAGTGTGAGTTTGAGAGCAAGTTCATACTCTCACTAAAGTGGGGGCCAAATGCAATGATAAAAAATGTACTCCTTTACATTTTCACTTTGTTTTCCTCTCCTTAATTAATTGGAATTAATTAAGCCTCTAATTGACCCAATTATACATTTAAAAGTCTAATTAATCTCATTTTCTGAAAGGATAATCTCTATTAAACAATTGCAAACATCAAATTACACATCTTGGAAAATGTGTGTACTAGGTTTAGGGCCTAGGACCCATTCGCCCAAGGGTGAATGGGTCATCCTTAAGTTTAGGACCCCATTTTTTAATATGTTTGTGGCAGAATTTTAATGATATAAATTCAAATTGAATTGTTGGCCTTTAATGTTCAATTGTTGGGAAATTAGAAAATTACCTATAAATACAAGGTCTTTTTATCCATTCAAATTTCACAAGAGAAAAAATTATTGTCAAGAGCATTCAAGAGTAGATTTTTTAGTCAATTGTTGTAACATTCAATATCTCAAGCATCATGCCAAAGTTATTTGCATTCATATGTTTTTGGAACTAACATTGTGATGCAGGTTTCAAGCATTCAAGCATTAAATCAAGTGTCAAATCAACATCCAATCAAGCCATTTAATGCAAGATCTAATCCTTGGAGTGATGTGTTAGAATTCAATTCTCCAAGGGCAACCATTAAAGGGTTTGGTGAGTTGCAACAAGATAGTGTTCATTCATTATTCCTTCTTTTAATCATTATGTCACAATTACCAAAACAAGGTTTGACTAAGGAAAACCCCCATTCACAAAAGAAAAATCCCTCTTATGTTTAAAGATTTGTAGGTGAAGAAGGATTGTAGATTGATCAAAAGTGCAATTTTACAAAGTTGTCAAAGTTGTCATCAAAGTTGTCAAGCCATGAAATCTTCTAGAATTTATTTCTGACTTTTTGACAGCGAGATCTAGAGGAATGAAGAGTGAAAATCCAAGATCACCCTAGGGTGAATCTATCCCAAGAGGACACTCAACAACAACTTTTGGTGACAAGTACACATCAACTTACCCTTCTCAAATCTGTTGGAAGTTTGTTGTTTCTAATTGTGTTATGCTTTAAATTGATGATTCAAGTTTAACATTGCATAATTAAGTTCATTGAGAATTTTATTTTTTTCTCCCAAAAGTGCTTTTCAATTATATTTACCCTATCTTGTCATAAGGAAAATAGCCAAGATCTCCAATAGGGTTGACTCACCTAAGGGTTGAAAGTCAATCCCATCTCTGGGAATCTCTTTTTCCTAATGAGACAAGAAAGATAGGTGCATCATATATTCAATCACCCCATTTTGATGAAAACCTACTTTTTCTTATGTTTCAATTATGCCATGGAAAACATGACCATATTGCATTTTATATGGAGAATAGCTACTGTCATCGCAATGGGTATTCTCTATGTAAAACTACATGTCTAAAGCATCATGTAATGATTGTAAAATACAATACTTCATCATGATGAACCACTATCTACAATGATGGGGTTCCCAATAGTTAGTCTCTTTCACGTTTAATTGAATGTTGATTAGGAAAATTAGAGGACAAAACATAGATGGTGGTTCATCATGTCATAGTATGGTATTTCCCATTATATTTGATAATAGTGTTTCAACCTCTAAATTTACTCTTCTACATTCAATTAAATGTGAAAAACATGTTTTTTGGTGGATCCCATCAAAATATTTAGTTGTTCATCATGGCAGAATATGTTATTTCCCATAATATTTGCTAACTTTCATGTTTTGACATTATCATTTTTTGTCACAATGAACCACTAGCTATGATGATGGGAACTTCATTTCCTTTTCCATTTTATATGAGCATGTTCACCTTGTGTGCTTGATATCATTTTATGATTCCACTAACAAAATAGCAAGTTCAAGACCTTTTTTTTGAATTTTGAGTAAATGAGCACATTACAAATAACCTCATTATGTGAGTTTGTTCGATAGCCTCATGCTTGTGACACCTTCTTACTAATTCAAAACTTGCAAAGGTCATAAAATTTTATAGGGAGACATTCCAATACATAAAATTAGATATATTCCCATAGTTTATAATAGGGAATGCAATTCATTTACAATTTAAACTACCACTAACACTTATGAGAAATAGGTGCATGTGTAGGTATTTTAGACTCTAATTTTATTCATCAATATTCAATTAAACATGAAATCTATTGATTGTTTAATGTATCAATGTAGGTGGTAGTTCACCATGGCACGATATTCCCACAACAAGTATTAACTTTCACATTTCAATGATGTCATTTTTATGATGAACCACTAGCTATGTTGATGGGACCCCCATTTTCCTTGTCATTGCTTGTGAGCATAGTCACCTTGCATGCTTTTGAGATCATTTTATGGTTCCATTGAAGAAAAAGTTCACCATCATTTTATTGAAGTTTGAGTAAATTATCACATTGTAAATCATTTTGTGATCCGAATTTGTTTTATGGTCTCATGTTTGTGATGCCTTCTCACTGGCTCACAACTTGTAGAGGTCATACAATTTTCTAGGGAGAATTTCCAATATATAAAATTGGGTCTATATTCCCACTATTTTTAGGAGGGAATACAAATCATTTTCAATATAAACTACTAAGTTTACACTCATAATAAAATGGGTGCATGCACAACTTAAAATACACACTTTGTATTTCAACCTCCAATTTTCATCAAAATTCAATTAAATGTGAAGTTCATTAGATCTTATGGGTTACATCATCATAGTTGGTGGTTCATCATGGCATGGTATGTTGTGTCCTACAATAACTACTAACTTCCACATTTTAACCTTGCTATATTTATCACAATAACCCACTAGCTATGATGATGGGACCCCAATTTCGCTAGTAATTTTTTTATGAGTATAGTCACCTTAATTACATATGGAGCCAAAAATTCCAATATTCTTTGTCATTTTTTTTAATTTAATAATTCAAAAAGTGTTGTAGATGATCCCAATTTTATGAGTTATATGTGGAGGTTAAAATAGGTGTTATTTATTTCAACTTGTAATTTTCTTCATCAATATTTAATTACATGATATATGAAAGATAAATTGGAAATTTATTATAACTATCAACGATTTTAAATTTGTATATTGAATTTTTGAATGATTTAAAAATAACTTGTTTATAGCAAAAAATATAATTAATTTTAGAATTTAGAATGTTTTGATTATATGGGAGAAATAGGTTTTGAATGGACCCAAAACTATTGACAACAGGTTTTGAATGGACCCAAAACCATTAACAATCAAGTTTTGGCAGAGACCCACTAAAAGAAGAACAAGCTACTCATGGATACAAAATAGACAACTAGCAATGAACCAAAAACAAATCACCAAATCAATAAGACTACCCAAATTTGTACTAATCAGAAGGTTTTGATAGGAACCTTAATCCAACAAAGCCAAGTTTACAAGGGATCTTGAACCCAAACCAAGTTTAGAAGGGAACTTGAAACCCACTTACAACCAGATTACAAAGACCAAAATCCCTCACAATACACCAGGTTTTAACGGGGACCTTAAACTCATCAATAGAGTCAATAAAAAGCCACCTTACATGAGGAGTGGCACCATTACCCAAATAACCAACCCATTGACCAACATAGTCTATCAGATCTGAGAGAACAAAGCTCAATAAAATCGCCACTCCACCTCTATAAGAGCAGCTACCAAGGAAGACAAGAAAATCCCTTCCACCAAAGCCACAACACTCGGTAACCTCTGGGACCACCTCAATAGGAGATTCAGAAGAGGGTACTAGAACAAAGGGATCCCCATCAAAGACACAACAACCAGCTCCACCTCAAAAAGAGACTCCACTTCAATAGAATTCACCTTCACCTATATAGAAGACACTTGTTGAAGATCCCAACAAAAATCCAATGCTCCAGAATAAAGGGAAAACTCAGTAACCAAAGGAAGCATAGGAGAAAGGAGAAAGATACCCTTAGGCCAAAGCTTCATCTGAGACAATAGATATAGAATTATACATATTCCATACAACAACAAAAAATCAAAAATAGGGGTAGCAAAGGCTCCCTTTCACTCCAAGAAAAATAGGGGCTCGAATAAACATAGCCCAACCATTAAACCAAAATATGGGAGCAACCTAGACAAAGCATCCTCCAAGAGAAAGAAAACCCCCATTGAAAATACAAACATCATAGACCATAGGGGGTTCAAGAACTCATGGTCAACTAACAACACCAACTCAATAGTAGAACAGAGGCTAGTAGGAATGCCTTCCACAACCAAGCAAACAACCACAATAGCAACATGGAGGGAAAACCACCGCTCCATCACAGTCTCAATAGTAAAATAATCATTAAGCACAACCCTCTTAAGACCTAAAAAATCCATGACCTCCTCAAATGGCCAAGGGAGCTGCATAGAGTCAACATTGGATGAGGAAGGCAACAACCCACCCCCCCATTCTAAAAAGAAACCCTCGAAAGATAAAAAATAACTCGTTAAACAAGCACCAGGGGAAAACCAATAGCCAAAAATGGAATTTAGAATGTTAGTAGCACTTGTACAAGTAATTTTTATCATGATTGCATCAAGCATACACCATTTCAAAGAAAAAATGGATGGTGATGCTATCTACATACTATAGAGGGATTTGAAACAATAAATTATATATATAGTGATCTTCGTCATTGGTTATGGCCACATGCGAGAGACATACTGGTAAGATCCAATCATTTGAAGATTCGTTCAAATGTTTATTTTTCGTAACTTACATAAGTACTTAGAATATTCAATCTAAAGCATTATGTTTTTTAATAGGATATACCAAAGGTTTTGATTATATGGGAAAACTAGGTTAGGGGTCAATTTGGAAGAGGGGCTTCCTTAAAGGGCCTCAAAAAGACTTGCTTAATTGCATAGGTCCCACCGATGAGACCCACCCCAATTTTTCTTAGTATCGTCTCCACCAAACAAGGACCCATGAGAATATAACCCATGCATGACTAGCTTCTTGGTGGGTCCCTTCATCAAATTCCCCCTTTTCCTTTTTCTAGAATGGGAGGCCATAGGGGAAGAGGAGACCCCGACAATATTATCGTCCTCCACCTTCCACTCTTCATCCCTATCAACACTATAATCTAAACCATAAAGTGTATCATCACTAATGGTCTTCTCTTTACCCTTAACCAACTTAGCCAAGGCGTTAGCTCTCACATGCTCCATGATGAGAAAAATGATCCCTTCATGGAGCATAAGAAACCTACAATTCTTGAGGTGGGCATAAAATAAAACCTCCAGAGAAGAAAGAAGAAAAAACGAGAAGGAAAAATGCAAATCATGTCTAAATTGGCTTAGCAAAGTAAAACGATGCCCTAAGATAGCGGTAAACCAACCATCAATAGTTACATACCACATTATAAATTTTGCTACATCGACTCAAATGCGCTTAAGAGAGAGTCATTCATATCCCTACGAGGGAAGCTTCACCAAGTCATCTTCCTCATTTCCCTTAAAAAACTAGTCCATAACATCTTCATTACTCTTCCTTTCTTTGTAGAATTTATGCCCTCTGTCGATAATCTAGTAATGAAGGCAATAAAACTTTCATTGATGTTAAACTCCATACCATTCACCTTCAAGCACTTGTTATGCTGGCAATGAACAAGCTTCACAGAGGCTTCATGGTCATAACCATGAAGCCTTTCCAAATAGGGTGTGATATGCCATGTTTAAGAATCCACCAGACTCTGCACTTGTTCTTCCATTTATCACAAGAGATGGGCTCAATCCTGCTCCTGTCTCCACCCATTTCAATATTTCCAAACACTAACAAAAGCTAGAGCCGAGAAACACTTGCGAGGATACAACTGAACATGATGATGGGAAAAACATAACCCATAAAATGTGTGATATAAAGGGAGAGATAATTACTCAATCACCCCAAATCAAAAACAATCTAGTTGTCATTTTGTAATTAAAGCTTATCCCTTTTAGGAAGGGAAGAGTACTCCCACACCTTGAAATTATTAATAATGAAAGCATCGTTAGCAAACAATTAGCAAGGGAATTGCCTTCCCTATAAGTATGAGTGGCATTGGTCTCATCAAAAGATCTCAACATCATGATGGAATCATAGATAAGTGGCTTGATTGAACAACTTGCTAATTTCCATTCAAGCACTTGACAATATTAAGGGAGTCACCCTCGACCCATAATCTAGAAACACCCCTTGCTAACACAACTTTGATGTTGATGTAAGCATCTTCAAACTTATCATGATGATTAATCTAGTTTCCCAATGAGAGTGCCACCACACCTAAGAACCTTCCTTTCTCATTCCTCAATACCCCACCCCCCACAATCTGTAGGCCTAGGATTTCCCTTGGCCACCCCATCAAAATTAACTTTGACCCACCCCAAAGGAGGGAACTTCCACGTAGCATTTTCTCTAGCACTGTTACTGGATTTAACCAAACAAAAAAATTAAGTGATGAGCCTCCAATCAGTAGCAACCAAAAGATCATAGCCAACCAGAGAATCAGACAAAGCACACTGAAAAAGTCAAGAATCTGAAGAGAAAATTTCTTGGCAATGGCCATCCAAATTTTGAGAAAGACAATGTCCTCTTTTAGTTTAGCATCCCAAAAAATTATATTATTTCTTTCTTTTCATAAGCCCCAGGCAATATGGGGGGCCATAAGGGACCAAAGCAATCAAAGAGAAGGATTAGGAGAAGGACAAGGCCATTGATTAGCAAAACCACATAAAGAATGAAGAAAAAACCAATCAAGGTTCCAAAGAGAAATGAACTTGCTCCAAATAATGGAGGAAAAATTACAACTGAGAAAAATATGGAAAGCACTTTTCGCATCACACTCACAAAGCACACACCAATTGGGAATAACAAATCCCCTTCTACAAAGATTGTCCAGAGTCAAAATCTTTTTTTTACATCAAGAACCAAGAAAAAGATGTTCACCTTAGGAATAAGAAGCTTATCCCAAAGCTTCCCCCAGAGAGGGTAAGGTTCATGCTTTACCAGAGAAGTGATAAAGGCAAAAGAGACTGAAAAGTAACCATTGGCTCGAGGGGTCAAAATCACACGATCGGGCTTCGGGAACCAAGGAACATGAATTCAAGCAAGGAAATTCTAAAGAATTGCCAATGAGTGATCCCAACTTTGAAAATACTTCCACAAACCATTATGAAGATAATTTTCCACCATATTAGGTAAAAAATTCACTTACAAAAGTCAGTAAGAGGAGGGGCCCATGGATGAATAAGAAGCAAGCCACCATCACATCACACATCTTCCCAAAACAAAATCCTGGTACCATCACCCAATAACCACTTGACACCCTTTGAAATGAGATCCCTGTAGGGCACAATAATCTTCCAAAAGTAGGAGCCAATAGGAGTGGAGTCAGCTTGGAGAAAGTCCTAAACTCTCCCCACCCCAGAAAGATATTTATTCCTAACCAAAGAAGACCAACCAACCTATGATGTCCCCTCGCTAGACAGTTCTCGGGAACAGAGCGTTAGCCCTTTATTGGACCCTTGTGGGCTAGCCAGTTTGGATAGAGGGTCAGTGGTGCATTTTGGAGAGTTTGTTTGTTTGTGTTTTCAGTGGACAGTGTTTAGATCACAGTGAGTGTTGGCATTCCAGGAGTTCATCGCTTCTGACGGCACGAGATTATCCTGAGTTTTGAGCATATTACGGAATTTTAAGTGATTAAGTTAATTTATTAACTTAAAACGCCTTTTTAATAAAGTCACATTGACTTTATTTATATTTTATATCACTTAAATGTCAAAAGGGGGATTATAATATTTTAATAACTTTAAATATTATAAAAGTGCGCTCAAACTATTGAAAAGGGATATATTAAAATATTATAATATTTTAATGATGAGAAAGGCCGTACATTTCTTGAAATGCGTGCCTTTTGGTATAAAGGCATTTCCTGGCAATAGAAACTCATCTCTTTGACTATTTCGAATTGCCTTGTGCATCTTTTCTCTGAGCATTCTCCTGAGAGCAGGGTTTGATCATTGTGTCCATTGGAGAACGGAAAACTCTTCAGTGTTGAGTACGTTTGAGGCTGTGAGAGATCAGCTGAATCCGTACAGTTGAGGGCTTCACACAGAAGTTCTACAGTTGCAGACAGAGCTTAATTTATGCAGTATTTGTGCTTGATAATAATTGAGGGTTTCTTGGTGGCGTACTTCTTGCTTTAGGGATTCTTCTTTCAGATATTCATTTCCTTCTTTTCATGGCCGTACGGACTGCCTTGGTTTGTGTGCCTTGAGAAAGGCGTGTGAAGTGAAAGGGAGAAACGCCTTCCTTTTGAGCTGGTTTTGGCTTCTATCCTTGGTGCCTAGTCTATTCAGTGCATTGTGACCTGTTTCTCAGCAGGAGAAACCCCTTCTGGAGCCTTGGCGTGCCTTCATGCTGATTTTCACCATTTCCGGCTGTAGATCTGGCTATTGCTTTATATAAAATAACTGGAGTTTTTCGGGTATGTCTGTTATGCATATTCTAATTGTCTCAGTATAATAATAGCTTCTGTATTTCCAATTTGTGAATTTTTGCTTTAAATTTCATTTTATGAGCAAAAATATGTTGCGCCCCTTCTCTTCTGTCTATTAAGATTTCTTTAAAAAACTAAAAAAACAATTAAAGACTTAAGAATTTGGGGGTTTTGAGCGGAGAGCCAGCAGGGCTCATCACAGTGGTATCAGAGCTCACATCCTGCCAGCTTGTGGGGTTTGAGAATTTATGAAGTCAAACAGAGAGGGTTTTGGCAAGTCCTATTTCAGAGGTGGTCCTAGAAATCAAAGAGGCGACCAGAATCCTTTTCCACCATTTCCGTTTGCAGATCAGGAGGAGGAATTAGATTGGGACAATATGGCGAACAGGGCTGGAGAAAGTTCTCAAAGAAATAATTGGGAGGATGAGGACAGAGAAGCCAAAGACGTGCTTAGAGGCATGGTTGCAGGGCAAGAGCAGGTAGCAACTATTCTTCAACAACTCAGCACGAATGTTCAAAATTTGTCAATGAACAGAGCTCGTAGTTTGGATTCAGAACGAGATGGCAGTATCCATAGAGAGCCACAGAGGATTATAGATCCAGTACGCACCTATGAGAGAGCTACATATCCCACGTTCACCAGAGATGATGCTGAGGAAGTGGATGAAGCTGAACAGGGTGGTGAAATAAATTTTGCAGATAATATTATGGCTATGCATGATGAGTGGGATAATTTGCCACCAAGGGTTAAGGAGCACCTTAACTTTGACAGGTTCATGAGCCAGAAGAGAGAGCACACCAGGAACAGGAATGACAGGCGTCCTAGACACAAACAGAGTGATCTTAAACAAGCAACCAACAAACTAACCTTAGTTCACTATGATGGCAGTGGCAGAGTTATAGCACGTGCCTGGGTTAGTAAACTAGATACTTTCCTGACACTACGCCCCATGCCTGAGGTGGATGCCATTCACTTTGCAGCACTTCATCTTGATGGCGTAGCACATGACTGGTGGATTCATGGTATGACTACTCTTCATCACGACAGGATTACCTCGTACCAGGAGTTTACTGATAGATTGGTTGAGAGATTTGACAGAAGGGATCCTGAGCTTTTCTTCAGGGATTTAGCACAGCTGAAACAGTTAGGTAGCTTGGAATCGTACATTGGTGAATTCCAAAGACTATATGTTATGGTGATAGGGATCTCAGAGAGAAGGCTGGTCATATTATTCATTGAAGGACTTTTCGAGCCCATGAAAGGTTGGATAAAGGCATTTGATCCACCTACCTTACAGGAGGCAATGAGGAAAGCTCGCAGCATGGAGCTATCTACACCTCGTAAGCCTTTTAGCTCGAAGCCTACCACATCAGACACGAAAAATAAATCAGATTCAAAGAAGGCTGATAATACAAATCAGAAAAAGAAATTTGTAGCCCCTTTAGATCGAGAAACCATGAATGATTTGAGAAGGAGAAAACTCTATTTTTACTGCAAAGGTCCGTATGATTTTAATCATGATTTCCCCCTCAGACCAAAAGGGAAAAACAAGCACATGGAGTGGTTTTATGAGGAAGAACCATTGACTGATTTTTCTGATTAGCGAGCTCCAATCTATGATACAGATGGAGAAGAGTCAGAAAAGGAAGCAGAAATTGTAGAGGAAATAGAACTTAAGGAGGCTCATATGTCCAGCATGCAGAAAGAGGGTTCTTTTAGACTCCGTGGGATCCTAGCTGGTCAAAGGGTCATATCTCTCCTTGATACAGGTGCAACCCATAACTTCATTGATTCACGGTTGGTAGAGAAACGGGGTATTTAAACTCAGCAGTTTGAAGGCATTCGTGTGAGGGTTGCAGATGGAAACACTCTCGATTGTGAGAGGATGATACCTGACTTGCCTTTGAAACTTAACAATTTCGAGTTCAAGGAAGATTTTTATGTGGTAAACATGGGTGGAACTGATGTAGTTCTTGGCATGAAGTGGCTTCATGCAATAGGAGAGTTCACGCTTAATTTGCGTGACATGGAGATGAAGTTCACCATTGATGGCACAAATCATATTCTCAAAGCCATCAGGGACAACAACCTTAGGGAGATTTCACTTCGGAGAATGGAGCGTTTGATTCGTAATGATATGGTAGAGTGGGCTGCTGAGTGCAAGCTAATGCCCTCACAGTTGGATCAGCAAGTTTCTTCATACCATCCATATGTGCAGGAACTTCGAATCAAACATGCAAAGGTATTCAGTGCTATTCCACCAGGCAGGCCTCCTGATAGAGGTATTGAGCATATTATAGAGCTGGATGAGGGCACGAAACCGATTATGATTACTCCTTACCGGCACCCCAAGCGTCTGAAAGATGAGATTGAGAAGACTATTCAGGAGCTGTTAGCTATGGGGCACATCAGGCCGAGTAAGTCACCCTTTGCTTCATCAGTTGTTTTGGTGAAGAAAAAGGATGGTACACTTAGGATGTGTATTGATTACAGAATGCTCAACAAGAAAACCATAAAGAACAGGTATCCTATTCCTCGGATAGATGAGTTGATAGATGAGCTTCATGGAGCTTGCTACTTCTCAAAGATTGATTTGAGAACAGGTTATCACCAGATCAGAGTCCGAGAGGAGGACATAGAGAAAACTGCGTTCAGATGTCACTGTGGACACTTTGATTTCTTGGTTATGCCATTCGGTTTAACCAATGCTCCAGCCACGTTTCAGTCGACAATGAACAGGGTTTTCCATCCTCACTTGAGGAAATTTGTTTTAGTGTTCTTCGACGACATCCTGGTATATAGTAAATCATGGGAGGAACATATGGTTCACTTGGATGAGGTTCTGAGTATACTTGACAGGGAGTCCTTGTATGCCAAGGAGTCCAAGTGTGCTTTGGGCATGGCAGAGCTTTTATATCTGGGACACATCATCAGCGGTGCAGGAGTCAGCATGGACCCAGAGAAGGTTCGAGCCATCATTGATTGGCCTACACCTGAGACTTTGACACAGCTCAGGGGATTTGTAGGATTGTGTGCTTTCTATCATCGGTTTGTTAGTGGGTTCTCGCGGCATGCTGCGCCACTAACCGATTTGACTAAGAAAGGTGCTTTTGAGTGGACACCACTAGCACAAGCGTGCTTTGAGAAGTTCAAACTTCTCATGACTTCGTGTCCTGTTTTGGCTTTACCGGACTTCACTAAACCCTTTGAGTTACATTGCGATGCCAGTGGTGAGGGTATTGGTGCAGTTATTATGCAGGATCGTCACCCTATAGCTTTTGAGAGCAGAAAGCTAAGAGGGCCTGAACGGAGTTTTAGTATCTATGATAAGGAAATGTTGGCTATCATGCATGCGATGGCCAAATTCAGGCAGTACTTGATTGGTAGTAAGTTCACTGTGAAAACCGATCATAATAGTCTGAAGCATTTTCTTGGACAGCGAGATCTTAATGAGAGACAACAAAAATGGGTCAGCAAGCTTCAGTCTTACGATTTTGACATCTCTTATGTCAAGGGCACTCAGAATGTGGTTGCTGATGCTTTATCTCGCCGTCCTCACTTGGGTTCTATTACATTGGTTTCAGAAGACTGGAGACACCTGATTGTAGCAGAGTATGCTAAGGACCCATGGGCCTCTAGCATAGTAGATGGATCAGTGTTGGATGACAGGTATTCACTTGTAGATGACCTTATCATCTACAAAGGGAGGATTTTATTGGTCCCAGGTTCTGAGATGAGGGACAGGGTTTTGAGGTCATTGCATGATTCACCCATGGCAGGACATCCCGGGTACTATAAGACCTATAGGCAGGTACGGGAGAGATTCTCTTGGAAGGGTCTCAAGTCCTATGTTCTCCAGTATGTCAGGGAATGTCTTGTTTGTCAGCAGAACAAGCAAGAGCACACATACCCTGCAGGTCTTCTACAGCCGCTTCCTATTCCTGAGAGGAAGTGGGATTGTTTATCCATGGATTTCATCACGGGCTTGCCAAAAGCTCAAGGGAAGGATAGTATTTTCGTGGTGGTAGATCGATTGACGAAATATGCACACTTTTTCGCAATCACTACTACACACACGGCTACTCAGATTGCTGATTTGTTCTTCCGAGAGGTATTCAGGCTGCACGGTTTACCTCGCAGTATAGTTAGCGACAGGGACAGCAGATTTATGAGTAACTTCTGGCAGGAGTTATTCAAGCTTTGTGGGACAGAGCTCACCCCTAGTACCAGTTACCACCCCCAGACAGATGGGCAGACAGAGATCGTCAACAAATGGGTGGAAGGGTACTTGCGTAACTATAGTTCAGGGCAGCAGAAGGCATGGGTGAGGTGGTTATACTTATGTGAGTACTGTTACAACACCACCCATCACATGAGCATCCAGATGACACCATATCGAGCGTTATATGGATATGACGCTCCGAGCTTTCTTGATTTATTGCTGAGTGACAGTAGAGTTCCCAGTGCTGGTGATTTGTTACAGGAGAACCAGGATATTATGAGAGCACTTAGGGAAAATATACAGAAAGCCCAAAATCAGCAAAAACAATATGCTGATCAGAGACGAGTAGAGCGGTCTTTCGAGATCGATGATTTGGTGTACCTGATGCTTCAGCCGTATAGGCAGTCTACCCTTCGCAAGAAGGGCTCCGAGAAACTCAAGCCGCGATACTATGGACCTTTCAGAGTTGTCAGACGTGTGGGTCAAGTGGCTTATGAGCTGGATCTTCCGGTGGACAGTAGAGTTCACAACGTGTTCCATGTGTCGCGCCTCAAAAAAGCGTTGGGACAACACGTAATTCCTTCTATTGATTTGCCACCCTTAGATGATGAGGGCAAATTAGTTTTGATACCTGAGGCCATTCTGGACTCCAGAGAGCGTCATCTTCGGAGGCGGGTCATCAGGGAATACTTGGTTAAGTGGAGGGATCTACCAGCAGAGGATGCGACGTGGGAGAGTGACAGTGTTCTTCTGCATCCAGCTTTGAGTTTGCTTGTGGACAAGCAAATTCGGGGAGGGCGGACTGTGATGTCCCCTCACTAGACAGTTCTCGGGAACAGAGCGTTAGCCCTTTATTGGACCCTTGTGGGCTAGCCAGTTTGGATAGAGGGTCAGTGGTGCATTTTGGAGAGTTTGTTTGTTCATGTTTTCAGTGGACAGTGTTTAGATCACAGTGAGCGTTGGCATTCCAGGAGTTCATCGCTTCTGACGGCACGAGATTATCCTGAGTTTTGAGCATATTACAGAATTTTAAGTGATTAAGTTAATTTATTAACTTAAAACGCCTTTTTAATAAAGTCACATTGACTTTATTTATATTTTATATCACTTAAATGTCAAAAGGGGGATTATAATATTTTAATAACTTTAAATATTATAAAAAGTGCGCTCAAACTATTGAAAAGGGATATATTATAATATTATAATATTTTAATGATGAGAAAGGCCGTACATTTCTTGAAATGCGTGCCTTTTGGTATAAAGGCATTTCCTGGCAATAGAAACTCATCTCTTTGACTATTTCGAATTGCCTTGTGCATATTTTCTCTGAGCATTCTCCTGAGAGCAGGGTTTGATCATTGTGTCCATTGGAGAACGAAAAACTCTTCAGTGTTGAGTACGTTTGAGGCTGTGAGAGATCAGCTGAATCCGTACAGTTGAGGGCTTCACACAGAAGTTCTACAGTTGCAGATAGAGCTTAATTTATGCAGTATTTGTGCTTGATAATAATTGAGGGTTTCTTGGTGGCGTACTTCTTGCTTCAAGGATTCTTCTTTCAGAGATTCATTTCCTTCTTTTCATGGCCGTACGGACTGCCTTGGTTTGTGTGCCTTGAGAAAGGCGTGTGAAGTGAAAGGGAGAAACGCCTTCCTTTTGAGCTGGTTTTGGCTTCTATCCTTGGCGCCTAGTCTATTCAGTGCATTGTGACCTGTTTCTCAGCAGGAGAAACCCCTTCTGGAGCCTTGGCGTGCCTTCATGCTGATTTTCACCATTTTCGGCTGTAGATCTGGCTATTGCTTTATATAAAATAACTGGAGTTTTTCGGGTATGTCTGTTATGCATATTCTAATTGTCTCAGTATAATAATAGCTTCTGTATTTCCAATTTGTGAATTTTTGCTTTAAATTTCATTTTATGAGCAAAAATATGCTGCGCCCCTTCTCTTCTGTCTATTAAGATTTCTTTAAAAAACTAAAAAAATAATTAAAGACTTAAGAATTTGGGGGTTTTGAGCGGAGAGCCAGCAGGGCTCATCATAGCCTCACCATTGAGAAGCCTCTAGGACATACCAAAGGTTAGAAGGGGGCCTTTGTGTTGATTCACGAGTATAGTGAGCATTGAGGCAAAAACTTGTCCAATTAAAAAATGTCAACTTGTGGTTATTGTTTTGTTGTAACATGTCAATTTTGATTTATTATTTATCTTTTTGGGAATATTAACTAGGTAATGCACAAAATAGTTTTAAAATCATGTGTTTGTTTGATAGTAGGAGGATGCATGACTGAAGGATGATGACAAGAAGGTGAAGGAAGAGATAGTTGCTAGTGAGAATGAGGAGGTTGATAAGGTTGAGGATAATGACGAGGAGGTTGAGAATAAGGGCTAGTTTATTTGACTAAAGACTAGGTTAGCTTAATATTGCAATTTTTTTATTTGTCATTATTTAAATGTTCTACCTAGAATTTATTTTTTGATTAAATATGTTGTGTTCATTTTTTGGATTTATTTGTATAGGGCCATCCTCATCATGAAATTAGTGGGTGGATAGTAGATTACTATATTTTTGTGAGTATGGTCCATGTAGCATGGTCAAAGGGGTTGAATTTTAATGTTAAATGTGTATAGAATGTTGAAGCATAATATTCATTTTTTATCCCAAAACACTTAGTTGAAAGCACATAGGAAAATGTTTGTCTCCATCGCCTCGCAACATTAAAATAAATATTTCCCATCAGCTTCACATACTTGTCCAATTACATGCCTTCTTTGTCATTATAGTGTATCCTCAACAAATAGTCAACATTCCTCTACCTCTTTTTATCCAATCATAAGTGCTTAGAATATTCAATCTAAAGTGTTATAATTTTTAATAGGACATACCAAAGGTTAGAAGAGGGCCTTTGTGTTGATTCATGAGTATAGTGAGCAATGAGGCCAAAAATTTTCCAATAATAAAATGTCAACTTATGATTATTGTTTTGTTGTAACATGTTAATTTTGATGTATTATTTATCTATTTGGGAATATTAACTAGGTAATGCACAAAATAGTTTTGAAATCATATGTTTGTTTGATTGTAGGAGGATACATGACCCAAGGATGATGACAAGAAGGTGAAGGATGAGATAGTTTCTATTGAGAATGAGGAGGTCAACAAGGTTGACGATAATGATGAGGAGGATGAGAATAAGGGCCAATTTATTTGACTAAAGACTAGGTTAGATTAATATTACAATTATTGTTGTATTTGCCATTATTTAAATGTTCCACCTAGATTTTATTTTTTAATTAATTATGGTGTTCTTTTTTTAGATTTATTTGTATAGGGTCGTCCTCATCATGAAATTAATAGGCGGATAGTAGATTACTATATTTTTGTGAGTATGGTGCATGTAGGTGAAGGGCACACAATATACTGAGAGGGGGGTGAATTAGTAGATCTTTAATTAATTAAAGACCTCTTAACTCTAGAACATGAATCTTCACCCCTACTAAATAATATCAAGAGCATATAACTATAATTATTAGAATATATGGTTTTTTCTTGACATGAAGAGCACTCATTCACACAAGAGAACACCAGATATATGTGGAAACCTAAATTGGGAAAAACCACGGTGAGAATAGTTGCTTGAATCTACTGTCCAAATCCAACCTCATAAATAATGAATATAACAAGTGGTATTACAATATGAAGTAGGCACCGACCTATCAGAGACATCAATCCCCTATTGAATTTGTAGGCACCAACCTACTGGAGAAACCAATCTAGGCACTAGAGTAGTACAATAGGTAGAACACCAATCCTACTAGAATATAGAGATAAAGTTTTTGGATCTTCAATACAACACAAACATGTGCTAGAGTTACTATTGACACTCTTCCATACTGAGAATGATCTCCTCATATTGGCACTCTCTCTGTTTTCATTGTTCTATACTCAAAATCACTTTACTCATATTAATACAACCTACATGAATTTTGCTAGCACAACTTGCATACATACATCTGCACAATTGAGGAATATACAAGACATTACATTAACATTCTTCCAAGTCAGTCAGGGATCCATAAAGAGCCAGAATGACATAAGGTGGACCTAAATTCAAATTACATGAAACATGTAACACAATGGTCCAATCATAGAATTCTTGTCATCAAAAGAGCTTGATGTTGTGTGCCACCATAGGAACCTTAAGTAGGTCCTATCCTAACATCACATGTAAGATTTGAATTATGCACTCTAGTACTTGTTACCACACATGCCTAGTACTTGTTACCACACATGCCTTGAAATCAAAAAAAGTTGATAGATAGGAACAAAGAACCTTCTATTACACAAAACTTCTTGCATATGCTAACCATAAATGTATTGCCAGGGATATTTCTTTGACCAAAAAAATCCTTATACAGACTTTTGGACAACCATAAGCATATTGATTACATACTTTGCATGGTATAATAAGCATACAATACACATAAACTCTCGAAGTGAAGTCACTTCTCAAAAAAACTTGTGATACATGTTACTTGATATAGGATCTAATTGACAACAAAAATTCGTCATGATTATTACTTCTGAATACATAGCACTTCAATTCAAGGGGATTATAATGATAATTCTAGTACTCCTACAATTTCTTTCCTCCTTGACAACCTGCACATTTGACAGCCTTGACACCCTTTATTCTTCACTACTGACAACAAATCTTCTTTACCAATTAGCTTTGACATGAATGACAACATGTGTTCAACAATAGCATGGTAAAAGGGGCTAAATTTTAATGTTAAATACGTATAGAATGTTGAAGCACAATATTCCTTTTGTTATGCCAGAAAAAACTTGGCTGAAAATGTGTAGGAAATATTTGCCTTCATCCCCTTGTAGCATTAAAAATTATATGAAAAAGAGGTAGAGTAATGTTGAATATTTGTCAAGGACACACTATAATGACAAAGAAGGCATGCAATTGAACAAGTATGTGAAGCCTATGAGAAAGCATTATCTTAATAACTCCCCAAGAAAGCAAAGGAAGAGGTCAATATTTAAATTTGATCTTATAATAGTCATGAGAAGGGGGAGGAAACAAAGAAAAAATTAAAATGGTTGAAGGAAACAAGTGAATTGGATGGAATGTTAATTTTTAATTGTAGTTTTAAATGAGTTGTTTTATTATCTCATATGAGTGGTTGCATGCATGTGAATTCCATGTAATGTCAATATTTATGCCATCATGTGGCGAATATGAATTTCATGAAACATTGACATTTATGCCATCATAGGTCAATGGTGAAGAAGAAAGTGGTGGGCCTCACCAGAGTGGCAAGGATTTAGGAGAGGAAGTTACATATTTTCTTGATATAATCTAAATATTTCTAAAGATTGTGTATTTTATCCTTGTGCATTCCAAATTTATGTTGTATGATGATAACATTCCTCATGAATCACTTTGGAAAAAATGTAGTGGAATGGTTATAAAGGAAATTTTGAGGTATATCCTACATCGTTATGATTTGAGCTATTTAAACTGTGTTTTTTCATGTACTTTGATTCAATTTTAAAATGAAACACTTTTTGTTATATAAATTAAATATCTTCAAACTTGTCCCACCTTTTGTAAGATAAGAACCTTCAAACTTAGAAATAATGTTTGTATTCTCCTCAAAATTTAGGCATTGAACTTAGTTTAGTGATGTTACAACAAAGGAAGTGGGAGATAGTAATCATGATAGAGGCGGGGATCAAGATTACAATGACCATCCTTTTGGATCAATATTATCTTGAGGAATTTTGATGATTTATTTCAAATTTTATAAAATTACATTTTATTCTTAATTTAATCATTCTTTAAATTATGAACCACTCAAGTGTAGCCATGTGCTCTAGATTATGAGAGGATGGCAATTCTTTTCTCATTAGAGATCATGTGGACCAATAAGACAATGATATCTTTGTGGGAAAACACATTACGATGGATGTGAGTAGACATGTACTTTGCCACAACATTCCACTCCCACTAAATTATGTGGAAGAAAATATTTCCAAGGCCATTATTTTGGATAACGACTTGACTTGTGTTGGTCCATTTGTAAATGCTTTTCTTGATTGTGCAAGTTTGTTTGAGATATGAAACATCTTAGACTTGAAACTTCCACTCTTAGTGATACAAATTTATGATTTATCACTTTTTGTATTTATAATTGTTAAATTTTTTAATTTGACTTAAAAACTTATTGCTTTGTATATACTTTTTTGTTTTGATTCAACTTAACAATTTATCAACCTAGCAATTTTTGTGATTTATTTTATGGTTAAGGTGTGCAAACTATAGCCATGTGTGATAAAAAGGAGATGCTTGCCATCCATGGACTCGATCATCCATCAACCCATGAACCCTCTGAATTACCCCTCCTTCAATGCACAAGAACCCAACAAAATTTGTTAAATTTTATGAAAAAATGATTTTATTTGCACAAAATAAACAATGTAGGAGATGGTGACATGACTGATTGTTTTACCTTTTTTAGAATAACATGTTATTGAATATTTTACATGAAGAATTTAATTACTTTCTATATTAGAATAACACATTATCTAATATTTCAATACAAACATTTTTTATTTTTTTTTAAAAGAAGGGGTAAAAATTTTATTCAATCAAAACCAAGGTACAAAGCAAAGGCCAGAGGCCCACCAAAAAAGAGCACCACCAGACCAACCAGCAAAAACACTACCTATTCATGTCCTCCACTAATAACCTCTCGAGGGTCTCAAGATAGTTAGAAGAAAGCTCATCCTTTCCACTAATATCCCAGCCATCCACATTCTCAGAGGCCCACTTCGCAAGACAATCAGCTACTTTGTTCCACTCTCTAGGGATATGACAAAAGGAGACAGAATCTAAGGAGCTGCAAAGACTCAAAATCTGTCGTCCCACAGAAGCCAATTGCCAACTAACATCATCCAACCTCTGATTGTTCAACAAATCCACAACAATCTGAGAATCCGACTCACAAATGATCCTCCTCCAGCCTAAAGAGCATCCACACTCAACAACAATCTTAATAGCAAGGGCCTCCATCAGATTATTAGACTCCTGCCCTTTGTAACTAGAGAAGAGAAAGACCACACCACCATCATTACCTCTACCAATACCTCCCACACCAGCATGACCAGGGTTCCCATGAGAAGAACCATCAGTATTAATCTTTAGGACCCCCACCGGGGGAGGCATCCACTTCCCAGCACGACAAACTCGTTGCCGAACCTGACGGGGCCTTCTGCTAGCAAAGCAACCCTGGCTACTATCCTCCAAGCTCAAATTCCGCACAATATCAAGATCACCAGGGTCAGGATTTTCGGACATATCACACTTAGCCGAAATAGTCTCCTGAAGCCTGCTAATTATCTTCTTCCACAGTTGAAGATTTCCCAAATTGAAACCACAAAAGACTCTACGGTTCCTCTCCAACCAAAGGTTCCAAAGAATGAAAATAGGCCCAATAGACCAGGCCACCTGAAGGAAAGGAGTCTTTGCTGGTGGTCTGCCCAAACTTTCCCAAAAGTCAATCAAGGAGGTAGCATGAATGCACCCATGATGCCAAGCCTCCCACCATCTATGCCATAACTCTCTAGAGTAAGGGCAAAGAAAGAACAAGTGGGAGGTACACTCCTCACTGTGAGAACAAAGAAGGCAAATAGAGGGTCCTTGAAAGCCACGTTTGCGAAGATTTTCCCACGTGAGGCACTTCCTCTGAGCAACCAACCATAAGAAAAAATTGCATTTGGGCCAAGAGAAGTTATCCCAAACCTTCTTCCACCATTGCACCTCAGCAGGACCATATAAGTTCTTGTCGAGCATAGCATAGCCTTGGGCAACAGTAAATTTACCCTTTGGACTAGGATTCCAAGCCAGAACATCCCTCCCATTAAGGGAGCTGCAAAGCCTAGCCTCCAAAACTCTAGAAAGAACAGCACGATCCTCATCAGATCCACCCACAAGCCACTCTTGTGGGTCCTTCCAGCAAGCCACCACTGCCTGCCCAATACGCTTGACAGTTTTAAAATGCTCCACCTTAACCCAACCGGCCTCGGAAAAAATATGGCAAAGAGGCTGAAGCTGAGGAAAACTAGAAAGAATGGGAGGGTGGCCATCCCAAGAGTCCTGCCAAAACAAAACATCAGAGCCTCTATTACAGATCCAAAAGAGGCCCTCCTTAATCAGCTGAGCACCCTTCTTAAGGGTATCCCAAATACACGAACCTTTACCCAACAAAGGAAGACGCGGCACATCGAGGCAATCAGCACCCGGAAGATACTTGTGGGTCAGAATCTTAGCCCAATCCTGATCTTGATTGTTACACCACCTCCAGTACAGTTTGGCAGCCAAGGCAGTGATAGCAAGTGCCATAGACCTAAGACCAAGGCCCCCAGCATGCTTCGGCCTGCACACAGACTCCCACTTGACCAAGCTCCATTTTGAGGAAAGAAGGTTGCCAGACCAAAGAAATTGCCGAGACAAGGCATCAAATTCCCGCACAAAGGTGGACGGGGGAACCTGCACACAACACCTATAAATGGGAAGAGACTGTACCACCGTCTTAAGAAGAATCATTCTCCCAGCAGAGGAAAGCCATCGGTGAGTCCAATGGCTAACCCTACTTCGAAATTTATCCAAAATACCCTGCCAATAATCTCTCCGCTGTCCTCCCAAGGCCAAGGGGATCCCAAGGTACATCAAAGGAAGAGAACCGATCTGAAATCTAAGGATCCTAGCAATCCTGCTCTGAATAAGCTGAGGAGTATTAAAGAAGTAAATAGAAGATTTATCATCATTAATACGCTGACCAGAAGCCTTCAGATAGATATCTAAGGCTCGCCTGAAGTTCACCGCCTCACTAATTCTAGCCAAACCCATTAGCCCAGTATCATCCACAAACTGAAGATGAGAGTAGGAAGGGAGAAGGTTGCTCCAGCTCCAACCATGGATAAGACCCTGTCTCACCTGAGATTTAATAAATCTTCCAAGACCCTCTGCCATGATAATGAATAAGTAAGGGGATAAAGGATCCCCTTGCCGAAGTCCCCGAGAAGCACTAAACAAATCTGAAGGTTCCCCATTAATGAGAACAGAGAATGAGGTAGAGGTCACACAGCTAAGAACCCAATTCACCCATTCCTCAGCAAAGCCAAAAGCCAAGAGAGTTTTCTGTAAGAACTCCCAGCTCACCCGATCATAAGCTTTAGACATGTCGAGTTTAATAAACATAGCTTTCTCCTTAGAGTTAGCCATAGAATGAATAACCTCCATGGCTATCACAACACCATCCAAAATTTGTCTTCCTCCAACAAAACCACCCTGCTCAGCCGAGATCAGAGAACCAAGGAGTGGTTTGAGCCTCTCAGCAATCAATTTGGTGATGATCTTGTAAACAACGTTACATAACGCAATAGGCCTGAATTGAGCTAACTGGTTAGCTCCTTCCAGCTTAGGTATGAGGGCCAAGAAGGTGGAATTCATAGACTTGAGCATCTGTTTGTTCCTAAGAGATTCTTGGACCACCTCAAGGAGATCAAACTTTATAATTTCCCAGAACTCTTGAAAAAACTCAATTGGAAACCCATCCGGACCAGGGGCCTTACCTTTTTTCATACTGAAAACCACTTTCTCCAACTCAGGTAACAAGATAGGACACAAGAGAGTCCCATTCATTTCAGCAGAGACCAGGTGGGGAATACAATCCATGATGGCTTGCTCCTCAGCCCAAGCAGCAAGATTCTCCCTAGAAAAGAGGTTTGAAAAATAATTGACTGCCTCCCTGGAAATATCAGCATAGGACGAGAGTAGAGCCCCATCCTGTGAAACAAGAGAGGAGATAGAATTTCCTTGTCTTCGAGCCTTAACTGAATTATGAAAGAAAGCAGTGTTCCTATCCCCCTCTTGAAGCCAATCAATGCGAGATTTTTGCTTCCAGAAGATCTCCTCTCGAAGTTCCCACTCTTCTAAACTCTTCAGGGCCAAGGACTCAGCCATACTAAGGGCAGAGGTCAACCCCTGATCCCGAATCTGACGAGTGATAGTATCCAGCTTGGACTGGGCAGCCATCTTCTGAGCTTGAAGGTTCCCAAAACATTGTTTATTCCATCTCTTGAGTCTAAACTTCACATGCTGAAGCCGCTTACTAAAAGTGAACATGGCTGTCCCATGAGAAGGCATCCCCTCATGCCACCAATCCAGCATAAGCTCCTGAAGAGATGGATCTCGTAACCACATCAATTGGAATTTGAAGGAGGGATTTTTGGTGACACCATAAGCGGTAACCGAAAGCTTTATGGGCCAGTGATCAGAGCCCCTCCAATCAAGAATTTCAGAACTGGTAGTCAACCTACTATTCAACCAATAACAGGAGACAAGAAATCTATCAAGCCTTTCAGAGATAGCCTCCACACCACATCTCCTATTATTCCAGGTAAAGAGACCATTGGAAGGCTTCACATCAATGAGATTCAAGGAACCAATCATATCCCTGAGAAGATGAGCAGAAGGGTCTAACCTGGCTAACCCACCACGTTTTTCATCTAAGCAAGTAACAGCATTAAAATCACCAGCCATAATCCATGGGAGAAACGGGTCCAAGGCTCGAATTAAACGAATGTGAGCCCAAAGATTTACCTTACCTGAAAGATCCGTAGGAGCATAAATATTGGATAAGAGACACCTTTCTCCAGTAGCAAAACAAGAAGCAACCAGAGAAATGGAAGACCGACTAGACATCCAACATAAGGGGGAAACTTTCCTCGGGTTCCAGAAGCAAGCCACACCCCCTGCACTGTTCAAAGCACCTACCCCCTGCCAATTGCCTTGGGGCCAGATACGCGAAGCACAATTAGCTAGCCCATCAATAGTAAGCTTAGTTTCCTGGATAAAGACTACATCAGGTGACTGAGATTCAATTAATCTGCGAACAGCCTTTTGTCTAGGGATGTTGTTCAAACCCCTTACATTCCAAGATAAAACAATCATTTATGGGGGTGAGAGAAATGGGAATCAATGGGCTTCACAGACCCAGACTCAACCAAAGTATCACCCATAAGCTTAACCTTCTCTTGATCAGTCTTCCTTCCACTCTTTGATGGTTTATCAAGAGGCCCCTTTTTAAAGGATTTCTGTTGTAAGCCAAGTGTGGGAGGAGCTTTGTTACTCCTTGCAGGATCTGAGGTCCCCCTAGGAGCAGGGGGATCAGGAACCATCGCACCAGAGTCCTTCGGAGTCTGTGACCCTTGGAGAACCCCAAAATCCTGAGCATGAGCCGAAGGATCCAAAGCCTTCTGATCCTTTTGATGAACCCCTAGGGATAGAATTTGGTCCTCTTTCCTTGCATCCTCGTCCTGAACATCTTGCAGACCCTTAGCCCCAGAAGAGAGCTCAACAGGAATACCCTCCTCCTGGGTCAAATCATCAAGAACCTCAAACCTGTTAAAGTTGTTTTCATTCTGCCTATCCATCCAAGATCTCTTCCTGCCCTTGCCTTTGTTATGGGACTTAACCGGAATAAAACCCTCATTATCCACAGGTTCATTAGACATTGGAGCCTTTCCCTTGTCCCCCTTGGGAGGTCCAGAAGCAGCAAAGGGGGAGGGTTTAAATCTAGGGCATTTGCGGTGTAAATGTCCATATTCATGACAAATTCTGCATCTAAAGGGTAGGGTTTCATAATCCAGCTGTTGGATCCAAGAAGAAGATCCCATGCGAATTTCCATAGAGTCTGGTAATGGATTATTTAAATCAACTTCAACACAGATTCGAGCAAAAGAAATTACCTTACAGTCCTGAGTTTGGGAAGCCTATCCCACAGGTTTTCCAAGAAGTAACGAGATTGAGTGAAGAATATCCTCCCTCCAGAATTCCAGTGGAAGCCTCGGCAAACGAACCCACACGGGAACTTGCGAAGGGATTTCTTCAGCAGAGTTGAATCCCATGTGCCACGGTTTGATGAAGAGCCCTACCTGGTTAAAGAAATAAGGACCTCCTTCGAAAGCCCTATTCCTGTCGGACATGCTTGAAAAGACAACCAAAAAATAGTTATTACCTACCAGAATAATCTCCATATCACCTTCCGGGTTCCAAACTCTGCGTGCCCACGAATCCAAAATAGGAAGAGATAAACGAAGGCCCAAAAATTTGCAAATAAGAGCATGATTGCCCCAATATTCAACATCCTCTGAAACTTGCTCAGGTTGAATAATCAAGACTGGACGATCCTCGGATCTCTCCAAACAACCGTTAACTTTTTTAATTCGAAAATTTCCTTTGGAAGATGAGACTCCATCCCCAGATTGGGGTTTCCCCATCTGATCTAGACCACTGCCATGCAGCGAAGAAGAGGGCTCAACCATTTCCAAATCACCAGAAGAAACCGTAGAAAAGGCAAAATCTCGTTTTTCCATGGACCAAAAGCACAAGCACAAACAAGAAGAAGGAGAATAGGGCAGGAGACCCCACGCCCCAGAAACCCAAGCACCACCCGCCAAGGATAACACCGACGCAGAAAAATGCAGAAAAGGCCAGAAAATGGCCGCCCCACAGTCCAAACGCGAGCCACAGCCCCCACTGCAGCCCACGCACCCCAGGAAACCAAACCACAACCCCCGGACGCAGCAAAGAGAGCTCCAACACAGCGAGAAAACACCAGGAAGGACGCGCTAGGGCACACAGACCCTAGCGCGCAAGCACAGACCGCGCCAAGCCATCATATTTCAATACAAACATATTATTTCTATATGAAAATTTTAATTACTTTGTAAGTACCTTTGTAAGTACCTTCCTATGACATTTAGACTTTAATTAATCTATTTAGGGTGTCATCTTATTCATTTAACTAGGATAACAAGCCATCTACTTGATAATATATATTCTTAATCACCATAATCTTAGGCAATATATATTTGCTCCTTTTAACATGATATTCATAGCTTAAAAATCTTACAGGTACATGTTTTTCATATTGTCTTATGGTGGGTGGGTGTGCAATTAATGCTATTATCATTATGCCTTTGACTATTGCCTTTGTCTTTTCATTTATAGTTGTTTCTTAATTATAAACATTCTAACTCAATAGGTATCATATTCTTTATGTGTAGGGGAAATCACTTTTAATACATGTGTACAAGGCAATGCAAATTCAAACTTCTATAGTTACCTTTTCATTTTTTTTATTTTTATTATATTATTATTTTATGTCAAATCTCATTTTTTATCAATTATCTAAGACATTTATTTAATGATCAATTGATTGATTTAGATATGCAATTAATGTTTTAATGAGGCACAAAAAAGATAGTATTATATTTGATATTATGGTAATTCAATAAAAAAATTTATCTCTATCAAATAGTATTTATTTAAAATGATAATTTAAAAAATGATAATTTTAAAAAACATGATAATTGTAAGTATCTATATATTAGTGAAGGTTTATCGATTAAATGAAACTGATATTATTTCATGAATATGATTTTTTAATACTAACCTAGACTAATTGTTGTCTATTGATATAAGGTGGGTGTAGGATATTTTTTTCTTTATTGTACATTAATGGAGAGTATCATCTCAGAGATGAAGGAAAATGATGACATTAATGCAATCCAACCAGGATAATCTAAGAACCACACACACACTTGCACAAGTTTGACAATGAGATATATATTTTAGACATATTATTGGCTTTTCTTAAAGTCGTCACAACATTGGCCTCTTCTTTTGAATGCATCTGCAACATTGAATTTTAAACATGTTTGGTAACATTTTTGTTAAGGAAATTATATTAAATAATTATAGAAAATAAAATAATAATTATTTTTGAAAATAATTTTCAAGTGTGTATTTTCTTTTTGAATTTCATTTTGGTAGAGTCAAAATTTGATTATTTGATTTAAAATATTTGTCTGTAATTAATAGAAAAAAAAAGAATAAAATTATTTATTTTATTTTTTTTTTGAAATATTTATAATTGCGGAAAAGAAGGGAGTTTTTGAAAAGTCCTAAAATAATTTATTACCTTGAGAGGCATTTACAATAGCATTCAATTTATAAAAAACATGTACGTAAAAATACATTTGATAATCTCGCTTAATTGAAAATCACAACCCTTCTAAATATTTAAATAGTTTTTATCAAATGCATAATGGGAATTGATTTGATGGCACTACACATGAATTGCTTTCGTGGTTAGTAGCAGGTCATGGCCTGCATGGTCGATTTGCTCTATGCATGTGTGGCGTAGGGGAGCTTTTGGATGCAGTGGTTGTTTGGGGGAGGTCTTGTGGTTTGGATGCAACATGGGGGGATTTTTTAGTGATTGGGTGGGGGTTGTTTGTTGCTTTGAAAGGGTGGGTTTGATGTGGGTGTATCATGAGGGGTCCCTCCCTTCTTTATTTTCTCTTATGCTTCATCTTTATTGAGTGGTGTGGCTATGACAAGTGGCTTAAGGGTTTTTGAGCATGGATATTTTCATGATGCGATGTCTAGGTTATCTCAGCCTCAGGCTGAGCATCCCAATGTGTTTAAATTTTTGAATAGTGCCATGCAAGGGGAGGGTCCTACGGTGAATGGAGGTCCCCAAATTCCTAAAGTAAGTGGATGCCTTGAGAGAAACAAAGTTCGTTTAGGTTAGTCATACAATTGGAATCTGTGGCTGAAGATGTAAGCTATCAGTCAAGCCATGCATTGATATGTAAATTTATGGGTATTCAGGTTTCTCTTCCTTTCCTAGAATTATGGAATCGTAGGGTTTGGAATTTAGAAGGTGGCATGGAGGTTATGCTAGTAACTAACAATTACTTTGTGGTGGTTTTCTCGTGCCTAGCAGATCGTCATAAGGCCTTTGAAGGGGGTCCTTATTTTTATAGCCATGTTGGCTTGTTCATTAAGCCTTAGCATGTTGGCTTTAATCCATTTGAGGAGATACCTTCAAGGGTTTTGATTTAGGTGCACCTCCCATGGATCCTATTGGAATTTTGGACTAATGATAACCTGCACATGATTGCTCTCTTGTTGGGCAGGCTAGTTGGCCCATCACAACAAACTTTGGACAAAAAGGTAATCTCTTTTTCCTACATTTGTGTTGATATTGACTTGAATAACCCTCTTTCAGATTCTCTATACTTTTTCTTTGGGTGTATCTCATGGACTCAATAGCTAGATTATTAGGCTCTCCCTTTTTGGTGTCATGTTTACCATGATTATTGTCATTTGTAGTGAAAATGCCTAAAAAATTCCTTGGTCAGTTTGTATTCTAATCTAGGGTCATCAAGCAATGCTCCTTCTAGTTTGGGACATAGGACATACAAGGGGAAAGCCCCTATGACTGATGGTTGTCTAGATAAGGAGGGTTTTGTTCCAGTGAAACCACACAATAAAGGTAGATGGTTAAAAAGGACCCTTAAGGATAGATTGGGTGAGGATACCTTTAATAAGTTTGAGGCTCCAAAGGCCTTGGATGAGCAAGTGGGGGCTCTTGACATGTTGTTCAATGAGGAAGGTCTTGTGTGTGACAAACAACTCATGCCCAGGGAGGCAGGCAATCCAAATAGGCTACTTGGTGCTCCCAACGGTTCATGGATGGACACATATCAAGGGCATGAGGATCTTAATGTAGCTAATCAACCCAAAGGTACTGAAGCTGTTGGTAATATGGTGGTGATTCCTAATTTTGAACCATTGGAAATGGGTTCTTTGGCTCCTGGTAAAGGTGGTCAAGTTTCTCCCTTATTAGGACCACAACAAAAATCTATTAAAAAGGGAGGTCTAGATAAGGCCTCTAAAATTGGCTAGAAGAAGGACCAGGATAAGTTAAAGGTAATGGGAGAAAATTTGGTCAAATTAGGGTATGTTAAGACTATTGATTCCCACTTCTCTGAGCATCATAAATGATTGTCTTGTCATGGAATGTCAGGGGTTTGAACAACATCCCTAGACAAAAGGTTGTTCATGACTTGATCAGAGATCATTCTCTTGATGTTATGTTTATTTAGGAGTCTAAATTGGTAGTGGAAGGAATGATGAATATTTATACTAAGTTGTGGTGGAGAGGTCAATGCCAGTGCATTAGTGCTCAGGATAGCGCTAGTGGGATTGCTTTCTTGTGGGATCCTTGTAAAATTATCCCTTTTGTGGTGGATTTTGAGTAGGTATTCAATGTCATTGGCTGCTTCCAGTGTTGAGTCTAGTTAAGTCATTCTCTTCACCAATGTGTATTCCCTAAGTGATTACACGAGTAAAGCTCACCTCTGGGCTTGCATCCATTTTGTGCGATCCTTAGCTCCTCTTTTTCCTTTAGTCATGGCAGGTGATTTCAATGCTATTATTTGCATGGAGGAAAAAAGAGGGGGTGTCGATAGATTGGAGGTTTCTTCTACTTTGTTTAAGGATAATATATTGTCCTTAAACTTAATTATTAAGCCAAGGAATGGTGTTTTTACCTAGAGCAATAGGAGGTGGGGTGACAATTCTATCTCCAAAAGGTTGGATAGGTTCTTGACCTATTGAGCTATTGGATTGGTTACAAGTGGATTACCAGGTCTGAAATTTTAGGTTGGAGTGGATCAGACCATTGGCGTATCATTCTCTCAACAATAGGGGTTGGCATGTCTAAGAAACCCTCTTTTAAATTTTAGTTGATGTGGCTCTATGAGGCTTCCTTTATAGGACCTTGTGGTTGATTGGTGGAGTTAGGGTATGCTTGGCCATGGATCGACTATGTACTCTTGCATTAAAAGGCTTTAGTATGTGAAGTATCAACTAAATAAGTAGAATAGGTGAAGTTTTGGAAATATCTTTCTAGCTAAATTTCCAACCCCTAAAAGGGTTGAGAGCATCATGAAGCAAAATAGAGACCATGGTTTTTTTGAGGGGTTTTTTAAAGAAGAGACAAAAGTTGTGAAGGAGCTTGTTGAATGGGAACTACGTGAGGATTTTTTTTGGAAATAGAAGTCATGTATTAATTGGTTGCAGGAGAGGGATAGAAATATGACCTTCTTCAACTTAGTCAAGGCTAGGAGACATGGGAATCTACTCTCTTCGCCTGTGATTCCTCAGGGGGATCATTTGGCTTCTTTGAGATATATCTCTAATGAGGCTATCCAGTATTTTTTAGCTCTATTTAAGGATGACTCTCTTGTTGTAGTGATGGAGGAGAAGCTTATTTTATATAAAATTCCTTCAAGTATTCCTACTGAGATGAATGAAATGCTTATCAGTCCCATAACTTTGGATGAGGTAGAAAATGTGGTGTTCTAGATAAGAAAATGGAAATCCCTAGGTCCTAATGGTTTTCCTATTGAATTCTATTAGGAGTTACAGGAGATTATCAATTATGACTTATTGGAGGTAATTTAGGAGTCAGAGAAATAAGCAAATGTTGAGAGCTATGAACTCTACGTTTCTTATTCTCATGCCCAAGAAAAGGGGGCTAACTCCTTGGATATGTTTAGGCCTATTTCCTTATGCAACGTGGTGTATAAAATCATTACTGAGTTAATTGCTAAGAGACTCAAGCCTTGGCTTAGTAGAGTCATTTCTAAGGAGTAGGGTGGTTTTGTTATTGGTAGAAAATTTTTGGATGGGGTGATTATTGTTGTTGAGGCCATTCATTCCATGGATAAGTCCAAGTAGAAGGATATGTTCATCAAATTGGACATGGCCAAAGCTTATGACTATGTTCAATGGTCCTTTTTTCAGAAATTCCTAGTTTTTGGGTTTGGTTTTGACTGGGTTGATTAGGACTTCAACTTCTTACTTTATGTTGATTACAAGCGAGCCTTCAAGTATTTTTGATGCTTCATGGGGTCTTCGTTAAGGGGATCCTTTGTCACCTTATTTATTTATTCTAATGGTTGAAGGCATGGGGAGATTTTTAAAATCTCAGGTTAGGTAGGGGATGATTCATGGTTGGAATTTGGATGATAATTTAGTTGACCAGTATCACTTATAGTTTGTGGATGACGTGGCATTGTTGGGGGTAGCCAAAATCAATGAAGCTATTGATCTCAAGAGAGTCTAAGATATCCATCTTGTAGCTTCAAGGAAAATAATTAATGAATCTAAATCTTCTATTTTCTTCTTCAACACCCCTTCTAGTATTCAATCCAAAATTACTTGGATCCTTAGATTTCAAATTGGGGAGTTGCCCTTTTCCTATCTCGGTATCCCCCTTTCAATGGGCCCCCTTCCTAGGAGAACTTGGTAGGATATTCTTGATAAATATCATGGAAAATTCAATCATTAGACTCTCAAGTGGCTATCTTTTGAAAGCATAGTGTTGTTGAAAACTATGGTACAAGCTCTTCCAATTTATAGATATACGGTCCATTTGGCTCCTTTAAGTTTTGTGAGAGAGTTGAATGCCTTATCTAGATAATTTATGTGGGCAGGTAACCTTGAATCCACTAAGTGGATTTTGGTGAAGTGGGAGACTATTTGTAGACTGAAGCAAGAAGGTGGCCTTGGTTTGAGGCAGACTACTCTCATGGGGCAGGCGTTGACTATTAAATTGTATTGGCGTTGGTGCTCTATTCAGGATCAAGTTTAGGCTAAGATCCTCACTTTTAAATATATGGGAGGGGTGGCGAGTGATGATATGCCTAAAATAAAACTATCAAGGAAGGGGTCTAGGATCTGGGATACTCTTAAGAGAGGTCCTAATCTTATTCAAAAGGGTTTGTTTTGGATTTGTAATAGGGGGTCCAAGGTCCTTTTGTAGTTTGACTCTTGGGATGGGTGCCCCCTATCTTGTCCATGTATCCACATTTACATCCTTTGTCTCTGCCTTTTTTTGAAGCTAGATGGTCCAAGGTGGAAGATTTCAAGTTGAACAAGAGGTTGGGTAGGGTGGATGTGTTTCAGTGGAAGGACTCCTCAATTTTTCTTCTAGGGGGCGCAATGGAGGATCAAGAGGAGTTGGCTTGTATTCTTACTGGTAGGAAACGTAGCTCTTTGGGAACTAGTGATATCCTGGCTTGGGGCTTGGATCCAAGAGGGGTGTACTCAGTGGCCTTTGGCTACTAGGTTCTGGATAGACAAAAATATGGTGGTGACAAATTCCCTTGGTAGAAACAGGTGTTGAGTAAGTATGCTTGGCCCAAATGTAATTTTTTATTTGGCTAGTTGCTCAGAATAGATGCCTCACATGGGATAATCTCCAGAAGCAAGGGTTTTAGGGACCTTCCATTTGATTGCTATATGAAAATGAGGAGGAGATAGTTTCACTTTTATTTTTCTAGTGCTCTTTGTTGCAGACCATTTGGCACCTTTGGTTGGAAGTTTGGAAGCAAGCTTGTGTGCATGCCTCTTCTCTTGTTGAGTTTTGGAGAAGTTTGGAACAAACACAAGCTAAGAGCTTCTTTCTTTAGGTGGTGTGGAATATAGGGCCTTCTTGCATTATTTGGCAGGCATGGCTTGAAAGGAACCATAGGATCTTCTAGGGGTGACAACTAGGAGTGCAACAACTATGGCAAATAATTTTGGGAATGATTCAAGAAACTATCTAGGCTAAATTTGTGATTGATAACCCTTATGAGCATCGCGAGGTGGATCTGATGCATAGACTTGACACTTGGCATCTCTAGGGGTGGTCGAGTCTCTACCTTGTCAAGGAGGCTTAGTTAACACCAAAGGAAAACCTAGTGAGAGGGGAGATGGTCCCCTACTCCTACTGGTGCTTTCAAGATCAACACTGATGGTTCCTCTAGGGGAAATCTTGGACCTATAGGAGTTGGAGGTGTTGGAAGGGACTATTCACATGATGCCTTTTTCTTATTCTCCCTCTTTTAAGGGCACCGGTTTAATAATATTATGGAATCTTAGACTATCCTTACAACTTTGGAGAGGGGATGTGCTCTAGGCTAGAGAAAAATAATTTATGAATTAGATTCTTAGATCTTGATTAATATGCTAAATACATGGGAGATTAGTGATGCTAATTGGAAGTTGGAGTCGATGGTGCACCAAATTTACCAACTCAACAATTATTTGGATGATGTCTGGTTTATCCACATTCCATGAGAGTGGTTGATTGTTTGGCTAAATGAGCTTTAGAGTTTATAGGAGATTGAAAGTTTTGATTCTTAAAGATAGGCCTCTGTAAGTGGTGGTCTAGGGAGATTTTCTTTGGATTTGTTCTTGTATGGTATTTCTAGTTTTAATTGTTTGGGTTGGTCGGTCCCCTCTTGGAGGGGTTGGTAGTGGTGATTTGTGTACTTATGCTATTATGATTTAATAAATTTTTACCATTTTTTTTAAAATAACGAAATTATTAAGTAAGAGAGTGTTTGTTAGGAAGGAAAACATGGAAGATAGTTTTGACGAAAAGATCGGGTGAAGATTGGATGACTTACCTATTAATAAATATTTAACTAGCTCCCTTCAGGTGTATTTTCCTCTATGTGTCGGCCCGTGCATCGCAAATTCAATTCAGCCTTTTATCCAAGTTCTGCTCTCCCACTCCATGTGTCTACTCCTAACAACCCCGAGTTTCTGCATTCCTTATGCATCCCAGAAAACTTTGCTATGCTTCCACATGTTGCGATTGCGGGATACTTTTGATCCTGCTTTCTTGCTACCTCATCAGGCTCCACTTAGGTGCCACAAAGCCCTCATTCCCAAAAGGTTTTAGTGGGCCCCATAGTTGCTATCTGTGGTGTACACTTGCTATGTGTTTTCTATTCGCAAATATTTCAACATAGAGATGAAGTAACAATCGCGGGTAGCAAAATGCTACCACACGTCTCTTTTGCGCCCAACTGGTGGTCATTCCCTCCACTATTGATGAAGTGTTGCACCCATTTGACACATGTAGCATTAACACAAGTCCTCAATAGTGAAAAGTAGAGGTTCATATGGGTAGTGAAAGACTACCACGTGCCTAGCCAATGAATCTCATATTCGAGCGATAGACCAGACAAAATGAATGCTACTATTGGCCTCTACATATCATAATCATTTGCACGGGAGGGTGACACTTGTCTGATTAGGCCTAGCCGGGACCACCGCCATCATTTGTAGAGGATGCACCTATGCATGGAGTGACTAGATGCTTGGTTCTAGATCAATTCTGTTGCAATGGCTTTGAGAATATTCAGATTCTTGCAACATTGCCATGGGATTGTAAAATCTTTTCTGTTGTTGTTCTTTGAAGCAGTGTGGATTTTTTCTACTATATTTACTTTTCTCTGTTGTGAGAAAAGGGTCCAAAATTTGGAAGAAACACTAGTTTTTAGTAAAAGATGCCAAGCCTTTATTGTTGTTTTATTTTATTGTAAAAAAACTCTCAGATTGTGCCAATTGTTTGGCCTTTTTTATTTTTTCATACTATTTGATCAAATTGTAAACTATGCTTTTTATTGTCTGAACATTTTATTTAAGAAATTCTATATATGTTGAATGCAAATTTGTTGACCTAGACCATGTCTAATGAATCTTCTTGGCAGTAGGAATGTATGCAATATTATTTTATGTCAATGAATGAATTGTTTATGTTGTAATCTTAAGTTTTTAATGTTCTAGAACACTACAAACACCATTCAAGCCCTTAGATCTATGATTTATCGTGCCTATCATTAAGTCTTGGTGCATCACCTTAGGTTAGACTTTATTTTATTATATCTTTTTTTTTTCCTTTCCAAACCCCCATTATAGAAGAAGCCAACTTCTCTAAAAACCTGAAGGTCACTCAGTTTAGCGCAAAAGGTCCCCCATAAACTGAGTTTCCCATAAGACACTGTTACCTCATCAAATTTTGGCGTCAACAGTTAGTTCTTTTTCTGGCACGTCCAGTGGGATTGAGCTTAAATAAATTTGCATTTTAGAAGGGTGTATGAGCTATCGGCCTATAATTAGATCCCAAATCATAAGCAACCCCAATTTACTAGTACCTCCACTGGGAACAATGAGAGTCACAAATCATTTGGTAACTATTTCATTCCTGCCACCTATTCCTCTCACCATGTTGCTAGCCACCAACAAAAATTATGTGGCATGGGATGCTGGAAGTCCCCTATCAGCCCCAGTAGCACCCAATGTTTGGGGAATTATCCTGATTTCAGCCATGAAAGCTATACCCAAGTTTACTGGAGATGGCTCAAGAACACCAAAAAAACATTTGTAGGATGTGGCAGATGTGTGTTTGGTACACGGGATTACAGTGCAAAATGTAGCTTTGAGGCTTTTCGTTGCATCTTTTAAAGGCAAGGCACTGGATTGGTATCGAACACTGTCACCTAGTACTATTCGCACCTGGGACGAGCTTAAAGATTTGTTCTAGAAGAGGTTCTCAAATGACGGAGATCGTTCTTCACTATATTATCAACTATCTATCATAAAACGAGCCCCCAGGAGGCTCTAATGGAATTTAATGCCCGATTTCACACAAATTGGCAAAGGATTCTTATTACTATACGCCCAACTCTTGAGTTGGTGTTCATATTTTACCTAATGTCCATCAATTTTGACATTTCCGTGATGATCAAGTTTTTGGGAGGAGCTACTCCACCAGATGCTTACGGTGTCCTTGTCAAAGCCAAGAATTATTTAATAGATTGCAGAAAATTGCCTCCTCGACCTATTATTCCAATATTTCTTGAAATATTGATCCCCGTGCAAGAGGTTGCGTCAACTAGCACGCTCGCAACTGCCCAGTCGATGTACACATATGTGACATCCCCACAAAATGTAGCCTCTACATCAAGTTCTTCCAAGGATGAAATGAGCGACCTCAAAGAGATGTTGCGAACCATGGAAATTGATACAACCACTCTTAAGCGGAACAAATCAACACCTCTAAAGCCTGCATATCAAAACTATCAAGGTAGGCGGTCCTCATATCAGTATAATTAGTACCAAGGAATGCCTCACACGAATCCACCAGTTCCAATCGCAAACCAAATGTTGTCAGTGCCTACTCCACTGACGAGCGCATCACCAAGCTCGAGTAGGGAATTAACCGCAGGGCAGAACAACATTATTGATGATATAAATCCATGGTGCTTCCCTTGCAACGATGCACATATGCCCTAAAATTGTCTGCATGGAAACTTGCAACAAAAGGTGGTGGAGCAACATAGCCAAAGCGCGACAACATATCACAGAGGTTATGTATATGCCTCACCACAAATGGAGAGTGTGGTTCTTATTGCGCAAATGCAAAGAATGTCTTTAGAACAAGGATCTGATATTGCTCCTGATCATGTGCTTTTCTCCTGGATGGAGGAAGAAGAAACAATGTTTGCTAATGACGCGTTCATACCCAAAACACCACAAGTGCAATTTGATTATAGCACGCGCTTAAAGAGGAGATTTACCGACGAGTCAGTTGTTTCACATCTAGCCAACCCACAACTCAAAGGTGTTTTCGATCAGATTACTAGTACTTCTACCACCCCGCCACCATCCCAACCACAGAAGGAAATTATTACACCAAGAGCCAAGCAACAGAAACCTCTGAGTTTGTCACCTTTTAATATGGTCGAACAATTGAAGAAGTCATCCACTAATGTATCTCTATGGGACATTTTAGCTATTCCAGAGCAAAAGACACTATTATAGAAGGCACTTCAAGAGGAGGTCAATACAGTGCCAACAAAGTAGTTTTCCAGTGCAGAGGTTGTCAATCAAATACCACCGGCTAAAGTATTTGCAAACAATACAAAGGAATTCACTACCGAGGTTAGGGATAAGTTAAAACTCCAACCCTTTTTCTTGACTCTCATTATAGGAAATAAGTTATTGCACAATGCTATAAATGATTATGGCGCTAGTACCATGGTTTTGCCTACATAGATAGCCAAAGCTTTAGGACTCAGCTATGAACCTATGAAAATGGGTTTAATGCAGCTTGATGGGAACAAAGTTGAAACCGTAGGTGTCATCAAAGCACTTCCTTTAACTCTATTTTCTTGCCCTAGTATCATGGTGCTGCAAGACACTATAATCATAGATGTTCCTCTTATGTTTGGTCTTTGTCTATCCTGAGAATTTACTTCAAATGTGGGTGGATACCTGTCCTTGGATTAGTTACATTTGATACTCAGAACCAAGCATGGCATAAAAATGAAGATGGAATCAGAGGCTTTGCATTCTGAACATGTAGCAGATGAAGCCTTGATCAATTTTGAAGCCACACATACCTCTATCACCAAGCAAGAAATGTATAGCGTCAAATTATTAGAGGAAGAAAAGGTGAGCGGAGACCAGAATGACAAAGAAGGTGCTATGTTGAGTGAACACATGGACAATAATCCTTTTGGAAATTATCCTGCTACAAGATTGGGCACCTATGTAATTTATGATGAAGACCAAGTATTCCCAAAGGTTGCTAAAGAGTCCGAAGGTAGCTAAGCAAGCAGGCTATGGACGTTGTACTTTGATGGAGCAAGAGCCAAAGTAGGTGCTGGAGTAGGGATATGTCTAATATCTCCACAAGATGGAAAATTGTAAAGGTCTTTCCATTTTCATTTCACCTGCTCAAATAATGAGGCTGAATATGAAGGATTAGTTCAAGGTTTAAGCCTTGCAGAACAAATGGGAATAAAGCAATTAATGGTGTTTGGAGATTTCAAGCTATTAGTCAACCAAGTTTGAGGAATTTCTATGACAAAGAATGTCCACATGAGATCCTATTAGCACCAATTATGGGACCTGGTTGATGGTTTTGAAGCTTTCAACATCTATACTATTCCCTGAGGACAAAATAGCGATGCAAATCGCATGGCCATGATTGGTGCTCAGTTTGATCCTGTCTCTGACCTTATATATAATGAACATTCAATACGAGTACTAGTACAACCGACAATCCCTGACAATGATCAGAGTTGGCAAGTTTTTGAAAGTGATGAACACATTGCCTCATTTATCCAATAGTTAGGGGAGTTTGTTGATCAACTTCAACTAAAGATTGTTGAAGCTTGTGAAGGAAAAATTATGCAACTCAAATCTAACATGCTTTTGAAAGGATTGGTTACTCTAATTTTTTTTTTTGATTGTGATGATGCCCGAAATGATAAATGAAAGTGGTAGACAAAAGTGATAATGTGGACCTTTGGGTCTCAAATGGTAGGAATCTTCGAGTTGGGAAAAATTTCCCACACCATGATAAATAAAGACTCTTTAGTTTATTCAAAAAATATGAAGTAGTGGCCTGGTCCTATGATGATTTGGAGGGGTATTATCTCAATATCATTTAACACATGATCGAGCTAACAAAAGGTGCAAAACCAGTCTGACAAAAACATACGCTAGTAAACCCTAAAATTGAAGCGCTAATAGTGCAAGAGCTAACTAAGCTCATTGAGTCACGCATTGCCTTCCCAATCAAGCATAGTACTTAGATATCCAATATGGTCCCGGTCTGAAAAAAGAATGGAATTATCCATTTGTGTGTGGACTTCCGAGACCTAAATAGAGCTTCCCTGAAGGATCACTATCTACTGCCTTCTATGGAGTCAATATTATAAATGGTTGCAGGATCTGAAATGTTTTCTCTGTTGGACGGTTTCTCTGGCTACAATCAGATCTGAGTTAAGGAAGAGGATCAACACAAGACTATGTTCACCACAAAATGGGGAACATTTGCATATGCTAAAATGCCTTTTGGTTTATCCAATGCATGGGCAACATTCCAACGGGCAATGGACATCGCATTCAGTGAACTAATCAATAAGTTTATTCTAATTTATTTGGATGATCTTACTATGTTTTCTAAATATAAGGATGATCATTTTGATCACTTAGAAATAGTTTTTCAAAAGTACTAGGAGTTCAGAGTTTCCCTAAATATGAAGAAATGCATATTTGGAGTACCGCAAGGCAAGCTGTTAGGACATGTGGTATCTAAGGAAGGGATTTCAATCGACCTAAAATGGGTGAAGGCTATCAAGGAACTTCCCCTTCTAGTGAATAAGAAAGGTGTTTAGTCCTTCCTGGCCAAAGTGAATTTTGTTAGCAAGTTTATTTCTAACTTTGTGGGGATAATTAAGTTTATCACCCTGATGCTTAAGAAAGATTAGGCATTCAAGTGGACGACCAAAGCTCTGGAAGCCTTTGAAAAGGTCAAAGAAGCTATTTCCACAGCTTCGGTACTGGTTAATCCAGATCTATCTAAGGATTTTGTAATGTATGCATTCAATAGCAAGTTCAGTATCGCTACTATCCTAACCCAAAAAATGATGAAGGAAAGAGAGAACATCCAGTGGCGTTCTACTCTCAGACCCTAAAGGAATATGAGGCAAATTATAATTCCATCGAAAGGCAAGCCTTTGCAATAGTGAAGGGACTTAAAAAGTTCTGCCATCTAATTTTCTGCAATAAGGTATTTGTGTACATTGCACATTCCAGTGTGCGCGAATATATCATGGAAGGGGAGATCACAGAAAAAATAGTTACTAAAATTTTTCATTGCAAACCCCTTCCAGATTGAAGATCTCTCCTATTGCATCTTTTGACAAGTATATTTGTGACTTCTTGGATGGGTCACATATAGCTTTGAGTTTCGGGTTATAATGATTAGCTAACAATTTTACCAATTCTACATTAACAAATACATTAGGGCACACCAACTTTCCCAAATTAAGCTTCCATGGGTTGCATACTGGTTCAAAACGGTTTCTCTGATAATAGTGAAAGTTAAACAATTCATACCCTCTTATTGGAGTCCAAACATCTCCTATGAGTTTACTGTTGATGCCAAAAATTGATGAGGTAACAGTGCCTTATGGAAAACTCAGTTTAAGAGGGATCTTTTGCGCTAAACTGAGTAACCTCCAAATTTTTAGAGAAGCCAAATTATTCTATATTGGGGTTTAGAAAGGGAAAAGGAAGCAGATATAATAAAATGAAGTCTAACCTAAGGCGATGCACCAAGACTTAATGATGGGCACGATAAATCATAGATTTAAGGGCCTGAATGGTGTTGTAGTGTTCCAAAACATCAGAGACTTAAGGTTATAGCATAGATAATTCATTCATTAACATAAAATAACATTGCATACATTCCTACTGCCAAGAAGAGTCATTAGACATGATCTAGGTAAGCAAACTTGCATTCAACATATATAGAAGTTCTTAAATGAAGTGTCTAGACAATAAAAAATACAGTTTACAGTTTGATCAAATAGCATGAAAAACAGAAAGGCCGAACAATTGGCACAGTCTAAGAGTTTTTGCAATCAAATAAACCTGCAATAAAGGCTTGGTGTATTTTACTAAAACCAACATTTTCATCCAATTCTAGATCCTTTTCTCATAACAGATAAAAGTATATATAGCAGGAAGACCTCCCAATGCTTTGGAGGATAGCAACAAAAAAGATTTTGCAATCCCTGACAATGATGCAAGAATAAGAATATACCTAAGGCCGTTACAACAAAATCGATATGGAACCAAGCATCAGGTCATCCCAGGCACAAGTGCATCCTCTGCAATGATGGCGGTGGTCCTAGCTAGGCCCAATCAAACAAGTTTCACCCCCTTGTGTGAATGATTATGACATGCAGGGACCAATAACATTATTCGGTTCATCCGGTCCATCGCCCGCATATGAGATTCGTTGGTTAAGCATGTGGCAACCTTTCGTTGCCTATATGAACATCTCTTCCTTTGTCGCTGAGGACCTGCATTAGTGCTATACATGTCAAATGGGTTGAGCCTTCATAAAAAATGGAGGGAATGATCACCGGCCGGGCGCAAAAGAGACACGTGGCATCATTTTGCTGCCTGTAGTTGCTAATTCATCTCTGCACTGAATGATGTGTGAACGAAAAACATGTAGCAAGTATACACTGTAGACAACAACTGTGGGGCCCGCCAGAACCTTTTAGGAATGAGGGCTTTGCCGCAGCCTTTCAGAACCCGATGAGATAGCAAGAAAACATGACAAAAAGAAACCCATAGCTGCAACATGTGGAAGCATGGCGGAGCTTGCTGGGATGCGAAAGGAATGCCGAGACTCAGAATTGTGAAGAGTAGACATGTGGAGTGGCAGAGAAAAACTTTGATAAAAGGCTGATTTGACTCTGCGAAGTGCGAGCTAACACATAGAGGAAAAATACACCTGAAGGGAGCTAGTTAATTATTTATTAACAACTTTTGGCAACTATTAGGGGCGTTTCGGCTAAGGAACGAAGAACCCAAAATTTCTATGGTTTTTAGGCCAGAGTACCATTTCATTTGGACAATGGAGTCATAGATTGGAAAGAGCTGCCTGTAGAGGTGACCATTCATCCTCAAATGGCTTCACCATGTTGAGCAAATTCTCCTGCTCTCCACTTAGATCAATAGTTTCTTTGTGAGGTAGCACATCGGGTAAACCGACCCCTGCTTGACAATGAAATAGTAGCTGTGCAAGCGGATGGATCACTCCCTCAATGTCAGTTTCCGTGGGAGGATGACTAAAATCCTTGAAAGCCTCAAGATTATTTTCCTTCTCCTCTATCCTTTCTGCAATCTGCTCGGTCATGGCAATAGAGCCATCCTCAAGGAACGGTGTTGACAAACCCATCTTGCTTAACTCAGAGAAACTCCCCCATATGTTGTCCAATGTCTTGCTCAATATAGTTGCGGTTGCTTTAGCGCGTTGGAAAGAAGAGTGGTAATGGATGAATTTATTTGTTGTTTGGGCAGCAACATCCCAATCTTCAATACTCATTCTGGAAAGGTTTTCATCAGAGGCCGAATATAGCTCAGTGAACAGATCCTTTGCTTCCAAAACCTTCTCCAAGATGAACCGTGAAAATTGTTCAATCATATCATGAGCGTCCTGATTGAGCTTTGATGCCTTAGTGATGAAACGAAGGGTAGGTTTTAGTGTTAGGCAAAAGGCTTTAATCTTTTTCCAGTGAGAGATGTATAATTGCCTAACCAGCGGAATGATGTCTGGCTGTGTAGGGGGAGATAGGAGAGAGATTTTGAGAGAAGCAATCTCTGCGTCCCTTGAAATAATGGCCTCAGCCAATTCTACCATTTTCTTTTTCTCAGATGCTAGCTGTTCCATAAATTTGCTCATTTCTTTATTTCAATTCTCCTCGGCTTGAGAGTGATTTGCTAAGTGCTCGTCCATAGAAGACTTTGTCTCTTGAAGTTCTTCCTCTATTTGGGATTTTAGGCTCTTAAATTCAACTTCTTTTTCTTGTAGTGTCTACTCATATTGATCCCATTGGTGTTCCAAAGCTTCACTCTTCTGCACCATTCCTTGACTAAACTCAAGGCAAAGTCACTCCAATTCTTCATTCCTCAGTTGCAGATATTGTTCTGCCTCCTAATTCTTAGAGCGTAGCTCTTTTATCATGGCAGGGTCAGTGGCCTGAGTCTTCACAAGGTCACCCTAAAGTTTGTTCCTCTCATCTTTTGCTGCTAGTTCCCTTTCTATCATACAAGCAACATCCACCTCTAGGGATTTCTCTTTTTTCTCCAAAAAACTAACCGTTTCTTTTGCTGCTTTAAGCTGCTTATCCTTTTTTTAAGCTTGCGACTAGTTTTAAAGAAGTTGGAAGTGACTACCCGTTGCATTTCCTCCATGATTTAAACTTTATCTTATGGTCAGGCCACCTTTATGTCAAACCCTACCACATATATCTCATAATCTTCTGGGTGCATTTCCCCCCGTGGCTTGGTTACTCTCGGGTACATGGTCGCAAACTTCAATTCTTGTCGGGCCTCATCATAAAGAGCCTATAATTTTGGGTCAACAAAAGTATTGTCATCTTTTGTCCTGTGCTTTCGCATTCTACTTGTGCATGCCTCCCTTCCACTATCAATCTGTGCCATGAATTCAGCTAGCGAGGAAACTAGTCCACCTATGAAAGGAGCACCAGAAGACAAAGCATAGGGATATGTAACCTTCATAAGCGTGTGCATTTTTTTTCTTTTGGAGAGTGATAGTTTGCGGGGAGAAGTGGGGCACCTTCCATAGTTTAATTTGAAGCCGAATAGTAGGGCTAGCCATTTGTAATGACTGAATTGGGGAACCAGCCGTAGGACTCATAGGCTAGGATGGTGGAGGAGTTGTCAATGTGGTGTCAACCTATTGTGATGAAAGAGGATCTATAGTAATAGTCGAAAAAGAAGGGGTAGATGTAGGGGACATGTTTTCTGAAAGTGAGGCAAGGAGAGCCTGAGTGGTAGCAGCAGGCGTAAGGGTCTGCAGGGGAGTAAGGACAAGCAAGGTGGTTTGCGAAAATTGGACAAAACCTCCTGAATATGTTGGATTAAAAACAGAAGGCTGAGTGACAATAGTCATGGTGGGGATTACTGGTGAGGAAAGGGGGGCAGATACCAAGGAGTGAGAAGTAAAGGAAGAAGGAACGAATTTTACCTACTAACTGGTCGATGGCGGCTCCAAAATTGTTAGTGAATCCTCCTTAGCCTTAGGCTCCTGGATAGCTGCAAGCACTTTTCTTCTAATGAGTTCTTGCGAACCCTCTCTGATAATGTTCTCTGTGTGTTGTTGTTTCGTGGGTGGGGTCTCTTGAGCTTTGACAGTTATCAACGTTTGTTGTAGCGATAACCTGGCTAGTTTAGCAATCCAAGTGAGTGTATACGAGCCCCTTGATATATTAAAGTGCACGTTTGTGGCCACATAGGCGAGCTGTCTGGGGATTTTCTCCTTTGGTGCAGAGGAGGCTGATGTCGCTGCTTCCTCTTCCTGTTCTTCGGACTCTTCCTCTAGGTCTCCGTTCCTATTAATACTAGATCTTGGTCTGGGGTGGCCTTCTTTCCACCATCTTTCAAATTCTTGGTCATCCTTCAGATTGTTGTAAGGAGCATCCAATTGTGTTGTTTCCTAGCAATACTTCCAGAAAGCCTATATTTTTTCTTCACTCCATTCCTCATCCTTCTTCAACCTATTATACATGTCACGCTCCATGATGACGTTATCCTAGGCCACCGCCACAACAAAGTAGAAATTATGCTATGGCCCTTTGGTATCTTGCATAGGAATACATGCCAATTCAATAAAAAATTCTTCTTTGTCTGCCTGTAGGTTACGTTGCTTCTCCCAGTAAGGTCAGGGAACATGGGTAACTCTCATGTTTGGCTCCAAAAAGTCATCGAAAGGGTTGTATTCCCACTTATCATTTACCAGCACCAACCCTAGATAAACCAGCTTATCCTCCAATAGTTGGTCCGATTGTTTCTTTATTAGAGTTACCGACTTGAAATTCTTTGGACAAGAGAAGAATCCCTTCTTCTTAACACTTTTACTGCTACAGAAGGTAAAATCAATGATACACACCTGCCAAAAAATTTATTGTGTCAGCACCCTATCTGTGACACAAACTAGAAGCAAGAAAGGTTTACTAGTAAAACCCCTCATCCGGAGAATCGTGAAATCCCTGCCTAAGAACCAGTCACAAGTGGGAGTGGAGCTCTGCATAAATTCGGTCTGCTCCTGGTCAAGTCGGATTATGTCACCTTCTCCAATTAAGTCATGCAAGACCGGAGCTATGAAATAGTTCAAAAAATGCATAGTAATCATATGATGCAGAAAGAAAAGGTGTCCATGTGGATACTGGCTTCTTCTTATTCTGCTGATCAAAAATTGATAATGGAAAATATCGGGCGAAAAAATTAGGGTTTTGATGCATAAACATGTGGACCAGGAAAGAAATAAATCTAAACTTTCCCTCTGCTGGGTAATTCTTTATTTGCTGGGTCATTTTCTCTACCATAAACTCAACAAAATCGTACCAAAAATTATCATGCTGCCTGCGAAATTGGAAAGCTAGTCCCAGTTGAAAAGTTTCCACCCTCTCATCTGAGTCTCGGTGCACACAAAAGCTAATACGGACATGGCATCTTGTAGATCTTTGTTAATGTGCTACGCGGTAATGGAATACTTGGCAGTTTAGTGGCTGGTATGCCTTTTCTACTAGTCTCCAACAAGAACTCTGAATTCTTTTTCATCGCCTGCCATGTTTTCTCTCCTTTGCCAAGGTAGAAGGACTCAATGTTCTCTCTTCTCTTACTTGTGTCTGGGATGCATAGCATATGCTAGATGGCCTGTGGGGTGATGTGAACCCTTAAGTTTTAGCCCTTTATCTAGTGGGTATCAGGGTTATACCGCTGGATGGCAGTGTCAACAATCTTTGGGCATTAGTGCACCAGCAGGACCATGTATTGAGGTAGACTACTGTACCAATTTTTTGTTGTTGTAGATTTATCCGCCTTTGCTGCTATCAACCTCGCATAGGCTGCTTCTCTTAGGGACTTAGGGTTTTTCACGAGCCGTGGATCATAGATATTATCCCATTTCTCTTCAACCCTTTTCTTGTTTTTGCAATCTTTGTCCCTTTTCAGCTCTTCTGTATAGGCCCTCTTTGGCCTATTGGGTATTCCAGGCGTAGCATATGCCACATCCTCATAGAAATATACATCCTCTAAAGAACGTATAGCTGTAAACAACTCCTGGCTAATTTCTTCTTACATTGGCTGAGATGAAGACTTTGACATTTTATTTGGGTGAAGACCTTTGCAAATTCTTGGCTCTGCAATTTTCCTCGACTCTAGATACACAAAAGAACAACTTTGCACTTTAGCTTTGACGTTTGTAGAAATACTTTGAAATATTAAGCCTTTTTATGCAATATTTGGAAATCTTTCCTCAAGGTGGTAGATGAAAGCATGCCTTTTGCATGTATCGTTAATTTTGCAGTTTGTGCAAAATCAACTAGCTATTTTGAGGTTGTAGTTCATTATTGCGTTCGACGATTGTGTGATATGTTGTGATTCCCTTGGAACTTGAGCCAACAATTTTCTTTCTAATCTTGTGTTAGTATGCACTGGTAATTAATATCCTGGTCGGAATGATTACACCACAACAAACGATCACGTCTTGAAAAGATATGAATATTACCTTGGGCTCTGGAAAATGCTTGTGAGATGACACAATAGCCTATGGTCGTGTGGCTTACTGTCAATGAGTGCCACCTTTTTAAAGCTAATTAATCAACTCCTATTAATCCAACACGCATTGAGCCATACCTCTACAAATGCAACTGGCCCGAAAATGTGAATAAACGCAGACACATCTTTCAAGTTGGTAACTAGCTATTATCATGTTTTATCAAAAAGGATTTGCATGTGTCTTGTCATTTTTTCTATAAATAGGCCAGTAAGTAGTGAGGAAATCATACTTAGCATTTCGGCAGTGATAGGTTGGAAGTTATGTTTTAAGCAAGTCCTCTCATAGGTTAGGTGATAGATAAATTTCAGCATTAGCTCGAAAGTATAGGAATAGTGTCAGAATTATGGACACTCCAGTTTGTTTAACCTCGTATAAATCATAGACAACATTCTTAGGGGAGGTTTCTACTAGGAGGCTGAAACAGATGACCAAGAATAAGCATTCCTTGGTCCTGATAGCCATAAAGTGGGTTCTGGGTAAAGACTGCATAGAGTATGAGGACAAGTATTAGGTGAACACTGATATATGTTCTCACTTTGTGGCGTCTATGCTAGACATCAACGTCCCCCGACCTCTTATCCTAAAACTTGTTAAAGAAATGTTTCCCAAAAAGTACCTGAATGGCCTTGGTGAGGTTGTTGTTCATGTCGCCTATGAAGTAGGTCTGCCATCAGCTAGCGACCTCCGTCGCTTTATCGAGGAAGAAGCTGTAGTCATTTGGCTGTCGTTTCTTAGCGGATTCTTCCTTCAGACACGCGACGAGCATCAGTAGAGGGTTACCCAAGTATTACATTTCCTGTTCTGTAGCTACAACGTAATACCCTTCTATGACGTAGATTGGTATACTAATTTCAGGAACTTGGTATTTCCCTCGCCAATGGTAGTTGTTCCGAATGATGCTGCCAGTGCTATCGAAGAACCTGTTGATGAGGAAGAGGTGGACGCTACTGTTGATGCATCAATTGCTACCTCTCATGCCATTGGATAGAAATCCCTCTCTGCTCCCCCAAAAAAAATGTCTCCCTATTTTCTCTATTTCCCGCTACGACTCAAACTACCTGCCTAATAGTTTGTATATAAGCTCAAAAAAAGGCTATCATATTGCATATATAATAGCTCGAATTGTATATTTTTGGATTATGGCTTCCCCAACCACTTTTTCAATGTAAAGAATATATATAAATAGATATATATCTTTTTAAAGAAAATCCATGCTCTTTCCTTCATTCTATACTTTAGTTTTATGAGCTAGAAAAATTTCATTCTGTACTTTAGTTTTATGGGCTCTTTTATAGCATGTGTTATTTCTCCGCACATGGGTGTGTTTCATGTAAAGTAATCTCGATACTCCACCTTCCATAACAATGGGTTAATTCCGTAGAAGCACAAACCAACTCAAAAAGATCGGCCAAAGAAAATAAAATAAAAGAAAGCACTATTCACATATGTACAAAATAGAACTCAGCACCTATTGGAACAGCTTAAGATGAATCCGATTAATTAGGATTCCTAAGGGTTCCTTTTCCATATTTTCTAGCTCAAAAGCATTATGTTTTTTGCACCGAATAATTTTAAAGGGTCCCTCCCATAGGCTATCAAATTTACCATGCTGACCTGGCTTAACAACCCTTTTATCATACTTTAGTACTATGTCTCCATACTTTAGACCTTGGTCGGAAGCCTTTTTGTCAAACCATCATTTGACCACTTCTTGATGGTTTGTCATGGCTATTAGTGAATTTCCCCTTTTCTCCTGTACTTCTAATAGTTTAGCAACCCGAACCTCCATGGCACCATTTTGTTCTATTTCAACGGACTTCAACAATTGGAGTGCCATAATCTCCATAGATATAGGCAACAACGCCTCCTTCCAATATACCAACTCATAAGGTGAAGTCTTAAGGACTTGCTTGGGAGTTATGTGGTTTTCCCATAGCATTGCTCAAAGATTTTTATGCCATTCCCTCTGGCGTTCTGAACCAATCCTTTTAAGGAGTTGGACTAGGCTCTTGTTTGTTGAATATGCTAAGTTGTTTCCCTGTGGGTAATAATTCGATGATGTCTTGAGGAATATGCCATTATTTAATACAAAGTGACATACCTTTGTGCCTACGAAAGCTCTGGCATTATCCAAAATGATAGTCTTTGGAGGGTTGAATGTTGTCACCGGCTCCTTTAGGAAATCTACAATCTCTATTTCTATCGTGCTCTTAAGCGAAATAGCCTCCATCCATCTTGTGAAGTAATCCATAGCGGTCAGAATCCACTTATGTCTGGCACTAGAAGCTGGGTTAATTAATCCGATGAGTTCCAAGCCCTATTGCACAAATGGTTCGTCTGCCACTATGGGTTTGAGAGGCATTGCATAATTCTTCCTTTTGTCAGTAAAGAACTGGCATTTTTTGCAAGACTTCACCAAAGAGTGGGAGTGATTAAAGAGTGTAAGCCAATAGTAACCAACACGCATGATTTTAATGGTGGTGGTCTTAGCAGAGAAATGTCTGCCTACAACACTGTTGTGGAACACGTCGAGGATCCTTTTTGCTTGCTCCAAAGTAACGCATCGCAAGAGAATACCATTGAAATTCCTTTTGAAAAGGACTCCTTCTACTAGTGTATATTCACAATTTTGCATTTGGTAGTATCTCATTTTTTGGGATGAGAGACTTGACAGATATTTTTTGGTTTACATAAACCTCATTCTATCGGTCAGCCAACAACCTTCTAATTTTGGTTCGTTCATCAAGACGAGCCTCGGTTGCTTGGTTGTCGCAGGTATATCTTCATCTTGTGCCATGTACTCACACAATCCTCTTCCTCTAATAATTTTAGTAGGCTTGACCTCAATGTCATATTCAAGGATCTTGGTGATCCAATTAGCTCTTTTTTCTATGATCTCCCCTTCCATGATATATTCACACACATTGGAATGTGTGACATACACAAACACCTTGTTGCAGGAAATTAGATGACGAAACTTTTTAAGGCCTTTCACTATTGCAAAGGATTGTCTTTTGATGAAATTATAATTTGCCTCATATTCCTTTAGGGTTCAAGAGTAGAACGCCATCAGATGTTCTCTTTTTCCTTCACCATCCTTTTGGGTTAGGACAGTAGCGATATTTGACTTGCTACTGAACACATACATTATAAAATCCTTAGACTAATCTGGGTTAACCAGTACCAGAGCTGTGGAAATAACTTCCTTGACTTTTTCAAAGGCCTTCCGAGCTTCAGTTGTCCACTTGAATTCCTAGTCCTTCTTAAGCATCAGGGTGATCGGCTTAATTATCCCCGCAAAGTCAGAAATAAACTTACTGACAAAATTTACTTTGCCTAGGAAGGATTGAACACCTTTCTTATTCACCGGAAGGGGAAGTTCTTTGATAGCTTTCACCTGCTTGGGATCAATTGAAACCCTTTACTTAGATAGAACATGTCCTAACAACTTGCCTTGTGGTACTCTGAATACACATTTCTTCGGATTTAGGGAAACTCTGAACTCTCGACACTTTTGAAAAACTAATTCTAAGTGATTGAAATGATCATCCTTAGATTTAGAGAACACAGTAAGATCATCCAAATAAATTAGAATAAACTTATTGATTAATTCATTGAATGCAATGTCCATTGCCCATTGGAATGTCGCCCCTACATTGGATAAACCAAAAGGCATTTTAACATAGGAAAATATTCCCCACTTTGTGGTGAACGTGGTCTTGTGCTGATCCTCTTCTTTAACTCAGATATGATTGTAGCTGGAGAAACCGTCCAGTAGAGAAAACATTTCAGATCCTGTGACCATTTGTAGGATTGACTCCATAGAAGGCAGTGGATAGTGGTCTTTTAGAGACGCTCTATTTAGGTCTCGGAAGTCCACACACAAACGAATAGCTCTATTCTTCTTTCAGACTGGGACTAGATTTGATACCCAAGTACTATGCTTGATTGGGAAGACAATGCACGACTCAATGAACTTAGTTAGCTCTCGTGCCATTAGTGCTTCAATTTTAGGGTTGACTGGCCTCTATTTTTATCAAACTAGTTTTGCACCTTCTGTTACCTCAATAGTGTGTTGAATGATATCAAGATTATACCCCTCCAGATCATCATAGGACTAGGCCACTACTCCATATTTTTCACAGAAGCTGATGAGTCTTTCTTTATCACGATGCGGGACATTTCTCCCGACTCAGAGATTCCTACCATTAGAGACCCAAAGGTCCACATAATCACTTTTGTCAGCTACGAACTTTCGTTTATCATTTCAGGCATCATCACAATCATTTTTTTTTAGAGTAACCAATCTTTTCAAAATTTTATTATATTTGAGCTGCATAATTTTTCCTTCATAAGCTTCAACAATATTTGATTGAAGCTGATCAGCGAACTCCCCTGAGTGTTGGATAAACAAGGCGATGTGTTCATCACTATCAAAAACTTGCCAATTATGATCATTGTCGGGGATCGCTAGTCAGACTAGTACTCGTACTGAATGTTCATTCTAAAGAAGGTCAGAGATAGGATCAAACTGAGTACCAATCACGACCATGCGATCTACGTTGCTATTTTGTCCTCAGGGAATAGTCTTGATATTGAAAGTTTCAAAACCATTAATTAGGTCCCAGACTCGGTGCTGATAGGATCTCATGCAGACATTCTTTGCCGCAAAAATTCCTCAGACTTGGTTGACTACTAGTTCAGAATCTCCGAACACCATTAATTGCTTTATGCCCATTTGTTCTGGCACTAGGCTTAAAACTAATCCTTCATATTCAGCCTCATTGTTTGAATAGGTGAAATGAAAGCGAAAAGACCTCAACAATTTTTCATTTTGTGGGAATATTAGATATATCCCTGCTATAGCACCCACTTTGCTTCTTGCTCCATCAAATCATAGTGTCCAAAGCTCATTTTCTTGGCTACCTTCAGACTCTTTGGTTACTTTCAGAAGCACTTGGTCTTCGTCATAAATTACATAGGTGCCCAATCCTGTAGCATGATAATTGATGAAAGGATCCTTGTCCATGTGTTCACTCAAAAGAGCATTTTCTTTGTCATTTAGGTCTTCACTCACCCTCTCTTTGTCGAGTAATTCAACGCAATAAATTTCTTGTTTGGTGATAGAGGTATGTGCAGCTTCAAAATTGATTAAGGCTTCATCTGCTACATGTTCAGAATGTAAAGCCTCTAATTCTATCTTCATTTTTGCACCATGTTTGGTCCTGAGTATCAAATGTGACCAATCCAAGGACAGGTATCCGCCCACCTTTGAAGTAAATTTTTGAGGTAGACAGAGACCAAACATAGGAGGAACATCTATAATCAAATTGTCCTGTGGCACCGTGGTACTCGAACAAGTGAATAGAGTTAAAGGAAGGGATTTGATGACACCTATGGTCTCAACTTTATTCCCATCAAGCTGCATTACCCCTCTTTTTATAGGTTCGTAGCTGAGTCCCAAAGCTTCAGCTATTTGTTTAAGCATAACCATGGTACTAGCACCAGAATCAATTATAGATTTGTGTAACAACTTCTTTCCTATAATGAGAGTCAAGAAGGGTTGAGGTTTTAACTTGTTCTTGTCCTCGACAGGGGATTCCTTTCTATTGTTTGTAAGGAATTTAGCTAGCGGTATTTGATAAACAACCTCTGCACTGGCAAATGGTTCTGTTGGTGCCAGGTTGACCTCCTCTTGAAGTGCTTTATGTAATAGTGTCTTTTGTTCTGGGATAGCTAGAATGTCCCACAGAGACACATTAGCGGATAATTTCTTTAATTTCTCTACCACATTAAAAGGTGACAAACTAAGAGGTTTCTGCTGCTTGGTTCTTGCTATAATAATTTCTTTCTGTGGTTGAGATGGTGACGGGACGGTTGAAGTACCAGGAATTTGGTCAGAAACACCCTTGAGTTGCGGGCTAGCTAGATGGGGAACAACTGACTCATCGGTGAATCTTCTCTTTGAGTGCATGTTATAATTAGATTGCACTTGCGGTGTCTTGGATATGAACATGTCATTAGAAAACACCGTTTCTTCTTCCTCCATCTAGGAGAAAAGTGCATGATCAAGAGCAATATCAGTCTCTTGTTCTAAAGACATTCTTTGCATTTGGGTGGTAAGAACCACAATCTCCATTTGTGGTGAAGCATACATATAACCTCCATGTTCAGTTGCCACACCTTGGTTGCATTTCTCTACCACCTTTTGTTGTAAGTTGCCACACTGACAGTTTCGAGGCATATGTGCATCACTACAAGGGAAGCACCATGGATTGATATCATTAATAAGGTTGTTCTGCCTTGCGATTAATTCTCTACTCAAATTTGACGACTCGCTCATTAGCGAAGTAGGCACTGACACCATTTGGTTTGCAGTCAGGGTTGGTGGATTAGCATGAGGTGCGCCTTAGTATTGATTCTATTGATAAGAAGACCACTCACCTGGATAGTTTTGATATGTAGGCTTTAGAGGTATTGATTGGTTCTGCTTAAGAGTGGTTATATCATTTGCCATGGTTCACAACATCTCCTTGAGATTGCTTATTTCATCTTTGGAAGAGCCTGATGTGGAAGCCTCATTTTGTGGGTTTGTTGCATATGTGTACGTTGACTGGACAGTTGTGGTGCATTAGTTGACACAACCTCTTGCGCAAAGATCAATATTTAAGGAAATATCGGTATAATAGGTCGAGGAGGTAATTTTCCGCAATCTATTAAATGATTCTCGGCTTTGATAGCGATACCATAAGCATTTGGTAGAGTAGCTCCTCCTAAAGACTTGATCATCACGAAAATGTCAGAATTGATGGACTTTAGATAAAATATAAACGCCAACTCAGGAGTTGGGCAAATGGTAACAGGAATCCTCTGCCAATTTGTGTGAAATTGGGCATTAAAATCAGTTAGAGCCTCTTGGGGGGCTCATTTTATGACAGATAATTGATAATACAATGAAGAACGATCTCCGTCATTTGAGAACCTCTCATAGAACAGATCTCTGAGCTCATCCTAGGTGCGAATTGAATTGGGTGTCACTGTTTGGTACCAATCTAGTGCCTTGCCTTTAAAAGATGTGGCGAGAAGACTTAGGGATACATTCTATGCTATAATCCCGTGTACCAGACATACGTCTGCCACATCTTGCAAATGTTCTGTTGGTGTTCTCGAGCCGTCTCCGGTAAACTTGGGTATAACTTTTATGGCTGAAACTGGGATAACGCCCGAAATAGCGGGTGCTACCAGGGCTACTAGGGGACTTCTGACGTCCTATGCCATGTAGTTTCTGTTGGCAGCCGACAATAGGGTGAGAGGAATGGGTGGCGGGAATGGAATGGTTACTAGCTAATTTGTGACTTGGACTGTCCCTAGGGGAGGTACTAGTAAACTGGGGTTGCTTGCGGTTTGAGATCTAGTTACAGGCCAATGGCTCATACACCCTTCTAAAATGCAATTTTATTTAAGCTCGATCTCATTGGGCGTGCCAGAAAAAAGGAACAAACTATTGACGCCAAAAATTGAGGAGGTAACAGTGCTTTATGGGAAACTCAGTTTAAGGGGGACTTTTTGCGCCAAACTGAGTAACCTCCAGATTTTTAGAGAAGCCAACTTCTTCTATATTGGAGTTTGGAAAAGAAAAAGGAAGCATATATAATAAAATGAAGTCTAACCTAAGGCAATACACCAAGACTTAATGATGGGCATGATAAATCATAGATCTAAGGGCTTGAATGGTGTTGTAGTGTTCCAGAACATCAGAGACTTAAGGTCATAACATAGATAATTCATTCATTGATATAGAATAACATTGCATACATTTCTATTGCCAAGAAGAGTCATTAGACATGATCTAGGTAAGAAAAATTGCATTCAACATATATAGAAATTCTTAAATGAAGTGTCAATACAATAAAAAACACAGTTTACAGTTTGATCAAATAGCATGAAAACAAAAAGGTCGAACAATTGGCATAGTCTAAGAGTTTTTGCAATCAAATAAAATGACAATAAAGGCCTGACATCTTTTACTAAAACCAACATTTTCATCCAATTCTGGACCCTTTTCTCATAACAGAGAAAAGTATATATAGTAGGAAGACCTCCCATCGCTTCGGAGGGCAGCAATAGAAAATATTTTGCAATCCCTGGCAATGATGCAAAAATTAGAATATCCCTAAGGCCATTACAATAGAATCAATTTGGAACCAAGCATCGGGTCATCCCAGGCATAGGTGTATCCTCTGCAATGATGGCGGTGGTCCTAGCTAGGCTCGATTAGACAAGTGTCACCCCCTTGTGTGAATGATTATGACACCCAACGACCAATAACATTATTCAGTTCATCCGGTCCATTGCCCACATATGAGATTCGCTGGTTAGGCATGTGGCAGCCTTTCGCTACTCATATGAACCTCTCTTCCTTTGCCACTAAGGACCTACGTTAGTGCTATACGTGTTGAATGGGTAGAGCCTTCATCAACAATGGAGGGAACGATCACCAGCCGGGCGCAAAAGAGACGCGTGGCAACATTTCATTGCTCGGGGTTGCTAATTCATCTCTGCACTGAATGATGTACGAATGATAGACACGTAGCAAGTATACACTACAAATAACAACTATGGGGCCTGCTAGAACCTTTTAGGAATGAGGGCTTCGTGGCAGCCTTTTGGAGCCCGACGAGACAACAAGAAAACATGACAAAAAGAAACCTGTAGCTATAACACGTGGAAGCATGGCGAAGCTTGCTGGGATGCGAAAGGAATGCCGAGACTCAGAATTGTGAAGAGTAGACATGTGGAGTGGTAGAGAAAAACTTTGATAAAAGGCCAAGTTGACTTTGCGAAGCGAGAGCCGACGTATAGAGGAAAAATACACCCGAAGGGAGCTAGTTAATTATTTATTAACATTTATATTTATCATCTAATTTATCTATTTCTTCCCTAAGTTGTACAGATCATCTGGCTTTAGGCCCAAAGCTAGGCAGTTGGTCAATGAGGTCTTGATTTAATCTTCATTTAGTGCCCTCATGTTCTATCTCAATTTTCTGTTTCTTTCCTTTAGGTTGATTGCTTTCACCATGTTTTCTACTTTTTAATTTTCCTGAGCTGGGGGACTCCATTCCTCAAATTACAGAAGTTAAAATGAGAGGAACTAAGGCATAAGAAATTACTGAATTTTGCTCGAAGCCTTCAGACTGAAAGAATGCCCTGGTTCTTCGTTCACCTTTCTGATTCTTCTGCTACCAATTCCACACTAGTGTTTCCAATTGAATTCTCCTTATTGTGCTTCGTGGCGCCATTAATGTGATAGCTGAAACACGAGTGCAGTAAGTCCTTTTTTGAAACTCACACAGTCACATCAATAGTATTTTCGGTGAGACATTTTCAAATCTTGGGAGATAACTTTAGCAATGTTCATTAAATCATTCATCAAAACATCTTGTAGTCTCTCCGATCCCTCGAAGTCTCACCCACTATTGCACACTTTATATTGCTCTAATGTCCCACAGTCTCATTGACATTTGGAATCTCACTGATAGTTATCTTCTAAGTCTTATGCATATCGTTGTGACATTTTGAGTCAGGGAGATGTTTCATAGATTGTTTCGTGTCACATCGAGATATATCTCTTAGTCTGTTTTCTAGTCGTTGAAACATAATTATTTTATCACCGATGAACAACACTCAACGTAACTCTCGTATCTTTCTCTGATGAAACTTGTCTCACTGATAATCGACTCATACTGTTGAGTCTTTTACCCACATAATCCTATCAGTGTGACATATTGATCGACAAGACTCCCTGACTTTACCCCGATAGTCATTGATAGAATCCCCTTATGCTTTGTCGGCAAGACCTAATGCATGTGATAAGACTTCATTTTGATGACTTTTAGTCTGGTTGATATGTTTCCTTGTGTGTCAGTCGATAAGACATATATGAGTTCGTTATGACTTATTCCGACGATGACTTTTTTCCAATATGATCTTTCTATTGCCGAGACAATGAATTACGTCCTGCCGATATGTGTTTGCAAATGAAATATTCGGTATGACTTCCTGAACTCTTGCCGATAGACTACAAAAGATACACATTAGTAAAGATGTTTTATGGATCGGGGAGACCCTCACCATCTCTTGTCGATATGAATTATACATTGAAATATTCAGGACTAGATGGATTCAATGGGACCACATGACAAAGTTTGGGAAAAATATTATGGAGAGAGGATTATGTGCGTATGATAGGGATTGATTTGGAAACTCATGGGTATAGAAAATTTGTAAAAAATTCAAAATTTTATAGTTCTAACAGTGGCTCCATATGGGGATGAATGATTGTGAGATCATTGCAAGGATCCAAATTTCTAGGTGAGTAGACCAAACTCAAGTTGATGGATCAATGAGCAAGATGGAATGAATGGAAATGAGGATGAGTATGACCCTATACTACTGTACATGGAAAGACTTATTTTAAAAAGAAGGAATATCAAGATTGTCCATGTATTGGAAATTCCCGTTCCTTTTATTTCCTAGACTACTATGCATGGAAGAGAAAATTTTGAGAGGATTGTTAAGATTTGTCCATGCACTGGCAACCCTTAAACCTCTGTATTGATCAAGAGAAAAAATGCTTCAAAAATTTCCCATGCACAGGCAACTCCTGATCTTCACCAATCATGTTTTGTAGATAATATGAATCTTCACCTGAACCACAAAAGGTCCTAGCCACAAGGCTTCAAATTTCCCATGCTTTCCCTTCTCCTAACACCTTGCGTTCCACATCAGTACCAGATCATTCTCCTCAAATTTTCTATCTTTTTCTTTTTTATCAAATAAATACTTCATCTGTGCCTGCAACTTCATGTTCTGGTTCTGAGCTACTCTTCTGATCTCATCAAGTTCAACGAGTTGCTCCATTCTCTCCTCCATAGGTTCTGGAATATCCAAATCTTCTTGAAGGATAAACTTGTAAACTGGTAACAAATTTTGTAGAGGCATCCTAGCTTGTGTTCCATAGACGAATTCAAATGGGGATTTTCCAACTACCTTTTTTACAATGATCCTATTGGCCTAGATAGCCAGTTTTAGTTTTGAGTCCCAGGCCTTCTTGTTCTAACCTAGCATCCTCCTTATAATCTTAAGAAGACTTTTATTGCTGGACTCTACTTGACCATTAGCTTGTGGATGGTAGGGAGTTGCATAAGAAATGGAAATGCCATATGTGCTGCAATTTTTTTTGAATTCATCAGATCTGAAACACATCCCGTTATCTGTAATTAGTCTTAGTGGTGTACCAAATCTAGTAATGATGTTATCCATTAGAAAATTTGTCACAACTTTACTTGTAGCTTGTTTGGTTGGGACTGCTTCTACCCATTTGGTAAAATAATCAGTAGCCACCAATATCCACTTATGTCCTCTACTTTCTCTTGTATCTCCCCAATGAAATCAATCCCCCACTCATGAAAAGGGGATTCAGCCTGCAAAGGCCTAAGTGGTAAAGCTCCTTGATACTTCATTTTCCCAGAGAATTTCTGGCAGGCTTCACATCTTCCTACATATGAAAAAGAGTCATTAAAAACTTTTGGCTAGTAATAACCTGCCCTAAGGATTTTATGTTCAGTTGTTTTTGCAGAGTAGTGGCCTCCACAAACCCCTTCATGCATTTCTCTTAAGACATGCTTAACTTGTGATTCATCCAAAGATAACAACAATATCCCATCCTTGTTCTTCCAAAACAAATCACCTTCCATGAACACATACTTATATGCTTGCAACTTTAAAGTTATTTTCTAGCTGTCACTTAATCCTTCTGGACACTTCATATATTTGAGGTAATGCATGATGTATGCATACCAAGGAGTATGCTCAATACTTGCAATTGCATTGTCTTCCTCTTCTATATTACAAATTTGATTTGCTTCGATATTTTCCTCTGCCATTAGCCTAGCCATACCCTGACCTCTCACTAGTCTAGTGATTTGTATTTCCATATCAAACTCTTGGATTTTATTAATCCATCTATATCTTTTTCCTGTTACCTCAGACTGTGTCAAAATATCTTTAACAGCTGCATGAGGGACATAGGCAATCACCTTAGCTCCAACAAGATATGGCCTGAAAGCATTTGTAGCTTTTACCAATGCAAATGCTTGTTTTTACATTATATCATACTTCAATTCTAACCCCTGCAATGACTTACTAAAAAAAGACTCCAGTTGTTGATGAACCTCCTCATTTTTTTGTAACATAACAACAACTATAGTATGCGATGAGGTAAATGAAAATATTTGAAAAATCTGGAGACTTAAGGACAGGGGCTTCCTTGATGGCCTTTTTGATTGATATAAAAAATCCTAATGCTTCTGTAGTCCGGCCTATTTTTTGTACTTTCCTTTACATTTTTTATATGGGCTTAATGATTTCAGCAAAATTAGAAACCAATCTCCTAACAAAATTGATCTTCCCAAAAAATGACTGGATGGCCTTGATAGTTTTAGGGATAGGAATTTTATCTATGGCCTCAACCCTCTCAGGATCTATTCTAATTCCATCCTTTGATACAATATGTCCTAAAAATTTTCCTTCTGTGACTGCAATATGGCACTTTTTAGGGTTCAGGCTAATACCATATTCTAAGGCTTTAATAAATATTTTTTCCAGATGTTCTACATGATCTTTAGCCTTTTTTGAATAAGCAGTAAAGTCATCATGATAAACCACCATTATAGAATTAATCAAGTCTACAAATGCTACATCCATAGCTATTTGGAAGGTTGCTCTTGCGTTTGTGAGACCAAACGACATTCTCACATAAACATATGTCCCCCAAGGGGTTGTAAAAGTTGTCTTATACTATTCAGATTCTTTGACTTTGACCTGGTTATAACCTGAAAACCCATCCATCATAGATAACAGCTCGCACCCTATCACCCTATGTAGTATAGCTTCCATATTAGGTAAAGGGTAATTATCCTTAAGGGATGCCATATTTAGATTTCTAAAATCTACACATAATTTGATATCTCCATTTTTATTCCTCACAAGAACCAGGTTTGAGAGCCATGCTGAGTGCCTGATTGGTTTATTGATTCCCCCATCTCTGAGCTTTGCCAATTCTTCCTGAATTTTTGGTTCCAATGTTGGGTTAATGGGCCTTTGTTTCTGTCTAAATGGCTTTTCATTTGGCTTCAATGGAATTTCATGTTGAAACAAATCTTCCATGTATGCTTTCAGATCTTCATAAGACCATGCAAACACATGCTTATATTTTCTTAGTAATCCTATCAATATCCTTCTAATTTTCGGACTTATTTTCTTCCCTATGTATACCTTTCTTGGTGCCAGTTCAGTCCCTAAGTTAATTTCTTCAATGTCCTCCCTTTTGACTGGTGTTTGCTTCATGAGGGACCAGTCATTTCCATCATATAACCTCTCCAATGCCACTAGTCCCTTGGGAAGCTTATTAGTTTTAAGCTGTAAGATCTCCTTCCCAAATATTATCTGCTTCCCATCTACTTCTTCAACAAAGGCATTGAAGTCAATTTCTCGAGCTTCATATTGATCTATACAGTGAAGAAATTTCAAGAGGTTAGTATCATCATTGAAAACCTACCAACTGTATATATTATCAGGCACAATAGGTCTTGTTTTGAACTCAATCTGTGACACCCCAGCCAACGTAATGTCATCCCTTCTTAGAGCTACATTTTACAAAAAATTCTACCATTATGTTCTTTGACCTATCTATCTATTCAATGGAAAATACATCAAACAACTCGATTGTGTCCCTCAAAACATTCCTATATTGCTTCAATCTCTTCTATTTTGCTGCATATTTTGATTTTACTTGTGAAACAATTAGCTTGGAATCCCCTAGAATAGCTAACAACTTGATTTTATGTTTTACAACTATATTCAGACCTGTTAATAAGGCTTCATATTCTGCCACATTGTTTGTACATTCAAATGCTAGCAAAAATGAATACTTAAATGTAGTTCCTTCAAGTGAAACAAATCCTATTCGTGCTCCATTACCTTCTTGGCTACATGCTCCATCAAAGTACATTTTCCACACACCATCACAATTTTGTGCAACATGCTTTTCAATTGGATCAGTATTGACTAACTTTGGCTGGGCTAGTTCTATCTTAAAATTTTTGAGATCCACATCACAAAAACAATTAATTTGGTCTTGAGGTACACAATCAACAATTTGGTTCATCCTTGGCTCCTTGTACAACTTAACTTCTTGACCATTCACTAGAATTGTTGCATAAGACAAGTCAAATTGGACATTTCCCCCAACTACTACCATCCAATGTCTTGATAGAAGCATCTCAAACTAAGGAGGGGTATCAATTACTATTATATCTATATTATAGGCTACCTATGGATACACAACTAGTTTGAATTCAACATCTTTCATAATACCCACCACAGGAACATGCCTATTATCCATCGCATAACACTTCCCTCCATTAGTATCCACCCACATGCCAAGCTATTTCATAACTCCCACTAGCATAATATTGATAACAACACTAGAGTCTATCATGCAGTTCCTTAACAGTTTGTTATTTATAAGTAATGTTGTGAAAAAAGGATCGACTTGTGGGGGATTTGTTAATACATCATTCAAGTAGACTTTTGGGATACTTACTTTCTCCTGCTTGTTTATTGTTTTATTGGCCATCTTATTTTCAAAATTTATATGTTTTTCATTTCCATTTGTTATCAATTGAACAACACTATCTCTATACTCCTTAATTTTCATCATCTCACGTAGTGGGACAAACATTTTTACTTGGGATAAAGCTTGAGTGAAGTCAAAAGAGGAACCCTCTGCCTTAATCATTTTCTTTTGTTCTGATGTTTCTCCTTTGTTCTCTTCCTTTTCTCTTTTACTTGATTGATCAATTTTTTGCATTTCTTTGTGTAACTCTTTAACCTCCTCCTTTTGGACAAGCTTCCATTCATTTTTATCATGTTGTTTATTTTCTGCTTTCTTCACAATTCCTTATGTCACCTTTTGATCTTTTATGAATATTCCCTTGGGGACACCTTCTTTTTCATTCACTACCCTATTTCTTAACTAGTACTTGCTCTTTGCTTCTTCAACTACAACAATGGTTAACCTCTCTATCTCTTCTTCAGTTAGTTTCCTCATACTGCACTGAGTAGGCACCTCAACAGAGTGTGGCTCTGCATAATCTTCCTCATAAATAGAAAGAACTTGCTGTTCAACCATGTGGATATTGCACCTTTGATTTGAAACATTGTTCTCATAACCTTCATCCTCTGAAGATGAGTACTTATCTTCAACATGGTGGAAATTATTTGAAGTTAAATACACTACATGATCTTCTCCACTGTTACCCATTAGCATTCCTTCTTCTTGCATTCTTTGGGCTACAACACAATAATCTGGGGAATGTGGCTTATCACAAATTTCACAAAAGTAATTGTTATTGACTATATACATTCCTTTCTTCTTTAATGGATTAGGAGTTTCTTTGTTTCTAGGCCTATCTATTACAGGTTTTCCATCCTTCTAATTTTTACCATTGGGCATGTCATGTAACCTAGGCCTCTCATTTATGTATGTGTTCTCCTGTTTGTATTGATAATTATTGGCGTGCTGAGGAACCCTAGGATTGTCTCTCTTACTAATTATCCCAACAGCCTTCCTATTGTTTTTAATTGTTAATGCTATCTTTTGGGCTTCAGCTAAATCTCTTGGGAACCTATTTCTTAATTCATACCCTATTTTTGGATCAAATGCATTCAAATAAACACTCAATGCCATAGAGTCTGGAAACTTTGATCCAGGAGGTATCTTATTCTGTAATTTATTGAATCTCTAGTTCAAATCATAAATTAAGTCATTTTGATTTATCCGAATTTGCATTAATTCACGAAGAGCAGCATCTGGTGCACTTAGATTCCCATATTGTTCAAGGAATCAATCCTGAAACTCTTGGACAAAATCAATAGAGGCTGTTGGTAGGCTATTGAACCAATCCTTGACTTCTTTAGTGAGCGACATCATAAATAGCCTCATATGTAAATCCTCATAAGGTATATCCAAATCTTGGATGAAAGCATTGAAATTCCTTAAATGATCTTCAACAACAATTGCACTACTCCATGTAAACTTAGGAACAAGACTCCTCCAACTGCCATCCATGGGGTAGGTATATAATTGAAACCCTATTAAGTCAAATTGTTTGATCATTGTTGTGTATTGATGAGGGGGAGGGTTAGGTGGATATTGATACTGGTACATTGGATTGTTGTATTATGCATGAGAATGTGGCTTGCAATGTTGACTATGAGGTGGTTGTGCATTTGTATATTGTGAGGGAATATGTGGTGGATGGTTTTGCTGTCTGTATTGATTTCCTATATGATTGTGAGGAGCCTTTGATTGGTTAGAAGGCCTTGTATTATTATTGCCCTATTTATGAGGTGGTATATACTTTGAAAAACCAGCTATCTGAGCAACAATTTGGGCTTTCTGCAATTTGAGGTCTCTGATTGCTTGTATCATTTGGGCCTTTTCCTGTTCAAATTTTAATCTTTCTAGATCCTGTTTATGAGATTCAAACAGTGCTTTTACTTCTTTATGAGTTAAGGATTCATAATTTTCTTGAGGACTTACATGATCAATAGGTCCATTCTGATTACCCTCCATTTTTAGATCATATTCTTGTTGATGTCTGATTCGTTCAACTTCAATTTTAGCATCAAACTCTGCCTATTTATGCGGATCATAAAAATGATTTCTTTGTTTCTCAAGGGTACAAGGTTCTGCACTTGAATTATCTCTCCATGTATCATAACAGTCATATGTTTCACAATGTGGTCTCAATGCTTTGTCTTTGTTTGTTATGCACATGTCATCATTTATCCTTTTACCCTTATCAACCTTGTCATCCTTGTGTTTCTACTTACTATTTCCAGTAGGACCCCCCTTATATTGGGACCTTCTACCATTCATGTTGCAATTTTTTTGTCAGAGTCACCACTCACTTTCTTAAAAGTGACAAAGTGTTTGTTTATTCCTAGCGGAGTCTGTACAGGATTTCTAACTCTATGACTAAGGCCCTAATTCTGAACTAACTCCCTAGTAGAGTCACCAATTTGTTAACTCTCAAAAACGTAGGTGAAATGCCTCAAGAGGTTTCCAATCTCTTGATACGTTTCAAGGTAATAGACAAGGCCAAATGATCTAGACCTCCTACTCTTTAGGTGCTGCCAGACCTAGGCGGGTGTATCTAAATAGATGAAGCAGACTTGGATTATACTTATTCCTCTTAATGTATTTTACCCACAATGGAAAATGGAAGTGGATAATATGATTTAGTATAAATTCTATAACAATATCAGATTAGAACCTAATGTATTTAGTTTGATAGTTTAACAAATGAATGAATTTAAAATAATGAGAGTGTGAAGACTAGTGCCTTATTGGGTGTGCAGAGTCAAAGGAAATCTAAAATGGGTAACTCTTCCTGGAAAATATTCAAATTGTCCAGCATATATTTTAGTTTACAACTTGTATAAACATGTAGGCATATGACTACCAAGTTCTTCTTAATGATCCAAATGAAATTCCCTGATTACTATGATCAACTAAAAGGATTTAATATTTTCTTAAAAAAACCAATTAATTAACCACACAGATGCAACAAATGTGCATAGATAAATTGAATATAAACTTGTTATATCAGTTTAAATAACCATAAAACACCAACTTTGGAGACAACTTCAATAATACTTTCAATGAACACAACAAACAATTGATACCAAAAATACGCAACCACATTAGATGATTCTCATTGATATCTCCATAATTTCAAACATGCATCGTAGTCTCATGGTATGACATTAATCTACTATATCTTTCTTCTATTTCCTACATCTTATATTATTCCTTCTATTCTCTAACAGAACAAATATTTATACATCAAATACTCAAAAGGATGTATCCTTTCAAAAATGTCATATTTAAAACAACAATAGATTAGAAGATAATTAGGCTCTCTTAAGCCATAAATGAATCTTAGACAGGTGATCCAAGTAATCCCAATGTTCATGTGTATCCGTATCTCCTACTGCATTTCGGATTGTGATTTCCATTTTTACTATCTTCTCATTTTGCTCGCACGCCTCATCCAATGACGTATCTTTTGTAGTAGGCGTCTTGAGGATTTCTTGCAATATCGACTCATTTTCATTTTTCCATTTAGTCATTTCTTTTAATTCTCCTTTGTTGTCAAAGAATGTTGTCAACTCTTTCCTGGTGGAATTTATCAATCCCTGTGCATCCCCTCGCAGTTCTTCAGAGAAGTCTCAGTGCTTATTCACAAGATGATTTGCAGCTTCAATTGCTACACTATTAGAAACATCCCTCTGGTTTATTTCTTGGAACTTTTCCAGAATCCTTCCATCCATTCTTTCATGTTCTTTCAATGTAGAAAATTTATGTGAATGTTTTCCCCATAGCTGATTTAACCAAGTTGTTAGGCTGACATATCTTTTCTTTATCATTGCTACAAGTGCATCATATTTCCCTTGAGAATAAGCACTTGATCCTTCCCAATGATCTTTTGACTATAAACTTTCACCATGGGTAAGTAGCTTGGTTGATTTTACTATAACACCTAACAAATATTTTAAGTGGTCGTTTTCCCTCAACATCCTTTCATTATTCATTTTGTACATCTCTCTCTCCTTAATCACATCTGAATTTGTGCTTTGTTTAGTTTTGCAACATTAATTCCAATTTTCGCAGTTGCCATAGAATCGACCTCTCCAATTTTCAGATTTATCACATGCCCAAAATTCTTCTCAATATCAATGATAACTGATTTTCTATGAGGTGGATATAAAGCCCAAATCATCAATGATCATTCATCTGGATTGTACCTTGAGCCTACATATACTTCTGTCACCTTTTTTGGGCTGGGCTTATGTGTAGCATTACTATCTTTCAAGAAACTATCAAAGAATAGTGCAGAATTGAGATCCAAACCAGGAAAAATCATAACTCCAGCAGTTTCCAACATTTTCCTCCCCTTTTTAGGGGTCATATCTGCCATCTCCTTATCCACACACATCTTTAAATCATTCAACAATTACTCCTCATTACCTAATGTGATATTATCAACCTTTTCCCTTATTTCTTTTACTTTTTGTTTGTACAAGAATGCCTTAAACTATGGAGAGTTTACAAATTCATCATCTGATACAAATGATCTATATTCTACATGCCTTGCATCTGCCTCTACATTCTCTTCATTACTCAATTCTTTGGTAGGGAAAGTGTAATGCTGAGTTCTTAATCTGGACATTTTACTTGGTTGGCCTTGTGGCTCATTATCCTCAGATGCCTCCTCCCTAGAAGACAACAACTTTGCATCTTGCAACCCTTGATTATACCTCTCAACCACCATCTATGCTTCTTCCTCTTCCAAATTTTAGATTATATCATCAAAGTGATAGGGCACCATGTTGATACCCTCCAAAGTTTATCCTTGTTTTAGCAGAATTAATGTATCCTTCTGGGTCAAAATTATTTCTAGGTGGTCCTCTCTTCATATTGCACTGCAGTAGTTTATCAAGGATCAAATTGTATCCTTCTTTGGCTAACACAGTAAAATCACCAAAGCATAATGTACTAGGCATGAAAGCCTGCTTCCCAAAAGAGATAAAATTCATAACACTGGAATAATCCATCTGTCTGACAATTTCCAAATATGCAATTCTATTTGGAACTGTTTTTGGAAAAATGAATGGGGTATCTTCAAACCCATAAACTCTAATCATAGTAGCACCCTCCAAGCAATACCAGTCTCCCCAATTATGACAGATTGGCCCATTTAAATACTTTGGTTGAAGAAACCTCTTTATCTCTTTAGATAAAGAATAATCACATGGATGATTGTACAATTTGTACAATGTCTTCACAAAATATTCCTCAAAATGAACAAAACTAGAATTGGCAAACCTACTATCCCAGACAATAGTCCATAACTAAACGGGTAATGTTGCACCTTCCTTGTCAAATTGAGAAATCCTCATCTCCTGAGGCCACAATCCCAACTCTTGTCCAAAATATAACACTATGTGCATCAAAAATGAATAATTCCTGAGACGAAAGATAGAAGCTCCACCTTTTACTGCCATCAATCCAGAATCAAGCCCCTTAAAAATGTATGAGGCATAATCAAATGGTCTAGAGTTGTGGTATTAGATATCTGCGGATATTATCATGGGCACAATTGACATATACTCAGGGAAATCCATTCCCAATACTTGGCCCACTGAGAAATAAGTATATTTTATATAGGGTTCAAATAGATCAACATGAAAAGGAGGCCCATCACTATCCTGTAGAGGAATTGGTTTGCCACCCTATCTAATCCTGTGAATTGGCAACCTCCAACCCTTATAAATTGATCCAGATGGATCTATAGGACCTAAAATTGAAGTGTTCCAGTTTCTCTCAGAAGCAGTGCCATCGCGTAGAGCACAAAATTTTGAATCCGGCGCAACTTGAATGGGCAAAAAAGGAGTCCGTTTGTGCAAGATATCGCCAGTCAAAGCTCGGTCAAAGGCTGGTCAACTCAGCTATCAGGGACGAGGAAAAAGGTGGAAAATTCATTGTCACAGAATTTGGCAAAAGTGGTACCATCGCGAAGAGCTTGTCGAGACCTTTCCAATGACATTCGTTTCGTGCAAATCGGACGTCGTGTACGCGAGTTAGAGCCAGTCAAAGTTTTTGATTGACCGAGGTACAAGAGGTACAGTTGCTGACGTCAGCATGACGAACGGGTCATCATACGGATGATGATGTGGACCAATGGGGTCTTGACACGTGTCAAGTCTGTACAGTCCGTACATGTGACATGGCGTGGTGACATGGCTGATGATGTCATCAAAGTCGGTGAATTGGGCGACAACACGTGTCCTTCTGATGACGTGGCAGCTACTGACTATTGACATGGATGCTGACTGGGTAGCTGAGTCATTGGGTGACGTGGCAGTTGACGTGGATGGCCTAGCGAATCCCTGATTGACACATGGCAGTGAGGTTGCATAGTGATGTGGGTGATGATTAGGCAAGCGACGTGGCAGTCATCGACATCGCGGATGCTGACTGTGTTCTCCCGGTGAATCATTGACTGACACATGGCCTCTCCTCCTTCGTCGGCGTTCGTTGGTAAAAAGTTTTGTGGCCTGCGTGGGATTCAAACACACAACCACCCATACGCGAATTATCCGCTCAGCCGTTGCACCGAACACTGTCCGGTTTACCAAATATGGGCGTCGGTTTCTTTTGCCATTATTTTATTTGGGAGTTCATTTTAAAAATGGCCAGCGGGGGTTTTGAACCCTGAACAGGCCAGGTCCCAAAATATTGGATCACCGTTGAGCCACAAACGACTTTCGAGAATGTAATGGGCTCGATTTTATTTAACCATTTGATAAGCCATTTTCCTATTCTATAGCTTTTTAATGGCTATGGAATGAAACAAAAACAACCCTCAAATAACCCAAGCCCGAAAATAAATTAAACGAAGGGCTCCAAATTATTTTGAAAGATTATTAGGGGATTGTTTTTTTATTTTTCCAAATAAGGGGGATTTTATAACCTTATGGTTATTACCCATATCGGGTAAATTATTTGTATAAAAAGGGAGACTAGGAGAGTCTTCCTCACTCATCCAATTCTTCTCGTTTCTCATTCTTCACAAGATTTATTCTCATAGCAATTCTTCTTGTAAGCCGAGTATCCCTTAGAGGAATTTTGTAACTTGGCAAAGAATCTACGTTTTGTAAAAGCTTTTGCAAAGCTTCTTCTTGTTCTTCTGTAAGGACATCTTGCCGACGTGGGAGTTGTTGTAATAGGCGAAGCTTCTTTCTGGAGGCCTCTTGTAAGGCGGAAGCTAACTTCTTTTTGTAACCTGTGGCATTTCCAAGTCTTGAAGGCAATAGATCGATTCATTTTTCTGGTGAATTCGGAGACGTAGCCGATTTTCGGTGAACTCCGTTATCATCTCGGTTCTATTCTTTTGTGATTTCTTGCAGTTGTTTTTTTGAGCTTAGTAGATTAGAGATTTGAATTTACATGTTGGATTCTTATTGATAATTAAAAGATCCTGATGTTAGATTGACTATTGTAAGTCTTCTTGAAAAATCTAACTCGTGAACTTTAACGAGCAAGTGCTCGATTCGTTTATGGATCATAAATTGTGTCCATTCTCCCGAACTCCATTTCCAATTCCTCACATATGATTTTTTCATTGCAAACCCCTTTCAGATTGAAGACCTCTCCTATTGCATCTTTTGACAAGTATATTTTTGGCTTCTCGGATGGGTCACATATAGCTTTGAGTTTCAGGTTATAATGATTAGCTAACAATTTTACAAATTTTGTATTAACAAATACATTAGGGCACACCAGTTTTCCCAAATTAAGCTTCCATGGGTTGCATACTGGTTCAAAATGGTTTCTCCAATAATAGTGAAAGTTAAACAATTCATACCCTCTTATTGGAGTCCAAACATCTCCTATGAGTTTACATTTATCATCTAATTTATCTATTTTTTCCCTAAGTTGTACAGATCATCTGGATTTAGGTCCAGAGCCAAGTAGTTGGTCAATGAGGTCTTGATTTAATCTTCGTTCAATGCCCTCATTTTCTATCTTAGTTTTCTGTTTCTTTCCTTTAGGTTGACTTCTTTCACCATGTTTTCTACCTTTTAATTTTCCTGAGCTAGGGGACTCCATTCCTCAAAATTACAGAAGTTAAAATTAGAGGAACTAAGGCACAAGAACTTACTGAATTTTTCTCGAAGCCTTCAGACTGAAAGAATTCCTTGGTTCTTCGTTCACCTTTCTGATTCTTCCGCTACCAATTCCACACTAGTGTTTCCAATTGAATTCTCCTTATTGTTCTTCATGGTGCCATGAATGTGTTAGCTGAAACACGAGTGCAGTAAGTCCTTTTTCAAAACTCGCACTGTCACATCAATAGTATTGTCAGTGAGACATTTTCAAATCTTGGGTGATAACTTTAGCAACGTTCATTAAATCATTCGTCAAGACATCTTGTAGTCTCTCCAAACCCTCGAAGTCTCATCGACTATTGCAAACTTTATATCAATCTAATGTCCCGCAGTTTCATCGACATTTGGAGTCACACCGATAGTTATCTTCTAAGTCGTATGCATATCACTGTGACATTTTGAGTCAAGGAGATGTTTCATATATTGTTTCGCGTCACACTGAGATATATCTCTTATTCTATTTTCTAGTCACTGAGACATAATTATTTTCTCACCGATGAACAACACTCGACATAACTCTCATATCTTTCTCTGATGAAACTTGTCTCGTCAATAATCAACTCATACTATTGAGTCCTTTACCCACATAATCCTATCGGCATGACATATTGATCGGCAAGACTCCCTGACTTTACCCTGATAGTCATCGATAGAATCCCCTTATGCTTTGTCAACATGACCTAATGCATGCAATAAGACTTCATTCCGATGACTTTTAGTCTGGCCGATATGTTTCCTTATGCGTTAGTCGGTAAGACATATATGAGTTCGTTATGACTTATTCCGATGATGAATTTTTTCCAATATGATCTTTTTGTTGTCGAGACAATGAATTACGTCCTTTCGATATGTGTCTTCAGATGAAATATTCAGTATTATTTCCTGAACTCTTGCCGATAGACTACAAAAGATACACATTCGTAAAGATGTTTTTGGATCGGGGAGACCCTCACCATCTCTTGCCGATATGAATTATACAATGAAATATTCAGGACTAGATGGATTCAAAGGGACCACATGACAAAGTATGGGAAAAATATTATGGAGAGAGGATTATGTGCTTATGATAGGGATTGATTTGGAAACTCATGGGTATAAACAATTTGTAATTTTTTTAAAATTTTACAATTCTAACAAGGAAATTGATGTCAAACCTACTAAAACTATTAGAGGAAGAGGATTGTGAGAATAAATGGTGCAGAATGAGGAGATACCTACCACAAGGGAGCAACTGAAGCTTGTCTTGATAAATGAACCAGAATTGGAGGGTTGCTAGCTGACTGATAGAATGAGGTTCATGCAAACCGGAAAGTATCTGCTAGGTCTCTCAACCCAAAAGAGGAGATACTACTAGCTGCAAAATTATGGATATATGCTAGTAGAGGGAGTCCTTTCCAAAATAAATTTCAATGGTCTTCTCCTGTGATGTGTTACTTTAGAGCAAGCAAAGAGGATCCTGACGTGTTCCACAACAATGCTGCAGGTGAACACTTCTCTGCTAAGACCACTACCATTAAAATCATGTGTGCTAGATACTATTGGCCTACACTTTTTAATGACTCCCACTCTTTGGTAAAATCTTGCAAAAAATGCCAGTTCTTTACTAATAGAAGGAAGAATTCCGTAATGCCTCTCAAACCCATAGTGGCAGATGAACTATTTGTGCAATGGGGCCTAGACTTCATCGGGATGATTAACCCAACTTCTAGTGCTAGACACAAGTGGATTCTGACCACCATGGATTACTTCACAAGATGGATGGAGGCCGTTCTACTTAAAAGTGCAACAAAAATAGAGATTGTAGATTTCCTCGAAGAGTTGGTGACAAGGTTCGGTCCTCCGAAGACTATCATTTCCGATAATGCTAGAGCTTTCCTAGGCACAAAGGTATGTCACTTTGCATTAACGAATGGGATATTCCTCAAGACATCATCAGATTATTACCCACAGGGAAACAACCTAGCAGAGTCAACAAACAAGAGCCTAGTTTAATTCCTTAAAAGAATTGGTTCAAAACACCAGAGGGAATGGCATAAAAAGGTTCGAGCAACACTCTGGGAAAACCACATAACTCCTAAGCAAGTGCTTAAGACTTCACCTTATGAGTTGGTATATAGGAAAGAGGCATTGTTACCTAGATCTATGGAGATTTTGTCACTCTAATTGTTGAAATCCCTCGAGATAGAACAAAATGGCGCCATGGAAGTTTGGCTTGCCAAATTGTTAGAAGTACATGAAAGAAGGGAGAATTCCCTGATAGCCATGACAAACCGTCAACAAGTGGTCGAGCGATGGTTTGACAAAAAAGCTTCCAACTAAGGTCTAAAGTGTAGAGACTTAGTACTGAAGTATGATAAAAGGGATACTAAGCTAGGTTAGCATGGTAAATTTGATAGCCTGTGGGAGGGCCCCTTTAAAATCATTCGGTGCAAGGAGCATAATGCTTTTGAATTAGAAAATATGGAACAAGAACCCTTAGGAATCCTGATTAATGGGATTCATCTTAAGCTATTCCATTAGGTGTCGAGTTCTATTTTTGTACATATGTGAATAGTACTTTTATTTTATTTCCCCTTCTTTGACTGATCTTTTTCGAAATTGGTTTGTGTTTCTGCAAAATTAACCCATTATTACAGAGGGTAGAATAGTGGGATTGCTTTAAATAAAAAACACCCATGTGTAAAGAAATAAACACATATGCTATAAAAGAGCTCATAAAACTGAAATGCAGAATGAAAGAAAGGGCCATGGATTATTTTTTATAAAGATATATATTTATTTATATATATTCTTTGGTGTTTACATTGCAAAATGGTTGGGGAAGCCATAATCCAAAAGTATACAACTATTCAAGCTATTCTTTTATGTATGTAAAAATGATAGCCTTTTTAAGGCTTATAGACAAACTATAGGGAAGGTGGTCTATGCAACAATAGGAAATAAAGAAAACTGGGAGGAATTTTTTAGGAACATAGAGGGTTTACATCCAAGGGCGTGAGAGGCAACAATTGATGCATCAATGGCAGCGTCTACCTCTTCCTCGTTAGTAGGTTCTTTGGCAGCAGAAGCATCATCATTCGACACAAACACCATTGGTGGGGGAAATACTAGGTTCCTGAAATTGATATACCAATCTATGTCATAGAACAGTATCACGTTGTAACTGCAGAATAGGAAGTACAAGGCTTGGGTAACCCTCTACTGATGCTCGTCGCGTGTCTGAAGGCGGAATCAACTGAGAAAAAACAACCATACAACTACCGCTTCTTCCTCGATATAGCGATGAAGGTTGTTGGCTAACGACAAACCTACCCCATATGCAACATGAGCAACAACTTCACCAAGGCCATTCAGGTACTTTTTGGGAAACATTTCCTTGACCAGCTTCAGGATGAGAGGCCTAGGGATGCTAATGTCTAACATAGATGCTACGAAGTGGGAACATATATTAGTATTCACATGATACTTGTCCTCGTATTCTATGCAGTCCTTACCAAGAACCCATTTTATGGCTATCAAGACCAAGGAATGCTTATTCTTGGTCATTCTTTTCAGCTGCCTAGTAGAAACCTCCCCTAAAAACACTGTCTGAGACTTATAAGAGGTTAGCCGAACAAGAGTATCCATGATTCTGACACTATGCTTTTTAGCCAATACTGAAATTTACCTATCACCTAGCCTATGAGAAACTTGCTTAAAAATTTGCTAACAACCAATCACTGCTCAAATGCTAAGTATGATTTCCTCACTACTTACTAACCTATTTATAGAAAAAATGACAAGACACATGCTAATCCATTTTGAGAAAACGTGATGATAACTAAATGCCAACTTGAAAGGCGTGCCTACATTTTCTCATATTTCTAGACTAGTTGCATCTGCGGAGGTACGGTTCAATGCATGCTAGATTAATAGGAGCTAATTAATTAGCTTACAAAAGGTGGCGCTCATCGACAGTAAGCTGCACGGCCATAGGCTATTGTGTCATCTCATAGGCATTTCCCAAAGCACAAGGCAATATCCATATATTTTCAGGCCATGATCATTTTCTTTGGCGTAATCATTCTGGCCAGGATATTAATTACTAACACATACTAACACAAGGTTAGAAAGAAATTTTTTGGCTCAAGTTTCAAGGGAATCACAACATATCACATAGTTGCTGAATGCAATAATAAACTCTTGCCACCTTAAAATGGCAAGTAGTTCTTTTGGCACAAATTGTGAAATTAACGGTACATGCCGAATTAAATGCAAAAGGAATGCTTTCATCTACCACCTTGAGAAAAGATAGCCAAATATTGCATGAAAAGGCTTAATGATTCAAAGTATTTTCACAAATGCCAAAGCTAAAGGTGCAAAGTTGTTTTTTTTAGCTTATCCAGAGCCGAGAAATAATGTAGTCCAAAACTCACATAGGTCTTCATCTAAAGAGAAATATCAGAGAGTTCATCTCAGCCAATACAAGAGGAAATTGGCCAAGAGCTGTTTACAACCATACAATCATTTGAAGATGTGTATGTCTATGAGGATTTGGCATATGCTACACTTGGTATACCAAGTAGGCTGAAGAGGGCCTATACAATAGAGCTGACTAGGTCGAAAGATTGCAAAAATAAGAAAAGGGTTGTGGAGAAATGGGATAATATCTATGATCCATGGCTTGCAAAAAACCTAAGTCCTTAAGAGAAGCAGCCTGTGCAAGGTTGATGACACCAAAGGCAGACACATCTACAACAATGAAGATATGGTAAAGTGGTCTTCCACAATACATAGTCCCGCTGGTGTACTATTTCCTAGAGATAGTTAACGTTGCCATCCAACGTTATAACCCTAACACTCGCTACATCGAGGGCCAAAAATTAAGATTTAACATCACCCCATAGGAAATTTGGCATATGCTATGCATCCTAGACCCAATTAAAAGAAGAGAGAACATTGAGTCCTTTTACCCTGGTAAAGGAGAAAAAATATGGAGGGTGATGAAAAAGAACTCAGAGTTCTTGTTGGAGGAGATTGGTAAGAAAGGCATCCCAGGTGCTAAATTGCCAAGTATTTCATTTCCACACGGTGCATTACACAAGGATTTGCAAGATGCCATGTCCGTGCTAGCTTTTGTGTGCAGCCGAGACTCTGATGAGATGGTGGAAACTTTTCAACTAGGACTGGCATTCCAATTTCGCAAGCATCATGATATGTTCTGGTATGATTTTGTTGAGTTCATGGTAGATGAAATGATATGATAAATAAAGAATTACCCGATAGAGGGAAAGTTTAGATTTCTTTATTTCCTAGTTCACATGTTTCTACATCAAAACCTTGATTTCTTCGCCCGGTATTTTGAATTATCAATTTTTGATGAATGGGGTAAGAGGAAGCTAGTGTCCACGTGGACGCATTTTCTTTCCATATCATATGATTATTATGCATTTATAGAATATTTCATAACTTTGTTCTTGCATGATTTAATCAGAGAAGGTGGCATAATTCGGCTTGACAGCGATCAAATTGGATATATGTAGAGTTTCACTCCCACTTATGACTAGTTTTTAGGAACAAATTTCACGATTCTTCGGATACGGGGCTTCACTAGTCAACCTTTCCTTCTCCCAACCTATGTCACAGATAGGGTGCTCACACAGGAAATGTATAGGTAGGTGTGTATCATTGATTTTACCTTTTTTAGAAACAAAAGTGTTAAGAAAAAAATGGTTCTTCACTTGTCCAAAGAATTTCAAGTCAATGAATCTAGTAAAGAAACAATCAGACCATTTAATCGAGGATAGACTGACTCATTTAGGGTTGGTTCTGGTAAATGATAAGTGAGATCACAACCCTTTCAATGAATTTTCAGAGCCGCACATGAAAGTTACACATGTTCCTCGACCTTACTTGGAGAGGCGGCGTAACCCGTGGGCAGACAAGGATGAAAATTTTGTTGAATTAGCACGTATTCCTATGCAAGATACTAGAGGGCCATGGCACAAGTTCTACTTTGTTGTGGTGGTGGCCAAAGATAATGTCCACATGGAATGTGCCATGTACAATAAGTTGAAGGATGAGGAGTGGATTGCTAAAAAAATAGAGGCTTTCTGGAAGTATTGCCAAGAGATAAGGCAATTGGATGCCCCTTATGACAGTCTGAAGGATGACAAGGAATTTGAAAAATGGTGGAATGAGAGGCACCCCAGCCCGAGCTCTAGTATTAATAAGAGTAGAGACTCGGGGGGCAAGTCTGAAGAGTAGGAAGAGGAAGTGGTGACATCTGCCTCCTCTGTGTTGAAGGAGAAAGGCCTCAGATAACCCACCTATGTGGCCATGAATGTGCACTTTAATATATCAAGGGCCTCGCATACACTCACTTGGGCTGCTAAGCCAGCTAGGTTATCACTATAGCAAATGATAATAGTTGCCAAAACTCTAGAGACCCCACCTAAAAAATGGCAGCGCACAAAGATCATTATTGGAGAAGGTTCACAAGAACTCGCCAAAAGAAAAGTGCTTGCAGCTAGCCAGGAGCCTGAGGCTAAGGAGGAGTCACTGATGATTCTGGAGCTGCCATCGACCAGTCAATAGGTAAAATTCGCTCTTTCTTCCCTTGCTTCTCATTCCTTGGTATCTGCCCCTGCCTCAACGATGATCCCTACCATGAGTACTAACCCTCTACCTTCCACTTTTAATCCAACATATTCAGGAGGGTTTGCCCAATTTTTGCAGACCACTCCACTCAACCTTACTCCTCTGTGGACCCTTACACCTGTTGCTACTGCTCAAACTCTCCTTGCCTGGCTTTCCAAAAATGTACCCTCTGTGGGTACCCCTTCTTCTGCTATTACTATAGATCCTCTTCCATCGCAACACAATGACACCGCATTGACAACTCCTCCACCATCCCAACCTATGAGTCTTATGATTCACCAATTTAGTAATTACAAGTGACTAGCCCTTTTGTTGGGCCTCAAACCAAGCTTTGGAATGTGCCCTATTTCTCCCCACAAACCATCACTCTCCAGAAGAAACAAATGCCCACACTTATGAGGATTACCTATCTCTATGCCCTACCTTCTAGTGCTCCTTTTGCAGGTGGACTAGTTTCATCGTTAGCTAAATTTATAGTACAGATTGATTATAGAAAGGAGGCCCGCGCAAGCAGAATGCGAAAGTGCAGGGAAAAAGATGACAATGCTTCTTCTGAGCCAAAAATATAGACTCTTTATGATGAAGCCCAATAGGAATTGAAATTTTCAACCATGTACCCAAGAGTAACCAAGCCTTAGGGGGAAATGCACCCAGAAGATTATAAGTTATATGTGGTAGGGCTCGACATGAAGGTGGCCCGATTGTAGGATAAGGTTGAAATCATGGAGGAAACACAATGGGTAGTCACTTTTGACTTCCTTAAAACTGGCCACCAACTAAAGAAGAAGGATGAGTAGATTAAAGCAGCAAGAGAAAGGTTTAGTTTTTTGGAGAAAAAAAGAAATCCCTGGAGGCGGATGTTTCACGTATGACAGAAAGGGTGCTGGCAACAGAGGATGAGAGGAACAAACTTCATGGTGAACTTGTGAAGATTTAGGCTACTAACCCTTCCATGGTAAAAGAGCTATAGTCTTAGAATCAGGAGACGAAACATAATCCGTGACTGAAGAATGAAGAGCTGGAGCAACTTCACCTTGAGTATAGTCAAGGAATGGCGTAGAGGAATGAAGCGTTGGAGCACCAACAGGCTCAATATGAGCAGAAAATACAAGAAAAAGAGGCTGAATTTAAGGGCCTAAAATTTGAAACAAAAGAACTCCAAGAGACAAAGTCTTCTTTGGACATGCACTTAGCAAATCACTACCGAGCCGAGGAGAATTGGAATAAAGAAATGAGTAGCTCTATGGAACAACTAGCGTCCGAGAAAAAGAAAAGGGAAGAATTGGCTGAGGTCATTATTTCAAAAGACACAGAGATTGTTTCTCTTAAAAGCTCTCTCCTATCTTCTCCTACACAGCTAGACATCATTCCGTTTAGGTAGTTGTATATCTTTCACTGGGAAAAGATTAAAGCCTTTTGCCTAACATTGCAGCCTACCCTCCAATTCATCACCAAGGCATCAAAGCTAAGCTAGGAGGCTCATGATATGATTGAGTAGTTCCCACGGTTCATCTTGGAGAAGGTTCCAGAAGAAAAATATCTGCTCACTAAGCTATACTCGGTCTTTAATGAAAAAATCGCTAGAGTAGGTATTGAAGATCGGGATGCTGTTGCTCAAATGACAAATAAGTTCATCCATTTCCACTCCACCTTCCAACACACTAAAGCAACCACAACTATTATGAGCAAGACACTGGACAACATACGAGGGAGTTTCTCCAAGTTAAACAAGATGGGTTTGCTGTCCTCGTTCCTTGAAAATGGCTCTATTGCCACAATCAAGCAGATTGCAGAAAAGATAGAAGAGAAGGAAAATGATCTAGAGGCTTTCAGAGATTTCAGTCATCCTCCCACAACGACCGACATTGAGGGAGTGATTCATCGGCTTGCAGAGCTACTATTTCATTGTGAAGCAGGGGCCGGTTTATCTAATGCATCACCTCACAAAGAAACTATTGATCTAAGTGGAGCCATCTGAGGATGAATGGTTGCCTTTGCAGGCGGCTCTTTCCAATCTTTGACTCCCTTATCTAATGAAATGACACTTTGTCTTGTAAACTAGAGAATTTTTGGGTTCTTCATTCCTTAGTCGAAACGCCCCTGATAATCGCCAAAAGCTATTAATAAATATTTAACTAGCTCCCTTCAGCCGTATTTTCCTCTATATGTCGGCCCGTGCATTGCAAAGTCAATTTAGCCTTTTATCTAGGTTATGCTCTCCTGCTCCACATGTCTACTCCTTGCAACCCCAAGTCTCTGTATTCCTTTCACATCCTAGAAGAATTTTCTATGCTTCCATGTGTTGCGGCTGCGGGATAATTTTGATCATGCATTGGTACATTTTGACCCAATCTTCAATAAACGTGGAGGCTGGGCTAGAATTTTGACGTTTCAAATAGCGTCAAAATTCTGACGAAATAATACCGACGAATGGCCATCAAAATTTTGACGAACGTTCATCGAAAATTGGGTCAAAATGTACCAATGATGCTTTCTTGTTGCCTCATCCGGCTCCGCTCAGGAGCCACAAAGCCCTCATTCCCAAAAAGCTTTGGCGGGCCCCACAGTTGCTATCTACGGTGTACACTTGCTATGTGTCTACTATTTGCAAATATTTCAACATAGAGATGAACAATTGTGGGCAGAAAAATGCTGCCACACGTCTCTTTTTCGCCCGGCTGGTGGTCATTCCCTCCACTATTTGTGAAGTGCTGCACCCATTTGACACATGTAGATATAACACAAGTCCTCAGCAGAAAAAAGGAGAGGTTCATACGGGCAACAAAAGGATGCCACGTGCCTAGCTAGCGGATCTCATATTCGGGCAATAGACCAAACAAACCGAATGCTACTATTGGCCTCTATGTATCATAATAATTTGCACGAGAGGGTGACACTTGTCTAATTAGGCCTGGCTGGGACCACCGCCATCATTTGTAGAGGATGCACCTATGCTTGGAGTGACCAGATGCTTGGTTCCAAATTGATTATGTTGCAACGGCTTTGGGAATATTTTGATTATTGCATCATTGCCAGGGGATTGCGAAATCTTTTTTGTTGTTGCTCTTCGAAATGGTGGGGATTTTTTCTACTATATATACTTTTCTCTGTTGTGAGAAAAGGGTTCAAAATTTGGAAGAAACACTGGTTTTTAACAAAAAACACTAGGCCTTTATTGTTGTTTTATTTTATTGCAAAAAAACTCTTAGACTGTGCCAATTGTTCGGCCTTTCTATTTTTTCATGCTATTTGATCAAACTGTAAACTGTGCTTTTTATTGTTTGGACATTTCATTTAAGAACTTATATATATGTTGAATGCAAGTTTTCTGACCTAGACCATGTTTAATGTCTCTTCCTGGCAGTAGAAATGTATGCAATATTATTTTATGTCAATGAATGGATTGTCTATTCTGTAATCTTAAGTTTCTAATGTTCCAGAACACTAAAAATGCCATTCAAGCCCATAGATCTATGATTTATCATGCCTATCATTAAGTCTTAGTGCATTGCCTTAGGTTAGACTGTATTTTATTATACATGTTTCCTTTTCCCTTTCCAAACCCCCATTATAGAAGAAGATGACTTCTCTAAAAACTCGAACGTCACTCAGTTTAGCGCAAAAGGTCCCCCATAAACTAAGTTTCCCATAAGATAGTGTTACCTCATCAAATTTTGGCATTAACATTATCCATTCAAGAATGAAATATACCTTATGTTCTGAATATTCCTAGAATTGAAGAGGTTGTGAAATACATGTCAAGGTAGTTCCTTGAGACTTTTTGTCAGGGGAATTTGAGTCACTCTATGGATTTTGATTTTGATTGCATTACGGAAAGCTTGTATTTTTATTTATTTTTTAAATAGTTATATGATTATTTAAAAATATGTGTTTGATTTTCTATTTTGATGCCTATGGAATTAATTAAAAAATGTACTAATTTTATTTTTCTTTTCTAAAGCTTGATGAAAATAGTGGAGTCTATACCTGATGCCCTGTATGGTCGAGGTATTGTGAAACTAGAGGTCATGATGTTGAATTTCAGAAAACGGGGAAAAATTACATTATGGGGTTGGAAATAGAATGGCACCCTAGCTTTGTAAAGGGTGTAGAAAATCCAATGGTTTTGCTTTAGGTTTGTACTAAGAATAGTTGTTTGATTTTGTAGATGTTGTATGTGGATTTTGTGCCAACAGGTTTGGTTAGGTTTTTGAAGGAGCGTTGGGTTAATTTGGTTATTGTCCAGGTATAGGTGAATGATGTGAAGAAGTTGAGGAGCGACCATGGGCTGGAGTGCAAGGCTAAAGTGGTTTTTTATGTAGATATTTTACATGTGTTTGCTTCATTCTACTCAAAGCATCTTGTCCTTTTTTGTTTAATACATTTCTAGTTAGACATGAATTTTATTTCAAAATACAGAGTTTTCTTTTGCTAGAATTGATAATACTCTAAACCTAATCTCAACATTTGTGAATTTATTTGAAGGTTTTTAGTGAAGAATAAATATATATTTTTTTCAAAAAATTTTTATGTAACATATGAGGTTCAACTCTTCAATCAATACTTCTCATGAGCTCTCACCTTAACTTGGGATCTTTTTTTCTCTAAATATTTTACTCGGTTTTTCTTCAAATCTATTATAGATCTCATCTCTTTTGTTTTAGTACATTTCTCGCCCTTACCTGAATTCTATTTCAAGATACCAGATCTTCTTGCTCAACTTGATAATACTTTGAACTTGGGCTCAATATTTTTCCAAGCTTATTTGGAGTAATTTTGTGTGAAAAATAATTAGTTTTGTTTTCTTTCCAAAAAATTGTATGTTACGTATGCGGTCAAAATTTTTGATCCATACTTGTGACATTTATGGAGTTCTCAGCCTCTCACTGTTTGAACTTGGGTTTTTATCTTAGCCATGTTCTATCCCAATCATTTGGCCCCACCAAAAAAGAAATTGATATTAATTTGATATTTTAGAAATACATAATGAAAAAAATAGTGAAATTATGATGGACTGTACTACATGTTTGGAATTGTTATATTGTTTTCAGTTTTTAGATGTAAATTAGAAAATGTCTAGAGTTTGGATAACTGGTGATAAATAATTATGATTTCATCAGAAATTTTTGATAGCATCTTGATCTTGATGAAGGATCACCTAGTGTGATTTGAAACATGAAACTTTTTTATATCACAATTTTTAATGTAACACATAAACAATTATTGAATCCAATGTCTTTCCTATTTCATTTAGGAAAAAATATGACAAAGAAAGGAGGTTTTGGTGTTGATTTTATTAATATATGAGGTTATTTAACAAGGTGTTGGTCAAGACTTGACTATATTTACCACATTCTAAGACATGATATAATTGTTATATCATAATCCCACATGGTTATGCATGAAGTTATTTTCCACCTTAATGCTAAGAGGAGAATTCAAACCAGGATCACACTCCTCCATGTGTCATGGTTTCATAGAATCACTAGAGAGAAAGATATGAAATTGAGGACATAGAATATTTATTTGATCAAAATGGCAGAGAGAAGAGTGCCATTGTCTTATTTGCCTTGATTGGATTTATTTTGAAATACAATCCATTTTATTTCAAGAATGACTCTGTGGCATTGTAGGAAGCCATCACAATTTATTTATTATTTAGTTTAAAACTAAATAAAGTTGTCATGTAAATGCGTATTTGTACCTTTGAGTTCCCCCATTACTTTTATGCCACAAATATTTGGAGTTTTTTTATTTTTTATTTTTAATATAATAATATTGTTATCTTTATTATTATACTGATTAGAGAAGGCTATAAGGCAGGGCTTAGATTGGTTAGAAAAGGACAAGAAAGTAATGTATATGTGGAAGAACTAAAATTTTGGATTAGGAAGGAACTCAACATTCAAAATCAATCAAGAACACTGCTAGGATGGATATATGTTGGCCTTTCCACCTTCTAAGAGAAGGATTAAATTTAAAACCCTAGATGCTAAATCAAACCTTACAAGGAAAGGATTCAAATCGTACATGCTAAACCATAATCTGACCTTCCAAGTAAAAGTATTTAAATTCTTAAATTTAATTCTCACCATCCAAGTTAAATGATTCAAAAAATTATTTTTGGCTATGTAGAATTTTGTATATTTTGATGCGTTTATAATTTTTGTCGCAGAATGATGAGGTAGAGATCAATTTCAAGCAAGAATGGTACATCAGATCCTAGTTTGAATTTTGAATCAGGATCTGAAATCCAAAAATAAGCTAGGGGTGGCAATGGTAATAATCAGTTGTGGACTAAAATAAATATTTTCATAGGTTGTTGGGATTGAAAATTATCAATGCTTTGCTTGTACAAACATATTTCAACCCTGATGAACATTGGAAAGCTCTTGAAGTTTCACATCGTATTGTTTTTGGGTAAGACTAATTTATTTTCCTACAATATCATTTTTAACAATTTGGGTGTCAATGGTTGATTAGTTTTGTTTACCAATTATTGGTCAAATTTGATGGACCATAAATATAACATAAGGAACTCTAAAATTTAAAATTTAACCTAATTTTTAGGGCCGGTCCTCAAATTATAGAGTGTGAAGATCTACCTGATCTATAACATCATATCAACAATTAGTTTTGGAGTTCTACTTAACATCAATCTCTTCTTATAATGTCTGTACATTTTTAATCTACTAAAATTTTCAAGATGTATAAAATTTATTATTTAATTTAACTTTGAGTGGGTAGAAATGAAAATTTTGTTGCATCATATTATTTCTAGTTATTTCAACAATATATCTAACTCATTAGGTATAGTCATTTAACATGGGAATAGGAGAAAGGTATTCAAAGCTATCTTCATCCTTTGATATTTGATTTGTTGTACAAGATGCTTGCCATATTTCAGTTGGACACAGTTTGGTTCATGCTAAAGCATTTTCCTTCACTATTATTATGCGACTTTTTCCCCAAGAGAAGAGAAAGTTATGAAATAACCCTTTAAAAATTAAAAAGGGAGATAGAAAAAAAGGATATTATGGCCCTTTGTTTAAAAGAGATATTAATAAAGAATATGTATAAATACCTTTTAAAAAAAGGGGGAAGAATAATTATTTATTTAAATAATTATTAAAGGAAACTCTTGTGAAAGGGTGTGATGGTTTGGAAACCACCCCTTAAGGCTTATATAAGCATTTATTTGAGACTTGGAAAGGGAGACCATTCAAGCATGGAAAACATTTAAGGAAGAATAAAGTGGTTGGTGAGCTATGGACAAGATGGAGAAGGGGGAACATCTTATGTGTGTATCCAACTTGGGGTGCAGAGGTGCCCTCAAGATAGTTTTGGCCAGGGCATGGTTATTGCACGAGTGTTAAGCATTGTTCCATTGGAACTAGAACTCGTGTAGAGTGGAAAAGTATGCTTATTACTCCTAGATTGTTCCATAGCAAGAGCTAGTACCATTGAAATCTTCTTAGGTTAAGAGTAGCTTTTTCAAGTGCTATTATTAAGATAAGTATTAAAACCATTGACCCTAATATATATATTGAGAATATTAATTATGTTCTTTGGTGTTAATATATATGAATTATATGGAGGTGAGTTTCTTACTAAATTACCACATATTGTCTTTTGCATTGGTTATTCACTTCCATTTTAATAATATTGTAGCTTGTAAATAATCCTCACTCTAATAGTTAATCCACTAAACCTGTTGCTACTACTTGAATAAATTTGGGAGGAAAATTGGCATTACATTTGGTATCAGAGTCTAAAAGAACCTAGTGGATATGATATCTTAGAATATTGTTCCGTTCCAATCTTCTCATTTTAACAATAGCAAAATTTTCATACAAGAGAGATTATTTTATAAATCTATAAATTATTTGATAAAACATATAATCCTTAAATATATATATATATATATATATATAGAATGAGTTACAAATTCTAAACTCATATGCATAATTTATATGTTTAGAAACTCAATAAACTTGTTGGTGTTTTTTCCAGCAAAACCTTGAAACTCTCTAAAGGGTAGCTAGCCCTTGTGGTTAAGAATCTTCAAGGCTATTGGCCAACACAATGAGTAAAGGATTCTAAGGTCTTTACTCCTACACTTTAGGCTCTGTGGGACTTAGGAGGGTGTTCATTATTGTGTTCAAGTGAGGTATGTCTAGTTGAGAACACATTTATACACAAATTGATTCCTATTAATTGCAAATAAACGTAATTCACTGAAGATTTGGTAGACCTTTGAGTAAATGATTATCTATTTGCTAGGAATCAGGGGTATTTCAAACTCATACTTCAAAATTGAAATATTTTTAAATGAATATTTTTCTCATTTTAAATCCATAGTCAAACATGTCAATAACTCATCTACATGCAAGATTATCTAACAAATAGATCAGTGCTTCATCAATTGGGACAAATGGAGTAAAATATGCAAGAATTAGTAATATATAAGCTATTTAATTCAGAAATTGGTGGACTATTTCCATAGTGCTTTGTAGTATGAAAACTCACAATACTTGAAACATAACTTCTTACCAAATCCTATGCAATTTCCTACAAATCTATGACCCTCTTCAAGCATTTAATCAAGTCTTTGATTTAAAGAAAAAACAAATCCATACATTCAATCGAACAACTAAAGACAAATGAGAACACAATTGATATTTTCATTTATAACTTGCAAGAAAGATACATAGGAGAGTATTTGTTTCTGAACTAAGATTTTTTTTGATATTTGTAGCTTCTATAAAACCAATTTAAGACTATTACATACATGAATCATACCCAAGACAATATACTATTCTATTCATTCATATTTTCTATAGTATGCTCGTTCCTGAGCTTAGCTTCTACCTAGACTATTTTTCAAACTCAAAATTTGAACACCTTGCAATGAGCCATGAAATCTATTTTATAATACAAGGGAACAACAAGCATCCAATTGAAATGCAATTACATTTCATATGCATTTCAAAATTAATCTCATCTTAATTAGGTCCACTTCTCGAACCATTACACTTGATCATTTCTTACCATGGGAAGGCAAAAGACAAAAGAGAACCACATAATTGGTTGAAGAAGAATCGACTAGCCTTCTAAAAGGTGTCATTACCATTGCATCAAAACTAGCATGTTCATGCCAAAATGGGGGAAGTCACCATCAGTACCAACAATGCAGATTAATGAACCAACCATAGGAGAATTGAGTCAACACAAATGCCCAAAAACTAAGCACCAGTTCAGAAGAGGAAACAAGGTGCTCCCTGCCTTGTCAACAACTGAGTAAGCACACCTGCTTGGTCTTTTGATTGAAATTGGAGTAGCTATTATCATTTCTTCATCAGAATCACCATAGGGCACCAGGGAAATGGGACAATGGCCAAGTTAGGGTTTGTTCCTTCTCCATCACTTGAAGAACTATCAAAAACTTCAATGGGAACATTGTGCCTCCCCAAACAAACCTTAGGACCCTTACTCTACTTCTTCAATTCCTTCCCAGGCTCGACAAGCCTCTTCCCTCTAAACTTGACCAATTATTTTGAAATGGTCCTATTCCTCAAATTGTAAGTACTATGGACAATAGTTTTCTCACCCTTCTTACAAAAAATTCTCTTACCCTTCGAAACAGTTGGAATTTCCATTGTATTAGGCTTAAAATCAGACACATAAACAAGAGGTTCCTGCATACTTAGCCTCTTAGACCTCCTAACTAGTGTGACTAAATTGCTTGGTTTGCCCATCTTACTGAAAATAACACACTGACCAACAACCCACCTCACAGAAGATACACCATCCCAAAACCCACAGAATCCCCTCTTACAGGAATGAAAACCCAAACTAGTCCAACATAAAATGACATAGAGCACAATTTTAAGCAATAGAAGCAATACCACCCTAGGAAACTAGAAAATGATAGATAAATGCATATACACACACTTACAGACCCAGGGATACTTCACCACTACTCCTGCAATGATTTGCTTAGCACTCGTATGTCATTCCTCTAGTACTTACATAAATTATTTCAGCACCTTGATAATTTTAGATGATGAGATGAACTATAGGAGATCCTCATTAAATAGAGGAATTAGAGCGTATAGAATTTAATGACCACCCTAGCTCGCTCGAGCAAACAAAAAATCAATCACTCCATGCTTAATCTCAGTCGTCGATCATTTTGAATTTAAAACTTAATGAATGAAGCCCATTAAGGATCACCACTTGCCTTTTCATTTGTACTTGGAAACAATGATGATATGCTGAAAAGCTGCCACGTAACTATCCAAATCTTAGCCACATTGTTTGCAACTTGCCAATTGTTTTAGAAATTTCCTTACATTGCTTTCAATCTTCAGCGACAAGTAGTAATTCTCATTCAAAGGGAGTATTCTTGGATAAAAACCCCATCGTTGGTTGCAATAAATGGTTGCACCTTCCTGAGCATTTTGACAACAAAGCCCTTCCAACAATATCTTCACAAAACCCAGGCCATCGCATGTCACAAAAATAAACTCAAAGCTGGAAACATCTTTAGCATTGGGAGAGGGTAGTGATGAAATAAAAATTTGACATGCAGCTACCACACTATTTCCATTCATCTCCATCACTCGTCATTGAAACTCAGAGAGGAGTGCGAGAAATTTTAGTGATGACATGATGGAACATGTTGCACGCTCATCGCAGGTCACTGAAATGGGACGAAAGGTCTAAAATATTTTAGCTATGAGTGATACCAAAGCAAACCAAGGTCCATCACCCATTGCTAAAAAAAAACTTCCAGGGGAAAACCTTTCAGCGATGGATGACTGCTTGAGTTGATGGATATTTTCCATGTGCAGAAATGATGTTTTAAAGAAGGGCCATGACTAGGCCAATGAGACTCGACCCTCAGGAGAATGATTTAAACATAAGTCCTTTGCTATAAAATATTTCACCTGACTTTGAGAGAATTTAAAACAATAGTAAAACATTGGGCAACCAACGAATCTAGGCAAAAGGAGTTGATGATAACATGTGTTCAATGACTCATGTGGTGACTTAAGTGATCGATAACTGGTTGTAATAGGTCAACATAGAATTAAAATTCCTAAGGGTTTATAGTGAAAATTTGCAAAATGAGGGTTTCTAAACCAAAACCGTAACCCATCCCTAGACACCAAAAGGCACAATTATGACCAAAACATGGACTTGCTCAAGATTTTGCAAAATTTTGGAAGCTCTATCAAACCAATAGCACTTAATTGTTGACTAATATGTGGACATTATAAGAAAATCATGAAGGCCATATGAAGAATCTTACTATTGTTCATATACAAGACATTCACATTATTATGAATTGAAAACATATTTTCCAAAGACATTAGTAGTACTGTTAGTGATCCAAATATGCACCCCTAATGCCAAGCTATGAAAGAACTTAGCAATTTGGATGTAACATGGGACTGCTTTCAGGTTGTGGGTGTCCTATTCAAAATCAGACCTCTAGATTATGGGCTAGCTCCCCTTTTTGATGCCACCTAACTACTAATTTCTGAGGAAAAGGGTAAGAAATGCATAAAACATGAACATTAATGAAAAATTTCTAAGGCGATACACCAAAAATTGACTAATACCTAATTACAACCTATCACATTCAAAACAATATCATAAAACTCTGTTTACACAACTCATTTTCACATGCATTTCACATAAATAATTTATAAGGAGGTTTCTAAACAAGGCTTTTAGAAGGAAAACAAAAGGTCTCACAACTAACAACACTATTGAATAACACAACTTATAACTTGTTAACATTCATTTTCTACTAAACAAAGGCCTAAAAATGAGACAAGTTTGCAAGGAAAGATGAATTTCACAAAACAAACTAATAAATCACTAACAACATACCATGAAACATGAAATGAGAAGGTAAAATTCTCTATTTTATTGATTCAAAGTACTCATTGTATAAAAAGTCTATCTGAGTTACAATACTGCTCCATGCTGAAAAATAACTCCAAAAACCAAATCTATCACTCTACTAGAAAGAAAGAACTAACTCCAAAATGCAAAAATGAAGTTACTTAAGCAAAACCCATCAAATCCCCCCACACATGTCCATCTAGAAGGTTCTGGTCAGATGCAACAATGAGGCCAAAAAAGAACCTTCTAAAATCACTCCAAAAAGTCCTCCAAATGGTTCAAGGTCAAGCCAAGACCATAGTCATGCCAAAAGTGTGACAAAATAGCCTTCAAAATAGCACATTTCTCTCCAAAATAGTTAAATGCACCACTCACACACTATCCTCATGTCTACAAGTCATCATTTTGTCTCCTAGCCTTGACCCGTGCAATGTGTATGTTTTGAAAACACAAGACTCAAAAAAGTATTCAAAAAAAAATTTGATTAAGTGATTCATAATACACCACTTAATCAAGTTATTTTACATTTTAAATTAGAATGAAATAGGGTCCCACCACCTCTTTGAATTACATTACATTTGCATCAAAACGACATAAAATAAAAGTGATTTGCAAATCACTTAAATGATATTTTCATACTTTGAAATAAAATTCAAAGTATAATGCTACCTCCAAATTATTCCAAAAGCATTAAGTAAAGTAAAAAAACTCCCAAGGCACTTGATCATTTTCACTTACCTTCATTCTGCACTTCAAGGCCACACACTTGGTCAACATTCTTTGATTTTCAAGGCAAAACAAAGGCCTAAATAATTCGGCCTATATGGACATAATAAAATCCACACTTCTTGGAAGACATACTCTCACAATTTTGAAGGAATCATATGACCTTACATGTTTCAAAGGTCAAAGGCATAACTCACACTTGGCACATTTCACATGTTTCATTTTGAAGGACTTAGCAATTTTGTAATAAGGCAAAGAGTTTTTAAAAGCATAAGGCAAAAAATTTCCTAAGTCTACCATTCGGCCCCCATCACATTTTAATGTGTTTTCATTTTTTAAAATGAATGGGAACAAAATCCCATCGACATTCCCAATGGTTTCAATCCTAAACACAAAAGATGGGGAAAAATATGAAAAAGCATTTCATTTTTTTTACTTCAAGTCTTCTGAAAGAAGCCTCAGCTGCTATGAGGGTTTGACGGGATCACTGGAAACACATGTCAACTGGTTTTTCTTGGAATTTTTGTGATGAGAAATACATGAAATCATAGGTAACTTGGGTTTTTGTATACAAATCTATATTTTTTTACTCCTTTCAAGGCCATTTTGTGAGCTAAGGCCATGACCATGGACATATTTCTGACTATTTTGTTTCATTTCTCCCTTTTGTTGTTCATACTGCTTTTAGCCGCCATGAGAAGCTATGAAGGTCGAATGAAGGGCCATTTTTTGTGACAAAAACCTATAAAAATGAAGGAAAAATGCAATAAAGCTCAGGAAAGCTTTGTCAACCCACTCCATTCTCATTTGTCAGCAAAAAAAATCTCGTTTTGAGCCCTCAATCTAATAATAAAGAAAAGAAATGTTGTTTTTCTTTTGCATTTTTATTTATATGAAGGAACCTCAACATTTTTCATTATTTTTGTGAGAAAATTTTCTCCTTTAGGTCGCAACCAAGAGAATAAAATAGGGTTTTTTTCAATGAAATTTGATTTCTTTTTAAAAAAACTCATGATAGCCCTTAAAAAATGGCACTGCATTTGTAATTTTTTGTAAACCCTATATGGGTTTCTTCATTTTGTAAAAAGCTTTGCAATTTCTAGCCATGACCATGAACATATGAACTGATTTTTGTCTTGGTATTTCTGTAGAGAGCTCTCCACTTAGACTCTCTTTCAATTCCTCTATGAATTTGTAGATATTTTGAAACACAGATGGGTTTTCTGTAATGGAGAATAAAAACCCAGATTTGGGTCACGGTCATGGAAGAAAACTTGTTTTCTTAAAAGGCATTTTTTGTAAAACAATTTTTTGAAAAAAAAGTTTCTACCTTGGTAAAAAAGAACTTCTTTTGGCACATATTTGTTTCCTTTCTTCACAATGTTCATGATACCTTAAAAATGCTTCTTATATCTGCAAATTTTCACTTAAGTCCAAATGGGTTCCTTTCAATTCTTCTTTGTATTTGTAGATTTTTTGAAACCCAGATAGGTTTTTGTGCTCTTGAGGAAAATAACTTAGATTTTGTCTATAGTCAAAAAGGAATACCTGAGTTTTTGAATGTTTTTGTTGTTCTTTTCTAAAAAATAACCTCCATTTATTTCTCCTTTGATTTATGAAACTTATGATAAACCCAAATGGGTTCCTCCATTTGTGAAAGAAGGCTTAGATAAAAAACCAGAATTTTCTTTTATTGTTTCATTTTTGTCCATACTAGCACAATTTCCTCTACTCTTGTACTTCAATCATAACATGCACTATTTCATTTGTAATCACCATTGCTCTATATAACAAGGGCTGTCCTTATCACATTCATTGACTGTATGCTTTATGATAGTTGTTCATGACTGCCCTATTTCATTTAGGTTCATCAAATTGTGGATGATTTGCTTCTTTATGACATTGATATTCACACATGCCTTTGCTGTCCTAAATGTTTCTCATCTCAAGCAAGGCTTTCCATTGTTCCACTTTGTTCATGATTTCCTTAATGTGTTTTTTACTTAGGCATTCTAATGTTGACCTCCTACTCTGTACTTCAAACATAATCATGCACTGATCCTTGATAATGCTTGAATATACTTTTAGAGGCTTCAGTTGGGATTGAAGGCCTGCTTTTTTCCATAGCAAACAATGATGCCTCTCTGTTTTGTCATTTTTCTCTCATTGTATTTGTATGGCTGCATCCTATGTGTAGCAATAAACACTGGATCCTTGCTCTACATACTCGCATTTGGCACTCCAATTAAGTTTGGAATGTAAAGCATCATATGGAATATCTCATTTGTTTAGTCATCCAGGGACTATCCCTTTAGCATTTAAGTTTACCCTCATGTGACTTGACTATTCTTTAATGCTCTCTTAAATGAACATAGAACAAAGCATGGTCTATCTTTATGCTTTTAAAATGTATGCAATGGCTGTAGAAAATGCATTGTCCATCATGTTGACACATTCTTGAATATTGTTTTGTTTACCGGGTTGCTATCATAACAAGGTGTTTGTGTTTTACAAATGCAACATTGAAATTCAAGTCCCACTTGCAATCCATGGTGGCTTGGTCTTTTAAATGAAGCATTTAGACTTATGCTGAAAGTCAACAACCTATTGACCTTTTGAAAGCAACAAACATATGAAATAATGGTACTCATTTTAGATGCAAAATAGAATGCATGTTGTACCTTGTCTCCCACTGCTTGATTTTGCTTTTGCATTGAATTTGTTTATTTAGAAAACAAACTCCATTGTTGCACATTGGAACAAGCTTTTATGACTGTTTGGTTGTCCTTCTTTTGATGCATTTAAAAGTTGACCTCCACTTCATTTCATTGACATAATTTAATACTTTCATTCTGTAGAGCTTATGGCTCACTACTTTTATGATGATCTATTCTATTTTTTGGATTTCTATCTCTGTTCATAGGTGATGATGTGCTCACCATATAATTGTTATGCATACTTGTTCTTAAGGCATTGATTCTTATCATACTGAACTTGGGTTCTTGCTTTCTAGCATGCAATCTTGATCCATGTTGGATCATTTATGATGACCAAACCCCTGCATGAAACACTATGAGCATATCCACTAATCCCCATTCTCTTCATAGGTGATGACATAGCTGTATCATCTTTCTCCATGTTCCTGTGGCTTTTACAAATATGAGAGAGCACCATAATACAGGCCACTAGCAGAAAATGGCCACCCCATATTTGTTAGACCTACAACTCAAAAGATGATGAAAGATGTGCCTTAAACATAGTGAACCAAAACTTCCAATAGACTGCCATTGCATTGAACTTTATTTATGCCTTGTTATGACTATCCCATATGACAATGTTCATTTGTGACACTTGGATCAAAGGTTTCATCATCTATTTAATGTTTAGTGACTCTATAAAATGCAGATAACAAATGATCATTTGTAATTTAGCACATGATATTATTTATTAGGTGTAGAACCTCTTCTTTCCTATACTTGATTGACATGAACTCATGATACTTATCTCCTTGGTGTTTGTTGACTGCACTTTTTGTTGCATGGCTTATTCATAGTTTATCATTCACTACTAAAGTGAAAACATGGTTCACTTGCTCCCTTAATGAATGTAATGACTACCCTTGCTATCATGTAGCATACATTCATGGTTGCTACCCATATGCATGAGATCATGATTTGATCCATTGTTGTTGTCCTGTTCATGACATGTAGCATGCATTTTTTCTTTAGGATTTCCCCAACCTTCATGGTTTCCAAAAAAATGTTTGCTGCCCCACATGTTTGCTACCTGGTTTCCACAAAAATTACTTGCCTTTGATTATGTGCAAAAAATACACACCGTCTCCTCACTTTAATTCTAGTGGGTAGACACATGTCACCTATGTGAGGTGTGGCTGTCCAATAGGGTTAAGGTGAGAGGGACTTGACAACACCTTGGATTTTTCCTTCTTGCTGCCCCATATGTTTCATGATGGCTTTAGGCATGCCTTGATTTCCCCTTCATTATTTAAGAGATGCATAATTGAACTTGATGCATCTCTGAAATCACTTATTTTTATAAAATGGATCATGGATCCACTTACGATGATTGAAAGACATGTCCAACAAAATGTACCTTCCTTTTGACATGATGGCAGCCATATGATTGATTCATTATGAAGAGATGAAGTATAAACTCTTGACAACTCAAATTATATGTTGCATCTTTTGAATATGATAATGAAATTTGATCAACTGGTGTGATTCCATGTTGATTTAATGCATTAATAACATGTATATCTTTGATCAAATTGCTCAATTTCCTATCTCTCTTAAAAAATCAGAGGGCAACATGCTGAGCTCTACCCTCGTGAGAGCCACATTTACCCCACATGCTGTAATTAGCTAAAGTAGAACAATAACAAGACTTATCCTAAATCTGCACAAGGAACAAATAGTTAGATAAATAAAGCATATCATAGGTGTGTTTGATCACTCCTTTCTTGTTTTCAGGGAAACTTATGGTATGCTTCTATTTTAATGCTTGTAGACATTTGATCACACATTTATGGATGTTTTGCATATAATTTTGATCAAGGATCTTTCATTGCTCTAACAACGTTGTTTTAATCCAATGCAGGAAACCTAGGAGCAGCGAGGAGGGGGTCAAATGGAAGCAAAGCAGTAGAGATGGTGCAAGGCCAAGTCAACATGATTCGTCATTCCACCAAGAAATGACAGATCCCTTTTCATGTTATATGCAATTTCATTTTGTATTCATATGTGTATGATTTCTTCTTTACTAGCATTAGGATAGCTAGTCCCTTGGCTTGTGAGGGACATTTACACTTTCATGATTATCAATAAAGATTACATTTGAAACACATATGGTTCTCTTTCTCATTTGCTATAATTGCAACATTGGAATAAAAATGTAAAATTTTCTTGACAATATCCTTCATGCATATTGATGACTTAGCAGAGTAAGGTTTATCTTTTAAAATGTATAAACGAAAACATCAAAAGAATAAATAGTAAGTTACTTCATTTTAGCTGAAAGCTAAAAATCGGGTAACAAGTACATAAGACATATAAAAGATCAAGTCAAAAGTTATATTACCAATACATTAAAAAAAAAGGTTTGAATATTAAATTATCAATGCCACCAATCCATAATTTTCTAGTTCCCAAGAATGTCTATCAACTAGACTTTAACTTTACAAATTATGATGGCCATGTAAAATTTGAGCTCCGAACTCTAGAAAGTAACACCTCTCCTTATGGTGCTATAAAATTTTCCTACTACATAATTCCTTTTTTACTTTCCTACTTTGGGAAGATACCAATTTGATGCCCACTTCACATCATTCAATATAGAAGAATTTGAGGCATGACTAGCTCCATGAAGACTCGTGTCCCTTTTAAAAAAAATCTTTATTAAGAGTTTGAAAGAAGGTTATCTTTCTCTTGATTGAGTTGATTCTCTTTCAAAGAATGTGGCATAGAAGTTAAATACTTCGGTCTACACATTTTGTGCTTGCCTGTGGTACATACATTGAATGAATGAATGAATGAGATTTTAATGTTGGATCTTCTGCTATGAATTTTGACCAAAAAACTAACAATTTTTTTGATCTTTTCTTCTTCAAATAACTCATGTAAATTGCGAGGATACAAACTATAGACACTGAAAAATGTCTTGAATGATATCATACACTCGAATTAGGTATACTAGCATCATTTCCTCTTGAAACCCATCCTCTTTTTTATTAATTAGTTGAATTAGCCTAATTGATTAATTAATTGCATCATTTGCATCTATTAACCTAATTCATCAAATCAGGTTAATTCACCCCCTTTCATGCTAACATTTCATCACATTAAATTAAATAAATCAAACTATTTAATTTAATTGGACCTAAATCATCTTATTTAATTAAATAACCCTAAGTTATTTAATTAAATGTCATTTCACCTTTCTCCCTTTCATTAAATCATTTAATTTAATGAAAATCACTTTAATTCTTCAAAACCCCTAATTGTATGATTAAACCTTGGTTTTAATTAACAATTAATCTAATTTTCCTCCAAAAGAGGAATATTCCCATGGAATATTCCATACTCTTTTTTGCACAATTAAAACTTTGTTTTAAATTGCAAATTAACCTTTTTCCTCACCCATGAGAATATTCCAAAAGGAATATTCTCTCTACTCCAATCATTTAAGAAAGGGATATTCTCACTTGTCCTGTTGAGCAAGCTAAACTTGTGACCTCTTGAGCAAGTTACCTTTGACCTGTGTGTGTAGGTCAAAAGTGTGTTTGTTTGGAACAAATGAGAACCCTTGATTAAATTTTCATCTTGCATTCTCATCCGTTGACGGGAATCCATGATCCATGCCTCCTATTTCCTCCATCCTTGACCATTGATTAATCTGTTTGATCTCATCCCTCCTTTTCTCATTTGCTCTCCTATAAACAGGTCACTATTTGTAGACAAATGGATCCATCTTTCAATTGCAAAATTATGCTATTGAATTCACTTGCATTCACACTTTTAATTTACTCACTTTTAACTTATTTTAGTTCATAGTAGTTGCACATTAGCTTTAAGCTTCCATGCATCCATCTTAGCTTATTTATAAATTAAGGTTTCCATCTTATAGCTTAGAATTAGCTTAGCAACTGCATAGTTAGATCAATTTTAACATAAAATCATGTTAATTAAACTTGCATCATGTTTAATTTAGCATAAATAAGGTTTTCATCCATTTATCACAATGGTTTCATCAATTCTCTTCCATATAACTGATTGAAACAAGCTCACAAATCACAGGATTAGGAAAGAGTCGTTGTTCCACATCAACATGACACCAATTCCAAAATGGGAAAAGTTTCAAATGGGGTAAAATAGACATTTCAATGTTTTATATTTAGAATGCTTCATTTCAATAAATGTTTAGTTTATCTTTAATTTGAATGATCTTGTTTGGAAGATTGAGTATTAGCAGCTATGTTATGCTTCGATTCATCATGGATCAAGCATAATCGGTCCATGCTAACATCCTTAGTCTCACATTCTTGCACTAGAAGGAGGTCAAACTGACAATTTAACTAGTTTTTATCTTGAATTTTGTTTGTTTTCTTTTTTACATGATACAACGACACCCAAATCAAATATAGTGACACCTTTGAAGTGTGTTTCCATATAGTGAAGCTATCGCCATTTCAAACCACAACACCGATTAAATGCACCAATGTTGATTAAACAATGACGCTAATTTAATATCGAGGCATCGAAGACGTCAAATGACAATACCCCAAATTCACTAGAGCGATGCCTAACCAAATTACAATGCTATCGTGCTCCCTATTTTGTTTGCAGAGTGACACCCAAATTCGCCAGAGCAACACCCAAATGACAAATTGCGACTCTATCGTGTGCAATGATGCCAAACTTTGGTAAGAAGTTTAATGATTGTTTTTTTTTGACATGTGCTTTAATTTTCTTGAACTATCAAATCACTAATGCACTTCTAACATTGTTCTGGTTGTTAGACTAATAGGGTTTTGTAGGTTGGATGACATGGAGCTAAAGTGAAAAAAGGCTTCTTATCTTGAAATTCTATGATTGTAACAAGCGTTTGATGCTTTGCGGCAATTATAACCCAACTTTTATGCTTTAGGACCTCACTAGATTTCAATTGGGTTTAAAATGAAAAGTCAAATGGGACTAAAATTGAACCCTCATTTCATCATCTTCTTTTGGGTTTAAAATTGAGCAAGGTAGAATAATATTTCATTTGGTGCTTAAAATGAACTCATCATTGCTTTGACATGTTAAAATTTATGAATGCTATGTTTTGATTTACAATGTTGTTATTGGATGTGTATGCAATTCTCTTGCACCATTCAACGATCTGGAGAAATAGAAACATTCCTTAACACTTTGCAAAATCATCTACATCTTTCATTTCAGATTAAAATTGAACCCCTTTGCTAGTGTAGGGAAAAGGCATGGTTTGTGTTCTCTCTTTGTTTCACGCTGTAGCACAGGGAAAATTCTAGGATTAACAATACAAGTGTAAATCAAACTAAACCTAAGCTAATAACGAAGGATAATGGAATAAAAAAATGCATAAAAGATATTACCAAACACACATGGAATTCCATGATTCGCCTCCATTACCCTTCTCCATTTCGCTGTAGTATAGTACTTACCCTCAAAATTTAATTAAGTATGCAAATATGACCTCATGACAATGATAATAGAAAAACATTGAAGATTTCTAAAGTTGCTTCCAAAACTCATAAGATTTCGGGAGGAATAAAAATGGTAGAGGTAAAGCCAATTTATAGAAAATATGATTTTCGAATGATAGGCTGAGATTGAGATAATTAATCGATGATCAAGATTAAAAGATGTGACATGCAATAGTGTTAAGGTTAAATTAGTGTGAGTGATAAAGCATGAATGGTGGAGATTAAATTAAAAAGAATTTAATCATTGGTGGAAATTAGTTGAGGCACAAAAGGATAAAGATTGCATGTAGGAGATAAGATTGATAAAGTGATCAAGACAAAAAGGCTGTTCGTTAGAGAAAATCAGATATTATCTCACCAGATAACTGAATGATTAAATTTTATCTAGACTTAAGTGATAAATGACTAATTAGATAACCAAGAGATTATCCAATTGTAGAGGAATATGATAAGGATAAATCCTTTTGAATTAAATGATTTCAATTCAACATTCAAGATTTTGGGGATTAAATAAAATAAATAAAGATTTATTTAATATTAAAGAGAAAAGGTTAAAGATTAATTAAATAATTAAAGTGATTATTTAATTATAGTTGAAAGTGTTGTAGAAATTAATTAAATAATAGTTTATTTAATTTTAGAAAGAAGATAGATTTAATTGGCGACTTATTTAATTAATCAAGGAAGAATACATGTAAGAATGAATTAACTAAATAATTAAAGTTATTTAATTAATAGAGAATTGCATGTAGAAGATCAGATTTGACATAGAGAAAGCTGTCTGTTAGAGAAAATCAAATCTTATCTAAACTTAAGTGATTAATGACTAATTAAATAATAAAAATATTATTTAATTATAGAAGATTGTGATAAGGAGGAATCATCATTTTGAATTAAATAATGATTTTAATTCAAAATTCAAGGATATTGGATTAAATTGAATAAATATAGAATTATTTAATTTAAGAGAGAAAAGACCAATGAATAATTAAATAATTAAAATAATCATTTAATTATAGTGGAAAGTGACATAGGAAATTAAATAAATAAACATTTATTTAATTTTACAAAGAAAATAACATTTAATTAGTGACATAATTAATTAATCAAGAAAGAATAAAGGTAAGAATGAATTAATTAAATAATTAAAGTTATTTAATTAATAGAGGACATATGACTTTAGAAAATAATTAAATAATTAGCATTACTTAATTATGAAAAATGAAGATAAAAGAATTATGAAGAAATTAAGAGTATATTTAATTTCTCATTTAATTTCTCCATTTTTTCTTTATCTTGAGTATATTTAATAGAGACATTAGATGCTACTAACTTTACTTTTTCCTTGATCTTGTCATGTATTGTTTGTAATGTTGATGGTTGTCAAGGTGTCGGCCAACAACCAGGGGTTGGATAGGTGCTAGGTCAGCCTCCTCTCATTCAACCATTACAATAGGCACACCCACACCAACATCTGTAGGAGCCATAGGGTCCTGATCCATGAGATGCAAAAATCTAAGCATTGACGACATTGAGGGACTAGCTACTCCAATAGGTCTAGCAAATTACAGGTGAGCGAGATGCAACCCATCAACAAGTACAACAAGTCACAGGGGAGTGAGACTAGGATCGATAGTAGGTCTAGAAGCTCACCTTCCAACTTGCCTAGGAGAGGCTGTAGGCAACAATTGGAGGTTGCGACTTAGTAGGCATAAGGCCAGGTTGTGGCTACTCACATGTATGGGAAGGTGATGATGGAGGCTACATATTATAGGACATATTATAGAGATGTTCCTCTGCACCGGTAATAGCCAAATTTTTCTCATAGAAGTAGGCTGGAACCCGGTGCTTTGGGAGGTGCTCCTTTAGTCCATCAACCCTCTGGAAGTAGACAAAAACAACCTTCGTCGGGACACCAGGACTAATCTCATCATGATGATTGAAAGAGTTGAGGCTAGCCTCACAATTGTAAAATTTTTGGATGTACAATTGTGATTTATGCTATATATACATTCATTTGCTAATTTTTTGATAGCCTCATGTTTACCTATTTTTGGTGACATTACATGCTGATTCAAATTTTTGTATCATGATAGTCATATGATGAAATATATATATGAGATGATCCAATTCGATGCTTCATTGTGTGATGCTCCTTTATTTCATGCTTTATGATCATGTGTCGATGCACATGCTATGGATGGATGCAAATGTTTATGTCATGGATGTGTACCTTTATTTATGCATATGATGTGATGTTATGTATGATTTATGATGTGATGTCATATGATATGCACTGTATGATTTATGTAATGAATGCAATACAATGGATGATTTGCTTTCTTTTTTAGTATCCTTCTATATGATATGCATGATGTTTATGCTATGAGATGGATGTATTTCTATTTGTAAACTTTCTATGCTATGATGTTATGCTTATGATATGATGATGATTATGATATGATTATGCAGGAAGCATATATGTTGATGATTTGTGGATGCAAGATGGATGCATTATCATTTTTGTTGACTGTCATGATACCATGTTAGCGTGGAGAGAAGATAGAAGAATAGGATGAATGAATTAACCATTGATTTCAAGATTGATTCAAAAGTCCAACAAGTCTATGATTCTTCAAGACTTTATTAGATATGGTGACAAGACAATGATGATTTTCTTATTTTAGGGATTGAGATACTTCATCATTTCATTTCTTATTTTTGATATAACACATAGACACGATGCATTGTGATACTGATAACCAAGATGGCTTTGTATCTAGTGCAATGGACTTTGACTCTGCAAATAGATAGGATAATTATTGTTCATACTTGACATACGAAAAACCTCGTTGGAATGTAGTTTAGAAGTTTAGAACATTTCAGACCAAAGCATATGCAATACTAAAAAAATTATTCAAAATGACCTCCCTACACACACAACAAAGCAAGTATTTTCCAAGGTTATATTCCAAGAATATCCAACAAATAAAATAAACAAAAGATAATGATCGATGCCCCATTCCTTTCTCTCTAAATTGTTTTGATAGACATCATCAAGAGGTCCTTAGAATGGGTCAATAAGATAAATCATGAAAAAGATCAAAATGAACAAACAATCAATGTGTCGCGAGTATGAAGGTGTTGTCATTGATGTCAACAAGATGTCTACTAGTTGGTGTTGTCATTGATTTCAACTATGTGTTAAGAAAGTTTGTTGCATGATGAAGATGTTGAGGATATTGAGAAAATTATAAAAAAAAGGAGAATAGGTTGTTGTAGATTGTGCATGTGTAGTTGAGGTTTTGAGGAAGTGTTGTGAGTACAAGGTCATTTTTCACTTGATGTGTTAACAAAAAAACTTTGACATGTCAATGGGAAAAAACCTTGACGTGTCAGCGGGAAAAATCCTTGATGTGTCAGCATGAAAAAACCTTGATGTGTCAGTGGGAAAAACCTTGATGTGTCAATGGGAAAAAACCTTGATGTGTCAACCAATTTTTTTTTATGATTAGTTGCCACCCATCAACAATAAACTGTATATAATTGCAAGGTTGAGACACATTTTCCCAAAAAATCTCCCAATTATCGAACACCTTGTAAGATCAATGTGAGGGTGTATCCATAATCTCTTTAATTTCTAAGGGCCGAAAGGCCCATAGTCTCTGAACACCATTTGAACTTCTCTGTGCTCACAGGCTTTGTTAAAGAATCACCAACATTCATCAAAGTCTCTACCTTAACTAGCTTCACCTTGCCATCTATAACCATATCTATTACAAGCATGAGTAGCTGTCATATAACTGCTTCAATAGTGGACAAAGCAACCACAGCCTGTTGCTTACTCATCTAACTAATTACACCACCAAATAAAGTAAAAACATAAGCATTGGTGGATTTTTTGCTATCAACATCACCTACTTAGTTTGAATCCACATAACCATGAATACCAAGGGAAATTTTGTCTTTAGTCATATTACTATGATAACATAAGGAATAATCTAAGGTACCCTGTAAATATCTGAAGACTCTTTTAACTACATCCCAATGAACTCTACTAGGATTAGACATATATTTGGAAAGAACTCCAACTGCTTGAGCAATGTATGGTCTAGTACAAACCATAGCATACATCAAACTTCCAACTGCACTCTGGTAAGGAACTCTTCTCATGTCTTCCATCTCTGATGGAGATGTTGGACAATCTGAAATAGATTTAGTTCCAACTGAAACAAGAACAACAATGGTCTACAATCTTGCATACCAAACCTTTGTAAAATTGAGTTGACATACTTGCTTTGGCCAAGCCATAGCTTTCTATTAACTCTATCTCTTTTAATTTCCATCCCAAAAATGTGTTTAGCTGCACCAAGATCTTTCATTTCAAATTTAGTAACAAGTTGAGATTTTAGTTTTGAAGTCATACCTTTCCCTCTACCAATAAATAACATATCATCAACATATAATGCAATAAATAGGAAATGATCACCATCAGTTTTATAATAAACACAATGATATGATTTAGAATGCTCAAATCCCAAACTCAACACATATGTATCAAATTTATGGAACCACATCCTAGGACTCTGTTTTAAGCCATACAAAGATTTCTTCAATTTGTAAATCAACTTAATTTTACCTTTCACCACGTAGTGCTTTGGCCGTGTCATATAGATATCCTCCTCCAAATCACCATGAAGGAAAGCAATTTTCACACCCATTTTCTCAACCTCTAAATCATAAGTAACAACAATAGAAAGAAAAAATTTAATGGATTTCATTTTTTCAACAAGAGAAAATATCTCACCATAATCAACTCCCTCAACTTGAGAGTAACCCTTCGCAACCAAACTTGCTCTGTACTTCTCAATAGCTCCATCTGAACCAATCTTTTCCTTGAACACCCATTTACAACCAACAAGTTTTTGTCCTTTAAGAAATGGTACAAGATCCCATGTATCATTTTTTTTCAAAGATGCCAATTTTTTTTTTTTTAGATCATAGACCAGTAGCATGACCCCATATAAACTGCAGTGTGCCTGGTAAAATTTTTAACGTGACCGGCGGCGCTGGCGCGACACGCCCTCCGGTACCACGAGGGTGGGGGAGACTAGACCTCGTGACCAACCTCCTGCAATAGGAAATATTTAGCCAACCGAGCTAGGGCCCCAACCAAAGATGCCATTTCTTCATCCATAGCAATCTTCCAGGTTTTTTCATCATTCATACCTAGTGCCTCTTCTATAGATCTGGGTTCATCCATGTTAGTATTCAAAGGAAACATACATCTCCAATCATCCAGTGAATACCTTTTAGGTGGTTGTTTATGCCTTGTAGACCTATGAACAAGCTGAGTTGGAGTTTCTTCCTCCTCTTTTGAAGATCCAGAGCTAGATGAGCTCTCCTCAACTTCTTTTCTATCCTTGGGCCTTGATTCAACTTTTTTAGGTGTAGAAGGAAATTGAATTGCATCTTCTTGTTTACTTTGTTTTGGCTGTAATGTAATAGAAGAAGGCTTAATTTCTCTAAAAATAACATTTCTACTATGTAATACCTTTTGTGCAACAAGATGCCAAAACTTGTATCCTTTCACACCATAGCTATATCCGATGAAGATAATTTCACAGCCTTGTTCTCCAACTTTGTTCGCTTCCCCTTTGGCACATGTGCATATGCCTCACAACCAAAAAATCTAAGATGTATTAATGAAGGCTTGTGACTCGACCATGCCACTATAGGCATATTATCAACAAGAGCTGATGTAGGAGACTTGTTAATCAGGTAACAGGCAGTGGCAACAACTTCAGCTTAAAACCTTTGTTTTAGGCCAACACCACTCAACATACTCGTAGCCTTCTCCATCGGTGTCCTGTTCATTATTTTTGCAACTCCATTCTGTTGTGGAGAATACATAATTTTCTTCTATCTATGAATACCACAATCTTTAAAGAATCTATCAAAATCATTAGAGAAAAATTCACCACCATCATCAGTCCTCAAACATTTTATTTTCTTTTCAATTTGCAACTCAACCATTGCTTTAAATTCTTTAAATCGATTGAAAACTTAAGATTTACTCTTTACAAAATATACCCATGTCCTACTATAATCATCAATAAATGAAGCATAATATGTGGATTTACCAATTGAAGAAACATCTACAGGACCAAATACATTAGAATGAATAAGATCCAATACACCACAAGATTTATGAGCACTTGAGTAAAAATAAACGTGGTTTTGTTTTCCATAAATGCAATGATCACAAAAATAAAATTCAAGATTACAATTAGAAAAACCTTCAACAAGGTTTTTATTTTTCAAGGTCCTTAAACCCTTTTGTCCAATGTGGCCAAGTCTCTGGTGCCATAACATAGTTTTCTCTATAGGTAAATTTCTCTTAGAAGAAAGAGCACCCTTGAGTACCCAAAAGCCATGACCATCTACTGAAGGTGAAACCCTCACTTTTTCTACTAACTTTCTTTTCAAAGAAGTACTATTGCACTCAATAGTGCATGCATCAAGCTTATACAATGTCCCATAGTTGACACCTCTAGCAATCACCATAGCACCTCTAACCATCTTGCATCCTACATCAGAAAATACTCCTTGCACACCCACATCTATTAGCTTGCTCACAGATAACAAATTTAATACTAATCTAGGGATATGTAGCACAACATTAATCCTTTTTATTCTACCATCAAGAAACCTTATTTTAACTTTACCACAACCAACAATGTCTAAATGAGAATCATCACCCGAGTACACTTTACCTTCATCAAATTCTTCATATTCACAAAACCAATCTCTATTAAAGGTCATATGAAAATATGCACCTGAGTCAATTAATAGAGAAAATAGTGTTGTGCAAGTGTTCAGAATGTGCTCCAGGTTGTGCTCTGCGTTTTTTCTATGTTGATGCTATGCTTGTATGGATATGATAAGTTGTTCAAGGTTATTAGAGGTTGCTATATTAAAAATTTGGGTTTCTTGATTGTTGTACAAAGTGAGATATTTTCACCAATGTGTGAACTAGTTTTTCAATTCGTTTTCTATGGATTGGGAGAAATGTATTTGCTCTACATTTCTCCACAGTTTGGCTTCAGGTTATGTGGATTTTGGAGGTTGCTTATAATATTTGTATCTTTCATAATTCAATATTTTACTTGATTTGGTACAATACAGTGTGTGTTGTAAGGAAGTTAAGGTAGCAAAACAACTTCCTACACTAATCTTAAGAGGAGAAAAATGCAAAACTTTACAAATCTTTAACAGGTACAAAAATTTAAACAAAAATAAACACAAATATCATGCATACCACAACACAAAGATTTACGTGGGGAAAACCATTTTAGGAGAAAAAACCCACACTCCAACAAGCCGCTCAATATATTATTTAGAAATCAAAAGATTACAATATACTTGTAGAGCAAGCTTCTTACATGAGTATCACCACTAGAGATCAAGAGACAATATGACCACTATCAGACTCTCAGAATACACCCCCATATATTATTTAGAAATCAAAAGATTACAATATACTTGTAGAGAAAGCTTATCACATGAGTATCACCACCAAAGATCAAGAGACAATATGACCACTATCCGACTCTCAGAATACAACCCAACCACTTATAACAATATTTTTTGGAACCTTCTAGAATTAGGGATTTACAAGGTTATTTTTCATTTGATGTGTTAATGGAAAAACCTTGATGTGCCAGTGGAAAAAACCTTGACATGACAACCAAAAATATTTTCATGATTTGTCACCACCTATCAACAATAAACCATATATAATTGCAAGGTTGAGACACATTTTCCCAACATTTGTTCCATGTGTCAATGTGCGAATAAGGTTTACCAGTTGTTTTGTGTTGAAGTATTTGTATGATGCGAGTTTGGATAAAGCATTTGATGAATCTTAGGTGGTTTGATGTTTATTCTAGATTGTTTTCAAGTGAATTTTGTTGTCTGAAATTTTTGGATTGATTTAAGGAAGTGTGCACTTAATGTTTTATGGTGTTTAGCACAGATATTGGATGACCTTGTGTTAACACTACATGCGAGCTTATGAAAGCATGTTGAGGTGTGTTGGGATCTATTTGGGTCCTAATTAAGTAGTTATATGGGTCACCTTCATTCCTATCCACCACGGGAATGTTTAGGTGTCAACCTAATTTGAATTTGTAAGTATAATGGATAGTTGCCGACCTTGGAGAAGGTTTTCAAGGTTGACGTTGATATATAGATAAGTGTGGTGTTTTTGTGAGATGCAAGTGAGAAGAAAGATAGATGCGAGATTGATGCAAGTGATGTATGTGATGCAAATTTGAGCAGAGTAGTGCAAAATTCAAAGTATTGGATTCTTGAAGGTAGTGAGTTGAAGGTGTCTGAAATCTTTCATGCAAGGCTGCAAAAGTGTTGGAGTATTTGTAGTGGATTCCTTGTTGCATGGAGAATTTTTCCTCTGTGTACCATTTCTCTTCTATCGTCTTGTATTTATTTCTATGACAGTGAGCCCTGGCTATGAGACTTTTCAGATAGTGTGTCCTATTCTATTAGTGAGCCCTTGTATCAGTTTTGCTATTACTTATATTGTGAGCTAATCCTCACCATGGTTTTTCCCCTCATTGAGTTTTCCATGTAAATTTGGTGTTCTCTTGTGTATGACATTATTTTAATTTCTATTATCTACATTTCATGCTTAATCACTTTAACAGAATAAGGGTTCACTATTGAGGGTTTTGATGCTTTAATTTGCTACAATTGATTCACCCCCTTCTTAGTTGTCTTGTTCTTTAAACAATTGGTATTAGAGCAAGGTTATTTGGTGAAGAGCTTAATAGCTTAAGGTAGATTTGGGATGGTGAAGAAAATTGATTGCTTTAGATTCGATGGAACAAACTATGCATTATAGAAGAGAAAGATGTAAGTATTTGTCAGTGCATGGATTTGAAATTTAAAAAACAATAAAGAATCAGTATACTCCACCTTCAAATGGTCCAAGCACAAGTGATGAGAGCAAGGCACATGAGGTAAATGCTAAAGAAAAAAATATTCTAACAAATAGTCTTTCAAATTCTGAATTGGTTAAAGTTATGAAACTTAAGACTACTAAAGAAGTTTGGGATAAGCTTGAAAGTATTTATGAAGGAGATGAAAAGGTCAAACAAGCAAAGCTGCAGAATCTAAAGGCACAATTTGAGACTATGTCAATGTTTGAAGATGAAACAATTACAACCTACATGTAGAGGGTTGATGAACTGGTAATTGCTATGAGAGGTCTTGGTGCACAAGTTAAAGAGCCTAGGGTGGTAAAGAAAGTTCTTAGAACTCTTCCTGATGCTTATAGTGAAAAGGTATCTACAATTGAGGAAGTTGTAAATTTTAATACTTATTCTAGAGATTAATTGATTGGTACATTAACTTCTTTTGAGATGGGAAAGCTTGGTTTGAAAAGTGGTACAAAAGTGGAGATTGCTTTTAAGGTTGGAAAATCATAAAAGATTGAAGATTCAGATTCAGATGATCTTGATGATGTGGAAGCTAACTTTGTAAGAAGGATGAAAATATAAAGGTAAACTACTAAGTTCAAATATTTTAGCTATGGTGAAAGAGATCATTATGCTTCAAGAAACTCAAAAAGAGCTATAAACAATAAGAGTAAGGAGAATAAAGGAAATATGATTAAAAGAGCTTACTATGTTAGAGAAGATGTTGGTATTTCTGATGATGAATCTGTTTATGGAGATTTTGATGATAATGAATGCTTGTTCTTGGCTATAAAAGAAGAATCTAGTTCTGCTAACCTTGAAAGTTGTGTGAAGGAAAGTGTTTTGGAGAAGAAGGATAAGGTTGAAGGAAATTTAGTATTTGCTTTTCATGTTAAAGAAGATAAGAATTACTGGTTTGTTGACAATGGCTATTCAGAATCTTATGACTAGAGACAAAAGTAAGTTTATTAAACTTGAAAAGTATGATGGAGGATTAGTTAAATTTGGAGATGATTCAAGAGCTAAAATTTGTGGAATAGGTTCAATCAATTTTGATGGCAAGCATAATATTGATAATGCTTACTATGTTAAGGGCTTAAGGCACAATCTTTTGAGTGTTGGAAAAATGTGTAGCAAAGGATATAATCTCGTTTTTAAGGATGAAACATGTGAGATCAGAAAAAGGGTTCGAATGTGATTGATGGTGGTAAGAGGACAAATGGAAATATCTATCAGCTTAAGGGTGTTGATGGTCATTGCTTCATGTCTCAGATTAATGATAGTTGGTTATGGCACTAGAGGATGTGTCACATGAATTTTGATAATTTGGTGAGAACCAGTTCAATTCATGCAGTAAGAGATTTACAAAGAATCACAAAGCCTATCAATATTGTTTGCAAGGATTGTCAAATTGGAATACAAGTAAGGAGTAGTTTCAAGGGAAAGGAACAATCTGCTACCGGACTATTGGAATTAGTACATACAAATCTTTGTGGTCCTATAAGGGTGAGAAGTCATGGGTGTATCTCACTTTGTTTTCATAAGATGGAGGATCATTTGTAGTTATGGGCTCATCTTGGTTGACACTGGTAAGGGCTCTCATTTGTAATGGTTGAGGTATAAATTGTAAAACACTTTCTTTATGTGGCATGCAAAACATGTCAAGTGGAGGTATGGTAGGTGTTGCCGATTGTTGATAATGATGAGTAGACCATATTGGTGAAGGGTAAAGGAAAATGTTGTTTTCATTGTTAGGTATTGTGTCATTTAATAGTTCATCCATGATTTATTCCTCTTGCCTCAACATATCCTCATTAAAAAAATATGCACTGGGAGAGGAAAAATCATGCAAATAGATCATTGCCTCGTCTATGGATTGTCATGGAATTCCATCACCATGAGACAACATTCTTTGAGGCATTTGTTCAAACAGTTCACTGCCATGTCTATGGCTTGTCATGGCATTCCATCACCATGAGACCACATTTCTTTGAGGCATTTTTTCAAATAGTTCATTGCCTTGTCTATGCTACCACATTTTTCATACATGTCTACCAAAGCATTTTATCAAACAGTTCACTGTCTTGCTGCTATGGCTAAAAGCCTAAAATAGGTGCTTTCAAACAAGCTATGGATGCTTGGAAAAAACTATCAAAGCATAATAGTAAGCAATAGCCTAGACAAGGCAAAGTTGAATTGTTTGAAAAAAAAATGCCTCAAAGAAATGTGGTCTCATGGTGATGGAATGCCATGACAAGAAAACTTTTGAAATACAGGAAAATGGTAGTGAACCATTTGATAAAATGTTTGGTAGACATGTATGAAAATATGGTAGCATAGACAAGGCAATGAACCATTTGAAAAAATGCCCTCAAAGAAATGTGGTCCCCATGGAAATGCCAAGACAAGAAAATGCAATTGGCAGCTCCGGTTGGTTTAGTTATGCAATGTGAAGTAATTGCATGTCATTAGGCTGGCTTGATTTTGTAAAAATTATATTGAATTGAAATTTTAATCTCCACAAGATTATTATGGTTACGAACACAATAATTTTATTTGAAAGATGTGCAATGCAATGTAATTAGCTAGATGAATATAAAACTATAAAAAACTCCATTTTTGCAAATTCAATATTAAAAAACATTTTTTACAATTCATTATTAAACCTTTATTTTTCTGTTTCATATATTCTCTATGGAAATGCCTTCTTTTAAAAAAAAGTTTTTATCTCTTGTTCTACAATTTTTTATGTTTTCTTTTTAAATTCTTTTTTTCCTCATTTTTTCTTATTTTTTCAAAAAATCTTATACTTTTGATTTGCCGATTTTTCCCCCAAAAGATTTTTGCTGCTATGCTTTCAACAATGTAGACTTCAACAATATATAGAGAACTAACCAACAATTTGTGCATAGCATTATTGAGCATGGGCTACATATGGGCTACTCTCAGATAATAAATAAGAAGGGTAGATGGAGATAAAGATAATCAACTCATAAATAAAATTTTGTCATATTAATTACTACAGTTGCAACCTGTTTCATTGCTGGAGACTAAACATGTGAATGCATTTATTTTGGTTGTTGTGATTACATTTTCCAACAGAATCTACGGAAGGCTGTTAAGCCATGTCACGAACCTGAGTGTTGCTCTCCACAACACAAGAAGACCAAGGACGCACACCTTGCAACAATCTATATAAGAACTATGTACATCATCAGGAAAAATCTCAACCTCCTAGCTTAGCTTCAAAATAGAGAATGCATTTCCATAGGAACTATAGACATCATAAGGAACAATCTGATCTCCCACCTCTTAAAGCAAACACCAATTGCATCACACAGCTATAGTTCTTTAGTAACTTATTAAAATATTCTATAGCATGACATCTAGGCTAACGTTGTGAAACAAGTGGTTAGGAGAATCTGCAATGTGTTGTAACAAAATTTTAATCTGTTCTCAGTGCATTATTATAGGTTGTGGAAAACATTCTATTACATGATATGGAATAAGTTTTAGGAAAATTCCCTGCTTGACCATTTGATAAGCTATTGAAGATCCTATTACTGTAATTGAGTCCTGATTTTGGCAGCAAGAAAACTCTATCTGGCTTTGGAGTTTCTTGTAGTGTGAAATAGCTTTCAGAACTCTATAATATTCACCAATATTTTTTTTTGTCTATATAACCCTTAATATCATTTCCATCTATACAAGTTGAAAATCTCAAAAATAGGGCATCCAGAAAATTTTCTCCCATAGACAATGACAATCATAGCCTCAAACAATTAATAGTCATTCTACTACATTACTACATTTATTAAGGCTTTTCAAAACACAATAAGTTCTCATGAACCTGGCTAAGTGAGCTTTGCTCTGCTTCTTCCAATAGAATTAAAAAGGAGCTTCCTATCGCTTCTCAAATCCAAATCTAGTAAAAGTCTAACCCAGTATGACTACCCTTGTCCAGTGGGTTGTCTATCACACAATCAATGTAAATTTTATCTCTTCTACCAAATTAAACCGGACAAATTGTGGTGTGGAATAGGTGAACGTATTTTTGAGTAGTCTCCTTCCACAAACTGGCGATTGGATAAATAAAAAATTCTAATTTTTGATCCGATGTTGCTAATATTTGTAGAAGTCTAAACCTCTAAAATATTAATATTAATGCTTGGATGTGATCTTCCAATACTTTGTACATGGTTCAATCATCTAATTATACATATAGAGAAAGACTAAAGAAGATCAAAGACTGTGAATTGCAGATATGGTTAGTGTACAGTTCTTCTTGAGTTCATGTTGAAAGTATCCTGTGGGTCCATTTTATATATTCAGTCCATAGTATATAGAACGTTGCCAAATGAATTGAGGATCAATATCTTCTTCCCTTTCTTTCATGTCTGCAGAGAAGTTGTTTTTAGTGCTGCAGAAAGCACTGGCATTGAGGGTGCTAAAGAATGGATTGATAATCCCAATGCTGGTTTGAAAGAGGTAATTAAAAAAAAATTATCCTAAAATTCATATATGCATCATTTCTTATTTTGGTTAGAAAAAGTTTTATTTATTAGGCTCAAACTAGGTCTTGAAGGTTGTTTTTTGCTCACTGGATTTTAGATACAGGCCAAGATGGCAACATATGCTCACAATATATCTGGTGTACCTAATTATAAGGTGAGCAAAATCCATGTCCTTTTCTCTGGTTAGGTAACAAGCCCTTTGATTCTTTGGGAGTTGGCTTCCCCAAAAACTTTAAGCAATACATGCAACGTAAAATGATAAAATCCCTTTTGTTTCTCCACGGGAGTTTCTTACTGTCGATGTACTGCCTAGGATCCCTAAAAATAACTCCTATTCTTTAAGACTTTACCTTACAGAATATTTGTCACAGGACAATGTATCTCTTTAGCTGAAAAGTCAACCCCTTCTCTATACCACCATTGCATTTTTTATTTTCTTTAAATCCAATTGTAGCACATCCGTGAGATCTTTGGGTCCATTAGGATCAATGCATTTATTTAATTCCTAAAACTTACAAGATGACATTTTTCCCCCAAAAAAGTGGGTTTATTTGAACAAGTGTTTAATTTCAAAATGGTTGTTTTTGCAGATCAATGGAAAGTATGAGCTGTCAAGTGCCCAAGATCCACAAACTATTATACAAATTTTTAAGAAGGCATCTCAAAATGTTTAAAATACTTGTTAAGAGTTTGAAGTTGAACAGCGAGGAGATATTCACTTTTAATTAGATAAAGACACTCTATTAAATATTAATAAACTCCATTAGGGTGGTCGAGTTTCTATCAAGGCAGTATAATTGCTATGATCAATAGGTCGTTGTGAGAAGCAGAGGCATTCTTTAGGCATAAACTTGCAAAAGTTGAATAAAAGTTTCATTTGCAGTCAATTGTTGATTACTGAACTTGGGCTATGTGAAGAAGTTATAGTAAGAAATCATTAAATTATTGCATTTTAAGTAAATTCATCTTTAATCAGTCTACATACATGGTTTAAAATATGATCACACTGGGAAACATTGTTTGGATATTTTGGTTAGTTTTCAACAATCTATGGGTATGCTATTATATTCCCATTTTCAATATAGTTTCACATGTCTTGAATTTCTAGAGAGTTTTAATTCTAACATTCACTAAATTAACTCTATTTTAGATAGTTTCTAAAATGGCCTTGGTCTCCTAGAGAGGCTTATCTCTGATCCCATCATATGCTTTGAAATTAAGCAATCATCAATGAAAATCGAATGACTTGGAAGACAAGCTCAACAAATCTCAAGGTGAGAAATCAAAATATAAGAATGATTATGAATGATGCTTGCCAAGTAATTGGTAGAGGTCATGGTGAAGGATGCATTCATATTAGTTAAAAAAATTCCAAACAACTAGTTTATAACAATCCATGTTTATATTATTCATATTGGTTAGCTTATAACAACCCATGTTTAAATTAATCATTAATTTCATGTCATTTTCATGATAGTTCAGGACATGTTTCCTAGAGAGGTTTATCTCTGATCTTGGTGAAATCACTAAATGTTTTAAGATAAGCGAGCAATAATGAAACTTGAATGAATTACATATAAGCTCAATAGATTTTAATATGGCGAATCAAAATATAAGGACAATTATCAAGGATGTTTACCAAATAAATGGTGAAATTTATGGTTGAAGGATCGTAGTGGTTATAGTGCAAATTTATGTTGATTATCATTTTCAACTAATTATAATTATTATGAGGGATTTAATCGTATCCTAATAAATTTATTTTGGTTAATTACATAAATGTATTTAAATAAATACAAATTAATTTAGATAAAAGAGTTGGGATTGATATTTGAAAATCATGAAAAATAAATGTTCAAACAATTTAAAAAATAAAATAAATTAATTGTATAAATACTTAACTTTGATTTTGTTGCAAAAGGCTTTTGTCATCATTTCTGATTGCATAGAAAAACACACAGAGCTGCTGCTCTGTTTCCCCAAAAACTCAAACAGGGGAATACTCAAATGAGGAATAAACAAAATGCAAGGAGACAAATCTGGGCATGCAATATTTGCCTTTTTGTATTCAATAACTGGAAATGATCAATACAAGAAAGATTAAAACATGAACTACTGAAAGCTAAATCTAATCTACGAATCACAATCTGCTGGGAGCAATTAGCTACTCAACCAAGTTCAAATAACTTCAGGAGCTACTAGGAGCTCACTAAGCTGAGCTACATAGAGCTCTTTAGGAACAATCTCTGCTCACACATAGAACAAATAGTTGCTACTGTTCAGGAGCTTTCAGAAGCTTACACAAAACATTCTCTGTCTACAGACTGCTGCTGCACACAAAAAAAACTTCTTCGTCCAACTGACAGGAAAAATGCCTTCATTCCTTTTGTCTTTCAATTCATTCCCTCTCAATTTTGAAATTACCTACTAGCATTCAATGGGAATTCAAAATGAGCTACCACATTTACTTCAATGGCTGTTAGGAGCTGCAGGGATGAAGATCCCAAAAACTGCCGTTGAAATTGGGGGCTCCTGACGGGTAGGTGAAACAGGGGGCTGATGTGAGAGCAGGAGGCTCAGGAGCATTCAATTTTCCAACATTCCCCCTTGATCTTGAGCCGACAAACAACATGATCAAATCTGATCCAAATCAACAATGCCCAATCTGGTTCTCAGGCGCTCGAAACTGTCCTTGCTCAAAGGCTTGGTGAATATGTCTGCTAGTTGTTGCTCAAACTTGGAAAATGCCATTTTAATTTCACCATTCTCAACCAATTCTTTGATAAAATGATACCTGATTTCAATGTGCTTGCTTCTTCCATGAAACACAAGATTTTTTGTCAAGGCTATTGATGAAACATTATCACAAAAGATTACTGTTCCATCCTCTTGTTGTTCTCTCAAATCCGCCAAGACTCTTCTCAGCCAAATAACTTGACATGCTGCTACATTTGCTGATATATACTTAGCCTCTGTTGTTGATAGGGAAATGATAGGTTGCTTCTTGGAAGCCCATGAGATGACTCCCGAACCCAAATGAAACACATAGCCCGATGTGCTCTTCCTATCATCCAAACTTCCTGCCCAATTGTTGTCTGTGTATCCAATCAGCCTAAACTCATTTGCTGCTGTGTACAAAATGCCATATCCTTTGGTTCCATTCACATACCTTAGGATTCTTTTACCCGCTTGCTAATGGGTGTCCCGTGGAGTCTCCATAAACCTAGAAATGAGACTCACACTGTGCATTATATTAGGTCTAGTTGCTGTTAAATACATTAAGCTTCCAACCAAACTCTTAAACATGGTCGGATCCACATTGCTGCTGCAATCTTCTTTGCTTAACTTTAGACCTATGGCTGTTGGTGTTGGGGCAGGCTTACTTTCAAGCATTCTAAATCTCTTCAAGATCTCATTTGCATATTTTTCTTGAGAGATAAATATACCATCATGCATTTGTTTTACTTCTATGCCTAGAAAATAACTCAAGAGACCTAAATATGTCATTTCAAACTCTCTTTTCACGGCCTCTTTAAAATCAACAATGAGGAAATCATCATCCCCAGTAAAAACTAAGTCGTCAACATACAAGACAACAATCAAAACCTTACCATTTGCTGCCTTGATGTAAAGAGTGGGCTCACCATCACTTTTGCTAAAGCCATTACTCATCAAATATGAGTCAATCCTGCTGTACCATGCTCGTGGAGCTTGCTTTAGCCCATAGAGAGCCTTCTTCAGCCTATACACCTTGTGTTCTTGACCCGAAAATTTATATCCGAATGGCTGCTCCACATAAACCTCCTCATTTAACACTCCATTAAGGAAGGCAGACTTCACATCCATTTGAAATACCTTCCACATGTGCTGGGCTGCGATTGCTATGACTACCCGCATGGTTTCCATCCTTGCAACAGGTGCAAATGTCTCATTGTAGTCTCTCCCAAACTGTTGTTTGTACCCTTTGACAACTAATCGTGCCTTGTGCCGCTCTATTCTTCCTTCGGCGTTGCACTTGGTCTTGTAGACCCATTTTACTCCAATAACTTGCTTGTTTGGAGGAAAATCTATTAACTCCCATGTGCTATTCCTCTCTATTGCATCTATCTCCTCATCCATGGCCTCACACCATTTCTCCTCTTTCACGACTTCTTCAAAATAAATTGGATTACCATGAGAAAATAATGCAAAATTTACACTCTCATCAAAATCTTCATCATACCTTTCATTTTGGTAGATCTCCCTTAGACTCTTGGTCTTCTTTGGCATTAGGGAGGTGAGAGGTGGTTCTGAACCTTCACTATTGCTGTTGCTGTGCTGAGCAGGTAGGTTTAGGAGTTGTCAGGAGCTCTCAAGAGCTCTACCGGTGATTTCAGGAGCTCTTCCGGAGCTTTCAGGAGCTCTTAGGAGCTCTTCAAGAGTTGATCTTCTGGCACTTTCAGGAGCCAATCTTTTGGCTATCTCTGGCTACTTTCCTTTCTGTCTGTTCACTTCAGGAGCTTTCAGGGGTCCTTAAGGAGCTCTTTGTAAGTTTTTCAGGAGCTTGTCCAGAACTCACTGTAGCCAAAATTCTGGCTGTCTGTGACAGTCTTCCTGACTGTCTGTCAACTTCAGGAGCTCTTAGGGTCCTTTCAGGAGCTCAACCGGTACCTTCAAGAGCCAATCCTCTGGCTAACTATCTTTCAGCTTCAAGAGCCGTTAGGAGCTTTCAGGAGCATCTATAGACTTATCTTGCTGAACTTCATGTTCAGTTTCTGCTTCTTCAGGAGCTATTAGGAGCAGTTTCGAGCTGTCAGAATCTACCACTCCATCCGATGATTCATCTTCAAAGAACACCACGTCCCTACTTATGACTATCTTTTTGGTGACTGGATTGTATAGCTGATAGGCTTTGGACTCTTCACTGTAGCTCGTGAAAATGCATTTTTCACCCTTGTCATCCAATTTCTGCCTCTTTTCCTTAGGCACGTGTGCATATGCTACACACCGAACACTCTCAAGTGCTCAAACGTCCACTTGCATCTTGTCCATGCCTCTTGAGGGACCTTGTCATGAATCGCCTTTGTTGGACTTCTATTTATCAATTAAATAGCTGTTGCTACAACCTCTCCTCAATATTCAGTCGGGAGTCCTTTTGCTTTCATCATGCTCCTTTCCATCTCCATGATGGTTCAATTATTTCTTTCAGCCACTCCATTTTGCTGCAGAGTATAACTGGCTATTAGCTCCTTCTTGATTCCATTTTGTTTGCAAAAAATTACAAACAAATTAGAGGTATACTCTCCTCCTCTATCTAACCTTAGGATTTGAGCATGTATCCACTCTCCTTTTAGCCTAGGCCTTAAAACACAAAAACTTGTCAAATGCTTCAGATTTATGTTGCAAAAAATAGACCATGTCTTATGGTTGTAATCATCAATAAAGGTAATAAAAATTCTGCTCTTACCAACATAAATGATTTGCATAGGGCCTACCAAATCCGTATTCACCAGCTCCAATGGTGCTCTTTCCCTTGTAGATTTTCCCGATTGAAAGGGCTGCCTATGTTGCTTGCCCAAAATGCAAGCCTCACATGTAACATTAGGCTCTACTATTCTTGGAAAACCATCAATCATTCTTTTCTTCGACAAAAGACTCAAACTAGCATAGCCTAAATGTCCATACCTGAGATGCCATAGCTTGGAGGGATCTTGAATGGTGCTCTTGAGCGCTACATGATGTACTGCTGTACAATCTCCATTCTTGAGAGGTGCAACAATGGACTGAGATGAGAAACAAGTCTCAATCTTCAACGGAAACATCTAGTTCTTTGTCATTTGGACTGCTGTAGACACCTTCGTCCTCTCATTCTTGTCATAAATGACACATTTACCCTTCTCCAACAACACTTTGTATCCATTTTGGATCAACTGACCAACACTCATGAGGTTGTGCTTTAATCCAGGAGCAAGAAATACATTTTGTATCTCCTTCTTCTCACCTTGCTTGGTGCAGATCATAATAGATCCTCTTCCAACAACAAGAACTACTCCATTGTTCCCCATTCTAATTTCAGATTTAACATTTTTATCAATGAAGGAAAAAATAATTTCATTACCGCTGTCCAAATACCAAACTTCGGGGCTGCCTTCTTCACCAATGTTGCACATGATGAAGGCTATGGACTAGTTTCCTTCAGCCACATTCGAATCAGCCACATTTACATTTTGTTTTGATTGATCTCTCTGCTTGGTCCAACATTCACTTGCATAATGGCCAAACTTATGACAGTAGTAGCATTCAACGTTGCTTTTGTCATTCTCCATATTCGAACTACTATTCTTCTTGCCTCTTCAGGAGCTGGTCTAAGAGTTCCTTGCTCCCTCTTGGCTGTTTGCTCAGGCTAAGCTTTCTTCTCCAGCATTATCACATCTAGATCTCACTCTACCATGTCTGGAGCTGTTTCTTCCTCTCCCCCTTCCTCTTGCATTTGACTAAGCTTTAAAAGCTTGGTCTTGGGAGGAACTTGCAGACCTATTTAGGTGCTACTCATGGGTTTGCAAAGAACCCATCAGCTCATCAACATACAATGTTGTGAGATCCTTTGCCTCTTCAATGTCAATCACCATTGCATCAAAATTCGTAGGTAAGCTCCTGATGATTTTCTCCACAATCCTCTGATCATCAATGATCTCAACATTCACTCTCAATTGGTTTATCAAACCAGATAGTCTTGTGTGGAAAACTGAGATGGACTCATTGTCCTTCATTTCAAGAGTCTCAAACTCTCTTCAAAGCATCTAGAGCTTCACCAATTTGACCTTGTTAGTCCCTTTGTAACGGGTTTGGAGGATTTCCCAAGCTTCCTTTGCATAGTTAGCTGCTGCTATTCTAGGAAAAATGGCCTTTGTCAAGGTTGCTTTGATCAGACTCAAAGCTTTAGCGTCCTTCCTCCTTAACTCCTTCAACTGGTTTTTCTGGTTGTTTGTGAGCACAACATATGCTGCTGGGTCAGTTACATCATTGAATCCATTGACCACAAACTCCCACAAATCATTGGCGACCATTATGGTCTTCATCTTCTTTGCCCAAACATCATAGTTCTGTCCATTAAAGGATAGTGGCTGCTGCCAACTCTTTCCTTCATCTCTAGTAATGTCTCCTACACAGAAAAAACTCAATACTTAGAAGAAAAAAAAATTCCCTAACTCATGAGGAAATGGGGCCTATAGCTTTGATACCATGTTAACATTTCTGATTGCACAGAAAAACACACAGAGCTGCTGCTCTGTTTCCCCAAAAACTCAAACAGGGGAATACTCAAATGCAAAATAAACAAAATGGAAGGAGACAAATCTGAGCATGCAATATTTTCCTTTTTGTATTCAATAACTGGAAATGATCAATACAAGAAAGATTAAAATATGAACTACTGAAAGCTAAATCTAAGCTACAAATCACAATCTCCTGGGAGCAATCAACTGCTCAACCAAGTTCAAATAACTTCAGGAGCTACTAGGAGCTCACTGAGTCGAGCTACACAGAGCTCTTCAGGAGCAATCTCTTCTCACACACAGAACAAATAGCTGCTGTTGTTTAGGAGCTTTCAGAAGCTCACACAAAATATTCTCTGTCTACAAACTGCTGCTACACACAAAAAAAACTTCTTCGTCCAACTGACAGAAAACTGCCTTCATTCCTTTTGTCTTTCAATTCATTCCCTCTCAATTTTGAAATTACCTACCAGCATTCAATGGGAATTCAAAATGAGCTACCACATTTACTTTTGTGGCTGTCAGGAGCTGTAGGGATGAAGATCCCAAAAATTGCCATTGAAATTGGGGGCTCTTGACGGGTAGGTGAAATAGGTGGCTTACATGAGAGTAGGAGGCTCAGGAGCATTCAATTTTCCAACAACTTTTTCCAAGTGTCGTGAATCCATTCATTAATATTTTACAATATTTTTCAAGTTATCTCCAACTTGAAATTTGATTGTACGATATTTGGATTTAGATCTACACATGTGGGCTTAATCTGCATGTGTGCCAACCTAAACCTTATGCACATATTGAACTTGTAATTCATAGAGATGATCTAGCAAACTTTCACAAATTTCAATTTGTTTTGCCTCACTCTCATATTTGAATTTGGTGAGGAACAATGTTTATAAACACCTTTTAGTGAATATGTTAAATTGTATGGGTCAAGTCCTTCCATTTTGGTGGACCAAATTTATGGATCTAAGTGAAATGATTGCAAACATACAAACATACTATGGGTGTAGGATGAAGTGATCTTTGATCATGTGCTAAGTTATTTTTATTCTTCTTGTGATTTTTAGGACTTTGTTCACTGTCCTAGATCTAGGAGCAAAAAATGGTCTTTTACTTGGACAAATAGAAGAGCAAATTTCACAAACATTGTGGATATGACTAGATTGTTTTTCATATTCTTACAATTAGCTTAATTCGTTACACTTGTTTGAATCATAAAATTGTCCAATCGCCACCTCATATCACTTCCTTGTAATCTTGAAGATATTGGGAGACAAACCTCCTCTAAAGTATCAATTCCATTTTGAACTAATGTGGTTTAAGAGTGCAAAAATTCTGATCTAATCAATATTTGGTGGAATAATGTATATGTTTAGAAAGGTTCTAATATGTTTTGTTTCTCCATGAAGGTATTTTATACTAAGATGAACTCAAGGAGTGGAATATAATTTCTTCTAAAAAAATCTTGAAAGAAAAGGATAAAGTGGAAATGAAGCTAAGGATTTTGAATGAGAGTGATTCACTAGGGGATGTTTTAGCATGAATATCTAAAAGAAAACGAACTGATGGATCAACATGCTAAAAGTTTAGCTTGGGAGGATATTTATTGGAAATCCAAATCTAGGGAAACATGGTTAGTAGATGGTGATTTTAATACAATTTTATTTTCTCATAATATTGCTAAGGTAAGGAGAAGCAAAAACAAGATTTAACAATATTAAGGACTTAGAGGGGAGAAGTATCACTAATATCAAAGAAATTTAGAGGGAAGTAGTCTGTCACTTACAAGATCTCTTGGTTGGTGATGGTTTCTCAAATATAAGAGATTAAAAAATTATTTAACATCCCCTTCACTATTAGAGCAAAGGACAATAAAATGTTGATGACAACCTTCTCCTTGGAGGAGGTCAAAAGTGCAACCTTCCAATTACACCCTAATAAAGCTCTAGGTTTGGATGGCTTGCCTATTGGATTCTATTATAAATGTTGGAATATCATTGGCAAAGATGTTTGGGATATTTTTGAAGATTCACACAAACCTCAAAATATTTTGAAGGATCTAAACAACATATAACACTCATACCAAAGAAATTGGAGTGCAATTCTTTCTCAAACTTTCATCCAATTTTTCTATGTAACAAAAATTATAAAATCATTTAAAAGGCCTTGGAAAATAGGCTCAAGTTGGTCCTTCAGAAGTTAAATTCTCTGGAACAAAGCAATTTTACTCTTTTCAAGGCCATCACAAATGGAGTTACTGCTATGCATGAGATAATGCATTCTATTATGAGTTTAAATAAAAAATGCATGTTGATCAAATTGGATGTTACTAAAAATTATGATATAATTTGTTGGTATTTCTTGATGAAGATATTGAAGAAGTTTTATTTCAAGAAGAGTTGACCATATGGGGTGAGAGGCCTCACATTTATAAAAATTTTGAGAGGGAAATTAAGGGAAAAATTGTATTGGTTAATGGATGACTAAGATTATTTGAGGATTAGGATTTCAATTGAAGTTGTAGTCATGTGACAAGTGTCCCATGAGGTGCAAGAGCAAGGTTTAAGGAATGGAGTGCTCACAATTTATGAGAGCTCTCAAGCAAGAGGGATTGGATAAATTTCAAAAGATAATTAATCGAGAATGGGGGATAAGAGATTAATGATGGCGATTGCACATAAGAAATGACAGATAGATAATTCTTTTTGGGATTAGTTAAAAAATTTATTTTGGGAAGCAAGATTTGATATCAAAATTCAAGACTTTATTTCTAGAAGAGGCAAGATTTATCATGTTCCACATTCCTAAGGGGGTGGGGGGATTTAACATTAAGATTTACTTGAAAATCGAATCTTGCCACATGTGCACAAGATTATGGGATTAATTAGTGATTTAGTTGGAGGATTTGGGGGATAAGGTCAACTTAATTAAATAAATATAAGTTTACTTCATTAAGGTGGGGGATAAAGGCGATGGATTAAATGAATTAAATAAATAACAAATATGTATTTAATTAATAGCTAGAATAGGATAAACTGAAGTTTGGTTAGGTATAAGATAATTGATGATCAATCATGCATGATATTTGCATGAATGGTGGAGATATGTTTCAATTAATAGAGATTGACTTGGACCCGCCTTGGGCACCCAAGTTGGCATCTTAGAGTTAACACAAGTTTGCATGATAAGATATTTTATAAGGTTAAGTGGGTCCATTCTTGGGTGCCAACTTTGAGGATAAGCTTAGAAGATATCTTTAGAATCAATGTTGAGTTATGAATTTAGTTTGGAACGCCCAAATGGATGAACAACTTGCTTTGACATTGTTCTTCATGGTAGAACTCTACTTGCAAAGAATAGGCATGGGTTTTGTGAGATAAGCATTGTGCTTTGTAATTGTATACTTTTTGGAGTTTACAAGGCTCTTTATTGTCTATATATTGCAGCAAGTTGAAGAGAGTTAATTAGACTTTATTGCAGATTGTGAAGAAGATTTGTTGAAGGAAAAAGAAGCATCTCAAGCAAGGATTGAAATTATTGTAATATTATTCTAAGATAAAATAATACATTGATTCTTGGTGGAGTTTTTTCTTGAAAGGGTTTCTCCACGGTATATGTTATGTATCTTCTAATATTTTGTCTAGTTCTTCTACAACCTTCTGTCTTCATTTACAAATGATAAAATGAATTAACTAGATAATCACCCACAAAGAATCTGTAACAAAGAATACATATTTAGATCAGCAATCATAAAGTCTTACAAAGTACTAAGCTACATAAACACCTCAATTTTCAACAATAATTTAGGTGTCTATATTTTACCCCTCTTTGATATCGAATCACAACTATAAGGAGTGATACTTTATCAAAGAATACTAAAACATAATGGGTAGCAATGGATGAGAACTTGTAGCATGATGCCCCAATTATTGGCAAGGATGAGGAAGGATGATGATGAGGAAGCTTGGGATGCCTCCTTGAGAGGAAAAGAAATTTCTAATAAAACATGTGTTCTCAAAATGTATGGGAGGACTAGAGGATGAAGGTGTTGGGTCTAAAATTGTCGCTCCCCTTCCTAGAGAAAAATCTCACTTGCAAGGCCACGGTTGTCACACAAGTGAAATCAAATCATCAATACACTATGAAGGGTTAATGGCCAACTCTATGAGAGTGGGTTATATATCCTATGCTTCAATCTCAACTTAAACTTAGGAGGGTGTTCCTAGGGGTATACCTTAACATATATTAAAATCACATAAAATGACCAATAATGGCCAAACCCAACTTGATGTCATAGCCCTAAAGACTATCATTGAACTAAGAACAACTAGTTGTATATAACCCCTAGTATAGTTGATAACCATATGCAATCATGACCCACTAGTGAAATTTTCATTGGATAATTTTCTTGAAGATAAATTTCTAGTTATAATATGAGGTCATGAATACACAAAACTACTATGCCTACTCCTATACTACTGGTTTGTGTTTGATTTTATGGTGTGAGATCGACACATGGCTGGACACATCAATACATATATTGGGCAACAAAGTCACAATGCATTGAGAAGGAATAATCCAGAATAAAAGAACATGAAGCCATGCATTTTCATACAATATATATTTTTAAATTTTGTAACAAAACATACGTAGTAGTCCACAACATAACCACATATATTCATGTATAATATGAGAGAGATTGTTACAATACTTGCAACATTTTCATAATGATGTTACATTTATTTGACCCAATCTTACACCCATGCCAAAAAACACGACAAAAGAAAATGCATGACTGCAACCAATAAATCTTCTTAAATATACATCTAATTCCTTAGAAACATTTTGTAATAGAACCTACTTGCAATATTAATCTTCTTCTATTTCAATGGATTGTACTCACAAATGAGTTGGACTGACATTAATGACTACCCTACAACTTATTTGGCATCTGAAGAACCACATTGTGACCAACTATTTTTTTAAATGAACAAAATCATGCTTATAATAACAACAGTGCGTAACCCTAATTGTTGCACATTGTAGCAATTCAAAAGGCATGACCCAAATCCTTCTCCCACCCAAAATGAATGTTGCAAATCGATGAAGAACATTTGTAATTAATTTTGGTATTTGGGAAACATGAAACCATGAATGTGAGTAGGTGGAGAGGGTGGAAGATGAGTCATGCAACTTTTTCCACTATCAATTCATATTTTGCAAAAAATTGAGCCCTATTTAGATGTTAAAATTTTCATATGCAGCAAATCGATACCCATTTGGCTACATCTAGAAACCCCTAAAATTTATTCAACAAACCCACACCCACTTCAACCTTTTTTTCGCTCATGTGGAAATTCGAGTTGCAAACTAAAATATGCAAAAAACTACCTTGTATCTAGATCAAGTGGGGAAACCATCAACTCAAAACCTATGCAACATCTAAAGACCCCTAAAACATTTATAGGACTAAGACTTGTGGGAAAAACCAAGTGAACCCACCAATGGTAGAAAAATAATAGTTTTGATAAAAAATATTGCAAATGACATTAGGAAGGTGGGATGATGTTAGCATGGTGTCATCAATTGGTAGATGTGAGAAGATGGACTCCATATGACCACAATGAATTTACGTAGTTGGTTATTGAAATCAATTGCATCTATAGGAAACTATCGACAAGTGAAAATGAAAAAATAATATCATTTGGAAGCAAGACGATTCACATGGAAACACTTGCAAAACTAGATGGGCATACTTTTCCTACAAAGGGAAAAATCCAAGTGAATTGGTTAAAAATAAACATATATGATTCAACACCAAATTTTTGTAGGACTAACTTAGCCAACTCAATACCTGCAAGCGAATAATAGCAATAAAATGACTTGCAAAGCTAAAGGATGCAAAAAATATTAGTTGAACTAGATATAAGCAAGACAAAGGGGAGGTTCGAATGGTTGATAGATTATTGCAAAATTCGCACTTAGCCATTTTGTATGCTTTTAAACCTTTGGAGGGACTTTCATCCAAACTACACCATTGGGGAAAAGGAATATAAACTACACTTGGGTCAAATGAAAGGAGAAAACCTACAAAAGAATAAATTTCACCCCTTAGAAAATTTTGTGAAACTTCAAAAAGAAATTGGGCCTAATTTTTATGCTCTACCCAATTGTGCTAAGAAATTTGGAAAAAGAACACCCATGATAGATATCTCAAATTAGTTATCAGTAGATGACAAAGAAAGGGAACCTCATTGGCACAAAAGAGGAAGGGACTCAAGCAAAAAGACAAATACAAAAATTGAGTCCCAATAATGGCTCTAGTTGGGGACGTTTGCCTCTTGCAAACAACAAGAATCCAAATCTCCAGGCAAACCAAAACTAGGAACAATAGAACAAGATTGACACATGAGGAGTTCAAAAACATATATACATGACAAGATCATAGCCAAATTAGTAAGACAATGATGAAAGGAAATAAATGTTTATCTATGAAACAAAAGTTTAACACATAGTAGTGTAGGCCTTCCAAAGATGGATGGGATCATTTACCTTTGTAAAACACCATCCTGTTGAGGGAACTAATTTCTCTCAACCCACAATTACCACCTTCATACAAGTACAACAATGAAACCCTTACCAATCAAGCACAAATATATGACTACCATCAAGAATAAGTGAAGGTTTTATCAACCATCAACCTTGCCATTACATGATAGTCACAAACATAGGCCATCGCATTGCCATACATTGTATTCTTCATCTTTATACTAGATGGGGGAACCAACTGAAAAATCGGGTCAACACAAAACTAAACCGTGGTATCTTTATACTTTTTGACCTCCACGAGTGAATTGAGGAAAAAATAAAATACCTCCAATTCATGTTCAAAGAAAAAAATGCCACTTCATTTTATTGACTTGCAAAGGGATACTCATCTTTCAACAACTAAAACTGAAAATTTTGAAGATCGGGCATAGAAGAAACATAAGCACCAATTTGGTTACCATCCTAGAGAGGTTGTTGTTGCTCAACACCACCACAAGACATATGTTGGGCCCAAGTGAAGTGATAACCCACAACTAGGGTAAAAAATGAGAAAGATTTAATGTTTACTAATAAGATTCAGCTTGGTTAAAGTGTCAATTCGGTGGCGTAAACTTGTGAAAGATAATACAAGCTAGGGTTAAAGTTGAAAATTAAATTAATGTTTCTATTTCGCTTCTGTTATAGGGACTACTACAGGAACTGTGATTGGTTCTACAGTATTTTTGCTATAGGATTTTAATAGTAGTGTTCTATGATAGGAACTGTGACTGTACTACAATATTTTGCAATAGAGTCTGCGATAAAAATAACAATAGTAATGATTCTAGAAATTAAACTCACATATGTAAATAATATGAAAAATCATTAAAAAAGATAATCATCAGATCCCACAGTTAAATCAAAAGCAATAAACAATAAACAGTAAACAAATTCAAACAATAATAGTAATAAATGCGTTGCTGGAAATAAACAAACTATTGGAAATAAACACATTGTTGGAAATAAACACACTTACTATGAAAGCTACAAAAATCACCAAGAATTCCAAGGGGGCCCCCTTCCTCCTCAGTCCACCTAGTGCTAAAATGAAATTCCTTTACGTTGGTTTAGTCACGTGAAAATGTTGTTTTATTTATAAAAAATAATACAAAGTCTATATATCTATTTTCTTATCATGTAGCTCATATTTATAATAAATATGTGTGCAAGTTGTTTCCTATGCTTATGCCACATTTCCATTATTTTGAGGCTCATATTTAGATGTTTTATTTGTTGAAGCAACTCACCTTAAAATGTAGGAGCTTATTTAGCTCATGGTTACAATCAATAAAATAGATTATTATTTTTAGCATGAGGATATTCTCCTCCATAAAATTAAAACCGAACAGTAATTGGTTATAACTAAATAATCAAAGTATTTTATGATAAAATAATTTTATGGTCGGAATTAATTTGTTAATATGTGCACCCTTGGGCGACAAGAATGCAATAGGAAGTCTGCATTCTTCTCCTTCAATTAGCATGTTGCAAGATATAATTTCTTAGCATTATAATGGAAGAAAATACTAGTAAATACAATCTAATCATTATTATTCACTTATTTTATCTAAAAACTAAATTAAATATTACTTATTTATATTTAATCATATGCAACAAAAGGTGGTAAAATGGTATGATAATGTATGGAAATGTTATAGGAAAAAGGCTAAAATATGGTATAAATGGAGCATGAATGGCTCTCATCATGAAGCACCCAAAATCAGAAACATTGTCATCCTTGCTACAAGAAGCTACATCCTCATCACAAGAGAAAGCCTTATATTCAATTTTTTACTCTTTTCCGAAATAGGAAACCAACATACCTTGGAGTCACTTATGCTTATTTAAATTTCATCATCACATCCTTTTGGATCAAGATACACTCTAGGTAAAGAGATATACTCTTCAAATTGTCTATCTATTTCAATCTTATATTGCGAATTTGTTGTGACACTTATGCTACAAAAATTAGACATGTGTCACATCTCTCCTTCCACGTCCAACTCAACAACAATATTTTGATATGAGAATTTCAAAATGCCTTGCACATGAGGAAGAAACCATGTTGCAAACCAAAGAAAAAGGTTCTCATATGCATCCATATTATCACCCACTTGGCAATCATCAAGTGCAAAATCCTCATGCCGAGTATCATCAATTGTACCAACACCATCTCCAACTTTTTATCTTCATGTACAATTGCATCTATGCTATCCTCATGCAAACCATCAATGACATATTTAAAATTAGAAAAAGGGACAAAAGAAGGTAAGACATCAACAATAAAAAAACAAGTCTTGTTCTCTATTTGCATCACCAACATGTGAATGAATTGTATAACCAACAACCTTGACTAATAATTAATCTAATGAACCTGTTGCATACACATCTTATTCATTGTCAACACTACTGCAAGAAGCAATAACTTGTCATACTTCTAATTCTCAAGTTGGAGGTCATCATTAATCTTTTCATTACAATCATCCATGGATGATTGATCTAGTTGAAGGTAGGTGCACACATTGTCATGTTCATCTATACTAATGTCATATAATACACCAACACCTTGTTCTACCCTCTTGCAAACACAATCATCACTTGATATTATGCTTCTACTTGATGCCACCTCAAACAATCACTATCCTCAACAACAAGTTCACCTCTAACAACTTTTGTCCTTGAGGAATTTTTTTTTGCAATCATATCCCTTCTTAGACCATCAATGAAATCAAGGAGCTCATATATTTGCTACATGTTAACCAATTTAAATTCCTCCCATATTGACCCAAAACCTAAATAAATGTCATAGACTATAAGAAACATGTTAATACATGAAGACGTGTTAGGCCTGCAATTTTTTGAGATCTTAGAAAATGCAAAAAACCTATGGTTGAACTCTATGCTAGACTCCCCCTCTTTCCATATGATGTTTTCTAGTTCTTTAAAATGAGCAACATGGTCTAAAATGAATTCCTCTTCAAATGTAGCCACATGTTGATTCCACAAAGCAAAAAAGTGCTCAAAAAAGATTGTATACCAATTATTTTCCTTTCTATATAGTGACCTATCAAAAAATCTCATTCGTGCACGTGTCTTCATGTCACCAAACTAATACTTCTCCATGAATTCTAAAAATTATCCAACATGTTCAACCCCCTCCTAATGATCGTATCCATCAAATATAGATATCAATCTATAGATTGAATGTCCGAGTGTTTGTCTTTCATAGTTGACCCATGAAAGGTCAAGCTGATTATAAATGGGAACAAGTGAGAGAACCAAGGGTGATTTTTTTTTTTCTATAACAACAAGATGACTTTGTGATTGTAAAGCCTTGAATTTTTGTTCACATTACATCTCTAACTCGGGAATATTATCCAAATCTAACTTCTTTCCAAGTATGGATGCTCGTATGTCTGAATGTGAAGAATTCCTATGTGTTGGGATGCATGAACAATAGGGTGATTCATATTCATAGTACTCATGGGAATGCATCCTACCGTATTCCCTAGGGTTTGGATAATATGCTACATTTCATAAAGTATCCTTAGGGTTTATGCATCCATAACATCTAATCATAGTTGGTTATAATTACTTATGCAGGGTAGAGAGGAGAAAATATATTTATTTCTTTACCAAGAAAGAAGTTCAATACATTGAATTTGAATAAAATGGGCTACCAAATACTTAGTTGTAGTTAGTTGATATGTTTTCATGAAACATGAACAACATCAAAACACATATCTTATTTGACAAAAAAATCACCACCTCACAAAAGTGAGGAAATCCTTGAAGTGCATGAACCTCCAAGGCACAAATTTGATTCTAGGTTTCAACCATGAGAAGATTCTTCAATATAAATTTTCAACCAAACAACCCTTGTCATTCTTCAGGCACCATTTTTTTGGTGTAATTTCACAAGATGCCAAACTTACCCAAACAAAATACATAATTGCAAATCTTTATTATTGAGGTGTTTAGAATGTTTCCAATTTCCTAAGAACCAATAATGGCTAAAGTAACTTCTTTCTCAACAACATCATTCAGTTGGGTCTCAAAAATGATGCTCCACTTCCTAAAGAAAAATCTCACTTGCAAGGATAGGATTGTTTTCATGCAAGAAAAAGCAACTCATTAGTAGACTATGGAAAATTAATGGTCAACTTTGTGAGAGTGGGTTAGATCTCCTATGCTTTGATCTCAACTTAAGATCATGAGGGTGTTCCTAGGGGTATACCTTAACAAGTATTGAAATAACATCAAATGACTAAATAAAACAAGGACAACCAAGCCCAACTTGATGTCTTAGCCCCAAATATTTTCGTTGAACTAAGAACAAACAGTTGTATATAACCCCTATATAGCTAATAACCCTATGCAATCATGACCCACATGAAATATTTTCATTGGAAAAACTTTCTTGAAGATAAATCCATAGTTATAATATGAGGTCATGAATACACAAAACTATTACTCCTACTCCTATACTACTTGTTTGTGTTTGATTTTATGGTGTGATATTGACCTACATGGTTCCAAATCATTACCTATCTATTGGCAATAGAGTCATAACATGTTGAGAAGGAATACACTAAAATAAAAGAATGTGAATACATGTATTTGCATACAACAAATATTACAAATTTTGTAACACAATATATTTAGTAATCCATAATACAACTACATATATTCATGTATAATATGAGAGAAATCATTACATTACTTGCAATATTTTTAGGCCCTCCCATAATCCATATCAAGGTGGGAATGATGTTGGTTTTACTTCATATAGCCCTATTATAGTAAGTTATCAACATTCGATTGGTGTAATTATTAATATTACACCTTAGTTAAGCTTACTTAGTTAATAAGTATTATTTACTTAAGTTAATTAGGAATATTAGGAAAGTGTATGTCATCACTTCTTGATTTATGGGAGTTAGGTACCACATCTCCCTCATCAAGTGAGTTACTTTGACACCACTACACGTCTAAGTTGAGTTGGTCTTTTGATAACTCTGGTTTACTAGGGCTCTTGTCATTCTTGACAAGTGCATCCTAAACCTATAACTTTGTAATCATTCCTAATGTTATTCACTTGATTTAATCAACAGATTGGTTTTGTGCAAATTCTTGTTTTGTGATTGGAATTTAAGTCTTTGTGATTCACCCATTTTCACATGGTATCAGAGCCATCAAGGACATTTTCAGGCCAAAGCCGAATGCACTGAATAGCAATTGGGTGATATTGTGAAGATCTGAATCCTTGTATATCTCTATTCTGGCGTTTGGATATCCTTACGTAGGTGTTCAAAATTGCTGTTTGCTGACTCTCTTCATTTTGCGGATCGAGGCACGATTTATCTCATTTGTAGGATAATTACATATAACCTCTTTTGTTGCTGTTATTCAATCCTTAGGCTACATGGTGTGTTGAAATTTCCTTTTATTTCAGAGGCTCGATTTCTTGTTCTGCAGGCCAAGTATTGTTGGGTTTTGGTTGTGAATATCTACAACCAAAAAGCTGTATTTGGTTGACCACAATTTTGAAACAGAGATGGCGTTTTTTTGACTAAGGCCAGGATTTGGGGGTGGAAGACACTGTTTTGGAAATCTCAACGTGTTGCCGACTCATTCATTTTGCCAGTCTCAATTCTTAGAAAGAAAAATCGACCCATTGTGATTTTCTTGGAAATCCCAACGTGTTGCTTTGTTATTGGCGATGCATCAAAGGGAGGCTGATTGGAGAACGAGAAAGGAGGCATTTCAAAGAGGGCAACAATGATCAGTAGTTTGAGGCAGGGGGACATCCGGTGGAGGCAGAAGTGTCCTTCGAGACCTGCACAAGTGACCTCCCAGAGACACGACCTCCCAAGAAACCTCTGAGACCTTCCAGAAGAAGTGTTTGAAGCCCAAAAGGAGCGCGAGGAATCCACAGTTAAATCTGTGACCTGGGATCCACAATTTCAAAGTAAACGTGCCTAGTTCGGTGCCATAACGAGGAGTTCAAAATATGCTACGTGTTGTAACAAAACCACCAAATCTTCATGGAAGGCACATTGCTAAACGGCAATCGGCGTCTTATTCTTTCTAGTCCATGAGGGCTTAAATATTTTCTATTTTCCTCTCTCTACCTTCTTAAAATATTTGATTTTCCAAACTTTGTAAATGCAACATTTTATTGGTGTAAATTTGCAATAAGGTGAAAATTTAATTTTTCAAACTCTATTAAATGATGGTGTTTTCAAATTAATATAGAAAGTGTCCTTTTTCACCATCATTCTTGTATGCAAATACATACACTAAAATAAAGTGTCAAACAAAGGGAGAAATCAAAAATATTAAGAAGGAGGGTGTCAAAGAGTTGTGATTAAAAATCCACTCAAATTTCTTTCAATTTTCTATAAAGTTGAAAATCACAATTAAACATGGAGCCGAATCAACAAAAGGAGCCAAATGCAGTTAATGATAAAAAAATACAAGAGCAACAAAATCACAAAAGAGGAAAATATGAAACACTCTTTTTTAGGAGGATAGTTTTTTTCCATTGGGTTTTCTATCAGGCCTTGTTGTCTGGACTCAAATTTCCATTGGTTTTTTGTGCCCATCTAAGTTGTGCTTAAGGGGGGTATTGGTGTAATTATTAATATTACACCTTAGTTAAGCTTACTTAGGTAAATAGTATTATTTACTTAGGTTAATTAGGAATATTAAGCAAGTGTGTGTCATCACTCCTTGATTGATGGGAGTTAGGTACCACATCTCCCTCATCAAGTGAGTTACTTTGACACTACACCTCTAAGTTGAGTTGGTCTTTTGATAACTCAGGTTTACTAGAACACTTGTCATTCTTGACAAGTGCATCTTAAACCTATAACTTTGTAATCATTCCTAATGTTATTCACTTGATTTAATCAACGGATTGGTTTTGTGCAAATTCTTGTTTTGTGCTTGGAATTTCAGTCTTTATGATTCACGGGTTTTCACACTTGCCTCCCACCCATCCTTGCTCAACCTTCTCAGAAACCTACACATGGCTATCCTCAACCTCAAGTGGCCTATTATATTCCTAATTAGAAATTCTACCCTCCTAGTCAACCTTAGATCATGGACAACTTGGAGAATATGAGAATCAAAGACATGAGGTTAAATTTCCAAAAACAGTTAAGGACCATTAAGTAGGATCAAGAATACAAGTTGTAGTAGGAGGAATTGGCTTATCAAGTTCATATGAACACCAAAAAAAAAGGGAGGCATAGAGGAGGCATGAGCAGAAAATAAAATTACAAAAGAAATAACAAGAAGAGTTCCTTGCAAGACAAATTTTTGCTATGGAGGAACAAATCAAACAACTTCTTGCTAGAGAGAAGCAACTTACATAGGAAGCTAAACCAATCCCCCCAATCCTCATTACAAAATCCCAAGTTTTAGTGGTCCTAAATTTACTAGCCCATAAAAATAACCCTCTCAGAGGCCTTGGATTTCTCAAGAAACTCAACCAAGCCTCCAAGATTCACTACCAAATTAGCCTTCTTGTCCTAGTCTTATTTCACTTTTCAAAGCTAGAATTGTTGTTTGGCAATTTAGTTGGTATATTGAGCAAGGGAGGGAGGTGTTCGAAGAAAAGGAGGAAGTGCAACCTCATCTTTGTGAGCACTTATATGTTCCAAAAAGTGAAGATTTAGATCCACTGCATGATGAAATAGAGCATGATCAACTGGAGTAGTAGAGCACCGAGTCAACGAATAATGACAAGGAGAGTGTACCCACGCCTAAATCACAAAAGTCTCAAAGTAGCAGGAATACAAATTGATGAGTTGGACTAAGGTTGTTTTTAATGACATTGGGCAACAAAATTTCTAAATTGATGATGACGTTTGCGAGGAACCCCAACTTGATATTGCTACAACACTAGATGTGGAGGATGTTTTATGCCAGTTATCTAAGAATGTTGCAATTGATTTTCAAAAAAAGGAATTTAAAATAGAGAGACAACCTCAAGAATTTAGTTCTTCATTTGAAGTGTCTCACAAATCTAAGGCATGCATTAATGAAGTATGCATCAATACATGTGATTATGTCATATGTTGGTTCTTTGTTGCCCTTGAATGTGAGAATGTTGAATATGAGGTCTTCACTCAAGATGAAGATGTGACCTTTTGCATTGAGGATAATACACTTTCAAGCTTGAATGTTCCACTCGAGATCAACATACCAAAGTTGATGTTGTTGAGAAATAACATTTTTTTTTTGAGAAGATAGCTCTTTTGTTGCTCAAATTGGTAGTATTCCAAAGCTTCAAAGATTTTTGCTTGATGTACATGAAGGGAAGCTTCCTTGTGCAAATCAACAAGTAAGTATGGCATGCTTTTCATCACCATATGAGTTATAGATTTTCTCTTTTTCCTTTAGTTGATGCCATGAAGAGGTTGGTTGTTATGACAACAATATGCCCTTGTGCAAAGAAATTTCCATTTTTTCCACAAATGGTGTTACTTTTGGTGCTGACCTACCTTCAAAAAATTTCCCCCTTGTTTCTATATGTGTGCCTAATGCATCACTAGATGAGTATGGAAATTATATTTTTTGGCTGCCCTATAATGACAAGGTTTATAGTGAGGTATTTCTTCACTACACAAACCTTATATGCAGATCGATGCATGCATGCATAGAGTTTCAATGTTGGTAGTTGGATAAGAAATGCAACTATGGGAGATCACCTCCTTCAAAAGACTTGTCTTTGATAAAGGCAACTTATGAAAGTTTGCATTTTGTAAAATTCATGGACATAGTACTTTTGTTTTTATGCTTTCCAAGAAGTACTTTTCTGCACTCTACATTCTCCTTAAGGGATGTATGTTGTTTAGTTTTGTTTTTTCCTTCAAGTGCATCTTGCACATCTCAATTTTTTTGTGTTTAGGCAACCCTGTTTCAATTGTTGTTATTGACCCTTGACTCTATGCCCAATGGATGCTTAAGGCTTCTAGGTTCCCATGTTTAGCAAGAAAACATCCCGAAAAAGTTGCCAAGAATGTTGATAATTTGTGTTACCCTTGTTTTCCCAATGCTAATAATCAATTTGAGAGATCTTTGTTGGTAATTAGGTCAGTTGTGATTTTGTGTTATGATCTTCCCTTGCTTGCCCCTTAATTAGCTATCTGAATTCAAACCCAAAAAATTGACTAAATTTTGGAAAATCTTGAGCTTGCCATCTTGTAAAGAAGCCAAATGGGTACCCACATTCCAAAGTTTGAGCAAATTAGAGGAGAAAATAGTGGAGTTATGTACTTGCAAGTTTTTCTACCCCAAGTGGATTTGTAGGGATTATAGGTCCATTTGGATTTTTTCCCTAGGCTGACAGTTCCTCTTATCGATCTTTTCTCCTCAAGGGGTAGATGAGTTAGTTTTTTTTCCATAGTGAAAAGAGAGTGTGGAAAATGGCTATGGGAGGAAAATTTTTATAGGATGGTTTTGTAAATTTGTCTAAGTGAACTGATTCAATCTATAGGTGCAGATGTAGATCAAAATCTTGAATGGTAGATGGATCCATAAGTTCTGTATGAACCTGTTGAAGCAAAAAATTGAGTAAGGTTTTGCAGTCCAAGATGGATGCCATCTTCTCACATGGTCTAGATGAGTGTCGAAGTTTCGCAAGCAAATAGCTTGCAAAATTTTCCAAGTGAACTGCCCTTTCAAGATGCAGATGCCGCCAATTTTTTTATAGGAGAAAATGAAAGACAATTTTTTCACATGGGTTAGACCATGCTCAGATTTCTGCAATTCATCCCATATCAACTCATTTTCCCACAATAATCCTAGATCACATGTTTCTAACTTTGAAACTCGCCATTAATATTTTTTAGTGACTGCCAACTACCAAATTTGGTTGGATAGGGTTGTAAATCAATTTTCCATAATTCCCCAAGAACAAATGTGACACCTTAAATGTTACCCATGTCCTGCAGATTAGAAATCTACGGCCTAGTATGCTTTCGACCTCATTCAAAACAATTTTTTGTCATCTCAAGCATTTAGGGTCACTTGTTTAGTAGATTTCACACTCTTCAAAGGCGCCATCAATGCCCAACCATACCCGTGCCATCAGGATTGTCCCTTCTGCTCTATAAATTAGATTTTTGTTTGCTATGTGTGAATTTCTCATGAATTCTCTTCAGGTGGCAAGGGTCGGGGATTTAAAAGTTTTTTAATGTCATGCTTTAGTTTAATTTACCAACTTTTGTTTCTAGTTTAAGGGTTCTTCTTTTTGTTCTTTGCAAAGACAGGCATGTTCTGCAACTCTGCTACTGTAACATGGCTTGCTTCTTTGAATAAATAAGATTTTTATTTTTGCCTCTTTTCACCTACTGCACTCTATGTATTTATTTTACCTTTGTGTTTGAATGAATGTTTAATAATTTTTGGTTCATGTATGTTAGTGCTAAACTTCTTTATATAGCTGAATGTGGATATTTTCTTCCCTATCAATATTATGTAAACTGTAATCTCCATATATGTCTTAAGAAATGAGATAACAAAACATTCTATGACCTTTTAGACAATTTGGTTGATTCATTATGCAAAACAAGTAAGAAGAATCACTTTAATCTAGGTGCATCAACACCCTTTTCTTTTCCGCATTCCTTCTTACCCTTTCCTCTATATAATAAATAGAATAGGTTTAGTTGTAAGTTTAAGGAGTGTTGGGTTGGTCCAATATTGTTGCACTTAGGTTATAAAGGGAGTTGACCTTTTCTAGAGGTTTGATCTCATCTACAAGGTCTCACACCTTGAGATCGTTCCCATATTTTATTAGGGTGATGATCAACATGTTTAGTAGGGTGCACTTCTAAGTGGCAATAGTTACTTGAAGTGGCATCATTTCAAAAAAGAATAAAATTAACTAGAAGAAAACGGTTAGATTAGGGAAGATGCCCTAGCCATTTAAACGAGTCATTTGAATGAGGAGTGAATAGGAAGAATGATGATGAAATTCCAAAGATGTGTACATAAAAATATGAGCATACAAAAACAAGTCAAGTAATATTATAGCCTATTCTACCCAAACCATATGCAACACTCAAGATAAAACATAAGATTTAGTAAACATAAATGAAAACAAAGAAAGTTGTCACCAATACTAACCCTTGTTGCACTAAGCCATGGTGGTTGTGCTCAAGGTTAATGAATGATGAAGTATGTGAGTGCTTTCACTAGCAACATAAGGTTGAATATCACCGAGGCTTGTTTTTTATAGCTTGGGTTAGCCTCAATTTATAGATTTTTGGCTTAGGAATTTTAGATTAGAGGATTGAAAACTCAAATTGGTTGAGATCCTTGGAGGATGAAACAACAAGTGTCCTCATTTTTTTGGTGGATGGAGAGGGGTCCAAGATTGAAGGGAAATACATGGTGAAAGATTACCTTGCAAGGAGTAGATTGAGAAGATGAAAAGGGCGCTTGGGAGTACCCTAGGAGGATAGGCAACTCCTTTGACCCATGTGACCTAGTACTAAGGCCATGTCACATGTAGGAAGGACCCATGCTTTGTATACAAAAGACCCATGTCTTTGTACACTTTGGAGAGTGTGGAGGATTTGAAGGATTTTATTAAGGATTTGGATGTGCAAGTGATGGCTAGAGGATTAAGTGTTTTTACCCCATTTTAATGAAAAGTGTATAAAATAGATAATAAAATAAATAAGACAATTAATTCTAGGGATGAGGATAGGGGACTTAGATAAACAAACATTTGAATTTATTTATCTAAGGTGGACTATATAAGAAGGATCATTAAATAATTTAGGTTTAGAAATAGGGTCAAATGAGTAGTGATGGATAATAATTCTATTAATTATATAGTAAAATATTATTTAATTAATAAGAGGATGAAAATTCGATAATTAATTCAATCAATTGTAGAAGAAATAGTTAGTTAACTAGACAATAATTGACAATTTGTCAATTTTAAGTATCTACACATACATATATACATACAAATACACATAGATGAATACAAACATGCGTGTACGTTCAATATAAACCTACTATCCATTGTTATAAACATCAAATTGAAAATATAAACCTAAAATCTAAATCTACGTCTAAACCCTAATTCTAAAATGAAAAATCTAGACCCTAATTTTTGGTCCATAAAATGAAATAAAAAATTAATCAAATTTAGTGCAACCAAAATTAGGATTTAGTGTTTCAATTTTAAAGTTTAGGATTTAAACTTTAGAATTTAGGGTTTCAAATTTATTGTTTAGGGTTTCAAATTTTAGGTTTAAATCTAAGTTCAAAATTTAGATTTAGAAAGAACCAAAAAAAGGGACATTTGCATGATAAATTATAAAGAAGATATTTTATATAAACAATATATTTTTCCCATTTTAAAAAATAAAATAAATTATAATTCTAAACAAGAATTAGAAAGCTTGTACAATTTATTTTGATTGTCTAAAATATAATATCATGGTGATTGACAATATAATCTTTTTACTTTTATTGTATTCTTCTACTTTACACTTCAATTTCTTTTATAGAAGTTTAGACTTTAAAATTCAATGCATTACTTTGATTCAAATATATAATATCTTGTTAAATTTCTTTATCATCCGTTGACATTTTCTTTCTCGACCTATCACTTTGATGCTCTGAACATGACATTATTACTAGCAATTGCATGCTGGTGTGCAATAGGTACACCGAAGAGGTATGGAAGGTCAATTTGGGAAAAAAGGGGTTTATTTATTTTTAGCATTTATGCAGCAGATGAGGTCAATTGATCTATTTATAAAATGATGTTGTATGTACAACAAAGGTTTCAATGGAAAAGTGACAACTTCAAATAAAGTATGCATCCTCTTATAGGGATCCAAACAGAATTGAAACAAAACCTTTGAATGAGTAATATAATCACACTCTATTTACCAAAAAGCTCATGTTATGTTTTCAATAGAGAGAGGGAGAGAGAAGAAGAGATAGGGATAGAAAGAGGGAGAGATAGATGGGGAAGAGAGAGAGAGAGAGAGAGAGAGAGAGAGAGAGAGAGAGGTCAAGGAGATGAGGAAATAGAGGTGAGACATAAAAGAACAAACATAGAGGTCTGAAGAGATGTACAAATGGGAAGGAGGTAGATAGAGAGACACACACATATTGAGAGAGATGGAATAAAGATATATATATATATATATATATATATATATATATATATATATATATATATATATATATATATATATATATATATATATATATATATATATATATATATATATAGAGTGAGGAGAGAGAGAGAGAGAGTAGAGAGAGAGAGAGAGAGATGAGAGGAAGAAGTAAAGGGAGAGATAGATAAAAAAAAATATTGAGATTAGAGAGATTAATAATTAAAATTGCATCTTTAAATAACATCTAACAAAATCTTATTCTATTATGTTGTGATAGAGTCATACCCTATTATAGAGCTCCAATTTTGGCACAATTAGGGAGAAGATAGGCAAAGGTTTTTAAGATTGACTTTATACATCCGAATTGCATTTTCTTGAAAGTTTTCAAGGGCTTTTCAAAAAATCTAATTTGTGCAAATTCTATTATCATAGAAAGCCATGACAACACATCTTTAGGGAATTCTACCAACAATTTTTTCCCACAAAACTTGATCACTTTGAGTTTAGGCTCCAAGTGCCACCCATTAGATTCAGGTTGACAATGTGGACCATGTAATTGGTCTACTATTATAAAGATTCATTACTTCTTACCCAAAAAATGATGGGCAAATTTTTTTTCTAGTCTTGATGCATTGACATAGACCTTAGTGTAGGATGATATGTAGGTATGATGGATACCATATAGCATAGAATTAATTTTCCAAATAATTTGTAGTGGTAACCTATGTTGTATTATAAATTTTAAATTGATATTGACAGAATTTTTTTATTGACTCATCAAACAATTTTTAATAGATCAAAATTATAATTATATAAAAGAATTAAAATTTATTAATTTTTTTTCCTTTTGTATAATAATATCTTCCTAAAATTGCATTATATTTTTGAAAAAAGATTCTTAAAAAAACATATGTTCAAAAATCTAATTTCAAAGTTACTCATCATCAAATTACAAAAATGAAAATAAAAACCAATTCCAATTATTTTTGTCATGATAAAAATTAATATCATATATACTCATTTTAATACTAAATAATATAAGATTGAAGGAGGGAATTGTGTGACTGTAATCCAAGCTAGGATATATTAGTAGAAATGAGACATGGACCTCACAAAAATCATCGAAATCTTGAAAAGAAAACTATACCAGAAGAGACCTAGCAGTTGAGAACGAAGCTTTGGAAAAGAGTATGGAGATCCATTATAGCATAAAGGATGCAAGAATTTCATCAAATTTTGACGCCGCCATTGCCCTCATAGACATGCATGTAAAATGTGGAAGCATAGACAAGGCACATGAATTGTTTGACAAAATTCCTCAAAGATATGTCTTCTCATGGACAGAGAGTTCAACTGTGATGCACTTTTCACCCAACGTCGCAGTTTGATTATTTTTTGAAAATGTCTGTGAGTCAACGAGCCTAGTGGTGGAGTTAGAAATTCAAATTTTCTTGGCGGGACGAGTCCAATGTCACACTTTGAGTCTCCCACGGTGCTATATAGTGACGCTGAAGAGACAGCGGCACCAAAACAGCGACGCTGAGCTCCCAACATTAGAATTTTCTGTGTGTGAGGAAAAAAATGCAGAAATTTTGGAAAAAAATGAGAAAGAATGATATCCATCCCTCCTTCTAGTTCCATAATGTAGATGGTGAAATCTGCAAATTTCTAAAACCTCCAACACACGTTAGCATGATTACTTTAAAACAAAGCAAAATTTCAACATCTCTATGAAATAATACATCAATGCTTTCCAAATGCAAACAAATGACAAAAGGAAGCTAAATAAACATATGAAAAACATGAAGTATGCTTATCTCATAGTGGATTGGTGCTATTGTGGAAAATAGCCCTTTCCCAACCCTTGCTTAAGCTCCATGATGAAAATGCTATGAAGAATGATATGGAATGCTAAGATGATAATGATGCATTTGTGCATGAGATTGTGGAGTAAGATGGGAAAAATCGGTTCTCAAATGAAGAGAGTGACTTTGCATAGGATTTGTGGATCAAGATGTGGAGGATTTGTTGAAGAATGATGCCTCTATTTGTAGATTCTCAAATGCTAAGAGTGCTCAAGAGGGAGCAATGTGGGACTAAAACAAGCCAATGAAAAGAGGCCACTTGTGATAGGTTGGAGGATGAGCACATTTTGGTCAATGTGCCAAAGAGAGGGAGATTTCAAATTTGAATTTGAGAGTTAATGCCGAGTTTGACTTGTGCAAGGGACATGTAAGAGCCATGTAAGAGCTCATAATGCTTTGTTTGATGTACATGTCCACTTGTTTTTGAATTCAAATTTGAGGGAATATTCCCCTTTTATGCCAAGTTGAAAGTAAATAAAGATTTTCATAATTAAATGCATTTTCATGTGCAAGTGGCAAAATCTAGAGAATCCAAGTGATTAGGATTAGCATTTAATGATGGTTAGATTAGTTAAGATGATATTAGATGCTTTTGACCAATTTGATTTAAATACTTTGATTTATTTAAATCAAAAAGGGATGGACTATGCATTTGGAGATTTAATTAAATAAAGTTTAGTTTATTTAATTAAAAGGTTGATGTGAGAATCAAGTTGATTTATTTAATTTAAATTGATGACTTTAGGAGATTGATAAATAAAATTGATTTATTTGATGAATGGATGAATATGACCTAATCAAATTTCATGTCTACAGGAACTAACTAAATGATGGTAGATTGACCTTGAGCAGGGTATTTGTGATCAATTGGTGGCAGTAGTTAGGTGAAATAAGCCCAGGTGATAGGAGTTTGAATAAACCCTTGCCATTTTCTTGAAGAATGAGGCTTTGGTGGTTCAACGTCTTAGAGGTCATGGAAAAAAGGAATGTTGGTGGAGTTTGGTTTTTTGTAACACAATTAGAGATTGTTAATTGAGATTTGGTGAAAACTAGGTGTTTTGGAGGTATCTCCTTTGTAAAAGAGGGCTATTTGGTGGCCTAAAAAAGGACAGTCTATTATTTTTCATTATTGTCTCAAGGAAACCTCATGGAATCTGTTGCTATGTTGTGTTAGGACTTGAAGTGTGACTTAGATGATGTTTAGTAGGTCTCTATATGGCCTTCTGTAAAAGATATTGAGAAAAAGCAGTTTTGGAGGGCTACAAGCCTTTAGGAGTGTTTTTGGGATATGTTGAGTGAATAGTGTTGAAGGGGTTGGTTTGTTGTTTGAGTTTGATCATTTTGTGTTCGTTTGGGGGTCATCACCTCCTTTTTTTCTATTAGGATAGATCACTTTGAATTTGAAAACAATGGAGTTGAAATTCCAAGCTGATGGGAAGAAGGTTGTGTATAGAGGGATGCCAAATAGAGGCCCTCATGTTGTCATGTACAAGAGGATGTAGAGCCATGATCAATTTTGAGTGGGAAGCTCAATGTGTCATCATGACCACTATTTTTTAAGAAGATAAAAGAGAATACCATCCAAATGTACAATCATTGTTGACTAAGAATGGTAAGGTTTTTAGTGGCATACCACTTGAAAGGCCTCCTAAAGGAGTGATTGAGCATGTGACAAAATAGTAAGAGGGAGCCAAGCTAGTTATCACCACTCCCTATCGACACCACAAAAGATACAAGGATGAAATTCAAAAGGCTATCAAGGATATTCTAGAGATGGGGCATATCCATCCAATTAAAAGTCCATTTATATTCTCTATGGTTTTAGTTAAAAATTATAAAATTATATGTGTGCATAGTGTTGGTGTAAATAAAGTCTTATACCTAGTTAATTCATTACTAGGGGACTTATTTACACATGTTAAGTTTACTTAGGTCCAAGGAAGGAATCTTTCTAGAAGGTTTTAGTTGTCATTAGTTATCTTATCTTTTGACTTGTAACACATGTGAACCTAGGTAATTGTGATTAGTTGTCTCATGTCATATGATTAAGACACTTTTCATAATCCTATGACATCTTGTATCTCACCTTGGCTATATAACCAAGGGGTCTCTACTATATTGTACAACACATCATATCATTGAATCAAATTGATAAGAATACAATTTATTCTTCTTACATTCCATTCTCTCTCTTTTGTGCTTTCCATTTGGCCTCAAGGTCTTAGAAACCATAGCCAATTCTAACATGGTATTAGAGTAGGTTGTGTGCCATTGGAGAGCCTTTTTCTGAAGAGAGATGGTAAATCTTTAAATTTTGAGAATGCGCTTCTCTTGCATCGTATGATGATCTAGAGAATAAGAAAAACTTGACAGAAATACTAGATCTGAGGAGGGTTCCATTTTGTGGCTCTTTATTGTGGGTTTATATTAGAGCTTGTTGGAGAAAATCTAAGCTCACCATTGTGTCTGAAAGGTTCGAGAAAGTTGATTTTTCCTTTTGTTTCATCCAAATCGAACATACCAGGCCAAATCTATGAGGGTTTGAAGCTAAAGAGTGGTTGCTAGATTTAGAAGGTAGTTGCATTATTTGGAGAATTTTGGGTCAAATATGACCTTACCATCACATATAGAAGGGCTAAAAACCCTAAGATCGACTACCAAATCGTCGAATTTAGAGCAGTTGTTCGGCGAGGAATTTTTTTTTTTGAAAAATAAATATTTTGTTGTCAGATTTTTTTTTAGAAAAATTAAAAATCAGATTGATTTTTTCTAGAAAAATTTTAAAAAATCAAAGGCAAAATTTTTTTGCGGACAATAGTACTCTAGTACTCTGCAGGAGGCAATACTTTCCTATCCGTTGGCCTGAGTGTTTTCCACATGGCGGTGGTAGACAGGCCCACATGACGCCCTCTTATACATCAATGGGGCCCTCGTTTCCATTAGACCGACGTCGGTCAACACAAAAAACTAGTGCACTTTGAAAAGTT
>VDFB02086081.1:355965257-356077788 GCA_007258455.2 Sequoia sempervirens | reverse complement strand
TATCTCATTTGTAGGATAATTACATATAACCTCTTTTGTTGTTGTTATTCAATCCTTAGGCTACATGGTGTGTTGGAATTTCCTTTTATTTCAGAGGCTCGATTTCTTGTTCTGTAGGCCAAGTATTGTTGGGTTTTGGTTGTGAATATCTACAACCAAAAAGCTGTATTTGGTTGACCACAATTTTGAAATAGAGATGGCATTTTTTTGACTAAGGCCAGGATTTGGGGATGGAAGACACTGTTTTGGGGGCTGATTTAGGCCATAGAACTACAAGATCCGTTGCATTCAGCCCAAGGAGACGCATCCTCTTTTCCCACTCATTCATTTTGCTAGTCTTAATTCCTAGAAAGAAAAATTGACCCATTGTGATTTTCTTGGAAATCCCAACGTGTTGCTTTGTTATTGGCGATGCATCAAAGGGAGGCTGATTGGAGAATGAGAAAGGAGGCATTTCAAAGAGGGCAACAATGATCAGGAGTTTGAGGCAGGGGGACATCCGGTGGAGGCAGAAGTGTCCTTCGAGACCTGTACAAGTGACCTCCCAGAGACACGACCTCCCAAGAAACCTATGAGACCTTCCAGAAGAAGTGTTTGAAGCCCAAAAGGAGCACGAGGGATCCACAGTTAAATCTGTGACCTGGGATCCACAATTTCAAAGTAAATGTGCCTAGTTCGCTGCCATAATGAGGAGTTCAAAATATGCTACGTGTTGTAACAAAACCACCAAATATTCATGGAAGGCACATTGGTAAACAACAATCGGCGTCTTATTCTTTCTAGTCCATGAGGGCTTAAATATTTTCTATTTTCCTCTCTCTACCTTCTTAAAATATTTGATTTTCCAAACTTTGTAAATGCAACATTTTACTGGTAAAAATTTGCAATAAGGTGAAAATTTAATTTTTCAAACTCTATTAAATGATGGTGTTTTCACATTAATATAGAAAGTGCCCTTTTTCACCATCATTCTTGTATGCAAATACATACACTAAAATAAAGTGTCAAACAAAGGGGGAAATCAAAAATATTAAAAAGGGGGGTGTCAAAGAGTTGTGATTAAAAATCCACTCAAATTTCTTTCAATTTTCTATAAAGTTGAAAATCACAATTAAACATGAAGCCGAATCAACAAAAGGAGCCAAATGCAGTTAATGATAAAGAAATACAAGAGCAACAAAATCACAAAAGAGGAAAATATGAAACACTCTTTTTTAGGAGGATAGTTTTTTTCCATTGGGTTTTCTATCTTTCTCCACTTTATTTGAGAGTTTTCTTTGTAAATGAGTACCTTATCAGGCCTTGTTGTCCGGACTCAAATTTCCATTGGTTTTTTGTGCCCATCTAAGTTGTGCTTAAGGGGGGTATTGGTGTAATTATTAATATTACACCTTAGTTAAGCTTACTTAGGTAAATAGTATTATTTACTTAAGTTAATTAAGAATATTAAGCGTGTGTCATCACTCCTTGATTGATGGGTGTTAGGTACCACATCTCCCTCATCAAGTGAGTTACTTTGACACCACTACACCTCTAAGTTGAGTTGGTCTTTTGATAACTCAGGTTTACTAGAACACTTGTCATTCTTGACAAGTGCATCCTAAACCTATAACTTTGTAATCATTCCTAATGTTATTCACTTGATTTAATCAACGGATTGGTTTTGTGCAAATTCTTGTTTTGTGCTTGGAATTTCAGCCTTTATGATTCACGGGTTTTCACACTTGCCTCCCACCCATCCTTGCTCAACCTTCTTAGAAAACTACACATGGCTATCCTCAACCTCAAGTGGCCTATTATATTCCTAATTAGAAATTCTACCCTCCTAGTCAACCTTAGATCATGGACAACTTGGAGAATATGAGAATCAAAGACATGAGGTTAAATTTCCAAAAACAGTTAAGGACCATTAAGTAGGATCAAGAATACAAGTTGTAGTAGGAGGAATTGGCTTATCAAGTTCATATGAACACCAAAAAAAAGGGAGGCATAGAGGAAGCATGAGCAGAAAATAAAATTACAAAAGAAATAACAAGAAGAGTTCCTTGCAAGACAAATTTTTGCTATGGAGGAACAAATCAAACAACTTCTTGCTCGAGAGAAGCAACTTACATAGGAAGCTAAACCAATCCCCCCAATCCTCATTACAAAATCCCAAGTTTTAGTGGTCCTAAATTTACTAGCCCATAAAAATAACCCTCTCAGAGGCCTTGGATTTCTCAAGAAACTCAACCAAGCCTCCAAGATTCACTACCAAATTAGCCTTATTGTCCTAGTCTTATTTCACTTTTCAAAGCTAGAATTGTTATTTGGCAATTTAGTTGGTATATTGAGCAAGGGAGGGAGGTGTTCGAAGAAAAGGAGGAAGTGCAACCTCATCTTTGTGAGCACTTATATGTTCCAAAAAGTGAAGATTTAGATTCATTGCACGATGAAATAGAGCATGATCAACTGAAGTAGTAGAGCACCGAGTCAACGAATAATGACAAGGAGAGTGTACCCCCTCCTAAATCACAAAAGTCTCAAAGTAGTAGGAATACAAATTGATGAGTTGGACTAAGGTTGTTTTTAATGACATGGGGCAACAAAATTTCTAAATTGATGATGATGTTGGCGAGGAACCCCAACTTGATGTTGCTACAACACTAGATGTGGAGGATGTTTTATGCCAGTTATTTGAGAATGTTGCAATTGATTTTCAAAAAAAGGAATTTAAAATAGAGAGACAACCTCGAGAATTTAGTTCTTCATTTGAAGTGTCTCACAAATCTAAGGCATGCATTAATGAAGTATGCACCAATACATGTGATTATGTCATATGTTGGTTCTTTGTTGCCCTTGAATGTGAGAATGATGAATATGAGGTCTTCACTCAAGATGAAGATGTGACCTTTTGCATTGAGGATAATACACTTTCAAGCTTGAATGTTCCACTCGAGATCAACATACCAAAGTTGATGTTGTTGAGAAATAACATTTTTTTTTTGAGAAGATAGCTCTTTTGTTGCTCAAATTGGTAGTATTCCAAAGCTTCAAAGATTTTTGCTTGATGTACATGAAGGGAAGCTTCCTTGTGCAAATCAACAAGTAAGTATGGCATGCTTTTCATCACCATATGAGTTATAGATTTTCTCTTTTTCCTTTAGTTGATGCCATGAAGAGGTTGGTTGTTATGACAACAATATGCCCTTGTGCAAAGAAATTTCCATTTTTTCCACAAATGGTGTTACTTTTGGTGCTGACCTACCTTCAAAAAATTTCCCCCTTGTTTCTATATGTGTGCCTAATGCATCACTAGATGAGTATGGAAATTATATTTTTTGGCTGCCCTATAATGACAAGGTTTATAGTGAGGTATTTCTTCACTACACAAACCTTATATGCAGATTGATGCATGCATGCATAGAGTTTCAATGTTGGTAGTTGGATAAGAAATGCAACTATGGCCTGAGGGAGATCACCTCCTTCAAAAGACTTGTCTTTGATAAAGGCAACTTATGAAAGTTTTCATTTTGTAAAATTCATGGACATAGTACTTTTGTTTTTATGCTTTCCAAGAAGTACTTTTCTGCACTCTACATTCTCCTTAAGGGATGTATGTTGTTTAGTTTTGTTTTTTCCTCCAAGTGCATCTTGCACATCTCAATTTTTTTGTGTTGAGGCAACCCTATTTCAATTGTTGTTATTGGCCCTTGACTCTACGCCCAATGGATGCTTAAGGCTTCTAGGTTCCCATGTTTAGCAAGAAAACATCCCGAAAAAGTTGTCAAGAATGTTGATAATTTGTGTCACCCTTGTTTTCCCAATGCTAATAATCAATTTGAGAGATCTTTGTTGGTAATTAGGTCAGTTGTGATTTTGTGTTATGATCTTCCCTTGCTTGCCCCTTAATTAGCTATCTGAATTCAAACCCAAAAAATTGACTAAATTTTGGAAAATCTTGAGCTTGCCATCTTGTAAAGAAGCCAAATGGGTACCCACATTCCAAAGTTTGAGGAAATTAGAGGAGAAAATAGTGGAGTTATGTACTTGCAAGTTTTTCTACCCCAAGTGGATTTGTAGGGATTATAGGTCCATTTGGATTTTTTCCCTAGGCTGACAGTTCCTCTTATCGATCTTTTCTCCTCAAGGGGTAGATGAGTTAGTTTTTTTTCCATAGTGAAAAGAGAGTGTGGAAAATGGCTATGGGAGGAAAATTTTTATAGGATGGTTTTGTAAATTTGTCTAAGTGAACTGATTCAATCTATAGGTGCAGATGTAGATCAAAATCTTGAATGGTAGATGGATCCATAAGTTCTGTATGAACCTGTTGAAGCAAAAAATTGAGTAAGGTTTTGCAGTCCAAGATGGATGCCATCTTCTCACATGGTCTAGATGAGTGTCGAAGTTTCGCAAGCAAATAGCTTGCAAAATTTTCCAAGTGAACTGCCCTTTCAAGATGCAGATGCCGCCAATTTTTTTATAGGAGAAAATGAAAGACAATTTTTTCACATGGGTTAGACCATGCTCAGATTTCTGCAATTCATCCCATATCAACTCATTTTCCCACAATAATCCTAGATCACATGTTTCTAACTTTGAAACTCGCCATTAATATTTTTTAGTGACTGCCAACTACCAAATTTGGTTGGATAGGGTTGTAAATCAATTTTCCATAGTTTCCCAAGAACAAATGTGACACCTTAAATATTGCCCATGTCCTGCAGATTAGAAATCTACGGCCTAGTATGCTTTCGACCTCATGCAAAAACGATTTTTTGTCATCTCAAGCATTTAGGGTCACTTGTTTAGTAGATTTCACAGGGGATTTCACACTCTTCAAAGGCGCCATCAATTCCCAACCATGCCCGCGCCATCAAGATTGTCCCTTCTGCTCTATAAATTATATTTTTGTTTGCTATGTGTGAATTTCTCATGAATTCTCTTCAGGTGGCAAGGGTCGGGGATTTAGAAGTTTTTTAATGTCACGCTTTAGTTTAATTTACCAACTTTTGTTTCTAGTTTAAGGGTTCTTCTTTTTGTTCTTTGCAAAGACAGGCATGTTCTGCAACTCTGCTACTGTAACATGGCTTGCTTCTTTGAATAAATAAGATTTTTATTTTTGCCTCTTTTCACCTACTGCACTCTATGTATTTATTTTACCTTTGTGTTTGAATGAATGTTTAATAATTTTTGGTTCATGTATGTTAGTGCTAAACTTCTTTATATAGCTGAATGTGGATATTTTCTTCCCTATCAATATTATGTAAACTGTAATCTCCATATATGTCTTAAGAAATGAGATAACAAAACATTCTATGACCTTTTAGACAATTTGGTTGATTCATTTTGCAAAACAAGCAAGAAGAATCACTTTAATCTAGGTGCATCAACACCCTTTTCTTTTCCGCATTCCTTCTTACCCTTTCCTCTATATAATAAATAGAATAGGTTTAGTTGTAAGTTTAAGGAGTGTTGGGTTGGTCCAATATTGTTGCACTTAGGTTATAAAGGGAGTTGACCTTTTCTAGAGGTTTGATCTCATCTACAAGGTCTCACACCTTGAGATCATTCCCATATTTTATTAGGGTGTTGATCAACATGTTTAGTAGGGTGCAATTCTAAGTGACAATAGTTACTTGAAGTAGCATCATTTCAAAAAAGAATAAAATTAACTAGAAGAAAACGGTTAGATTAGGGAAGATGCCCTAGCCATTTAAATGAGGAGTCATTTGAATGAGGAGTGAATAGGAAGAATGATGATGACATTCCAAAGATGTGTACATAAAAATGTGAGCATACAAAAACAAGTCAAGTAATATTATAGCCTATTCTACCCAAACCATATGCAACACTCAAGATAAAACATAAGATTTAGTAAACATAAATGAAAACAAACAAAGTTGTCACCAATACTAACCCTTGTTGCACTAAGCCATGGTGGTTGTGCTCAAGGTTAATGAATGATGAAGTATGTGAGTGCTTTCACTATCAACATAAGGTTGAATATCACCGAGGCTTGTTTTTTATAGCTTGGGTTAGCCTCAATTTATAGATTTTTGGCTTAGGAATTTTAGATTAGAGGATTGAAAACTCAAATTGGTTGAGATCCTTGGAGGATGAAATGACAAGTGTCCTCATTTTTTTGGTGGATGGAGAGGGGTCCAAGATTGAAGGGAAATATATGGTGAAAGATTACCTTGCAAGGAGTAGATTGAGAAGATGAAAAGAGCGCTTGGGAGTACCCTAGGAGGATAGGCAACTCCTTTGACCCATGTGACCTAGTACTAAGGCCATGTCACATGTAGGAAGGACCCATGCTTTGTATACAAAAGACCCATGTCTTTGTACACTTTGGAGAGTGTGGAGGATTTGAAGGATTTTATTAAGGATTTGGATGTGCAAGTGATGACTAGAGGATTAAGTGTTTTTACCCCATTTTAATGAAAAGTGTATGAAATAGATAATAAAATAAATAAGACAATTAATTCTAGGGATGAGGATAGGGGACTTAGATAAATAAACATTTGAATTTATTTATCTAAGGTGGACTATATAAGAAGGATCATTAAATAATTTAGGTTTAGAAATAGGGTCAAATGAGTAGTGATGGATAATAATTTTATTAATTATATAGTAAAATATTATTTAATTAATAAGAGGATGAAAATTCGATAATTAATTCAATCAATTGTAGAGGAAATAGTTGGTTAACTAGACAATAATTGACAATTTGTCAATTTTAAGTATCTACACATACATATATACATACAAATACACATAGATGAATACAAACATGCATGTACGTTCAATATAAACCTACTATCCATTGTTATAAACATCAAATTGAAAATATAAACCTAAAATCTAAATCTACGTCTAAACCCTAATTCTAAAATGAAAATTCTAGACCCTAATTTTTGGTTCATAAAATGAAATAAAAAATTAATAAAATTTAGTGCAACCAAAATTAGGATTTAGTGTTTCAATTTTAAAGTTTAGGATTTAGACTTTAGAATTTAGGGTTTCAAATTTATTGTTTAGGGTTTCAAATTTTAGGTTTAAATCTAAGTTCATAATTTAGATTTAGAAAGAACAAAAAAAAGGGACATTTGAATGATAAATTATAAAGAAGATATTTTATATAAACAATATATTTTGCCCATTTTAAAAAATAAAATAAATTATAATTCTAAACAAGAATCAGAAAGCTTGTACAATTTATTTTGATTGTCTAAAATATAATATCATGGTGATTGACAATATAATCTTTTTACTTTTATTGTATTCTTCTACTTTACACTTCAATTTCTTTTATAGAAGTTTAGACTTTAAAATTCAATGCATTACTTTGATTCAAATATATAATTTCTTGTTAAATTTCTTTATCATCTGTTGACATTTTCTTTCTCGACCCATCACTTTGACGCTCTGAACATGACATTATAACTAGCAATTGCATGCTGGTGTGCAATAGGTACGCTGAAGAGGTATGGAAGGTCAATTTGGGAAAAAATGGGTTTATTTATTTTTAACATTTATGCAGCAAATGAGGTCAATTGATCTATTTATAAAATGATGTTGTATGTACAACAAAGTTTTCAATGGAAAAGTGACAACTTCAAATAAAGTATGCATCCTCTTATAGGGATACAAACAGAATTGAAACAAAACTTGTGAATGAGTAATATAATCACAATCTATTTACCAAAAAGCTCATGTTATGTTTTCAATAGAGAGAGGGAGAGAGAAGAAGAGATATGGATAGAAAGAGGGAGAGATAGATGGGGAAGAGAGAGAGGGGGAGGGGGGGGAGTCAAGGAGATAGAGGAAAATAGAGTGAGACATAAAAACAAACATAGAGGGCTTGAGAAAGAGAGAGATAAAAAATAAATAGGAAGAGGTAGATAGAGAGAGACACACACATATTGAGAGATGGAAATAAAAGATATATATAGAGATGTAGAGAGAGGAAGAAGTAAAGGGAGAGATAGATAAAAAAAAATATTGAGATTAGAGAGATTAATAATTAAAATTGCATCTTTAAATAACATCTAACAAAATCTTATTCTATTATGTTGTGATAGAGTCATACCCTATTATAGAGCTCCAATTTTGGCACAATTAGGGAGAAGATAGGCAAAGGTTTTTAAGATTGACTTTATACATCCGAATTGCATTTTCTTGAAAGTTTTCAAGGGCTTTTCAAAAAATCTAATTTGTGCAAATTCTATTATCATAGAAAGCCATGACAACACATCTTTAGGGAATTCTACCAACAATTTTTTCCCACAAAACTTGATCACTTTGAGTTTAGGCTCCAAGTGCCACCCATTAGATTCAGGTTGACAATGTGGACCATGTAATTGGTCTACTATTATAAAGATTCATTACTTCTTACCCAAAAAATGATGGGCAAATTTTTTTTCTAGTCTTGATGCATTGACATAGACCTTAGTGTAGGATGATATGTAGGTATGATGGATACCATATAGCATAGAATTAATTTTCCAAATAATTTGTAGTGGTAACCTATGTTGTATTATAAATTTTAAATTGATATTGACAGAATTTTTTTATTGACTCATCAAACAATTTTTAATAGATCAAAATTATAATTATATAAAAGAATTAAAATTTATTAATTTTTTTTCCTTTTGTATAATAATATCTTCCTAAAATTGCATTATATTTTTGAAAAAAGATTCTTAAAAAAACATATGTTCAAAAATCTAATTTCAAAGTTACTCATCATCAAATTACAAAAATGAAAATAAAAACCAATTCCAATTATTTTTGTCATGATAAAAATTAATATCATATATACTCATTTTAATACTAAATAATATAAGATTGAAGGAGGGAATTGTGTGACTGTAATCCAAGCTAGGATATATTAGTAGAAATGAGACATGGACCTCACAAAAATCATCGAAATCTTGAAAAGAAAACTATACCAGAAGAGACCTAGCAGTTGAGAACGAAGCTTTGGAAAAGAGTATGGAGATCCATTATAGCATAAAGGATGCAAGAATTTCATCAAATTTTGACGCCGCCATTGCCCTCATAGACATGCATGTAAAATGTGGAAGCATAGACAAGGCACATGAATTGTTTGACAAAATTCCTCAAAGATATGTCTTCTCATGGACAGAGAGTTCAACTGTGATGCACTTTTCACCCAACGTCGCAGTTTGATTATTTTTTGAAAATGTCTGTGAGTCAACGAGCCTAGTGGTGGAGTTAGAAATTCAAATTTTCTTGGCGGGACGAGTCCAATGTCACACTTTGAGTCTCCCACGGTGCTATATAGTGACGCTGAAGAGACAGCGGCACCAAAACAGCGACGCTGAGCTCCCAACATTAGAATTTTCTGTGTGTGAGGAAAAAAATGCAGAAATTTTGGAAAAAAATGAGAAAGAATGATATCCATCCCTCCTTCTAGTTCCATAATGTAGATGGTGAAATCTGCAAATTTCTAAAACCTCCAACACACGTTAGCATGATTACTTTAAAACAAAGCAAAATTTCAACATCTCTATGAAATAATACATCAATGCTTTCCAAATGCAAACAAATGACAAAAGGAAGCTAAATAAACATATGAAAAACATGAAGTATGCTTATCTCATAGTGGATTGGTGCTATTGTGGAAAATAGCCCTTTCCCAACCCTTGCTTAAGCTCCATGATGAAAATGCTATGAAGAATGATATGGAATGCTAAGATGATAATGATGCATTTGTGCATGAGATTGTGGAGTAAGATGGGAAAAATCGGTTCTCAAATGAAGAGAGTGACTTTGCATAGGATTTGTGGATCAAGATGTGGAGGATTTGTTGAAGAATGATGCCTCTATTTGTAGATTCTCAAATGCTAAGAGTGCTCAAGAGGGAGCAATGTGGGACTAAAACAAGCCAATGAAAAGAGGCCACTTGTGATAGGTTGGAGGATGAGCACATTTTGGTCAATGTGCCAAAGAGAGGGAGATTTCAAATTTGAATTTGAGAGTTAATGCCGAGTTTGACTTGTGCAAGGGACATGTAAGAGCCATGTAAGAGCTCATAATGCTTTGTTTGATGTACATGTCCACTTGTTTTTGAATTCAAATTTGAGGGAATATTCCCCTTTTATGCCAAGTTGAAAGTAAATAAAGATTTTCATAATTAAATGCATTTTCATGTGCAAGTGGCAAAATCTAGAGAATCCAAGTGATTAGGATTAGCATTTAATGATGGTTAGATTAGTTAAGATGATATTAGATGCTTTTGACCAATTTGATTTAAATACTTTGATTTATTTAAATCAAAAAGGGATGGACTATGCATTTGGAGATTTAATTAAATAAAGTTTAGTTTATTTAATTAAAAGGTTGATGTGAGAATCAAGTTGATTTATTTAATTTAAATTGATGACTTTAGGAGATTGATAAATAAAATTGATTTATTTGATGAATGGATGAATATGACCTAATCAAATTTCATGTCTACAGGAACTAACTAAATGATGGTAGATTGACCTTGAGCAGGGTATTTGTGATCAATTGGTGGCAGTAGTTAGGTGAAATAAGCCCAGGTGATAGGAGTTTGAATAAACCCTTGCCATTTTCTTGAAGAATGAGGCTTTGGTGGTTCAACGTCTTAGAGGTCATGGAAAAAAGGAATGTTGGTGGAGTTTGGTTTTTTGTAACACAATTAGAGATTGTTAATTGAGATTTGGTGAAAACTAGGTGTTTTGGAGGTATCTCCTTTGTAAAAGAGGGCTATTTGGTGGCCTAAAAAAGGACAGTCTATTATTTTTCATTATTGTCTCAAGGAAACCTCATGGAATCTGTTGCTATGTTGTGTTAGGACTTGAAGTGTGACTTAGATGATGTTTAGTAGGTCTCTATATGGCCTTCTGTAAAAGATATTGAGAAAAAGCAGTTTTGGAGGGCTACAAGCCTTTAGGAGTGTTTTTGGGATATGTTGAGTGAATAGTGTTGAAGGGGTTGGTTTGTTGTTTGAGTTTGATCATTTTGTGTTCGTTTGGGGGTCATCACCTCCTTTTTTTCTATTAGGATAGATCACTTTGAATTTGAAAACAATGGAGTTGAAATTCCAAGCTGATGGGAAGAAGGTTGTGTATAGAGGGATGCCAAATAGAGGCCCTCATGTTGTCATGTACAAGAGGATGTAGAGCCATGATCAATTTTGAGTGGGAAGCTCAATGTGTCATCATGACCACTATTTTTTAAGAAGATAAAAGAGAATACCATCCAAATGTACAATCATTGTTGACTAAGAATGGTAAGGTTTTTAGTGGCATACCACTTGAAAGGCCTCCTAAAGGAGTGATTGAGCATGTGACAAAATAGTAAGAGGGAGCCAAGCTAGTTATCACCACTCCCTATCGACACCACAAAAGATACAAGGATGAAATTCAAAAGGCTATCAAGGATATTCTAGAGATGGGGCATATCCATCCAATTAAAAGTCCATTTATATTCTCTATGGTTTTAGTTAAAAATTATAAAATTATATGTGTGCATAGTGTTGGTGTAAATAAAGTCTTATACCTAGTTAATTCATTACTAGGGGACTTATTTACACATGTTAAGTTTACTTAGGTCCAAGGAAGGAATCTTTCTAGAAGGTTTTAGTTGTCATTAGTTATCTTATCTTTTGACTTGTAACACATGTGAACCTAGGTAATTGTGATTAGTTGTCTCATGTCATATGATTAAGACACTTTTCATAATCCTATGACATCTTGTATCTCACCTTGGCTATATAACCAAGGGGTCTCTACTATATTGTACAACACATCATATCATTGAATCAAATTGATAAGAATACAATTTATTCTTCTTACATTCCATTCTCTCTCTTTTGTGCTTTCCATTTGGCCTCAAGGTCTTAGAAACCATAGCCAATTCTAACATGGTATTAGAGTAGGTTGTGTGCCATTGGAGAGCCTTTTTCTGAAGAGAGATGGTAAATCTTTAAATTTTGAGAATGCGCTTCTCTTGCATCGTATGATGATCTAGAGAATAAGAAAAACTTGACAGAAATACTAGATCTGAGGAGGGTTCCATTTTGTGGCTCTTTATTGTGGGTTTATATTAGAGCTTGTTGGAGAAAATCTAAGCTCACCATTGTGTCTGAAAGGTTCGAGAAAGTTGATTTTTCCTTTTGTTTCATCCAAATCGAACATACCAGGCCAAATCTATGAGGGTTTGAAGCTAAAGAGTGGTTGCTAGATTTAGAAGGTAGTTGCATTATTTGGAGAATTTTGGGTCAAATATGACCTTACCATCACATATAGAAGGGCTAAAAACCCTAAGATCGACTACCAAATCGTCGAATTTAGAGCAGTTGTTCGGCGAGGAATTTTTTTTTTTGAAAAATAAATATTTTGTTGTCAGATTTTTTTTTAGAAAAATTAAAAATCAGATTGATTTTTTCTAGAAAAATTTTAAAAAATCAAAGGCAAAATTTTTTTGCGGACAATAGTACTCTAGTACTCTGCAGGAGGCAATACTTTCCTATCCGTTGGCCTGAGTGTTTTCCACATGGCGGTGGTAGACAGGCCCACATGACGCCCTCTTATACATCAATGGGGCCCTCGTTTCCATTAGACCGACGTCGGTCAACACAAAAAACTAGTGCACTTTGAAAAGTTCCTACGATTTTTCATTGGCAAGCGGCCCCACTATACATTAGTATGACAATTTTGAATAAAATCAACTGTCAGACTTTTAATCGACCAAATAAAAAGCATTCCGTCAACGTTGTACAACCAGAGAATATTCCACAAGCCTCGAATATTTTGATTGAATTTTCTAGCAAGGGGTGACGACAACTTTGACGGGCCTTTGGCTGTGAAATTTAACACAGTAGTTTGCTAATGTCAGCAACACATTAGCACTGACATCAACGCTCTTAAGGAATTTTCTACCCCCTCACGGTTGGAGTTTTGATTTTTATAGTTCGACTTCAGAGGCCCATAACTCAGTCATTTTGGCTCCTTTTTTTGAATTTTTTTTTATTTGGGCTAATTTTTTGTGCTCTTCACAATGGTGCAATTAATTCCTAGTTTTGGTGTCTGGGTTTTCCAAAATTTATAGATTCTCACAGGTGTTGTTGCTTCGTCCTCATTTTGGGAACTCATATCTTGCTCCTACGGTAACATTTTTGGGTGTAGTTTTTTTGAAAGTGCATAATTTTTCATGTACTTTTTAGTGGTATGATCAAATTAATCTCATTTTGTACCAAAAATTGTACTTGATTATGTGGCCTATTTTGGAATTTGTAAGCACTAAGATCAAGTATAGCTTGTTGTTTTTGGCATCTAGCAATTGTAAACACACTAAATATAAAGTGCTAAATTAGATATTGCTTGGGGGTTTCTTGATTGAGTGATTTGGGGGTCTCTTGGTGCATTGCTTTGATCTGTTTGCTTGTGCTCTCTCATTTTCATGGATCATTCTAAGGTTCCTTTCCTCACATCATATAATTATTCAACATGACATCAAAATGTATGGAGTATTCTAATGACTGAAGGACACTCTCTATATGTTGAAGATAAGGTACCTGAACCTACAGATGTAGATAAAATGTTAAAATGGATGATTAAACATACCAAATTTCTTGGATGTCTTCATAGACTAGTTTCTCAAGATTTGTTGTTCCAGATTGAATCATTTAAAATTCTCATGAAGCTTGAGACAAATTGAAAACATTGTATGGTAATACCGATGAAGTAAGAGGCTATCAAATTAATAAAGAACCAATGAGCTTTGATCCTAAGAACTTTGACAACATCCAGGACTACATCACTAAGGTTAATTATCTAAGAGAGCAATGTAAAGCATGTGGAATTGATAAAAAGGAAATTTAGTTGGTCTATAATACAATGAAAATTTTTGGTCTTGATTATGCTTCCTTTGTCTCTAGCTTTCATACTCATAGATTGACTATGGGGTCTGCATATACTACACCTTCATTTGCATCATTTTCTAAGATGTTGATACATGAGCAACAAAAGATTATCTCAATAGGTCTCATCAAGAATTCTAAATCTTAGGCATTGTTCGTTAGTTAGGTGAAAGAATCAGAATTAGATAAAAAACAAAAGAAAGTAAAGAATAATCCACATTTAGATCAAGCAAAGAAAAAATACTCTTCCAAAGGGGAATCATCTAAGAAGGAGAGGCCTTTTTGTGCATATTGCAAGAAGGATGGACATGATCAACGCTATTGTTATAAGAAGGATATTGATGAGTTGAAACATCTTCTCAAAAAGAATTAGATTGATTTTCCTTCTAGAATTTCTGAATCACCTTCTTCTCCTACTTCAAAACAATCTAAAAAAGACAAAAGTCAAGCATAGAAGTCTACATCAAGAAATAAAGGTCAAGCTTTTTGTGCTCTTTCAGGTCTAGGATTAGGGAGATGGATTCTAGATTCAAGAGCATCTCATCATATGGCATCTTCGCAGTCTATCTTCTCTTCATTTTAGCCTTGTACTATGTCTCCTATTTTGATGGGAAACAATACATACATGAGTGTAACATGGAAGGGATCTATTAGTTTTGGGGACAAAACTTTCCATGATGTTTTGTGTGTTCCTCATTTGATGAACAATCTTCTTTCCATATATTAGATTACACATGGTGGAGATGGGAGAACTGTGGAGTTCACACTTGATTCATAAATCATTTGAGACTAGAGAGATGAGAGATCATTGCTACTAGGGTGGTTGATCATTCATCAGTTGTATACCTTTGCAAATTTTACTTCTAATGATGGCATTGTTCCTTCTACTGTTGATCTTATGAACCATGATTCAGAGGAGACATTTGGATTTTTGAACTTGGGTTCTCACATCAGATCCAATTCTTGAGTCATGCATTTCATCTCCTCCATCTCCTGTTGCAGTTGATGATGCTTGTGTTGCCACATTTTTGGCTCCTTGTGATTCAGTGCAACATGACATGTACCTCATTATCTTTCAGATTTGGCTACTTTGGATGACTTCTTGACAGGTATTTTAGAAATTTTTGTGGAGTCTCATCTAGCAGATTTGGGGGGCATCATCGATAGCATTCATCTTCTCTTTGATGAAGAAGCTCCTTCTTCAGTTGTTGTGAGGGAATACTTTGACCCTCTTGTTCATTCTCTACATGATCATTCTTTGCAATTTGGCATGAGTGTGGATACTTTTGGACAACAGTTGGAGGAGGCTTCTTTGTCTTCAAAGGGGATATCTTTGTCTTTGGATCATGTTCTACATTCATCTCTATTAGATTTTGGATTGTCCTCTATTGGATGTTGTGGTTGTAATTGATGTCAACACTATTAGCATTAATGTATTGAAGGTTGTATATGTTGAGGATATTGGGAAAATTGTTGAAGAAGAAGTTGTAGGTTGACAGAGGTACAATGAAGTTCATGTTGGTGCCTAGCTCAGTATGTCGATGATCATACATTGTGGACTAAAGGGTTTATTGTTGAGTTTATCCACTAAAAGTTTCAGAGATCCGTGTGAAGATTTGATCGTGTTATGAATATTTGTGTTCTAATAGATTTTTTGTGGCTTTAGTTAGTGTTCCTAATTGAAGTTGATGTGATTATAGTGAGTTCAATTGTTGTGGATGCTTCTCTTATGATTCATGATGCTCGTGGATGTTTGTAGATCATGCTCTATCTTTGTTGCATGTCCACATTGATCGGTGTGCTCGTGATCGATGATTTTTCCTTTGCATGTTTAGACTTTTCATGTTCTTGGCCGACATGGTGATCATAGCGTGTTGTGGATCTTCAAGGAATAATTTTTGGAGGAATTGCATGTTTGAGGATATCATTTTAGGTCTTCATTATGTTGTGGCCGACAGTGTTTGATTCACATTGAAAATTTATTTGTTAATTTGGGTCGAAATTGTGTACATGCTTTATATTTTTATATTTTATTTTGGCTGACAAGTGGTTGATGTAATCCCATGTAGCAGATATATAAGAGCAATTGTTTGAGAGAAGTAAAGTGCAAAAGTGTGCAAGTGAATGTGCCGAAAGCAGATGTGCAAATAGTGTTCTAATCATTCAAATTCAGAGTAGAGTGTGAAGAGGATTGAGCGAAGTGTGTAGAAGTGTTTCTGTGCTTAATCGGAACTGTAATCAGGCTTTTGCAGAAGCTATTTTCTCAATTCAATACCCTGTGGACCTAATCTAAATATTTTTGTAAGACAATGTGTTTTCCTTGGGCAGTGATCCCTCTTGTATTTGAGCAATGAGCTCTAGGAAGTGTGCCTGAATGCATGTGCATTCCCATTTATTCTTCAATATACTTTTAATGGGGTATAATCTTGTGGATTGACCTCCACCGTGGTTTTTCTCCTAATAGGGTTTCCATGTAAAAAATCTTGGTGTTGTGTGTGTTTCTGATGTGTTGATTGTTTATGGTTTAATGTTCATTCATTAGATCTGAGCATAAGTTAAGTAAAGTTTAATAAGTATGAATTTATGTGACAACTGATTCACCCCCCCTCTCAGTTGTCTGCCCTTGATTCCAACAATTGGTATCAGAGTAGGTTCCTCAAAAGAAGTTTAATAGCTTGAGGTGATCTGGGATGGCATCTTACAAGAAGGATAGTCCAAGATTTGATGGAAAAAACTATACTCTGTGGAAGTCTAGAATGGAGTGTGATATGAGAAGCCTTGGTGAACCCTTCTAGAAGATCACAAAGAATAGGTATGTTATTCCACAGAATGGTCCCTCTACTCCTGATGGGATTACAGATGCTGAATATAATATCAGGTCTAAAGAAGCTTTGTTGAGTGCTCTAATGGATTTATAGATGACAAATGTGATGGAGTTGCAAACAACTTATGAGATCTGGAAGAAGCTTGAAACTTTGTATGAAGGAGATACACATGTGAAGTTTTCTAAGCTACAAATTCTAAAAGGAAAGTATGAATCTTTGAAAATGAGAGAAGATGAGAACATTTCTTCTTAAATATGTAGAGAGTAAATAAAATTTTGATGAGTATTAGATGTACCGGTGGATCTTTGGATGAATTAGAGATTGTAGCTAAAGTGCCTAGATGATTTCTTGTTGCATACAAAGTCAAAGTTGCTGCTATTGAAGAGATCTGAATAGTAACAAATGTAACATGAGATATTCTAATTGGTAAGCTTGCTACCTTTGAGTTGAGTGAGTTTGGTGATTCCATTCCTAAGAAAAAATCTGCATTTAAAGCTACTGTATCCAGAAGAGACAAGCAAAGATATGATCCAGGATAAAGCTCTAGAAAGGTGTTCAAATATGAGTAGGAGATGAAACATATTGAAGAAGAAGAAAGAGAGCTAGAAGAGCTGGAAGCACTGATTGTGAAAAGTGAAGCCAGAGGAAAAGGTAAGTATAAAGGAAAGTTTCCTATTAAATGTTTCTCTTGTAGTAATATAGGTCATTTTGCTTCAAGGTGTCCTAAAAGAGTTCCTAGTTTCAAACCTAACAAGCCTAGATTTCAAAAGAAATGTTATTATGTTGAAGAAGGTGTGAAAGATAAAGAAACTGATAAAGAAAATGGAAATGAGGATGAATGGGTATTCATTGCTATTAAGGAAAATAGTTTGTTGTCTACTAAATCTGCTAGTAATGAGAAGGTTGAGAAAGCTCTTGTAGCCAAAATTGAAGAAAAAGATTAGTGGGTGATTGATAGTGGATGCTCATATCATATGACTGGTGACAAAAGAAAATTTGTAAGTTTGGAGAAATATGACAGTGGTGTTGTAAGATTTGGAGATAACAATGTTGGTGTGATTCATGGTAGAGGATCTATTTCTCTTGGTGGTAAACATAATATTGATGATGTCTTTTATGTAGAAGGTTTGAAGCATAATCTGTTAAGTGTTGGAAAGATGGTCGATAAGAGATATAATCTTCAGTTCAAAGATGGAAAGTGCAACATATTGGGAAGTTCTGTAAGTGTGATTGTTTCAGGTACAAAGACAAGATGTAATATCTTTCACTTGAGTGTTGCTAGTGAAATTTGTTTAATTGATCAAGTTGATGAAAGTTAGTTATGGAATAGGAGGCTGTGCCATGTAAATTTTGACAATATCATCAAGGTAAGCTCCACTCAAATAGTAAGAGATCTTCCTAAGCTAGTGAAGCATACTAACACCATATGCAAGGAATGTCATATGGGAAAGTAGACTAGAGTTTCTTTTCAGAGCAAACAACATCATTCAAATGGAGTACTGGAGATGGTGCATACTGATTTGTGTGGTCCCTCTAGAGTCAAAAGTCTACAAGGAGAAAGGTACTTTATGTTACTTATTGATGATTACTCTAGGATGATATGGGTTGCTTTCTTAAGAGAAAAATGTGAAGCATTAGAGAAGTTAAAAATTTTCAAATCTATGGTTGAGAATGAGATAGGTTTGAAGATTAAATGCCTAAGATTAGACAAAGGTGGTGAGTTCACTTCCTAGGAGTTCAATTCTTTCTGTGAAGAGCATGGAATCAAGAGACAATCATCTGCCTCGTGGACCCCTCAATAGAATGGAATTGTGGAAAGAAAGGAAAAAACAATTCTAGATGTTGCTAGAACTATGATGTTGGAAGGAAATGTGCCTCATATCTATTGGAGAGAAGCTATAAGTACTGTTGTGTACACTCTTAACCGGGTAAAAGTTAATGGTAATTCTGGTAAGACTCCTTTTGAGTTGTGGTTTGGTTATAAGCCTACTATTAGATATTTCAAAATATTTGGAAGTAAGTGTTATATCAAGAGAGATGAAGATATAGGAAAGTTTGATTATAGGAGAAATGAAGGAATCCTTTTGGGTTACTCTACTAAAATCAAGGCCTATCGGTGCTATACTAGAAGATTGAGGAAAATGGTTGAAAGTTCTAATGTTAGAGTGGATGAGGGCATTGTTAGATCATCCAAATACTGTGGATATGATTCAAATGACCAACATGATAGTACAGATAAAGGAAAGAATGCTTAGACACAAAATCAAGCTCATGGTGAACTAAGAAATTAAGGAAGGAGAGGCTAGTGGAAGTGTAGAATAGAGAACAAAAGAACCAAAAGTTTGAGAAAATCCTAAAGTTCTGAGGTATGTAAAGCTAAATCATTTAGAAGATCAGATCATTGGTGTAAAAAAAAAAAGATGTACAGAATAAAAGGATAATTTTAGAAGAATATTGTTTGATTTCCAAGATTGAGCCTAACAATGTCAATGAAGCATGCAAAGATGAACACTGGATGGAAGCAATGAAGGAAGAATTGATGCAAAATGAAAAGAATGATACATGGATTCTTTTTACCAGACCTAAGGATAAAAATGTGATTGGAACTAAATGGGTCTTTTAGAATAAGTTGAATGAACAAGGTGAAGTGGTTAGGAATAAAGCAAGACTAGTATGTAAAGGATATTCATAGATGGAAGGTATTGATTTTGAAGAAACCTTTGCCTCTGTTGCTAGAATTGAAGCTGTAAGATTATTTCTTGCTTATGCTACTTATAAGAACTACAAAGTTTATCAAATGGATGTGAAGTCAGCATTTCTAAATGGTGAGCTAGAAGAAGAAGTATATGTTGAGCAACCACATGGATTTCAACTAACTGATAAGGGAGATATGGTTTTCGATTGAAGAAAGCTATGTATGGACTCAAGCAAGCCCCTAGAGCTTGGTATGCTAAACTGGATAAATATTTGTTGAAGCTTGTATTCAATAAAGGTACTGCTGATAGTAATTTGTATTTTAAGATTGATCATGATAAAGAGTTGATTATTGAAGTCTTTGTTGATGACATCATTTTTGGAAGTGATGATGATTTATGTATGAAGTTTGTTGATGAAATGAAAAGTGAATTTGAAATGTCTATGATTGGAGAGATGAAATTATTTCTAGGATTGTAAATCACTCAGTTAGATAATGAAATTTTTATATCTCAGTCCAATTATGTGAGAGAATTATTGAAGAAGTTTGGCATGGAATACTCAAAGCCTGTTGGTACACCCATGGTAACTGGATGCAAGTTAACACAAAATGATGATTCTCCTAAGGAAAATTAGACTAGATACAAATCAATGACTGGTGGATTTCTCTAATTAACTCAAACAAGACTAAATATCATGAATGTTGTATGTATGGTTGCTAGATATCAATTTGATCCGAAGGAATCTCATGTGATTGCAGTAAAGAGAATTTTCAGATACTTGAAGGGAACAATTGATTTTGGCCTTTAGTACCCTAAAGATGATGATATTACCTTAAGTTCCTTTACTGATGTAGATTGGGAAGGAGATGTGGATGATAGGAAAAGTACTACTATTGGTGTATTCTTCTTGGGAAAGAAACTAGTGTCTTGGTTAAGTAAAAAGCAGAATTCCATTTCCTTAGCTACTGTTGAGGAAAAATATATTGTTGCTTCCAACAATTATACTCAAGTGTTGTGGATGAAACAGATGTTGAAGGATATTAGAGTAGTTTATGACGAGCCTATTGCCATATACTATGAAAATTCAAGTGCAATAAACATTTCAAAGAGTTTGGTGCTACACTCAAAGACCAAACATATATATCAATCAAGTTTCACTTTTTGAGGGATAAAGTAAGTGAAAAAGAAGTCAGATTGGAATATGTGCCTACCAAGGAAAAAATTGTAGAAATATTTACCAAGTCGTTGCCTAAAGATACTTTTGAGTATCTTAGAGGGATGCTAGGGGTGATTACCCCTCCTGATAAGAACTAGTGATGCATTTGCATGAATTAGTCTGTGTACTTCATAGCTATATCTTGATCCAAATTGATGTTTTGGTGGCTGCTACTTAGGGGGAGTAGTTAGATGTACAAATATGTTGTTCAAATCTTGTATGGAGAAAGATAATTCTCATCTTTTTCATTGATGTCAAAGGGGGAGAAGAGTCATGTGAAAAACAATATGAGAAGAAGAGTCATGTAGAAGAATTGTGGAGAGAAAAGAGTCAAAATCTAAGGGGGAGTAAGTGTTGATTGAGAGTTGTGTTGATGGTGTTTTTCATATCATGTATTTCTATCAATGCCAAAGGGGGAGATTGTTAGATGTTGTGGTTGTGTTACTAATATATGGTTGTCATTAATGTCAACACTATTAGCATTAATGTATTGAAGGCTGTATATGTCGAGGATATTGGGAAAATTGATGAAGAAGAAGTTGCAGGTTGACAAACATATAGTGAAGTTCATGTTGGTGCCTAGATTATTATGTTGATGATCAAACATTGTGGACTGAATGGTTTATTGTTGAGTTTATCTAGTTTATCCACCAAAAGTTTCAAAGATTCACGTGAAGATTTGATCGTGTTATGAATAGTTGTGTTTTGACAGATTTTTTGTGGCTTCAGTTAGTGTTCCTGATTGAAGTTGATGTGATTATAGTGAGTTCAGTTGCTACAGGTGATTCTCTGATGATTCATGATGCTCGTGGATGTTTCTAGATCATGCTTTATCTTTGTTGCACATCTGCATTGATCGGTGTGCTCACGATTGGTGTTTTTTCCTTTGCGTGTTTGGGCTTTCCATGTTCTTGGCCGACATGGTGGTCATAGTGTGTTGTGGATCTTTGAGGAATAATTTATGAAGGAGCTGTGTGTTCGAGGATATCATTTTAGGTCTTCATTATCTTGTGGCTGATAGTTTTTGATTCGCATTGAAAATTTATTTGTTAATTTGGGCTGACATTGTGTACATATTTTATGTTTTCATATTTTATTTTGGCCAACAATTGGTTGATGTAATCTTGTGTAGCAGATATATAAGAGCGATTGTTTGAGAAAATTAAAGTGTGAAAGTGTGCAAGTGAATTTTCCGAAAGTAGATGTGTGAATAGTGTTCTAATCATTCGAATGCATAATAGAGTGTGAAGAGGATTGAGCGAAGTGTGTAGAAGTGTTTCTATACTTAATTAGAACTGTAATTAGGCTTCTGTAGAAGCTATTTTCTCAATTCAATACACTATGGATCTAATATGAATATTTCTATAAGACAGTGTGTCTTCCTTGGGTAGTGAGCCCTCTTGTATTTGAGCAGTGAGCTCTAGGTAGTATGCCTGAATGCATGTGCATTCCCATTTATTCTTCATTATACTTTTAACAGGGTATAGTCTTATGGACTGACCTCCACCGTGGTTTTTCCCCTAATAGGGTTTCCACGTAAAAAATCTTGGTGTTGTGTGTGTTTCTGATGTGTTGATTATTTGTGGTTTAATGTTCATTCATTAGATCTGAGAATAAGTTAAGTAAAGTTTAATAAGTATGAATTTTTGTGACAACTGATTCACCCCCCTCTCAGTTGTCTGCCCTTGTTTTTACAACATCCTCTTTAGCAGTGTGGTCTAGAATTCCTTTTTGGAGTGTGTCACCTTTTGGCATCGACATGGAGACACTTGAGCATGCTTCAGAGACCCCATCTTACATCATCCATTTTCTTGACATCCTGCATACATCCATCATTTTGTTTCTTCCTAAGGGGAGGAACGTTGTTCAGCGAGATTGGATCATCTTCAACATTCAGTGTTGAGCTTCTACCATCATTGTAGGAGACTCAACATTGAGGGGGGGTTGCCTTTTCTCTCTTCTACTTCTCTCTTCTGGGGGGGTATTTTTCCTCACATGGGGTTTTGGCCTTCTCATTCTTCATTGAGAACATTTATGTTTTGGTTTTCATCTCTCTTTTGGGGAGGAGTTTTGTTCCACAAGGTTTTCTCCTTTTCCTTGTTTGTGAGAGATTTATTTTGCATATGTTCATGGGTACCTAACATGTCCTAGTAGCAGAGACCCATTCTTGCATCTTTGTGTCATTTTCATAATAATCTATTATTCCCTAAGTTGCACTTAAGGGGGGTGTTGGTGTTAATAAAGTCTTGTACCTAGTTAATTCATTACTAGGAGACTTATTTACACATGTTAAGTTTACTTAGGTCCTAGGAAGGAATATTTCTAGAAGGTGTTAGTTGTCATTAGTTGTTATCTTATCTTTTGACTTGTAACACATGTGAACCTAGGTAAGTGTGATTAGTTGTCTCATGTCATATGATTAAGAGACTTGTTATAATCCTATGACATCTTGTATCTCACCTTGGCTATATAACCAAGGGGTCTCTACTACATTGTACAACACATCATATCATTGAATCATATTGATAAGAATACAAATTATTATTGTCACATTCCATTCTCTCTCTTTTGTTCTTTCCATTTGGCCTCAAGGTCTTGGAAGCCATAGCCAATTCTAACACATAGGTTATAAAGCCCTCAACACCAAGACCATAAATAATTCATACCTTATAGAAAGGATTGATGAGCTCATTAATGAGCAACATGGATTTTTCTATATTTCAAAAATATACTTAAGATCTAGGTATAATCAAATAAGAGTCCGAGAAGAAGAAATTGAGAAGACTAGTTTTATTTTTTTCTTTGGGAATTATGAGTTTTTAGTTATGCCTTTTGGCTTAACAAATGCTCTAGCAAATTTGAAATCATGTATGAATCAAGTCTTCAACAAGAAACTACAAATAATTGTCTTGGTATAATTTGAAGATATCTTGATATTTAGTAAGGTTGGCATTTAGATGAGGTTTTAGGTATTCTTGAGGTAAAATATTTGTTTTCAAAATAATCCAAGTGTGAGTTTTCCATGGATAAACTCCCATATCTTAGTCACATGATCAAATCTAAATGGGTTAGTGTTGACCAAGAGAAGATTAAGGCTATTTTGGATTGGATCCCACCAAAAACTCTCACTCAATTGAACAATTTTCTTGGGATTTGTGGCTTCTATTAGAGATTTGTGAAGGGTTTTTCATAGTTGGGGATCCAACTCACTGATCTTATTAAAAAGGAGGCATTTGTATGGTCTACAACAATACATCAATAATTTAATCAATTTAAGTAAATATTGAGTACTTGTCCTATTTTGGCCATACTTGATTTTTGTAATCCTTTCAAGCTTGAGTGTGATGCATCAGGGAAAGGAATAAGTGTTAGATCCTAATGCAAAATAAGCATTCCATTGTAGTTAAAATAAAAAAGTGAGAGGAAAAGAGAATATGTATTCTATCTTTGACAAGGATATAATCGTTATTATGCATCCTTGACAAATTTTAGGAAATATTTGGTGGGAGGGAAGTTCATTGTCACAACAGACCATAATAGTCTCAAGTAATTTCTTAATCAGAAATATCTCAAAGAAAGACAACATAAATGGATGAGCAATCTACAAGCTGATAATTTTAGGTCTATTAGTCTCTATAATTCTATTTACAAGATCTTTTCTAAAGTGTTGGCTTCTAGACTCTAGAAAATTCTCCTTGATGTTATTTCCAAACATCAGAGTGGTTTTGTTAGGGGTCGACAAGTATTGGATTCTATCATTATCATTCATGAGGTGGCCCATTCTATGAATGCTAATAGGAGGCCGGGTTTTTTCTTAAGTTGGATCTTCTCAAGGCTTATGATAAGGTTAGTTAGAAGTTTTTGTTGGCGGTTTTGGCTCGCTTTGGTTTTTGTCAGAAGTTCTTGCAACTTGTTGAATAACTTATCTCAACTCCTTTTGTTGTTATTGTTAATGACTCTCCTCCATTTTTATAGAGCTCTCATGGTTTAAGGCAGGGGGACCCTATATCTCCACTACCATTCATTTTCATGGTAGAGGTTCTAGGCCAAAATATTAAGGCGTTAATATCTGGCTCCTTGAGAGGTCTTAGCCCTTCTTCTAGATATGAACTTGTTACTCATCAACAATTTTTTGATGATAGTATCTTGATGGGTGATTCCTCTATCCGTGAAGTTAGGGTTGTTAAGGTGTTGTTAGAGGGGTATGAGAAGGCTTCTGGGTAGCATGTTAATTTACCCAAGAGTTATCTTTTTTCCTCAATACCTCAAAGTTCCTCCAATTGAAGTTAGCAAGGATTTTATCATGCAATTAAGGTGATTGGCCACTAACTTACTTGGGTCTTCCCTTATGTGTTTCTAAGATCCAAAATTCTTTTTGGCTTGGGATCTTGGACAATTTTAATAGGAAGTTGGCTGGTTGAAAGGGAGTGCTTCTCAATCAGGTAGTGAAAGTGCAACTTATCTTGTCTACTCTTTAGAATCTCCCCTTGTATTCCATGAGTTTATTCACGATCCTTATGAAGTTTGAAGAGAAAAGGGAGTAGATAATGAGAATATTTTTGTGGTTGGTGATTGAAGCTAAAGTCAGGATTCCCCTTGTTGTATGGGACCTTGTGTATAGGCCAAATAAGTGGGGTCATAAGATCTTTCAACAAGGACTTACTTTCAAAGAAAATTTGGAAAATCCTTAGTGGGGAGGCATGGTGGTCCTCTCAGGTCAAGAATAAATATTTTTCTGGAGTAGGGAGACCTTGGGACCTTCTGGTTTCTAATGATATCCCATTGGGATCTTGATTCTATAAAATAATTATCCTCTATAGGGACCTTGTTGCTAAAGGTGTTAAGTGGCCATTGGGTGATGGTTCCAAGATTCTATTCTGGGAAGATGTTTGGTGTGATAACGACCTTTGACCAACCACCAATAGGACCCTCCTATTATTTTTGTTTGTAAATGCCTTTTTGGTAATATCGTGGTTGGATATATCCAAAATGGTGCATGGAAGGATTTTTTGTTATGGGATCCTTCGTTGATTGTTCTTTAGGAGTTCCTTGCTAACACTAGGGTTCCCCAATTTCTGAGACTTGATCATGTAATTTGGGCCCCTTGTGCTAATGGTAATTTTTATGTAGCATTGGTCTTTGTAAATTCCTTGGAGAAACCAAACCCCTTTCCCTTTTAGGGAAAATTGTGGAATAATTTGTTGATCCCTAAGGTGAATGTCTTCTTCTAGCTTCTAATGCAAAGAAAAGTGTTGACTTAGGATAATATTTGTAGAAGAGGATTTTCTATCCCTAATAGATGTGAGATTTATGAATCAAATGCGGAAAGTTCCTTTCATCTCTTCCTTAGTTGTACTTTTTCTTCTCTCATTTGGAGTAAGTTTCTTGCTCTATGGAATTTGGATTGGAAGAATTAGAGTCTTTAGAGGAATCCATACAGTAACATAATATTTTAGTTCCTTGGTCTTCTTCCATACATACAATCAAAGATCATGCTCTTTCTACATGGGCCTTACCTTCATCATCTACTTAGATACTTGATTTTGGTGCTTCTCACCACATTCCACATACCCAAGATTTTGATACCACTCTTTCATATTGTGACATTTCATAGATTGCAGTTGGTGACTCTACTTAGCTTTTAGTGTTGGGTTTAGGTTTTGTCTCACTATAAGGTGGTTATATTCAATATGTTCTTATTTTTATTAACATTTGAATGAACCTTCTTTTAGTTTATTATATTTTTCATTCTAGCACTAGAAATAAAATTGAGTTCTTGTTGCATGATGTGATTATTCAAGACCCCCTTAATGTTGATATTGTTGTGGCTATTGGGAGTGTTGATTATGCATCACGACTATGCAAATTTGATGGATTTGAGAGCTCAAATAGTTCCAAATCATCTCTCATAGCATATAAAAATTCAATGATTAAGATTTGGCATGAGAATTTTTTCCACGTCAATTACAAATATCTCCAACAGTTGAGTACCCAGGCATTGGTGTTAGCACTCCCTACAATTTCCTCTACTGATCCAGTGTTTATCAAGAATGTGCTCTTGGAAAACATCATTGGGATTATTTTCCTATAGGTAGAGCCGCATGTACTAAGGAACCCTTAGAGTTGGTACGTAGTGACCTCGTGTTATTTTTGACTCCTTCATTTTTAGGGGCCAAATATGTGCTCACATTTATTGACGACTTCTCTAGGTGAACATGGGTGTACTTTCTTAAGTACAAAAGTGTTGTCTTTAATTCTTTCAAAATATTTAAGGCATTCATGGAGAATCAATTTTATCTTTATATCAGGAAGATACACACAAATAATGGGGGGAGTATATCATTAGGCTTTTAGGGTCTTTTATACTGAGCATGGTTTACAACATCAACCTACAGTTCTATACACCCCTTATCAAAATGGTGTTGTATAGTGAAAGATTTTTTTTTTTATGAGAGATGTCCAATTTTATGATTCAATCACATGATATGGCTTCTTCATTTTAGATTGAGGTAGTGAATTGTGCCAATTACATTTAGAATCAGATGCTTCATAAGGCATTATGATATATGACTCCTGAGGAGTCTTGGACCCATGTCAAGCCTGATGTATCTTCATTTAGATTTTTTGATACTGAGGCTTGGGAATTCATTCTTGAAGCTTAGTGAAATGCCATGGAGAGGAAAAGCCAACCAATCATATTTTTTGGTTACTATGAGGATATTAAGGCATACAATTTTTTTTATCCTGATTCCTAAGAGGTCTTGTTTTAGAAAGATGTCTAGTTTTATGAGTTCTTTCTTTAGATGGATTCTTCATCATCAAATTTTCCCTCACTACCCACTCCTCCCACTTCACCTCTTGAGGATTATTTTGATGTTCCAACTTCACCACCAAATCCATATATTCATCCTTTAGTCAAGTGGTCTCACAATTCTCTTGATGCAGTTGGATCTTTGGAAGGTGATCCTTCAGATTCCTATTGTACTTATTCATGGACATTAGGTGCTAGTTTTTTAAGTCATGCCATTTTAGATGAACCTAAAAAGTATATAGATGCAATAGGTATTCTTGAATGGGATAGGGCTATGTAGGATGAGTATTCTTCATTGATGAAGAATAATACTTGGGATATTGTTCCTCTTCCTAAGGGAAGAAAGTTGGTTCAATGCAAGTGGGTGTATAGTAGCAAATATGCTGCATATAGTTCCATTGATAAGTATAAGGCTCATATTATTAGAAAGGTATTTTCATAAGTTGAGGGCATTAACTATTATGAGACATTTTATTTTATTGCCAAGATGGATTCTATTTGCCTTGTACTTTCTCTTGTAGCTTCTTAGGGATGAAAAGTTTGCCAAATAGATGTGGAGTTCCTTCCAACATGGTGACCTTCATGAGGAGATTTATATGGAGCACCCATAGGGTTTTGTGTAGGACTCTTCACTTGTTTTTAGGCTTCATCATTCATTTTATGGACTCAAAAAAGCCCCTTGGGCTTGGTATGAGAAGATGAAATCTTTTCTACTTTCTTTTGGCTTCACACGATGTTGTTTTGATCCCACATTATATATTCAGTGACAAGAGGGTGAATTGTTGATCCTTGTTCTATATGTAGATGATTTGATTATATTACAAGTGGCTCATCCTCCATGATCCAAAGTGTTGAGCGAGCTTTGATGGAGTAGTTTGAGATGATAGATCTTAGCCTTCTCCACTACTTTTTTGGTTTAGAGGTTATTTAGTCTTCAGATGGGATTTCCATATTCTAGCAAAAGCATTCTCTTGACATGCTTTAGAGATTTGGAATATTTGATTGAAATCCTACCCACATACCATTCACTAGTACAAAAACAACAATATATGACTAAATAAACTACTAAAAATTGCATATAAATGATGAATTTTGGTCATGTGACCATTAGTAGTTTATTGCTGGTCATTTATAACGCGACCAAATTTATGACTAAACTATTTTAGTCATTGATTTGGTCATTGATTTAGTCATTAATTTATTAATTTATTGTTATTAATTGGTCATTTATTTAGTTATGGTAGTAATTTATTTAGTCATGGTAGTAATTTATTTTGTTATTGATTGTTGTTAATTGGTCATTTATTTATTCATGGTAGTCATTTATTTAGTCATATATTTAGTCATTACTTTAGTCATATATTTAGTCATGGTTGTCATATATTTAATCATTGTAGTCATATCTTTAGTCATTGTAGTCATATATTTGGTCATTGTATTCATTTATTTTAGTCATAGTAGTCATTTATTTAGTCACAGTTTAATCATTTATTTGAGTGAATCAATGATTCAAGTTATAAAGAAAATCCAACTTAATTAATTCTCACAAATTTATGCATATAAACTTCAAATATCATAGATATTCAAATGTTGTTTTTGTATTGGATTAACATGAAAAAAAATATATAAAATCAACAAACAACTTTATGTATATAAAGCTCAAATATCATAGATATTCAAATGTGTTTTTTGTATTGCATGAAAAAAATATATATACAAACAACAGACATCTACATAACCAAAGGAATTACAAACAACATACAACTACATAAACAAAGATCCAAGAAATACATCATTCATTGCACTCTTGGTTGCTATGGAAGACAAATCCAAGATATGATACAAATGCTACAAACATTGAAGGGAGAAAAGACATGAAAATATATAGTAAATGTAATATTATTTGTGGTGCATATATTGCCCGATTCAGAGCAGCCTTTCCCTCGCATTCTAGCCGGATAGCCCTTGAGAGAAGATTGGAAGAATTTGAATGAGAAGGATGGCAACTTCCTATCTAGAAATCTCACTAGTCATGGTCAGATGAAAGTAAAGAGTGCATGTTCACCTCTCCAATTTGATGAGCTGCAACCTTAAAATAAGATTTCAACAAGGGTTTTAGAATATGTTTATTAAAATGAAAATACAACCAAAATCTAATAATGAGCACATTTAGATTTTTACAATATGGAATCCTTTACTTGTTTCAATGGTTTTGTGAGATTTCCCATTACAAATGCTTAAATTGTTAATGATGTAAAAAAAGAAATGAATTTACTTCTATGCCACTTCACATTAGAAACACTTCATAGAAACTTGAAACCCATAGAAATCAAATACTGACTTATGTATGCTTTGGGGCTTGAGACCGATAATGGTGATGGAATGGATTTCAGTCTTAGATCGAAGTACAACTACAAAATAAAGTTTTATCCATTCATAGGACTATCCTAGAGATGCATAGACCCCTACTTCAGGCTTGCAAAATCTCTCTCAATATTCCCTACATCCTCTTGACTTGGTGAATTTATTCTAGGAATCCATCTAATCCTCATGGGTCACTTCTTTTATATGCTAGAAAAGGCTATGAATGATCCATTTCATGAAAAATGACCAATTGAAGGATCTTTGAAACAAATTGCAGTTGCAATGAGGAAGATAATAAGGCGCATACCAGGAGGTTCAAGACAAATGAAGGAGGTGTAGAGGAATCTACACCCAAATTGATTGACTTAGGGCCTACATCATATATTAAATAGGAAGATCAATCTAAGCATTCAAACAATGTACTATCAAATATAACGAAATATAACCTATGAGCTAGAAAGAGCAGATTGCTATGTTGTAGAAGCCATAGCTTGCTTTCATAAAAAAAGTGAAAAATCAAAGGCAACAAGAGCTCCACAACTTTGCAAATAGATAAACTAAAGTATACAAATTCAAATAAACAAATGGATTAGGCTCAACAATTATGCATATACGTTTCCCCATCGTTTTTTCTGGTTCCCTGTTGCTATTGGTTTTAGCTTCTCCAAACTCTTCCTTTCTGGTATTGACCTTTCACTTCCTTGATTTGGTGAGATGCAACCTGGAAATAAGGTTTCGATGAGGGTTTTACGGTCTGTTTATTAAAATGATAACTATGACCAAGATCCTAATAGTGAGCACATTTAGGTTTTAACATTACATCTTCCTTTACACCATGTAGTGAAGTACTTGCCTATCCCATTAAGTAGAGGAAAAAAAATGAGAATAAGGTATGAAACAACATAGTCACCACCATCGTTCTCTCTTGCCTAGTTTTCATCAAAGAATGTGATGGAAAAATAAGTTACTCCCATTTTGGAGAACTGTCTAAATCTAAAACTTTAGGAGATCCCTGGTCCTTTCTTTTCTTCTAAGAAATATGTACCATGTATCTGTAGCACACCTTATTAAATAATTTATAAGGTAAATATTAAAAATAGTCCCTTATTGGAATGCATACTGGAACCTCATATTGCCTAATTGGTGGCTGGCTTGATGATGACCTAGAAAACTGACCATTTCCTTTTACCTTTCAATAACATCAAGGAATGCTTATGGTAATATGTTTAAGGTGTATTAAGTGACAATTTCATTCAATACCACTATTGCTTCACCTTTCTCAACACTTATATGATATTCCTATCATATTTTTTGGTATATTCTTACATGATAGATCTTTGAGACCTATAGTAGGTGTTCTCATCTATATGTTTTTTCAATGACAAAGTAAAAATGATAAAGTTTTGGAAGAATGGGAATTGCGTGAGGAAATTTTTTGGAAACAAAAAGCTCGGATTGAATGGCTTCAGGAGGGGGACAAATTTTTTTCCTTCTTTAATTCTGTGAAGGTGCGGAGGCATGGTAACTCTATTCCCGCTCTAGTCACGGATAGGGGAGAGACTCTGACTTCTTTTCAAAGTATTTCTGATGAAGCTGTTCATTATTTTTCTTCCCTATTTAGAGAGGATCTGTAGGGGAATTCGGTTGAGGAAGCTCAGGTCCTTTATTGCATCCCTCAGCCGGTGCCCGGGGAGATGAAGGAGGATCTTATGGTGAGATTACCCTTGAGGAGTTGGAGGGGACAGTGTTTCAGATGAAGAAAGGAAAAGCCCTTGGCCTAGATGGCTTCTCGATTGAATTCTTCCAAGAGTTCTGGGAGATCATCAAAATTCATCTTTTAGAGGTGGTCAAAGAGTCGCAATGGAATAAGCAAATGTTAAAGGCCCTGAATGCCACCTTTCTGGCTCTTATTCCCAAGTGTGAAGGGGCAGATAGGTTGAGCCGTTTTTGACCTATTGCCCTTTGCAATGTGGTGTATAAGATTATTTCAAAGCTCATTGCTAATAGGCTGAAAAAGTGGCTGCAGTTGTTCATTTCTGAGGAGAAAAGTGGTTTTGTGGATGGTAGACAGATTCTGGACGAGATTGTTATAGCTACTGAGACCATCCATTCTATGGATAATTCTAGAAAAAAGGATATGTTCATCAAACTTGATATGGCAAAGGCATATGACAGAGTTCGGTGGTCTTTTCTTCAGAAGATCCTAGCTACTTCAGATTTGGAAATGATTGGATTCAATGGGTCATGAGTTGTGTCACGTCAGTTTCTTTCTCTATTTTAACTAATGGGGAGCATTCTGAGTTGTTTGAGGCTTCTCATGGGATAAGGCAAGGCAATACTCTCTCCCCTTATTTGCTTATTCTGCTTGTGGAAGGCTTGGGTCGCCTGTTGAGGCATCAGGTGGAGCTGGGCCTTATTCAGGGGTGGAGGTGGGGAGGTGATTTACCCCCTCAATCCCACTTGTATTTTGTGGATGATACTTCCTTGATGGGGATTGCCACTATTCATGAGGCAACAAATATTTGCAGGGTGTTGGATATGTACGTCGAGGCTTCGAGTCAATCAATTAATGATGACAAGTCTTCCATCTATTTCTTTAACACTCTGGATCCTATCCAGAGGATAATTGCTCAGATTCTTTGATTTCAGATTGGGACTCTTCTTTTGTCTTACCTTGGGTTTCCTATTACAGCGGGCAGAATAACAAGGGAGTCATGGCAGCCTATCTTGGATAAGCTTCGCTTAAGGGTTTCTCACTAGACCAACCGATGGTTGTCTTTTGTTGGGCGGGTTCAGTTGCTGAAGTCTGTGGTCCAAAATCTTCCCATTTATCGGTGTATGCTTCAGGTGGCGCCTAAGGGCTTTGTCTCAGAGTTGGACTCATTGGCTAGACATTTTTTATGGGTGGGCAGTCTGTTGTCTTCCAAGTGGAGTCTGATTAGATGGGATATGGTTTATTGTCCTAAGAAGTTGGGTGGTTTGGGGTTAAGGCATTCCACATTGGCTGGGATGGCCCTGGCGGCAAAAATTTATTAGAAGGGGTGCAAGGAGAAGGATAGGAGTTGGGCTAGGATCCTTTCCTATAAGTATTTTTAGGGTGCTCCTGGGGATGATCTTCCTCGCTACCCCTTGGTTGGCAAGGGATCGATGGTTTGGGCGACCCTCAAGAAGGGAGTTGGGCTCATCAAGGATGGTTTATTTTGGATCTGTAGGCGTGGGACTGAGGTTCAATTTTGGTATGACTCTTGGGATGTTCATCCCCCCATCCTCAATCAATTCCCTGATTTGGCGGCCCTAAGCAGGAGTTTTAGTGATGCCGGTTGGACGAGGGTTAGTGATTTTAAGGTGCTTTCTTTTTAGGGGCAACTTGTGAGTGCTAGGTGGAAGACTCCTGAAGAGTGGCCGGTGATTGGTATGGAAGAGGATTGTAGGAATCTGCATAATATTCTCTTGGGAAGACAATGCAACCCCCACAGGGATAGGGATATTCTCGCATGGTCGCCTAATCCGAAAGGCCACTACAAGGTTGCGTCGGGTTATCGAAGGTTGCTTTCTCAAAGGGTTGAGGGGGCAGAAGTTCCTTGGTGGAAGAGGGTGTGGAATAAGTTTTCTTGGCTGAAGTGTAACTGCTTTGCCTAGATTTTGACTTGGAACAGGTGTTTGAATTGGGACAATATTCAGAAGCGTGGGTTTTAAGGCCCGTCTAAGTGTGTGTTGTGTAGGAATGGTGAAGAGGACTCTTCACATCTTTTCTTTCGTTGTCCTTTCACCTTGCAGCTCTGGAATTCTTGGTGGAGCGTTTGGAGTAGTCCCTGTGTTCATGCTTCTTCCTTAGTGGATTTTTGGACTAGCTTGGGCAGACCTCCCTCGATGGCCTCCTTTTTGTAGGACGCGTGGCAGGCAGGTCCTATTTTCTTGTTGTGGCAGATTTGGTTGGAATGGAATAGGAGGATTTTCAGAGGGGAGGTGTTGCAGGTCCAAGAGGTGTGGTTTAGAGTTCTTGGGATGATTCAAGAGACAATTCAAGCCAAGGGGTCTATGGAAATTCCACTTGAGAAGAAAGATGCAGAGTTGGTGGCTCGGCTAGGTATCCAGGGGTTAACCCCTGTGGCATCTTATGGACAGAAAGGTAGGAGGGTGGGACAGTGTTTCCAGCGGCAGGGGAATTGGCAGCCTCCCCCTATGGGTATTTTGAAGGTTAATACTGATGGTTCTTCTAGGGGAAATCCTAGTCCTTCTAGAGTTGGCAGGGTGGGCAGGGATTCTTTTGGCTCGGTGGTTTTTCTTTTTTCCATACATAAGGGAACGCAGACTATCAACCTTATGGAAGGTTGGGCGATTCTTCATGCCTTAGAGAGGGCCTATGAGTTGGGGCGGCGTAGGGTTATTTGTGATTTTGATTCACAGGTTCTAATTAATTTACTCAATCAAGGGAGGACGTCAGATGTGAATTGGCAGTTGGTTGTGCCGTTGCAACAGATTTTGCAGGTTGGTACTCTTATGGAAAGGGTGTCTTTTGTCCATATTCTATGTGAATGGAATAGGATTGCTGATTGTCTGGCTAAGTGGGCCTCATAGTGTTTGGAGGATTGGAAGATTGATGATTGGGCTCAGATCCCTCAGGAGCTTAGTTTGGATTTGGAGAGGATTATTGTTGAGGACAGTGGGGGTGTTGGATGATTTGGACGTGGGTTCTATTGGTGTTTTTTTCCCCTTCGGGCTTATGCCCTTGAATTGGTTGTAATGCTAGTTTCTGATATTCAATAAAGTTTTTACCCCTTTTATATAAAAAAAAAGTTTCATAATTACAATAGTGATGAATAAATTGAATTGGACAATAAACATGATAGAGTACATTTTAGATTTGGTTAAAAAGTAGATAAGAAACAACAAAAGTGAAAAGAATAATGCAAAGCAAACCACCCAAGAAAGAATAAAACCAATATAATTAACAATTAATACAACTTGCAAATGGCCATTCCCTGTGACTGGTAATTCCAAATGCATACACTTCCAAAATAAAGACTCGCAAGCATCTTGCATGAGGAGAAAAAAATAGAACAATCAGTTTATTGTGGCTGAAATATTACAAATTTTTGTTCACTATAACTGTTACCAATTTTTCACCATAGCTCGATTGGTGGAGCTGGCTAAACATTATTTTATCTTAAGGTGAAATTGCAGATTGAGTTTAACTATTGTTGGCACCTTTTATCATTATTCATTAAGTGACAGTGGGGCATTTAAAAGAAGAAATACAATTTTAGAGTGCTATTCAAATGTTCCCAAATTAAATGAAGTGCAGAATTGAGCAAATAAGCACCACAACATTCTAGATGATTTCATTTATTTCATGAAGAAATTCATATTTACATAGTTTCATTTGATTGCAAGAATCAAAATGATATTAAAACATTGCATTTAAATACATTTTATTTTCAAATGAAAAGCGAAAGAGATGAAATCAAATATCCACACAAGTCGTGGATGTGACTATCAGAATGCACCATTAATTGTACACTACACTGTAGAAGATGCGAAATATAAGTCACATAAGTAACAACATAATCATGATTGCCTGTTTTGGCTGATGGTTGACGATGAATGTTGCACCTTTGTCTGCTCGAGCTCCATTGACCTGTAAGAGAAAAGAGGGGGATGTCAATGGCTCCAATTATGAAGAAACCTATATGAGTAACCCACAATAGTGTAGCCTACTATTAATCATATACTGAAACAATCAAAGAAGTACAAAAGAAATGAGCTAAAGGAGAAACAACAATATGATCATTGTATCTTGTTTTTATGCTAACATTGATTGTTTCCTTGTGCAGATATAGGGAAAATCACGAAGCTAATCATTATTCGAAGACCAAGCATGTGGAGAAAAATAGGCTCCCACAAGGGTAGAGCTCGACATGCTGCCCTTATTCATTATAAATGGGTTGATTTAAATATTACATCATCATATTCATCAAAAAAGTGATATACAACTGAAAGAGTAAAAGCATAGTTATCTATCGAGCTACTAAACCAACTGTACATTCATAACAATCAAGTTAATGTTTTCTGAAGGCTACAGGTGAATAGTGAGTTTAGTTAACTTAGCTCATCAATGTTCTTTTCACAGCCAAGGATAGTGAACAGGCATACATTATGCCTTAATGAAGAGTTTTGTTTTAATTTTCATCACGGAAGAGAGCAGATTTAAAGAATAGTTTATTAAGTGGAGCATAAAAATGCATGAAGAGTGCCAAGTTGATGCCCAAATAGTGTGAAATAATGGACAATGCATTCAAGTAATAAATGAATAACTAGTTTCAGTTTGATTGGTAATATAAATACAACATTAAGGGTTTCGAGGTGAGAAATGCTCATTCCAAAAGATGTTTGGGAAGTATTAATCATGCACTCGAAATGCACTGAATTAATCAGGTAAATTCAGTTCTCAGGACTACAATGTTCAGTTAAAGTTTCTGCATAAGTCCAAAGACAGGAAGCAAGAGTTGTTGTATGGTGGAATGAAGAAATCCAAAAAAAAATTTGTGTGCAAAGAAAACAGCATGGATCAGTAGTCTGGTATGCATGTGTGATGGAGTGACATAGATTGTTCTAATTTTCTAAATATCTGTATGCTGGTTATTGAAAATTTGAAAGCCAAGGGGAGCTAGGATTATGCACAGAAATATAGTTCTTGTTTGTTTTCATGCACACACATTGGGGTTCACATTTATGGTGCTGAATCCTGCATATTACATGAATGAATTCATATGGCTATAATATAAGCAAAGGATACATTTCCATAATTTTATAAATCTGTGGTTCTTTTTCTTCACAAAAGAGATGAGCATAGAAATATAGAGATGATTCAATGAAGTGTACTGAATGTGTAGATATTTTTATATCACAAATGAGTTACATGGTGGGGATTTCACATTTTCAAATACTCATATGGAGAGAACTGAGAAGGCGGAATACCATGGCGAGTTCAACCTAATTGAAAATAGCAATATAATTTCCTGCTTATTCTTTCAAGCATACCCAAAATTTGAATGCATAATCAAATATACAAATTTTGTTCCCCATATACCCATGTGGGGTCTTGTTTCTAAAAGCGAAGAATACAGCAGATAGCAGTACCCATGAAGGGTCTTGTTCAGATTTGAAGGAGAAAGGAATTTTGTTTTTGGGTCGAACTTCATAATGTTAGAACACACGGAAATGTGTCATTTCCAATGATACCCATGACAGGGTTTGTATAAAAACCACAAAGTTTCAACTTGCAGTACCCATTAGAGGGTTTGTTATGTAAGTAACATGAATTAATGCAAAGTTGTGGTGGTCGAGCTCCACAAGAGAAATCAAAGTAGGCACAGTTTCTTTAAAAAATACGAATACCCATGTCATTTTTTCTTTGTTTCAGAAGTGTAAAAAAGACAATTGGTATTTTGGGTCAAGCCCATAAAATCATATAAAATGAATATATAGATTTTTGAATCTCATATACCCACATTCGAGGTTTAGTTTTGAGAACATAAATTGTAACTTTCAGAAGCAACTCATATGTGATTTTTACATTAAATCTGAAGTGGAGGAGAAAGTTTTTGAGCTTTTTGAAGAAGAGAGTATACACTTAGAAAAGTGATTCACCATTTTGTTCTTGTAGGAGATCACACAGGCCATGGCCTGAGCATTCATAGAAGGTTGAAAATTCTAGAGCTTCACCATGGCGGTTGGAGGAAAACATCGAAAAACCCAGATAACAAAACAATAAGCCTAGAGAGTAAAAAAAAATTCCTTAGATACTATCTTAGCCGTGGCTAAAGTCTCAAAAGCTACAGAACAAGAGGCTCACCTTGTATGCAATAAGGAATGAGAACCCTCAAACATTTTTTTTTCTCATGAAGTTCTAGACCAAGCTCGAGTCCAAACTCATATAGGTCGATGTTGTGCAGTTTTTGCACACACGCCCCGTTGAAGGCAAGGACCCTTCTTGATTTGGTTTTAGTGTTTTGGGCCCTTTCATTTCAAGGTTTTGTCTTATTTAGGCATGTGCTTAAATGTTTATTTTTGATTTCCTAAGTGTTTCCCCTAGGTTATTCATTTGAAAATATTTTATTTTCGGCTAAGTTCGAGTTTTTACCCTGATTCAGGATTTTCCACCCTGGTTGGATTTTCCCAGAGCCTGCTTGGATTCCAGTTTTGCACCGTGGTTCATGGATTCTCGGTCTTCACAGATTTTTGCGTAGGTCAGATTTTCCCGAGTTCTGCCTGGTCATTGAGTTCCCTGTTTTCGCCAATTGTCTTGTTAATGGCATTTAACGTCGTATGTACCTTTGGTAGGCAAGGTATTTAATCAATTTCAGATGATCATTGTACCATCATGCTTATTATTTGACATCGTTTGAGTTGAAGGCTGCATCCTTAGAGTTGATTCTTTGAGCTTTTGATTCGATTTGAGACATTTGGGCTTGAATTGATCGATTTAGTGGCGATTTCTTGTGTGTTCCTGCATCTGCTCTTTGTGGACACCATTGGGCTTTGTATTTGTCCTTTTTGAGATCGATTCTCATGTCACAATGGTATGTGTTTGATTGATTTGCTTTGAATTGATGATTATGGATAGTGCATTGATGTTATGAGAGCTTGTGGGATTCGAATTTCTACGTATTTGATCATTTCATGCTAGGGTTGTTTAGTATTGTGTTATTTGTCATCTCCTAGGTGAGTTTTGAGCTCCTTTGTCTATCTGCATTTTGATGAATCTTTCCTGAGAGTAATTAGTAAACCCTAGTAATGACTTAGCGGTTGAAGTGATTGAATTCTAAGCTTGCATGTGTGTTAATGGTGGATGTATAGGGTTTAAACCTAGGGCATCACCATTCATCTTTAATTTTCTCTCAAACGGGCCTAGAATGCAAGGAAAATATTTTGAACGTCCATGCATAACTTTCCCTAAGCTTAAATCATTGAAATTCATTATTAATGAGATGTTGTGTGTGAAATTGTGATTTCATGTTGCAATCCAGCTTTTGGCCTCAGTTCGGGATTTTTTCGTCCCTCTAGGATAGTCCATCCCTTCTATATTTTCTTCGCTTTGACCCATCAAAGTCGGGGAATGTCATATCGATCACCCTGTATTTCGCTGGGAAACCTTCCTAAGTTCATATTTGGTCACCGTGACAATATCATTTCTCACACCGATAAAGTCTTCTGTGTTATTTCAGCAAGACCGGAGTCATTTTCCAAGACCCTATCCCGACTACCCTTTGGTCTTATCGATATGCATTTCCTTATCGCCGTTCGACAAGACACCGTAGCTTCGTTGAGACCTTATATCGAAAAACTTCAGTTTGGCCGAAGTGTCCGCAAGACAAACATTCATCAGCAAGAGGTCCTAGCGGGCTCCATTAGTCGTAATGATGTTCTTCATCCTTCGGCGAGACCTCTCACCGAGCGCATTTCACTCTCATCAAGCTCCCTTCATTTTAGTCAGGGAGACCCTGCTTGTTCAGTGAGACCTTTCGGTGAGCTCACAACTCTTTTTGAGACCTTCGCTTTCGCTGAGACTACCAACGGTAACTGAGACTTCATGACGAAGCCTTCCTTTCTTGGTGAACTCAGATCTTCTTTCGGGGAGATCACGTGTTGTCGGCTAGAGGTTATACTGATGAGACTCCATGTCGGTGAAACATTACGTAGTCGACAGGACCTCTGGCCAAATTCAAAACCTATTGCTAGAACATCCGTTTACTTCGGTAAGACTTCCCCTCATTAGTGAGACGTTACATCGAAACAACCTGATTTTAGCGAAACCTCATCTGATGGCATCCACCTTCGATGTGACCTCCCGGAAGCCGCCAAGACTTCTTAGTGAGATGATAGACTTTTGGTGAGCTGAGACGATTCTGTGGATTTCTGTCTCCTCTGGATTTTCTCGAAGTCCTTGGTTCCTTTTTTTTTCTAGATTTTGCAGAGTGTCTCTTCCTCCATAGAAATCCGTCTCCTCCAGATTTTCCTGAAGTTTAATGGAATATGATGGAATATGGGGTAGCATGATGCGTTAGTGATTTTCAATGCATTTTATGATTTGTTCATGCTATTTTTGGATTTCCCATGTGGTTTATTGATTGATAATGATCAATTTTAATGGTTAAGTAGGTGTTTCCTGGTTATTCTATTGGAATTTGATCGATCTGGAATTTCCTGAAGTTCCTCTCTGACTCAGATTCCATGGATGGCCTTGAAACCAGAAACTTGTTGTGATCATCTCATATGAGATTTAATAACACTCTAGCTCTATGAAATGCATTCTCACGGTGTATGGATGGATTAACATTAGTATCCTGTGGTTTTTATTGTGATTTTCTTGATGGATGCAGGTTGAATCTGGCAAGGTAGCATAGGGATCCTCTGTGCCTAAGGCAGAAAGGATCAAAATGGACGTCAAGAGCAAGATTCCTGAGAGAAAATTCATATCGATCTAGTCAGAAGTGACTGATACAAACGTTGGACAATGGGACTACGAAGAGTTCAAAGAAAGAATGGTGACAAAAGATCTTCCTTTGGTGGCCAGAAGAATGAAGGAGTCAAGTTTGGCACATGTGGTCGATTTCCCTTCAATGGTGCAGTGTTATGAGCTTGTCCTTGAGTGCGCCAGACATTACGACCATGATACACAAAAGATTATCAGTCCTCAAGGGAGGGTGATAGCAAACCTCAACCCTATCTCCATTGCTCAAACTTTTGATATGCCACACAGATCTCACGTGGTGATTTTTGACATGGGTTCACCAAGGAGTTCTACGAGGAGAAAATTGTTAAATCTCAGCAATTCATCAACTCTTGGCTGGAAAAGGCTAAGTCACACTATTCCAAACTGCCCAAGCAACTATTCAGGGAAAACATCAAGGAGTACTATGATGCTATTACATTGCTCAGCAAGGTGGTTGGATTGAGGAATGCAGGAGTGTTTGAGAATTTGACGTGCCATGCCATTGTGAGGATGGAGCAAGAATTTATTAATTATCATTGGGATTGTCTGATTAGTAGAGTACTTCATGAACAATTATCCAATGTGTTACAGACCAAGACTTTCACAATGACTTCATATCTGGTCTATGCACTTGCAAGATTCCATCCCTACAAAGGATTGGATACAAAGAGAATTTTGGGACAGGATGTTATTTATGAAGTTTTCCCTCAATTGCATTTGGGAAGTTCAAACTATAGGAGGGAAAATGATGCATTTACCATGTATATCACCATAATGCTTCAGGAGGTGGAGCATGTCAGAATTTCAGATCAAGCCAAGGAGCTTATTAAGAAGTATGGAGCTTGGTTTATACAATTCCCAACCTTCTCCTATATTCGGATTGATGGCTGCCAAAGGGCCCCATTCAGACATCGAAGGTATCCTACTGATCACATTATATTGTTGGAAGTAACTAGAAAAATTTGTTACTTTGATGCTATTGTCAAGAAGGACAAATACAAGACAGGATTTGGTGGGGATTTTCCCCTAAGGATTGGCACTGGGGAGGCATGTCCTTCCATTATTTCTGCCCAGGCTTCAAAGGAAGAAATGAATACCCTCAGTCTATCTTTTAATTCTAAGAGATCAAAGTTTGATATCATAGGAGAAGCTCAAAAGAAGGCCAATAGAGAATATAGCCGTAGGGTTGATCTGGAAGACTATTGGGACAATTGTAGTGATGAGTATGAGGTCAGAAAGAAGAAATTCTCTCAGCTTCTAGTGGATGCAGTCCGTTTGTATAATGTAAGGGCAGTTCCTGATCAATTGGAGGATGATGGAAACCTAATTCAGGATCATGCCTACGAAGCGGTTAAGGATAGGCCAATTGGTGATGTGGACTGGTTAGAGGAGGAGAAAATAGAATTGAAACAATTGATGGATCCGGTTATCAAAGTTACCAAGATGTGGCTCAAGCATACAATTTGGGAATTAGAGAATGAGGGAGTGAAATGCACATATAACCTGATGGGAGATTTAGATCCTCATTCCACTTCTTAAGAATCCACAGAGCAGAAGGATCCTAAAGGAAAGGGTAAAGTAGATTCTCCTTTCAAAGGTAAGATAAAAGGTGTCCAAGGAGAAGAAGCCCAGGAAGTAGGGAAGCAAAGAAGGCCAAAGGCTAAGAAGAGGACAAGGACTAAAAGGTCTGAACAAAAGGAAGTCGAAGAACAGAGCCCTAAAGTTGATGCTCATATGCCTAAGAAGAAAAGAATTGTAAAATTATCAGAGAAAGCAAGCTCCAAGGTAGCAAAAGAAGTAATTCCCCCACCAATGGTGAATGTTGAAAGTTCAGAGGAGAATGCCAAGGTGTATACAAGGAGGTCTAGGACTCCTCCTAAGGATGGTGTGCTTAAGGATGACCTTCCTCTAGTTGTTTCTCATAATGCACAACATGATGATGTTCCTTCAGCTCATGAAACTGAAAGTGAACCAGGTGAGGTAGAAAATGTTGAAGAGCATCCAGATACTGAAAGTGAGGAGTTCCATGAAGGTGAACTTTACAGTGCAGAGGCCAAAATTGAAAAGGTGATGCAATCTCCCTTGGTTGCACATGTAGGATCGCCAATCACAAATAAAGAAGTTGAATATCCTCCAAGGGAAGAAGAGGCAAAAAAGATCCCATCACCTAAACATGGGGAAGGGCACATCAAAGAGAAAAGGAATAAGGATGAGACTCCTAAGAAATAGAATTTGGGAGAGGAGATAGCAGGAGATCAAAAAGAAGAAACAGGGCAGAACCGAGTGCAATTGGAGCCCACTATTTTGGAATGGATTGATAGAGAAGTAAGGAGGAAACAGGTAGTAGTGGAGGAAACACCTCCAAATTGGGATGAGCTCCTAGCTAAAATTGTAAAAGAAAAAGTTAAAAAGAATGCTAGGGTAATCTCAAGGGTTGAAAGAGATGTGGTGCATAATAGAGTTGTTCATGTTGCCACCCCTGCTCCAGATAAAAATAGAGATGATGTGGTTGGAAAGGATTACAATATTCAAACTTTCAATCTAGGGCCTACATCAGTCGAGTAGGACATTGAAGATTATGAGGACTCCAGTGCAGTTATTGTGGATAGATTGAGGAAGGAAATGAAGACCAATTAGGAGCTAAAGAAAGAAAATGAAAATTTCAGAAAATTCTTGGAAGACTTGATAAAACCACTGCAGTCCATCAACCCTTCTTCCTTTGCTACAAATACTCTACCTCAAGAGACCATCACCGAGCTAGAAAAGATGAAAGTTTCCATTGTTGCCACTATGAATTGGTTGAGAGGGGTACAAAAAAAGGGTGATGAAGCTATTAAGGAAATCCTATCAATTGGGAAGGGTACACCAAGGATGATGGATTGGATGAAGCAGGTGTTAGCACAGGATAAAGAAGACACCGTCCTACTACTGCAGAAAACTAGGACTATCATGGAATACGCCAAGGATGGATTAGTAAGCGACGAGATCCTTCCCTCCTCTAAGGCTACTAAACCTTGGGAGTGGTTTGATGCATTGCAGATTAGGTAGAAAGTGCTAAAGAAGATTTATAAACAAAGAAGGCAGATTGATGATACCCTAAGTAGTGTATATAATGGCTCCATGGCCTTTTTTGAGATCATGACGGGGTGAAGGAAGATTACTCCCAAATATTTGAGTCTGGAATAGTTGAGAAATTGGTGGCAGGATGTTTATGCACCACTTGATGATGATTCTATTTCTGAGCACTAGTTGGGCGATGCGGCCACCTACCTTGCAGTTATTGATAACTATATGACATATAAGGTGGATTGGGATAAGTCGGTCAAACAGTCAAGAGAAGAGATTGCATCCATTGAAAATTGACTTCGGGTTTTGCCTTTGCCACCAATAGCTGACTTGGATGGGTTGCTTTTGAAGGTTCATGAAATGCTAGGTCGGAATAGGGATAGTAGGGAATGGAGTTAATAATGGGCTACAACGTGATTTGTGCTTCCCTAATATCTTCCCGCACATTGGTCCGAACTGCATTGCAGATCTAGGCCGACTTGGATGGAACGTGCATTTAATGATTAATTGACCTATTTTGAGCCCCGCTTGGCCAGGTTGTTGTGCCATTAATACTGCGAAACTCTTGCTGCATCGAAGAGTTTCTGGGCAGATTTCTATATGTTGGGCATTTCGTCTCATTTGTAAGGGTCAAAAAAAGGAGTTAGAAGATAGAAGTAGAATAGAGAAAAGTATTTAGAAGTGAATTAAGTAGAGCTAGGGTTAGTGACTAGTTGTTCTCAAGCAAATATTGTAACAGGAAGCTGGAATTGTTGCTACAGTGACAATTTGAATGCAAGAAATGAAATTGTGATTTGGTGCCACACTTGTATTGTCTTGTCTTGCATGGTTCTTGTTATTCCATCTTTAAAATTTCTTTGAGTTGGTTAATATTTAGATTATATTTGATTCAATCATTTTTTTGATTTGATACTTGAATGTTGCAACAATCCCTCATTCCATACTTTTTGCAACCAACTGATTGTTAGTTGCTTTGCAAATTTAGCCTGGACTTTATATTCATTTGTGCTTAGTTCGATCATGAGGGTTTATTCATTTCAGTTGCAATAGGGTTGTGTGAATGAATGTTCATGATTTGAAAATCTTACTACCTTAGAAGATTGCACGGTTTGTATGAGATTGCAGATCCATCTGGGTCAATTAGAAATTTGTTTTGATGGATTGGTCCATTTCAAGTGTGTGGTCATTTGCATTTTTAATCTTAGGTTTAGTATTAAGTTTATACCTCTCTTTGAAACCCTTATCTTTTTCTACTTCTTGGATTATTGAGTTAAATCTAGGATTGAAGTATCATTACATGGTCAGATCTGATTCAGTCTTTACTTGTAATAAGGTCCCTTTGTGATTACCAACATTTTCACATTTATCACTGAGTTTTATGTGCATTGTCAAGACTTGACATTAGAGACCTTGGGGTTATCTCTTGAGGCATGCTGATAGAGATTTACTTTTTAAGAGAGATAGTATTTCATATTCTGTCTGAGTTGTTGTGCAAAAAACACCATCAATAGGATTGGCACTAGAAGGAGGGCCTGAAAAAGCAAGCTAGATTAGTTTTTGAACACCATCTCTCCTAAAAGATTTAGAATAAGAACCAGATCTACTCTAGGAGAGGAGGAATTTTGGAAATTACCAGACCCTACTAGGACTAGAAGGGCCAACAGAAGGGGAAAATCATCATCCTCTCACCCACTTCCATCATCTTCATCATCCCCATCTTCATTCGAATCATCTTCACCTGGGTCTGAGGGCATTCCCATTCCACAACCCTAGCCAATCGTAAATCAACCATTAACACCCCCACCTCAACCAATGGCTTTCCTGACTAATATTCCATCTCCATTGAGTTTTTTCGTTTACAATGTCATCCCAAAAACCTTGAACACTTTTGTTCAAAATTCCATGTCAATGATCCCAATAGGACTGTTGAGGAACACGTCAGAATATTGTAGACTGGCCTTAAAGATAGAGGGATAAACCATGAGGATGTAGCTTCTAGATTATTTCCTTATTCACTGGGGGAAGATGCATTTTATTGGTACAATCATTTACCTACTAGGTCTATCAAAAATTGAACTGAGTTAGAGACTGCATTTTTGCAGAAATTTCATATTCCCATCAGTCCCAATGAGCTCTATCTTCAGTTCACAAATGTCAAGAGGGAGGTCAATGAACCTATAGCATCCTTCAACAATGGGTTTCATCGTGCTTACACCAGACTACAAGCTCCTTATGTTGTTGATGAGCCTACGACCTTAGAAGTCTATTATGAGGGACTTGATAGTTTGACAACCACCTTTATGAAGTGGAGTAATAATCCTCCTGCTAATCTACTTGATGTGTATGCAGAAGCTGTCAAAGTCAACATTTCTTTAAGGTAGCATTTTTCTTAGCCTCTACCTTCATTAGGACCTGTCGCTCACCTTGGAAAAGTCTCAGCTCTCAACCAAGCCCTTGCTAACCATACCCCAATCATGAATCCAATACCTCAGTTGCCTTTGGTCCCTCACCCAGGACCACCTGTGAGACAAGTTCTCCTTGCAATTAGCTAACCTCAACAAAATGTGAATCAACCTCTGCATTCACAGCCTCAGGCAGGTTATCCCCAATATCTACAGAATTCTGAAGTCTTGAATCAATCATTGAATGCCAATGCTACAGTAGGATACCCTCAGAACAATGCAAATCAACCGCCATATATTAATCCTGACAAGGAGAGACTGGATGAATTGTTTGAACAAATAAAGAAGCTGAATATGGAGGTGACCTACTTGAGGAGCCAGAATAGTCAGTTTGCAAGCTGCTCAAAGAAATATGCAGTCTAATTAGAACAGAGAGAATTCACAGGGGCAGATCTTTGATAGAGGGCAACACCATGATCGAGGATATAATAGTGAAAGAGGATATAACCAGGATAGAGAATATAACAACGATCGAGGATTTAATAATGATAGAGGTTATAATAATGAAAGAAAAAAACATTATGACAAAGGACAGTCCTCAGGCCAAAACTTTGATAGAGGGCAAGGTGGTGGACTAGGGTTCGACAGGAGGCAACCGCTAGGATAAAACAAGACTTGGAACACAGGCACTAACAATGGAGGAGTTCCCACCCCACTGGATCAACCAACCAATCAACCCTTCAATCAGCTAGTAAATCAAGAGAAACCTCCTAGCGGTGTATATTTAGCTGAGGCTGCCTTATCAGGGTGGTGTAGGCTCCACAAGACTAGTCAGCATTCTGAGTTAGACTGTCAAAAATTCCAAACAACAGCCTCAATCTTTCAGTACGAAGTGGAGAACAATGTAAGTAATCAAGAAATAGTATTATCCAACCCTTATGATTCACCGATGTTGGTGCTGAATCATGCTCCTTTCCCTCAAAGTAAGGAGAATGTACCTAAAGAAGAATTTGATCAGTTGACCGAGGAGGTAGACTAGGTATGCAATGGAAATGAAATGATACATTTATTTGATGAGAATCTAGTGAATGATAATGGTCCCAGAGACGAGGAAGCTTATGTTGAAGAAGTGCAGACCTTCTAGAGACCTATCAAGAGGTATGACTTAAGGGAATTACCACAAAGACGCCCACAGGCTAGAGGTCCCTTCACTACTTCCATTCCACCAAACAATTTCAACACACCTCCAGATCCCAATGCTAGCAATAATCCATCATTGCCTTCGGTTTCTAGGAAATATTTATCTCAAGATCCAGGAAATGCTGATGTACCAAAGGGGAGAACTGCTGATGCAAATAAGGAAAAGGTGGTGGAATACCCGAGGGAGACTCATACTGATTTAAATGAAGAACAATTGGCCACGTATGTTGCTGAAGAACTCTGAAAATTAAAGGTAAATCTATCTGCATTCGAGTTATTAAGAGTTCCATCCATTAGAAATGTAGTCTTAGGATCTTATAATGCAAATTTCATGTCACAAGATAAATCAGTAAGCGGGAATGTCAATAGAGTATCTAGTTCTTAGTCAGTAGGAAGAAAAAATCACACTTAGAAGCAAGTCCATATGCCCCCTGGAGATGCTGGGAAAGAAAAAGAAAAATCTCAAGTTTCTCAAGTAGATACTCCCTTAACTCTGTTTCAAGGGAAGACAAACACACCTCCATTCTTGATTTCTGTTCGAATATTTGGCAAAAAAATTCATAATTGTCTTTTGGATTCTAATGCTTCAACCAATGTTATGCCCCTTGATGTATGTAGAGCTATGGGTATCACCCCTGCTGATTCCCAAAAGAAAGTCACAAAATTGGATAGGACTGAAGTGAATGTTGTAGGAGAGTTAAATATGATTCATATGCAGATTGTTTTTGATCCTAGAATTTAGTAGGTTATCAATATACAGGTGGCTGACATCCATGATGCTTATGGCCTAATTCTAGGAAGAGACTTTACGAGGGCTTTGGATGGATATGTGTCGATTGATCACTCCCATATGTGGCTTCCCTGGAAAGGAGTTCCAAACCAGATCAGGATTGAAAGAGAACCCGAAATGAAGTATATGATTACGGAATATTAGAAAACCTCTACTGAAATTCTGGTATCAAAAGTAAGCATGGGTAACTATGTGCTCGTAGCCCCTCTTGAAGAGTCAGATGTGGAGGAAGTCCTTATGTTCCACACAACACCAGTTAACCTTGCAACAAAATCTAGTAGTATTGAAGCCTTAATAGACAAGCTAAAAATGACTATGATCCAGAAGATAATCAGCTGGCTTTGCTAGATAGTTTCCAAGAGTTTATTTAGAAATGCATTAAAGATCAGATCCAGCTAGGAAGATGAATGAAATTTGGAGAGATACTATTTCCCAATTGGTGTAGGGTACATAATGCTTCACATTTAGAATTAGATTGTTGCCTATGCCAAGCTACAATAAAACAAATACAAAAGTATATTAATCCCACCCCTGTAGTCACAATTAATGTTCAAGAAGACCACAAAGGAAAAGGAGTAACGCCTATGGAGGAACCATCTATCAGCAATAATGCAGGGGATTTTGCAAAGAAGTCTATAGTTACTGGCTTCTAGACATTAAGATTTGATGGGTCTAAATCAAAGCAAGGAGCTGGGGCAGGATTCGAGTTAATTAGCCCAAAAGGTAAGACATTTTTTGCTATTCATAGACTTCAATTCCAATATATGAATAATGTAGCAGAATATGAAGCTTTAGTTCATTTGATTGTTAATGGCATTGAAGAAGATTAAAATTTTGCAAGTTTTTGGTGATTCTAAGCTAGTAGTAAAGCAAGTTAGGAGACAATATTCTTGTCATGACAAAAGAATGACCAACTATAGACATAGAGTATGGGATCTCATTGAAGGAATTGATGCCTTCAATATTCAATTAATTCCTCGAAGTAAGAATCAGATAGCTGACTCCCTTGCCCAGGTAGCTACTTCTTTGTAGCCTTTGTCCCTTTTGGGATTAAATAAGTTTACGGTGGAACTGACCCCAGTACCTTCAGTACCAGACAATGTCACCAATTTCCAAGTTTTCGAAGATGACAAGCATATCTTAAATTTTATCACAAACACAGATGTTTTTGCTTCTCATATCATTGAAGAAACTGAACCTCAAGAAGCAGAAATGGATTTGGAAGGAGTAATTAATTTGAAGACTAATACAATTCCCAAAAGAATGGTCCAATTAGAAAGAATCTTTGATCTGGATAAGGTCAGGGATCAGGAACAAGATTCCAGAAAAGAGTCCATCAATGGACAATGTGACAAGTATAATGTGGGATCCCAGGATGATGTCAAAAATATCTTCATCGATAAAGTGTGCACTCCAAAAGAAAGAAAAGGAATCATAGAGGCAGTACATAGATATCCAGATGTGATAGCTTGGGGTTATGAGGACTTCAAGACTTATGATACATCAATCATAACTCATACTATCCCTCTCAATCTAGGAGTGAAGCCTTTCAGATAGAGGCAGAGGCCTATTAATACTTTACTGGAACCTATAATACAAAAGGAAGTGCAAAAATTGTTGTCTGCAAGAATCATATTTCCAATCAGACACTCTACTTGGGTTGCAAATTTGGTTCCAGTGCGGAACAAAATGGTGAAATAAGGTTATGCATGGATTTAAAGAACCTAAACAGGGCATCAAAAAAGGATAATTATCCAGTGCCCTCACTGGATGAAGTGCTCTAGATTGTCAACGGATCTCAGATGATGTCCTTTTTGGATGGTTATTTAGGATACAACCAAGTTATGGTGCAGTATGAGGACATACATAAAACTGCTTTTACCACCAAGTGGGGAACTTTTGCTTATAGAAGGATGCCTTTTGGATTGAATAATGCTAGAGCTACATTCCAGAGAGCAATGGACATAGCCTTTAAAGATATAATTGGGAAGTGCATAATCATTTACATGGATGATTTGACATTATTTTCAAAGAAGAGAGGTGATCATATCTCAGATTTGTGCAAAATTTTCCAGAAATGCAGGGAGTTTGGTATATTGCTTAATCCCAAGAAATGCATCTTTGGAGTTATAGAAGGTAAATTATGAGGGCATGTTATCTCTGAGAAGGGGATTGCAATTGATCCAAAACGTATAGAGGCTATTCTAAAGATTCCACTGCCTGCTAGTAAGAAAGAAATGAAATCATTCTTTGGAAAGATTAATTTTGTGAGAAAGTTCATCACTGGATTTGCAGAAATAGTTAAGCTATTGAATGCAATGTTGAAGAAGGAGGCTAAGCTTGAATGGAATGCAAAAGAAAAGGAAGCATTTACTGAGATAAAGAGGGCCATCGCTGAAGCTCCAATTTTAGTGAGTCCTAATTATGCTAAACCATTCTACATATATTCATTTGCTTCTGACCACTGCTGTGCTACTATATTAACTCAGAAATCTGACCAAGGCAATGAACATCCAATAGAATTCATGAGTACACCATTGAAGGATGAAGAGCTGAGATACCCAAACGTGGAGAAGCAGGCTTACACCTTAGTTAGGGCGGTTAAAAAGTTTAGACATTATATCCTCAGAAATAAGATCTTTGCTATAGTTCCTGATCCTGCAGTAAGGTTGTTGTTGATGCAAAATGAGTTAGGGGAACGTAGGGTGAAGTGGGTGACTATGTTATAGGAATATGATATTGAGATTCAACCCATGAAGCTGGTCAGAGGGCAAGGGCTCACGAAGACAATGGCAGAGACATGCCCTGAGCTTATAGCTCAGACTTATACTTTAGAAGATGTTTCTCCTGGCAAGTGGTATGACGATATTGTTCATTATCTCCTAACTTAGAGATGCCCTGATCATCTCAATTTAGTACAAAGGAGGGCACTATGTTTGAAAATTGATAGTTTCATGCTAAAAGGAGTTGTCCTATATAAGAAGAATCATGAAGGCCTATATTTAAGATGCTTGGGGCAGCAAGAAGTCGAGCGTGTGATGGTGGAATTTCATGATAGGTATGATACGAGCCATGGCTCTGCACATTCTACTACAAATCAGATCCTGAGACCTGGTTACTATTGGCTTATGTTATTCAAAGACACCCACAGTCATGTCAGGACATGCCATGTGTGCCAGACTGCAGCAGTCAGGGAGAAGTATTCAACCCTTCCACTCCAGCCAGTTTTTGAGGTAAAAACTTTTGCACAATGGGGAATGGACTTCATTGGCCCCATCAATCCACCCTCCTCTGCTAGTCATAGGTATATTCTCACCATTACTGATTATTCTACATGATGGATTGAAGCTCTTGCATGTAAGCAGTGTACTTCTGAGGTAGTAATTGAATTCCTTGAATCAGGTATTATCAATCATTTTGGATGCCTTTTATCTTTAGTTTGTGATAATGGCCCTGCTTTTACATCTTTGAAGTTTTCTAATTGGGCTTTTGATCACGAGATTATAATAAAATTTTCATCCAATTACTATCCACAGGGTAATGGGTTGGTTGAGTCCTCTAATAAGAATCTTTTGACAGTCATCCAAAACTTATTAGAAAGGAATCCTAGGGATTGGCACACTCAACTCAGATTTTCTCTGTGGGCAGACCATACGAGACATAAAACTTCCTTAGGAACTTCCCCCTATCACCTGGTTTATGGATTAGAGCCTATGCTTCCCATTCAATTAAAGATACCTACCTTACAGTTCATTAATAAATATTATGATGGGGAAGATAAACACAAGGCCAGACTTGCTGAATTGTTACATCTTGAGGAAAAATGAGACAAAGCCCTATACGACTTTGCTAAACATTAGGGGGTAGTCAAGAGATGGTTTGATAAGAGAGCCAAGGTAAAAGATTTTAGGATTTCTAACTTAGTTCTTTACTTGGATAAAGCCCATGACCATAAGGGAGAGCATGGAAAATTTGATAAAATTTGGCTTGGTCCTTACCAGATTTCAGAAATCTTGGGAGATAATGCTTTTCGTTTGAAAACTCTCACTGGAGAGGATATCCCACTGCCTGTCAATGGGGAGTACTTGAAACATTATTTCCAATCTTGAGTTGTTTTCAACTCTTTTCTTGTATATAGTTAGAGTAGGTTTCCCTTTTTGCTTTGTTTTTGTTTGTTTTGGTTAGTGTAGGTTTGCTTTTGGGTTGGTTTTTTGTTTTGCTTTGCTCTTGCTTTGGGGGTTTTCCTGGTTTTTGCCTGGTGTGTTGCACCTGCATGGTAAATTTATCTTTCATCTGGGACCTTTCCAAGTTTTGTTGGTGAACTAAAATCTTGTATCTTGAAAGGATGGCAGAAGTATTTTCTATGGTAAGAAGTCTAAATGTTTGGTTTAAGGAGGATGGTGTTGATGGTGTTTTCTGCACAGCAACAACTCAGACAAAATACAATATTCTATCTCTCTTGAAAGGTAATCCTCAACAATAAATTACTGAAAATCACCCCAAGGTCTCTCGGGTGTTAGGTCATAACAATGCATGAAACAACTCAGATAAAATGTGAAATGCTGGTAATCACAATCGGACCTTACTACAAGCAGACTGTATCCTTTCAATTTATCAGATCTGACAGTATAACGATCTTGAATCCTAAATCTAACCGAATAATAAAGAAACAGCAAAAGATAGGGGTGCAAGGAAGTAATAAAATCTAAACTATTGCAAGGACAAGCAATGTAAGTGACATATATGTGAAATGGACCTATCTCAAATAACCAATTCTTACTCGACCCACAAAGCAATCTTACAAGAACAGTGCAATCTTCTGAGGAATATAGATTTTCAAATCATAGACTTGCATCCATAACCGAACTTAGGCACATCAAATATATGGTCCAGGTTGACTTTACTAGCCTACTACAATCAAATAGTTGCTGGGAGTATAGACCAGAGATAGCTACAAACATTCCAAATATGAAATCACAAACATCATTTGTCCAACTGAAACTAATTCATTTCTGAATTCTGAACCCTAAATCTTCAAGCAATTTAAAAGATAGAACAAAGGAACCATGCAAGATGAGATGACACAAATGATTTCACCAGGAATAACCACAATGTCTTCAATTGTATTAATCACCAGAAAATACTGCAACAATTCAACTGTTCTGAATATAGTGTTTGCTTCAAGAAACTTCAAATACTCTAACTATATCTCTTGCTCTATTACTGTCTTGCTATGTCTATATCCAATGTCTAACCCCTACAATGAGGCAAGAATATTTTCAGAAATAGACAAGGAACCAGAGCCCGGGAAAATCCGCCAGAGACGGAAAATCCCGGATCTAGGTGAAAATCCGGACTTGGCCAAAAACTCAATTTAAATCAATTCCAACCTCAAGGAAGGGTCCAAGCAAGCAAGACCAACGTGTCAAGACCCCAAGATGATAAATCCAATAAAACCAAAGGTCAAAGACACCAAAAGAAAGGGTCCCCACCCCAAGTGGGGCGTGTGTGCAAAATTGCACAACAAATGGTGACTCTGCTAGGGAAATGCTCCTGAGCATTTCGATGACAAACTGGAATCAAGAACCCAGAACTCATGGTTTCAACCCAGATACCCAGCCACCACCCTAAGTTAAAGCACAGAAATTCCCAGCCAATCCGACATTCTTATACCAGGGTCTAAGTGTGTGCACTTGCATGTATCACCTACCCTCAGTTGCAAGAAGAACCAGACTTGGTATGAACAGACTACGTAAAGATTCTTACTCTAAAAGTAACCGGGATAGAGCCTCGCTGCCAGTCAGGCATCCATAGCCTCGACGAGGTTATCACTGTGGTCCTCCTAAACATAGCTCTATTGCCAGTCAGGCGTTTATGGCCCCGGTAGAGATATTCAGATCCCCCTAATGAGTTGAATTCCAACCTCATGATTTTCAATGTATATATATTTTCTCTTTTCTATTTTTTTTGCTAATGTTTCTTTCTTTTCACTTATTTTATTCAACCTGTGAACAGTGAAGTTCACACTCAGGGCTGAGAACCACAGTGGCACTAGAGCAGAAAAAATATTTTTCACCTGTCCAGACCTCATAAGGACTTTGACAACTTCAGGTATGTTAAGGATTAAAGGTATAGGACCCCAACATATTCCTGCTCAGACTGACTAAAAACCCTTCGCCTTACCACAAGGACAAATGTCATAGGTAAAAGAAATCATACCATGGTATTCTGAAAAGATGGTTGAAGTTTGTAAAGGAAATACCAAGAACATTAGACCTGCTTTGCCGCCATTACCATACAGATGCACCCACAATCCCAAGGAGGGAAAGGACCAAAAGCAAGAGCAACGCAAAACAAAACCAACAAACCAAAGAAAACCTACCCTAACCAAACAAAACCAACGAAGCAAGGAAAAAAGGAAACCTACTCTAACCAAAGCAAGCAAACAAACAAACAAAGCAACCTAAACTAATTATTTACAGAGCAAAGAGCTGAAAATAGCTCAAGATTGGAAATAATATTTCAGATACTGCCCATTGACAGGCAGTGGTATGTCCTCTCCTGTGAGAGTCCTCAGACGGAAGGCATTATCTCCCAGTATTTCGGCAATCTGATAAGGACCCAACCACAATTTATCAAATTTTCCATGGCTCCCTTTCTGATCATGCAGCTTATCCCAATACAGAACAAGGTCAGAAATCCTAAAAGCCTTAACTTTTGCTCTCCTGTCAAACCATTGCTTGACTACCCCCTGATGTTTGGAAAATTTTTCGAGGGCATTATCCCGTTTTTCCTCAAGGTGCAATAGTTCAGCCAACCGAGCTTCCCTTCTATCCCCCTCATCATAAAACTAGTTGATAAACTACAAAGTTAGGATTTTAAGTTGGATAGGGAAAACTGGATCCAGACCGTACACTAAATGATAAGGAGAGGTACCAATGAAGGCCTTAACTCTGGTACAATCTGCCCAAAGAGCAAATCAGAGCTGGGTATGCCAGTCTTTTGGGTTCCTCTCTAACAATTTTTGGATGACAGTCAACAGGTTCTTGTTAGAGGATTCAGCTAGACCATTCCCCTGGGGATAATAATTAGACGCAAACTTTACAACAATACCATGATCAAAGGCCCAGTTTGAGAATTTCAAAGATGCAAAGGAAGGACCATTATCACACACAACAGCAACAAGACATCCAAACCGATTAAGAATGGCAGATTCTAAAAAATTAATTACTACCTCTGATGTACATTGTCTACAGGCAAACGCTTCAGTCCATCTTGTAAAGTAGTCGGTGATGGTAAGGATATACCTGTGTCCAGCAGAAGATGGTGGATTGATGGGGCCTATGAAATCCATACCCCATTGAGCAAAAGGTTTTACCTCAATCACAGACTGGAGCGGAAGTGCTGCACACCTTTCTCTTGTTGCTGCAGTCTGGCAAGTGTGACAGGTCCGAACATGATGATGAACATCCTTGAATAGTGTAGGCCAGTAATACCCTGCCCTCAAAATCTGATTCGCAGTAGCAATGGCATAACCATGACCAGTGCCATATTTCTCATGAAACTCGTTTATTACTCTCTCAGCCTCCTGTCTTCCAAGGCACCTCAAATAAATACCTTCGTGATTCTTCTTGTATAGGACAGCTCCTTTCAGCATGAAACCATCACTTTTCAACCTCAAAGCTCGCCTCTGAACTGCATTAAGATGTCCAGGAGCTCGCTGATTCAGCAGATAATAGACTATATCATCATACCAGCCCTCTGGGAAAAATTCTTCAACATTATAATTATGGACAGACAATTCAGGGCCCATCTCTGCCATGGTTTGGGTGAGTCCTTGTTCTCTTACCAGCTTCATAGGCTGGATCTCAATATCATACTCCTGAAGCATGGTCACCTATTTAGCTCTGCGCTCCCCTAATTCATTCTGCATCAGCAATAACTTAACTGCAGAATCAGGAACAATTGCAAACACCTTATTTCTGAGGATATAGTGCCTGAATTTCTTTACTGCTCGCACAAGGGCATATGCTTGCTTCTCCACACTCGGGTACTTCAGCTCAACATCCTTTAATGGTGCACTCATGAAAGCAATGGGATGCTCATTCCCCTCATCAGACCTCTGAGTCAGCATTCCAGCACACGAATGGTCTGAAGCAAAGGAATAGATATAAAAAGGTTTGCTGTAATCTGGACTCACCAACACTGGGGCATCAGCAATGGCTCTCTTAATCTCTGCAAAGGACTCCTTCGCTTCTGCAGTCCACTCGATCTTGGCATCTTGTTTTAACATAGCATTTAATGGCTTCACAATCTCAGCAAATCCAGTGATGAATTTCCTGACAAAATTAATCTTACCGAAGAAGGATTTCATCTCCTTTTTGCTGGCAGGTGGCTGAATTTTTAGGATGGCCTCCACTCTCTCCGGATCTATAGTAATTCCTTTCTCTGATATCACATGTCCTAACAACTTGCCCTCTGTAACCCCAAAAATACACTTCTTGGGATTCAAGGAGATGCCAAATTCTCTGCACTTCTGGAACACTTTGTACAGATCTGATATATGATCCCCCTATTTTTGGAGAAAACAGTTAGATCATCCATGTAAATGATAATGCACTTTCCTATGATGTCCTTGAAAGCGATATCCATAGCTCGTTGAAACGTGGCTCCTGCATTGATAAGCCCAAATGGCATCCTCCTGTAGGCGAAGGTTCCCCACTTAGTTGTAAAAGCAGTCTTGTGTCTGTCCTCATACTGGACCATCACCTGATTATACCCTGAATATCCGTCTAGAAAGGACATCATCTGCGATCCATTAACCACTTGTAACACCTCATCCAAAGAGGGAACTGGATAATTATCTTTCTCTGATGATCTGTTCAGATTCCTGAAGTCAACACAGAGCCTAATTTCACCATTCTTCTTTCTTACCGGAACCAGATTTGCCACCCACGTAGAATGCCTGACAGGAAATATGATTCTGGCAGACAATAATTTCTGAACTTCCTTCTGTATGAGTGGCTCCAACAGTGCATTAATAGGTCTCTGCCTCTATCTAAAAGGTTTAGCCCCTGGCTTCAAGGGTATAGTATGAGTTATGATGGATGTATCATAAGTCTTCAAGTCTTCATAACCCCATGCCACTATATCTGGAAAATCATGTAGGGCTCTGATTATTCCCTGTCTTTCTTCAGAAGTATAGACCTTACCAATGAAAATATTCTTTATATTATCTTCAGTACCCACATTGTGAGTATCGCACTGTCCACTAATAGATTCCTTTTTTGATTCTTGTTCCTGATCCCTGATTTTGTCCATATCGAAAATTCTCTCTAATTGTACCATTCCCCTGGGAATAGTGTTGGACTTCAAATTCAACACACCCTCTAGATCCAATTCGGCCTCTTGGGGTTCTGTTTCATCAATGATCTGTGAAGCAAAAACATCTGTGTTTGTGATAAAGTCCAGGATATGCTTATCATCCTCAAACACCTGAAAATTAGTCACATTGTCAGGAACTAAGGGGACAGGGGTTAATTCAACAGTAAACTTCTTCAATCCTGACAAAGACAGGGGTTGCAAAGTACTGGCCGCTTGAGCCAGGGAGTCAGCAGTTCGATTCTTCTTCCTTGGGACCAATTGGATATTAAAAGCATCGAATCCCTCAATGAGGTCCCACACTCTGTGCCTATAGTTAGTCATTCTCTTATCGTGACACGCATACTACTTTCTTACTTGTTTAACTACTAATTCTGAATCACCAAAAACCTGTAAAACCCTGACCCTTTTCTTGAGTGCCATAAGGAGTCCATGAATTAACGCTTCATATTCCGCCACATTATTTGTGCAATGGAATTGGAGCCTATGAGCTGCAAAGAAACTCTTACCTTTTGGACTAATCAGCTCAAATCCAGCCCCAGCTCCCTGCTTGGACTTAGATCCGTCAAACTTAAGAGTCTAGTATTCTGCAATGGCGGTCTTCTTCATTCTGCCTTCTGGTTTATCAGTATTAGAGGATTTCTTAGTCACCACAGATTTTTGGCTTTCACACTCTTCTTGAAGATTCCGCTCATCTGCCTTAACCGCCTGAGCTGGATTCATGCACTTCTGTACTTGTTCTGCTGCTGTCTGACACAGACAACACTCCAACTCGGAGTGGGAAGCATTGTGGACTCTACACCAATTTGGTAAGAGTAATTCCTTAAAGTTTGTTTTCCTTCCTAGGTGAGTTTGATTCTCCATACATTGCTTAATGAACTCCTGGAAATTGTCCAATAGGCTGATTTGTCCATCCTCAGGTTCTTCCTCTTTTTCAACTGATTCCGCCAAAACCTCAACAAGACTGGACCCTGTTTCGACATCAGCGGGCATCGTATGCAACATCAATACCTCTTCTGCATCTGACTCTCCATATTGGGCCGATAGCAGGTAATTTCTCATCCCAGCTTCTGATATGAGAACTTCAGTTGAATTCTTTTGGTATTCTATTATCATATACTTCATTCTAGGCTCCCTCTCAATCCTTATATGATTGGGCACTCCCTTCCAGGGAAGCCACATGTGAGAGTGATCAGTGGACACATACCCATTCAGAGCCTTCGTAAAGTCCCTTCCTAAAATTAAACTGTATGCATCAGGAATGTCAGCTACCTGAATGTTAATAACTTGTTGGATTCTTGGATCTGAAGCTATCTGCATCTGGATCATATTGAGTTCCCCTACCACACTCACTTCGGTTCTGTCTAGCTGAGTGACCTTCTTCTGGGAATCAGCGGGTGTAATTCCCAGAGCTCTACAAACTCTGAGAGGCATCACATTGGTGGAAGCACCCGAATGTAAAAGGCAATTGTGAAGGTTCTTACCAAATATTCGGACTGATATCAGAAATGGAGGGGTTTCTGTTTTACCTTGAAACAAAGTGGGCTCGGTATCTACCTGGGCCACTTGAGTTCTGTCCTTTTCTTTTCCCTTATCTCCAGGAGGTGGGTTGGCCCTGTTTTGAGTTTGATTTTGTGTATTCACAGGCTGAAAACTGGAAGTCTGGCTGACATGCCCCCTAGGGGACTTATCCAATGCCTTTAAATTTGCATCATAAGTACCTAAGACGGCTTTCCTAATTGCAGGAAATCTTAACAACTCAAATGCAGAAAGGTTTATCTTCAGTTTCTTGAATTCTTCTGCAACATATGAGGCTATCTGCTCCTCACTCATATCAGTAGAGACTTCTTTAGACGGCTCCTCTGCCTTATCCCTGCTCCCTTGAACAGTCCTTTCTCTCTGCGGTTATGCTTGAGCTTGTCTATCCTTCGAAAGGTACTGCTTGGAGACATGCGGATAGGACGGGTTGTTGCTGGCATTAGGATCTGGAGGAGTACTAAAATTATTGGGAGGAATGGAAGTAGTGAAGGGTCCTCCAGGTTGTGGACGTCTATGAGGCATATCCCTCAAGCCCTGTCTCTGGAACATCTGTACTTCTTCAACATAAGGTTCCTCCTGATCCAGGGGACCATTGTCATTTATCTCTCCTTCGTCGAACAACCGGGCCACTTCATCTCCATTACAAATCTGGTCCGTTTCATCTTTCTGGGGATCAGCTTCTTCCGGTATATTTTTGTTACTCGCTGGAAAAGGAGCATGATTTAGCACCAGCACAGAAGAATCATATGAGTTGGAAGGTACAATCTCTTGCCCATTCACATTGTTCTCTACCTCATACTGGAAGATAGAAGCAGCAGTTTGGAACTCTGGACACTCCAGCTCTGAATGCTGACTCATTTTATGGAGTCTGCATGATCTGTATAGGATCTAGACTAGATTGCAGTTTAAATGCTTAAACTTTTACAATGCTTTTACAATGATTATTTCAAGTTAATTAAATCGAAATTAACTTAAAGAAATAACAGAATGAAAGTAATAACAAGGTGATTATAACAGAAAGGAAGGAAATGAGAGACAGAAAGAGAGAGAAGAAGAGAAGTGCAAACAGTTGATAACGGAGTTCATCACAGAATGTGACTACGTCTCCGGGTCCACTCCAATAGAGAGACCGATCCGATTAACTCCAAAAAATCTATTACAAATGATGCACCAAGACCATCAGTTCGGCAGCATAACAGGGCTCCGACATTCAACAATGGCTTGAAAATTCTTCAGCAAGACCCCTCTCTTCCGTGTTGCCTCAGCGTCAAGACTTCCTTCACCTGAAAAAAAAACTTGATACAACTCTCACCTCAAGCCCCCTTTAAATACATAAAATTTTCTCAATTTGGTTACTAACCAATTGATTTACAAAATATTCTCCAAATCCACCTTATCTCTCCAAAATACAAATCAAATATTTGAAAACCTCCATATCCCCCTAAAAACAACTACATCTCCCATTTTTACACATAAATCTTTTTAAAAATAACCCCCTTAAAATTTAAGCCCCTATTTTCTCATTCTCGGGCTTTTACAGTTTGAGAGGTTGTTTTTGTTTAATCCTTAAAAGGATTATTGTTGAAATTTTGGAGGGATTTAATTTAAAAATGAAGGCATTCGGTTTAAAAATCATTAACAAAACGAACCGCGGCCAACAATAATCTAAACAGGCTCGATGGCATAGTGGTGGCCCTATATTTTAGAACCCGGCCGGTGCGGGGTTCCAACCCCTGGCCGTCCATTTTTTTAACCAAATTTGAACAAATCTATAACAAAAAAAACCTGCTGTCATATATGGTGGAGCGCGGATGTGTAGGAGAGTTGGGCGCCGGCCGCTGCTGGGAGTGTGAGGTTTGGGGTTCGAATCCCCCAACCTTCATATACATTTTTCAACAAACCAAACGAATTCCAAAACCGCCGACCGACGAAGGAGACAAACTATGGGCCACGTGGCATGCCGAGGAGGTGCCACGTGGCAGAATCTAATTGGCCCATCGCAGTGACGTGGTCGACAACTCAACATTGACATGGATGGTGACGCAGCGCTGACTCAGATGATGACGTGTCTGCCACCTAGGATGCTGACTGTATGCTGACAGGGACGGTGACGTGTCCACTGACGAAGCTGACTGGATGCTGACTCGAATGCTGATAGTGTTGATGACGTGGTGTACGGATGCCACGTGTCACTCTGTGATTGGTCCGTACAAATGCCATATGTCACACTTTGATTTGTCCACATCAGATTCCGTACCACATGCTGACGTCAGCTGTACAGATGATGACATCATCATTGTACCTTCAGTCCACAAGTCAAACCTAAAACTTTGACCAGCTGTATCTTGAGCCTCCGATGTCGGATTTTGACGAAACGAACGCCGTCAGAATCATCTCGACGAGCCCTTCGACTTGACGCTGCTTTCATCGATTTTTGAAACAATCATTTTTCCTGCTTCCTGAGCGCCCCCTAATCCTAGTTTGACCCAAGGTTTGACTGGCCATAACTCGTGCAAACAGACTCCTTTTCACTCTGTTCAAGTTGCATTGGAATCAAGATGCCGAGCTCTTCCTGATGGTGCTAATTCTAGAGAAAAATAAGACACTTCAATTTTCACTAAAAAATGTCCACCGGATCACTGCACCATCCTGATAGGGCTGCTTCTGCGAGATACACACCAGTAGGAGGTTTATCCTGACTAACTGGATGGTTTGCAGATTGATTGACGATCTGATTTGCAGGCTGATCCAATGGAGTGGGAACTCTCTGATCTATATAGGATCTAGGACTTATTGCTTATAGAATGCTTAACGTAAAAGATCGATTATTACAACATTTAATTTAAATGATTACAAATTAAAATGCTCAAATGAAATAAATGAACATAAAATAATTAAATGCCAAGAATAAACTGAGAAAGAAAAGAGAGAAGAAATAGAGAGACGAAACCAAAGTTGATAACGGAGTTCGTCCCTAAGGACTACGTCTCCGGGTCCCTCTCCAATGGAGGACCGATCCGATTAGCTCCAAAAATCAGTTACAATTGAGGCAGCATCATCCCCTTCAAGCACATCAAAAGCACAACATTACTTCGATATACAGGAACAATGCAAATCATCTCTCGAGCATTCTCTTGTTCTCCACCTGGACTTGCCAAAACAAAGCCTACCCCTCTTTTTATACAAAAAACTTGCCTAATTAGGCTTAACCACCAAGATAAACACATATCTTCCTCTATCATGTCGTATCAGGTGTAATTTAGCTTCTGCAATCTTTTTGTTTTAGGTGGTTTAGGTTGTTTTGGTTGTTTTGGCTTTATTAAGCCATTTTGATATGGCTCGGCTAATAATTTAATAACAAAAACAATCTCTGCCACTATATATTTAGAACGATTTCGTGGCTCAACGGTATATAATCATTTTGGTAGCCGCGGGGTCGGCGGTTCCAACCCCGCCGGCCTCGGTTTTATCACTTAACCCGTATTCTGCAAATAAGAAAAGAAACCGCCAGCTATTTATAGTGTGTTAACCGGCCGCCGGTGCAACGGTGAACCAACTGACTGACTCCGGAGAGGTCGCGGGTTCAATCCCATGCGATATTTTAGCAACCCGATCAACAACTAGTTGGCCAAAGAGATTGACACGTGTCATGCTATCTTTCGCTGGAGACATCCGATGTGTGTGCTGACAAAGACGCTGACGTAGACTTCTGTACGCTGACTCCGTGCCACGTGTCAAACCCCTATTCGATGAAGCCGCTGACTCAGCTGATGACTGGACTGCCACGTAGGATGTCCGTACCGTACGTCTGGACACGTGTCACATTGTGATTGGTCCGTACCGATGATTCACCTGCCACATGTTTCGGCCGAATTCGTCCATGTGGATTCCGTACAGTACGGTTGATCTGCTGACGCCATCATCCGTACAATCATATAGAAAGTCAACTCAAAACTTTGACTGCTTGTATCTTGAGCATGCGACGTCGGATTTTGACGAAACGAATGTCGTCGGAATCGTCTCGACGAGCTCTTCGCGATGACGCTGGTTCCTTCAATTTCTGAGATGTTTATTTTTTTTGCTTTCTGGACGCCCCTGAAGCCAGTTTGACTGAAAGTTTGACTGGCCGTAACTTGCACAAACGGAGTCCTTTTCGACCCGTTCAAGTTGCGTTGGAACCAGGGCGTCGTTCTCTTTCTGATGAAGCTGAAATCTGGAGCATTGGGAACACTTCAATTTTCACTGAAAAATTGTCCCCCGGATCAGGCCTCCCCACTGGAGAGCTTTAGGACCTCCGAAAGCTTGATTACTTGGAAAGTAAGTGAGGGTAAAGTTCCCTCACTTTACCAATCTCCATCCATCTTGCTTTGCTTGGATGCATCCTTTCCTTGCTGATATGTAACCAAACTCTGTCTCCAACCTCGAAAATGATGATCACTGCGATGCTTGTCATGGCGAACCTTGTATTTTGCTTGGCTCTGTTCCAACCGTGCTTCCACTGCCTGATGAATTGCTTGGATTTTCTGGATGAACTTCAAAGCCTTCTCTGCATCATGGCGTCCATCTTCAACATCATCTTTCCCAAAAGCAAAATCCATCGGTGTCTTGGGCACATAACCAAAGCATGTCTCAAAAGGAGACCTTTTAGTAGAAGAGTGTGCTGCATGGTTGTAGGCATGCTGCACATAATGAAGACTCTCATCCCACAACTTAGGATGCTTACTGCAGTAACCTCTGAGTAGATGCACAACTGTCCTGTTTAACAACCTTTGTCTGCCCGTCGGTCTGCGGATGGAAGGCTTCTTCAGCTTGGTGTCCATGAGTCCCCACAAAGTTGACCAAAATTCCCCCAAGAATCGAGAATCTTGATCCGATACAATAGAAGTAGGGTAACCCAAAATGAACCCATACAAATTGAAAGTACAAATGAGCTGTCAGTTCAGCAGTGACTTGCTTTTTACATGGCATTAAGATACACATTTTGCTGAACCGATCAACTACTACATACAAGTAATCATGTCCCTTCCTAGACATAGGTAACCCCCAACAAAGTCCATTGACACACTTTCCCATGGACGAGAAGGTACAGGTAGAGGTGTGTACAAGCCCAATTTCCTGTTACTAGGCTTACTAGTTGCACACATAACACAACCTCTAATATACTTAGTTACAGTTTCTTGCATATGAGGCCAATAACAATATTTCTGCAGCTGAGTCAATGTTTTGTTTACCCCAAAGTGTCCTGCAATCAATGAGGTATGTGCTTCTCTGATAACTTGTGCTTGTTCATCTTTGGAATACATAATTTACCCAAGTGATATAATAGTTTATCCTGCACATAATAATCTTTCTCTTCTACATGTTTACCATTCATTAAAGCAGCATAGATATCCTTAAAGTTCTCATCATTAGCATATTGTTCCTGAAAACTTTCATGAACCATAGAACTATTCTGAAGGATTATCAAAGCATTCATCATAGGAGGTCTAGAGAGCATGTCTGCTACTTTGTTATGGGTACCTTTCTTATACTTAATTACCAAGTGAAACTGTTGTAGAAAACCCATCCACCGAAAGTGCCTACTCTGTTGCAGTTTAGTTTGTGAGTGCAAATATTGTAGTGGTTGGTGATCAGTGTGGATTACAGTTTCTTTCCCCATTATGTAATGTTTCCATTTTTTAACACTCTGAACTAAAGCATAAAGTTCTTTATCATACGTGGGATAGTTACTTACTGCTCCTGAAAAAGTTTCAGAGTGGTAGCAAACTGGTTTACCTCCTTGCATGAGTACTGCTCCCATGGCAAACCCACTCGCATCTGTCTCGATCTCAAATGGTTGATGTAGATCTGGTAAGGCCAAAACTGGTGCGGTGCTCAACTTTCCCTTCAAAGTGTCGAAAGCCTTCTGTTGCGGACCTCCCCACTGAAAAGTTGCCTTTGTACTGGTTAATGCATGTAATGGTGATGCTATAAAAGAGAAGTTTGCAATAAACTTTCTCCAGTACTGAACTGCACCTAGAAAACTTCTGACCTCTGTGACTGTACTTGGCTTAGGCCATTTTACAATAGCTTCGACCTTCGCAGGGTCTACTTTCAATTGACCACTCCCTACGACATAGCCTAAGTACACTAAGGATGTCTTAGCAAATTCACATTTAGACATCTTTACATACAATTTTTCTTTTCTCAATACATCAAAGACTTTCTTTACATGACTTACATGATCTTTCAAAGTTCGACTGAATATCTCAGATTTATCATCTTCTTTGGCTTTTACAAGCATCAATGCAAAGTTTTTACTTGAGTTGACCAACCTCTTCATTTGACCAGCATTAACTAGTGTAAGATTAGTCTTCACCTTATGTGCCCGTACAATGTATTCTACTCCATCTTTAAAAAGATGATACTTATTCTCCCCCCTATAAAAGATTGCTTTTCTGTCATAAAGATAAGGACTCCCTAACACAAGCCCACAAATATCCAAAGGGACCACATCGACTTCTACCTCATCTACAAAGTTTGCAGTGATAGCAAATCTCAATTTACATTGTTTAGTTACTTGTAGTTGAGCATCATCGCAAACCCATCCAAGTGGATATGGTTTCGGATGAGGTGTTGTAGCCAAATTAAGTTTCTTTACAACTTCTTCAGATATTAAGTTTACTTGTGAACCCGTATCAAACAGAGTATCAATCTTAGTGTGTTTTGTTACAACACGAATATGAAACAATTCATTTCTTTGCTTATCAACCTTAGGAGAAGATTCTTTACTTGTACTTGCACTGGCATTAGAAAAACTTGCATCAGATGAGAGAGATATACCTTTCCCTTTACCTTGGATTCCGGTAGCAACAATCTTTGTCTCATCTCCGGAGTCTGAACCAAGATCCTGTTGAATCACTGCAGTAGTCTTCTGCTTGCCTTTGTTACCTCCATATCTTTTCGGCCTCAACTCAGGATGAAGCTTCCAACATCTCGAATCATCATGCCCCTCTTTCTTGCAATGGGAGCATGTGGGTTTCTCACCCTCTTTCTTAGCTGTAGCTGTCTTCTTCCCTTTGCCTTTATCTTTGTCTTTTTCTTTCCCTTTAGACTTACCCTCGAACTTAGATGGCTTCTTGGAAAAGTTATCACTAAAAGTGTTCTTACCCCTTGACTCTATATGAGTAGCTTGAACAGACACCTCGTCTAGATTGTTGGGACTCAACATCAAAATAGTGTGCCTAAGGTAAGAATGTAAACCACCAATATACTTAAGTAATGTGTCTTGGGTATACAAGGGAACATTTAGAGCAATGGCCCGTTTCCTAAACTCATGAGTATACTCCTGGACAGACTGCCCCTTACCTTGCCTAAAGGTTTGCCAATTCATGGTTAACTGTTGCATGTAACCTAAAGGGTAGAATTGTTTCCTAAGGGCAGCAACAAACTCCATCCAAGACATATTAACATGACCATGGCGAGCAATTTCTTCACGAGTTTTACTCTCCCACCAGGTGAGAGCTGTACCTCCCAACCGGAGAGTTGCTAATTGAATCCTAGAAGCATCTTCTACTAGGCCTTGTATCCTACAGTATACTTCTACTTGTTGGACCCAATCGTCTAACTTCTCAGCATTTAACTCCCCACAATATTTAGGTAACTCAAATTTTACATCAAGCTTAATTACAGGCTTAGACTTGCTCTTAAATGGATTTACATTAGAAGAAGGAGAAGGAGAAGGAGGAGAAGAAGGAGGAGAAGAAGGGGGAGTAGAAGGAGGAGAAGGAATTTCTGGAACTTTCCCCTCTGTGTCTTTCTGATCTTCCTGCTTCTTGTGCTTTGAAGAACCTCCCTTTTCATGCTTCTTCTTTTCTGCATACAGTTCATCCACCATTGCCTTCATGTCAAGAAATAGCTTCTGGAAATCCTTGACACTAAGCTCTGAACTTTGTCCACCTTCTTTTTCTTCCATCTGTGACGGTTGATTAACTCTTCGTCTTCCGATTTCTGGATTGTATTCTTCAAGTTCTCCTTCGCCTCGTTGCAACCTGGATCTCGTTAGCATTCAAATTGCAATACAAGCCACATACATAGCTCTGATACCAACTTGATCTATATAGGATCTAGGACTTATTGCTTACAGAATGCTTAACGTAAAAGATCGATTATTACAACATTTAATTTAAATGATTACAAATTAAAATGCTCAAATGAAATAAATGAACATAAAATAATCAAATGCCAAGAATAAACTGAGAAAGAAAAGAGAGAAGAAATAGAGAGACGAAACCAAAGTTGATAACGGAGTTCGTCCCTAAGGACTACGTCTCCGGGTCCCTCTCCAATGGAGGACCGATCCGATTAGCTCCAAAAATCAGTTACAATTGAGGCAGCATCATCCCCTTCAAGCACATCAAAAGCACAGCATTACTTTGATATACAGGGACAATGCAAATCATCTCTCGAGCATTCTCTCGTTCTCCACCTGGACTTGCCAAAACAAAGCCTACCCCTCTTTTTATACAAAAAACTTGCCTAATTAGGCTTAACCACCAAGATAAACACATATCTTCCTCTATCATGTCGTATCAGGTGTAATTTAGCTTCTGCAATCTTTTTGTTTTAGGTGGTTTAGGTTGTTTTGGTTGTTTTGGCTTTATTAAGCCATTTTGATATGGCTCGGCTAATAATTTAATAACAAAAACAATCTCTGCCACTATATATTTAGAACGATTTCGTGGCTCAACGGTATATAATCATTTTGGTAGCCGCGGGGTCGGCGGTTCCAACCCCGCCAGCCTCGGTTTTATCACTTAACCCGTATTCTGCAAATAAGAAAAGAAACCGCCAGCTATTTATAGTGTGTTAACCGGCCGCCGGTGCAACGGTGAACCAACTGACTGACTCCGGAGAGGTCGCGGGTTCAATCCCATGCGATATTTTAGCAACCCGATCAACAACTCGCTGGCCAAAGAGATTGACACGTGTCACACTATCTTTCGCTGGAGACATCCGACGTGTGTGCTGACAAAGACGCTGACGCAGACTTCCGTACGCTGACTCCGTGCCACGTGTCAAACCCCTATTCGATGAAGCCGCTGACTCAGCTGATGACTGGACTGCCACGTAGGATGTCCGTACCGTACGTCTGGACACATGTCACATTGTGATTGGTCCGTACCGATGATTCACCTGCCACATGTTTCGGTCGAATTCGTCCATGTGGATTCCGTACAGTACGGTTGATCTGCTGACGCCATCATCCGTACAATCATATAGAAAGTCAACTCAAAACTTTGACTGCTTGTATCTTGAGCATGCGACGTCGGATTTCGACGAAATGAACGCCGTCGGAATCGTCTCGACGAGCTCTTCGCGATGACGCTGGTTCCGTCAATTTCTGAGATATTTATTTTTTTCGCTTTCTGGACGCCCCTGAAGCCAGTTTGACTGAAAGTTTGACTGGCCGTAACTTGCACAAACGGAGTCCTTTTCGACCCGTTCAAGTTGCGTTGGAACCAGGGCGTCGTTCTCTTTCTGATGAAGCTGAAATCTGGAGCATTGGGAACACTTCAATTTTCACTGAAAAATTGTCCCCCGGATCACTCTCCCATTATTGGGCCCTGTATTCCAAGTTCTGTTTTGTCCTTGCGGTGGCCTCTTATCAAACCCTGATCCACTTCCCTGGCCTCTATCAAAGTTTTGCCTCCTATCGTTGTTGAAACCTCTATCTGGATTATACCCTCTGTCATTGTAAAACCCTCTGTCATTACGCTGTCCCCTGTCGAAGTTCTGCCCTTGTGAAAACTCCCTGTTCTGATTAGATTGCATCCCTTTCTGAGCAGCTTGCAACTGACTATTCTAATTTCTCAAGTAAGTCACTTCTAGATTCAGCTTTTTTATTTGTTCAGCCATTTCATCAATCCTTTCCTTATTTGGGTCTCGGTAGGGAGGCTGATTTGGGTTACTCAAAGGTGGGACAGGCATTGCGGTAGATCCTAGGGATTGATGTAGCACTTCAGAATTCTGCAAGTAAGCAGGGAAGCTATTCGACTGTGACTGGTACATTGGCTGATTAACTTGCTGTTGAGGGAAGTTTGTCATAGGAGAGATCTGGTTCATGGGATGACTGGGGTGTGGTACCATGGATAATTGGGGAACTGGATTCATGATTGGGGTATGATTGGTTAGAGCTTGATTTACTGCCTGAATCTGGTTGGGATGTGCAACCGGTCCCAGAGAAGGTAACGGCCCAGTCAAATGCTGTCTCAGGTCCGTACTAAGCTTGACAGCCTCTGTGTAAGCATCAGCCAGAGTACCTGGAGGGTTAGGTCTCCATTTCAGAAAGGTTGCTATTAAACTATCCAGAGCTTCATAATATACTCCCAGGGTAGTACCATCGTCTAAAACATACGGGTCTTGCAATCTGGTGAATGCACGATGGAATCTATTATTGAAACTGGCTATGGGTTCATTGACCTCTCTTTTGACTTTGATGAATTGCAGGTATAGCTCATTAGCACTGATGGGTATTCGAAACTTTTGCAAAAAGGCCTTTTCAAGGTCATTCCAATTTTGGATTGAGCCAGCAGGGAGATGGTTGTACCAATAAAAAGCTTCTTCTCCTAAGGAATAAGGAAATAACCTACAAGCAACATCCTCATAGACAATCCCTCTATCTTTGAGGCAGGTTTGGTAAATCCTTATGTGCTCTTCTGCAGTTTTGTTTGGGTCATTTGCATGGAACTTTGAGCAGAAATGCTCAGGATTTTTGGGCATTACATTATAAGCACCGAAGGACAAAGGTGATGGATTGCTGGCAAGGAAAACCATTGGTAAGAGCGGGGGTGGAGGTGGTGGTAGGTTATTAACCGGTTGAGGCTGTTGGATGGGGACGGCTTCAGGAATGGGTATAGCCTCAACTTCAGGATGTGAAGATGTAGATGATGTTGGTGAAGGGATTGGTAATGATGATTCTCCCCTATGTGAGGATGTGTATGATGTTGGTGAGGGGGCAGGTGATGATGATTCTCCCCTCCCTCTAGTCCTTCTTGACCTATTGGGAAACTGAAGTTCCTCTAAATCTTCTTCTCTGGTGGTAGATCTGGTATTTCTCCTATATCTCTCTAGAGAGATGGCGTTTAAGAAATGATCCAGTGTGCTCATTCAGGCCCTCCTTCTAGCGCCAATCTGTTGATGGTGTTTTCTGCACAGCAACAACTCAGACATAATACAATATTCTATCTCTCTTGAAAGGTAATCCTCAACAATAAATTACTAAAAATCACCCCAAGGTCTCTCGGGTGTTAGGTCATAACAATGCATGAAACAACTCAGATAAAAATGTGAAATGCTGGTAATCACAATCGGACCTTACTATAAGCAAACTGTATCCTTTCAATTTATCAGATTTGACAATATGACAATCTTGAATCCTAAATCTAACCGAATAATAAAGAAACGACAAAAGATAGGGGTGCAAGGAAGTAATAAAATCTAAACTATTGCAAGGACAAGCAATGTAAGTGACATATATGTGTAATGGACCTATCTCAAATAACCAATTCTCACTCGACCCACAAAGAAATCTTACAAGAACAGTGCAATCTTTTGAGGAATATAGATTTTCAAATCATAGACTTGCATCCATAACCGAACTTAGGCACATCAAATATACAGTCTAGGTTGACTTTACCAGCCTACTACAATTAGATAGTTGCTGGGAGTATAGACCAGAGATAGCTACAAACATTCCAAATATGAAATCACAAACATCATTTGTCCAACTGAAACTAATTCATTTCTGAATTCTGAACCCTGAATCTTCAAGCAATTTAAAAGATAGAACAAAGGAACCATGCAAGATGAGATAACACAAATGATTTCACCAGGAATAACCACAATGTCTTCAATTGTATTAATCACCAGAAAATACTGCAACAATTCAACTGTTCTGAATATAGTGTTTGCTTCAAGAAACTTCAAATACTCTAACTATATCTCTTGCTCTATTACTGTCTTGCTATGTCTATATCCAATGTATAACCCCTACAATGAGGCAAGAATGCCTATTAATATCAAATTCCCTCCCCCAAACATGTCGGCCTAGCCAAACATTTTACAAAATAAACAAAACTGCCAAAACAGGTCGGCCCAGGAAAATAAACTAAGGCATACATTTAACGCCATCATCCAAGTCGGCCAAAGCACAGTCCCCAAGGAAGTTCGGTCCAATGCATGCCCTATGATAATAGGGAAGCACAAATCTCGAACTTAAGCATTAACTGTCACTCCCTTTGCCTTTCTCCTGCACCGACATCCCTTGGACACTCGAGAATATTCTATCCAACTCAGCAATAGGTGGCAATGGTAAGACCCTCAGTCGGCATTTAATAGAATCTATCCCCTCCTTGGACCGTTCGACAATCTTATTCCAGTCCTCCCTGTTGGCCATGTACCTGTCTATCACCGCCAAGTATGTAGCTGCATCATCAAGCAAATGGGAGGTGACAGTTCCATCAGATTCCAGGGCATAAACCTCATGCCACCATTCCTTCAGTTGATCTAAGCTCAAATATTTGGGAGCTATTTTCTTCCTCCCTGTCATCACCTCGAAGAAGGCAATGCATCCATCATAAACTGCTGTAAGATCGCCCTCAATGGATTTCTTGCACTTCTGCATCTTCTTTAGACCCCCTTGTCTGACCAGCAATGCCTCAAACCACTCCCATGGTTCATCCAGCCTGGAGGAAGGAAGGATTCCATCCTTGGCCAACTGCTCCTTTCCATGTCCCAGGATAGTCCTTGATTTTTGCAGCAGGAGGTCTATGTCATTCTTATCTTGAGACAAAATATGCTCCAGCAGTTCCTTTGCCCGGACTGCATCCTTGTCCACAGACAAAATCCCTTTGATAGCATCATCTCCTCTTGCCTGGACATCCATCAACCAATCAGTGGCAGCTTGGGCGGAGGCCTTCATCTTTTCAATTCCGGAGATTGCCTCCTTAGGCAGAAAACTCGGAGTCTAAGAAGAGGATGGATGGAGAGACTGTAGAGGCCTCATTACCTCTTCTAGACATTTCCTCAACCTTTCATTTTCTCTCTTCAATTCCCGTTTGGATTGGGTCTCCTTCTTCAGTCGGTCAACAATTGTGGCACTCGACCCCTCAAACTCCTCAATATCTTGCTCTAGGGAGGCTGGCCCAAGGTTAATAGTTTGGACATTGTAGTCCTGGCCTGTTATATCATCTCTTGTCTTCTCTGCTGCAGGGGTGGCGATGTGAACTACCCTGTTATGTGCTTCATCCCTTTCCACCCGGGAAATTACCTTAGCAGCTTTCTTTTTCTTTCCCTTGCCGATTTGGGACAGCATTTCATCCCAATCTAACGGAGTATCCTCCATAATTACCTGTTTCTTCCGAGCAATCTCCTTCTCCAACCAGTCCGGAGCTACAGGGTCCGTCCGGATTCCTTCTGTTCTAGTTTCCCCCGGATCCTCTATCACTTTGACCTCCTCCTCAGTTGTCGCTTTGTCATCTTCTTTCTCTGGACTCTGCTCCCCCTGGTCAGCCTCTCCAAGTCCCAGTTCCGGAAGCACTGGTGATGGAGTCCTAGCAGGTATGTTTTCCTCCGGCTCAGGTGATCCGCGGCCTTTATCACTCTCCGGAGAATCCTCGTACTGTACCAGCGGAGAAGTGTACCCTTCCTCAGTTTCTACCTCAAGCTCAGCCGCTTCATTGTACAGTGTCCCTTCCTTGAACTGCTCAGCCTCCCCGCTAATTTCCTACTCGTCCGGATTCTCCGGTTCTGGTGTGCTTGGTGGAGGAGAAACAGGCCTATCCTGCTCTTCAACTGGTTGCACTGAAGGAGAGTCCTTCGGCTGTGCAGCATCCTTGGGAGAAGGAGTTCTTGATTTTCTGGTGTATACCTTGGTTTTCTCCCCTCCGGAGCTCTCCACATCTACAATTGGAGGCTCATCCTCCGAAGTGGCCTGACCCTTCCTCTTGGCTGCCCTTGTAATTCTTGTCTTCTTGGGTGGTGGAGGAGCATCCTCCTCTTCAGCCTTCTCTGTTTCTTCCTCATTCGAGGACTTGCTGATTGTCAGGGTCTTCCACCTGTGTTTGCCAATCGATTTCCTCTTCGTTGCAGGCTCAGCCCCCTTAAGACCTCTGATTTTGATCTTGAAGGGTGAGGTCTTTGCTGATTTCCCTTTGGGGTCTTCTTCCCCGGACTCCTCAGAAGTTGACATGGGATTGAGATTCCCCATCAAATCAAAGGTGCAAGCCACTTTAGCATTCTCCAACTCCCAGACTTTATGCTTGACCCAAGAGAGGGTGAATCTCAACACAGGAGCCATCAGGTCCTCAAATTCTGTCACCTCGGGCTCACTCCAATCTATGTCTGCAACTGACCTGTCCTTTATTGGCTCGTAGACATGGTCCTAAACCAACTTTCCATCATCATCAAGCTGATCCGGAATCAGCTTAACATTGTATTGTTTGATGGCCTCAACTGGCAGCCGGGAATATCTCCTCTTCCTTGCATCAAGGTCATCCTTGAGATTGACCCAGTAGTCTTCTAGGTCCTCCTTATGCCTATATTCCCGGGTAGCCCTCTTCTGTGCCTCTCCGGTTATGTCGAAGTTCATTCTCTTCAAGTGGAAAGAGAATCCATAAGCTGCTAACTCCTCACCTGCAGTGTGAGCTGATTGAATAGATGGGCACATTTCCCCCACACCAATCCCAAGAGGGAAGTCTCCTCCAAATCCTGTCTTATGCTTCTCCCTCTTCACAACTGCATCAAACTCACAAATCTGCCTTACAACTTCTAGCAGCACAATATGGTCAGTGGGATACCTGGGCAACCTGTAAGGGGCAACTGGGCATCCATCAACCCAGAGGTAGGTGAATGTAGGGAATTGGATAAACCACGCTCCGTAGTTCTTGATCAAGCCCCTAGCTCCATCGGATAATCTGATATGTTCTGCATTTTGAAGTGTCCGAGTAATGTGCATAGTGAATGCATCATTTTCCCTCCTATAATCTTTATGTCCTAGATGCAGCTCCGGATAAACCTCATAGATGATGTCTTGTCCAATGGTTCCCCTCGGAGTCAAACCCTTGTATGGGTAGGAGATGGCCAGCACGTACATGATGTAAGAAGACATATTGAACTTCTTCGCCTCCAGGACATTTCTCAGTTGTTTGTCAATCTCTGCACTAATGAGTCCTGCCCAGTGATAGTTTGTCCCCTGACTCATCTTGGTGATCACATGGACCATCCAATTCTCCAATACCCCTGCAGTTCTTAGTCCTGCCACCTTGCTCAACAGTGTGATAGCATCATACACGTCCGACCTGAATTTTACCCTGTGCAGCTGTTTGGGCAACTTGGAGTAGTGAGATTTTGGCTTCTCCAGCCACGAGTTGATGATCTGTTGAGCTTTGACTGGCTCATTCTCGTAATAGGTCTTAGCAGTGTCAAGGTTCAACGCACAGACCGAAGGAAGATCCGGCATACTGAAGGTTCTTGCAATGGAAGCCGGACTGAAGTTGGCTAAGACTCGTCCCTCAGTGATAATCACCATCTGGGTATCAAAATTGTACTGTCTGGCACATTCCAAAATCAACTCATAGCACTGAACCGTTGGAGGAAACCCGACAACATGCACTAGTCCGGAGTTCATCATTCCCAGTCTCAAAGTTGACTGATCCTTCTCAGCCGTTCTTTGTTTGAACTCCTCATAGCACCAGGCACCAACATTCGTGTCAGATACCTCGGCCCACACAGAGGACACCTTGCTTTCTGGGAGCTGGCTCTTCATATCCAATCTCAAACATTCTGTCTCAGAGATTGAGGCTGCCCCGGCACCGGCTTTGGACTTCCCAGCAACAGCTTTACTTGATTCGGCCTACACATCCAAAAATCATCATTAGAACCCAATTATTATTCATAATCCAGTTCAAAGGGTTAGCACAAATCATATAAATCCACCAAAATCAATTGCTAACTACTAATCCATCAAGATCCGGAGAAATCAGATGGTTCGGGAAAATCATGCAGTCCGGGAAAATACCGTCGGGGCGAAATTTCGGAGAAATCCGACCCAGACAGATTCCTGTTACCGAAGCATCATTAGTCGAATAAATTATTAATGCGCATGGGAAATCAAAGGATAATCATCAAATGCATTTAATGGCAACAAGAAATAAACATTAGACACTTATTCCGTTAATCCTATCATCGAAATGTCAAAAGAACGGAGCCAGACAGGAAATCCGGAAAAATCCGGATGGGACGGATTTTCACGGACAGCTTAAATGTACCGGAAATAACCCCAGCCCATGGAATAAGCCCAAACTGGGAAAATCTGGGAGCGAGGAAATTCCGCGACGACCTCGGAAACCCGAAAAAATGATGAATGCAAACCAAAACTTGAATGATCATGGGATCATCCCTACCCGATCTCGAATGATCACAATACCGATGACAAGCAACAAGACTCAGGATGCAAAGGATTTAGACCCCTAGAAAGCACGCAAAGAATGAATCTCCACATGAAAATAAAGATGCCCTAATCCGAATGATCAAACCATCCGCCATTAAAACCAAAACAAGCTTTAAGGTTTTAAAATATCGGTTAAAGATTTACCTAAAGCCTTCTAATTCGAATAAGATGGGAGGCCAACATGATACGGGGCAAAGCCACTCAAGCACAATAAAAAACCCACGTTCTGGGCTGGACACCAAAGGAAACCCTAATTCGCACGAAAACGCATTTCGTGCCCGAAACAATCAAACACTCCTACCCAGAATCCCGTCTAAAGGATAAATATGTCGTCTCATGGACGAATGGAGTTCGCAAGGCAAGAAAACTGGGGTTTCAAAATAAAACGGGACGGACTCTGACTCTATAAATACCAAAATCAAAATCATATCAGAGGCCGGCCCAATTCCAGCGATACCCAAGGCAAGAAACCCTTAGTCATCATGCAAGCAAACGGAAAGGGCAATGAATACATACCATGGATCAGAGTGAACGGAACTCGGGCCCAGAAAGTCGACCACGCGGTAAACACGTTCAAGAAATGAAAATACGGGCACTAGAACTCAAGCAATCCCCGCGCAATCAAACCAAGATCGATTCTCAAAGCTCCAAATGGAAATTCTAGATCGCTAGAGCAAATCAAGGAAGCAATGAAGTCAGAATAAGACTGAAAACGCCCTAAATTCGACCTTATACCCGTCTGAGCAAAGGTACCTTCACCATTAATGCGCGATGAGACGTTTCTGACAAGTCTGGAAACCCGAGCTCAACACGAAATTTTAGAAAATTCCAGAGTGTGCGGAAACACGGATTCCGCGGAAATGCAGAAACCGGGGAAATGAGGAAGACCGGGATTTTGGCAGAATCCGGGAAAATCCGACAGGACCGGAAAATCCCGAAGTCAGGCAGAAACCCAGAATCGGAGAATCCTGCCAGAAACAGACAAGGAACCATAGCCCGGGAAAATCCGCCAGAGACGGAAAATCTCGGATCCAGGTGAAAATCCGGACTTGGCCAAAAACTCAATTTAAATCAATTCCAACCTCAAGGAAGGGTCCAAGCAAGCAAGACCAACGTGTCAAGACCCCAAGATGATAAATCCAATAAAACCAAAGGTCAAAGACACCAAAAGAAAGGGTCCCCACCCCAAGTGGGGCGTGTGTGCAAAACTACACAACAGATGGGTCACTGGTCTTGATTTGAATTCGACATACTCTGAAATCTTATATCTCTCATATATCTTAAGAATCCTGACGTTATTGAAGGTTCTGCGTGAAGTTTTTTTAGGTGAGATTTCTTATTTCTACTTCAGCGCCACTGTGATTCTCATCCCTGAGTGTGAGCTTCATTGTTCATAGGTTGAACTAAAAGTGAACAGAAAAGAGATAAAAAAAAGTGTATTTAACTCATTAGGGGTACCTAAATATCTCTATCGGGGCTATGGACGCCTGGCTGGCAGTAGAGCTATGTTCAAGAGAATCATAGTGATAACCTCGTCGGGGCTATAGACGCTTGACTGGCAGTGAGGCTCTATCTAAGTTGCTTTTGAAGTTAGAATCCTTATGTAGCCTGACTCGACTAAGCTTGGTTCATGTAGTAGCTTAAGGAGGGAAATGAACTCACCTACACACACTTGGATTTTTAGTTTATGGAAGGTTCTACCTACCCTTTGGTCTTGATTCCTTGACCCTTGCATTTTGACTTATTTTTTCTAATAGTGGGACTGAAACTAGAGATTCTGGGTTCTTCATTCCTATTTGTTATCAAATGCTCTGGAGCATTTTCCCCTAGAAGTCGCCATTTCTTGTGCAGTTTTTGTACACATGCCCCGCTAAAGGCAGCGACCCTTCTCACTTTGGTTTTGGCATTTTGGGCCCTTTCATTTTGTGGTTTTGTCTTATTTAGGCATGTGCTTAAATGTTTATTTTTGATTGCCTAAGTGTTTCCCTTGGGTTATTCATTGAAATTTTTTTAATGTCAGCTAAGTTTGGGTTTTTACCTTGATTCAAGATTTTCCACCTTGGTCGGATTTTCCCAGATCCCGCTTGGGTTCCAATTTTGCATCGTGGTTCAGGGATTCTTGGTCTTGGCGGATTTCCGCGTAGGTCAGATTTTCTTGGGTTCCTCCTAGTCATCGGGTTCCTGGGTTTTTGCTGATTGTCTTGTCAATGGCATTTAACACCGTCTGTACCTTTGGCGGGTGAGGTATTTAATCGATTTCAGATGATCATTGTGCCATCATGCTTATTATTTGCCATCATTTGAGTTGAAGACTGCATCCTTCAAGTTGGTTCTTTGAGCTTTTGATTCGATTTGGGACATTTGGGCTTAATTGATCAATTTAGTGGCGATTTCTTGTGCGTTCTTGCATCTACTCTTTGTGGACTCCATTGGGCTTTGCATTTGTTATTTCTGAGATCGATTCCCATGTCACAATGGTATGTGTTTGATTTCTTTTCTTTGAATTGATGATTATGGATAGCGCGTTGATCTTATGAGAGCTTGTGGGATTCAAATTCCTATGTATTTGATCATTTCATGCTAGGTTTGTTCAGTATTGTGTTATTTGCCATCTCCTAGGTGAGTTTTGAGCTCCTTTGTCTATCTGCATTTTGATGAATATTGCCTGAGAGTAATTAGTAAACCCTAGTAATGAATTAGCGGTTGAAGTGATTGAATCCTAAGCTTGCCTATGTGTTAATGGCAGATGTATAGGTTTTAAACCTAGGGCATAACCATTCATCTTTAATTTTCTCTCAAATGGGCCTATAACGCAAGGAAAATCTTTTGAAGGTCCATGCATAACTTTCCCTAAGCTTAAATCGTTGAAATTCATGATTAATGAGATGCTGTGCATGAAATTACAATTTCATGTCACAATCTAGCTTTTGGCCTCATTCCGGGATTTTTTATCCCTCCGAGATAGTCCATCCCTTCTGGATTTTCTTCGCTGTGACCCTTCAAAGTCGGGGAAATGTCATATCGATCATCCTATATTTCGCTAGGAAACCTTCCTAAGTTCATATTTGATCACCGTGATAATATCATTTCTCACACCGATAAAGTCTTCTGTGTTCTGTTAGCAAGACCAGAGTTGTTCACCAAGACCCTACCCTGACTACCCTTTGGTCTTAACGATATGCATTTCCTTATCGCCGGTCGGCAAGACACCGTGGCTTTGCTAAGACCTTGTATTGAAAAACTTCAGTTTGGTCAAAGTGTCAGCAAGACAAACATTCATCGGCGAGAGGTCCTAGCGGGCTCCATTAGTCATATCGATGTTCTTCAACCTTCGGCAAGACCTCTCACTGAGCGCATTCCACTCTTGTCGAGCTCCCTTCATTTCAGTCAGGGAGATCCTGCTTGTTTGGTGAGACCTTTCGGCGAGCCCACAACTCTTGCCGAGACCTTTGCTTTCACTGAGACTACCAACGGTCACCGAGACTTCAAGATGAAGCCTTCCTTTCTTGGTGAACTCTCATCTTCTTTCAGGGAGATCGCGTGTTGTCGGCCAGAGGTTATACCGATGAGACTCCATGTTGGTGAAACATTACGCAGTTGATAGGACCTCTAACCAAATTCAAAACCTATCACGGGAACATCCAATTACTTCAGTAAGACTTCCCCTCGTCAGTGAGATATTACACCAAAACAGCTTGATTTTAGCGAAACCTCATCCGATGACATCCACCTTCTATGTGACCTCCTGGAAGTCACCAAGACTTCTCATCGAGATGACAGACTTTTGGTGAGCTGAGATGATTCCGTGGATTTCTGTCTCCTTCGGATATTCCTGAAGTCCTTGGTTCCCTGCTTTTTTTGGATTTTGTGGAGTGTCTATGCCTCCGCGGAAATCTGTCTCCTTCAAATTTTCCCGAAGTTTAATGGAATATGATGGAATTTGGGGTAGCATGATGCGTTAGTGATTTTCAATGCATTTTATAATTTGTTCATGCTATTTTTGGATTTCCCATGTGGTTTATTGATTGATAATGATAAGGTTTAATGGTTAAGTAGGTGTTTCCTGGTTATTCCGTTGGAATCCGATCGGTCTGGAATTTCCCAAAGTTCCTCTCTGACTCAGATTCTGTGGATGGCCTTGAAACCTAAAACTTCTTGTGATCATCTCATATGAGATTTAATAACACTCTGGCTGTATAAAATGCATTCTAACGATGTATGGATGGATTAACATTAGTCTCCTGTGGTTTTTATTGTAATTTTCTTGATGGATGCAGGTTGAATCTAGCAAGGTAGTAGAGGGATCCTCTATGTCTGAGGCAGAAAGGATCAAAATGGACGTCAAGAGAAAGATTCCTGAGAGAAAAGTCAAATCGATCTGGTCAGAAGTGACTGATACAAACGTTGGACAATGGGACTACGAAGAGTTCAAAGAAAGAATGGCAGAAAAATATCTTCCTTTGGTGGCCAGAAGAATGAAGGAGTCAAGTTTGGCACATGTGATTGGTTTCCCTTCAACGGTGCAGTGTTATGAGCTTGTCCTTGAGTGTGCCAGACATTACAACCAAGATATACAAAAGATTATCAGTCCTCAAGGGAGGGTGAGAGAAAACCTCAACCCTATCTCCATTGTTCAAACTTTTGATATGCCAGACAGATCTCACGTGGTGATTTTCGACATGGGGTTTTCCAAGGAGTTCTACGAGGAGCAAACTGTTAAATCTTAGCAATTCATCAACTCTTGGTTGGAAAAGGCTAAGTCACACTATTCCAAACTTCCCAAGTAGCTATTTAGGGAAAAGTTCAAGAAGGAGTACTATGATGCTATTACATTGCTCAGCAGGGTGGTTGGATTGAGGAATGTAGGAGTGTTTGAGAATTGGATGTGCCATGCCATTGTGAGGATGGAGCAAGAATTTATTAATTATCATTGGGCTGGTGTGATTAGTAGAGTAGTTCATGGACAATTATCCAATGTCTTGCAGACCAAGACTTTCACAATGACTTCATATTTGGTCTATGCACTTGCAAGATTCCATCCCTACAAAGGATTGGATAGAAAGGGAATTTTTGGACAAGATGTTATTTATGAAGTTTTCCCTCAATTGCATTTAGGAAGTTCAAACTATAGGAGGGAAAATGATGCATTTACCATGTATATCACCATAATGCTTCAGGAGGTGGAGCATGTCAGAATTTCAGATCAAGATAAGGAGCTCATCAAGAAGTATGGAGCTTGGTTTATACAATTCCCAACCTTCTCCTATATTTGGATTGATGGCGTCCAAAGGGCCCCATAAAGACTTCCAAGGTATCCTATTGATCACATTATATTGTTGGAAGTAACTAGATAGATTTGTTACTTTGATGCTATTGTCAAGAAGGAAAAACACAAGACAGGGTTTGGTGGGGATTTTCCCCTAAGGATTGGCACTGGGGAGGCATGTCCTTCCATTATTTCTGCCTAGGCTTCAAAGGAAGAAATGAATACCCTCAGTCTGTCTTTTCATTCTAAGAGATCAAGGTTTGATATCACAGGCAAAGCTCAAAAGAAGTCCAATAGAGAATATAAAAATAGGTTTGATCTAGAAGACTATAGGGCCAATTGTAGTGATGAGTATGAGGCCAGAAAGAAGAAATTCTCTCAGCTTCCGGTGGATGCAATTTTTTTGTATAATGTAAGGGAAGTTCTTGATCAATTGGAGGATGATGGAAACCTAATTCAAGATCATGCCTATGAAGCGGTTAAGGATAGGCTAATTGGTGATGTGGACTGGTTAGAGGAGGAGAAAACAAAACTGAAACAATTGATGGATCCGGTTATCAAAGTTACCAAGATGTGGCTCAAGCATACTATTTGGGAATTAGATAATGAGGGAATGAAATGCACATACAACCTAATGGGAGATTTAGATCCTCATTCCACTTCTGAAGAATCCAAAAAGCAGAAGGATCCTAAAGGAAAGGGTAAAGTAGATTCTCCTTTCAAAGTTAAGATAAAGGGTGTCCAAGGAGAAGAAGCCCAGGAAGCATGGAAGCAAAGAAGGCCAAAGGCTAAGAAGAGGACAAGGAATAAAAGGTATGAACAAAAGGAAGTCGAAGAACAGAGCCCTGAAGTTGATGCTCTTATGCCTAAGAAGAAAAGAATTGTAAAATTATCAGAGAAAGCAAACTCCAAGATAACAGAAGAAGTAATTCCCCCACCAGTGGTGAATGTTGAAAGTTCAAAGGAGAAGGCCAAAGTGTATACAAAGAGGTCGACTCCTTCTCCTAAGGATGGTGTGCTTAAGGTTGACCTTCCTTCGGTCGTTTCTCATAATGCGCAACATGATGATGTTCCTTCCACTCAAGAAACTCAAAGTGAACCAGGTGAGGCAGAAAATGTTGAGGAGCATCCAGATACTAAAAGTGAGGAGTTCCATGAAGGTGAACTTTACAGTGCAGAGGCCAAAATTGAAAAGGTGATGCAATCTCCCTTGGTTGCACATGTAGGATCGCTAATCACAAATAAAGAAGTTGAATCTCCTCCAAGGGAAGAAGAGGCAGAAAAGTTCTCATCACCTGAACATGGGGAAGGGTGCATCAAAGAGAAAAGGAATAAGGATGAGACTCCTAAGAAATAGAATTTGGGGGAGGAGATAGCAGGAGATCAAAAAGAAGAAATAGGGTGAAGCCGAGTGCAATTGGAGCCCACCATTCTGGAATGGCTTGACAGAGAAATAAGGAGGAAATAGGTAGTAGTGTACACACCACCGAATTGGGATGAGCTCCTAGCTAAAATTGGAAAAGCAAAAGTTAAAAATAAGGCTAGGGTAATCTCAAGGGTTGAAAGAGATGTGGCGCATAACAAAGTTGTTCATGTTACCACCCCTGCTTGAGATAAAAATAGAGACGATGTGGTTGGAAAGGATTATAATATTCAGACATTCAATCTAGGGCCTACATCAGTCGAGTAGGACATTGAAGATTATGAGGACTCCAGTGTAGTTATTGTGGATAGATTGAGGAAGGAAATGAAGACCAAGTAGGAGCTAAAGAAAGAAAACAAAAATATCAAAAAATGCTTGGAAGACTTGATGAAACCACTGCAGTCCATCAACCCTTCTTCCTCTGTTACAAATCCTCTACCTCAAGAGACCATCACTGAGCTAGGAAAGATGAAAGCTTCCACTGTTACCACTACGAATTGGTTGAGAGGGGTACAAATAAAGGGTGATGAAGCTATTAAGGAAATCCTGTCAATTGGGAAGGATGCATCAAGGACGATGGATTGGATGAAGCAAGTGTTAGCATAGGATAAAGAAGACACCGACCTACTGCTGCAGAAAACCAAGACTATCATTGAATACACCAAGGATGGATTAGTAAGCGACGAGATCCTTCCCTTCTCTAAGGCGACTAAACCTTGGGAGTGGTTTGAGGTGTTGCAGATTAGGTAGAAAGTGCTAAAGAAGATTTATAAACAAAGAAGGCAGATTGATGATACACTAAGTGGTGTATATAATGGTTCCATGGCCTTTTTTGAGATCATGACGGGGCAAAGGAAGATTGCTCCCAAATATTTGAGTCTGGAACAGTTGAGAAATTGGTGGCAGGATGTTTATGCACCACTTGATGATGATTTTGTTTCTGAGCACCAGTTGGATGATTCCGCCACCTACCTTGCAGTTATTGATAAGTATATGACATATAAGGTAGATTGGGATAAGTCAGTCAAACAGTTAAGAAAAGAGATTGCATCCATTGAAAATTGACTTCGAGTTTTGCCTTTGCCACCAGTAGCTGACTTGGATGGGATGCTTTTGAAGGTTCATGAAATGCTGGGTCAGAATAGGGATAGTAGGGAAGGGAGTTAATGATGGGCTGCAACACGATTTGTGCTTCCCTATTATCTTCCTGCACATTGGTCCGAACTGCATTGTGGATCCCGGGCCGAATGGATGGAACATGCATTTAATGATTATTTGACCTATTTTGAGCCCTTCTTGGCTGGGTTGTTGTGCCATTAATACTGTGAAACTCTTGTTGCATTGACGGGTTTCTGGGCTGATTTCTATATATTGGGCATTTCGCCTCATTTGTAAGGGTCAAAAAAAGGAGTTAGAAGATAGAAGTAGAATAGAGCAAAGTAATTAGAAGCAAATTAAGTAGAGCTAGGGTTAGCGAGTAGTTGTTCTCAAGCAAATATTGTAACAGGAAGCTGGAATTGTTGCTACAGTGGACAATTTGAATGCAAGAAATGACATTGTGATTTGGTGCCACACTTGTATTCTCTTGTCTTGCATGGTTCTTGTTATTCCATCTTTAAAATTTCTTTGAGTTGGTTAATATTTAGATTAGATTTGATTCAATAATGTTTGTGATTTGATAATTGAATGTTGCAGCAATCCGTCAGTCCATACTTTTTGCAACCAACTAATTGTTAGTTGCTTTGCAAAGTTAGCCTGGACTTTATATTCATTTGTGTTTAGTTCGATCATGAGGGTTTATTCATTTCAGTTGCAATAGGGTTGTGTGAATGAATGTTCATGATTTGAAAATCTTAGTACCTTAGAAGATTGCACTGTTTGTATGAGATTGTAGATCCATCTGGGTCAAGTAGAGATTTGTTTTGAGGGATTGGTCCATTTCAAGTGTGCGGTCATTTGCATTTTTAATCTTAGGTTTAGTATTAAGTTTAGAAATTTATTTGAAACCCTTATCTTTTTCTACTTCTTGGATTATTGGGTTAAATCTAGGATTGAAGTATCATTACATGGTCAGATCTGATTCAGTCTTTGCTTGTAGTCAGGTCCCTTTGTGATTACCAACATTTTCACATTTATCACTGAGTTGTTTGTGCATTGTCGAGACCTTACATTAGAGACCTTGGGGTTATCTCTTGAGGCTTGTTGATAGAGATTTACCTTTCAAGAGAGATAGGATTTCATATTCTGTCTGAGTTGTTGCTGTGCATAAAACACCATCAATTGTCAACAAGAAGTAGGCACAAAAAGACAAAGGAAAAGTCAGAAAACCACTATGAGCAGGTCGCGACCTTAGTAATCCTTATGACTTCAAGAATGAAGTTAGAGCCACAATAATAAATAGAGAAAGTCTACCCATTGAGGAGTTAGGCTTTCAGAAGTAGAAGATGGAGTTCTCAAAACACACAAGCTATAGATTCAACTCAATTATGGTGGTGCTCCTTTCAGCCAGAGCTCATTTTCCTCAAAGTGATATTTGCAAATGAATCATTTTAGGGTTTGATCTTGTTTTCTCATGCCCTAATTTGATCTCAACATCATAATCATCTTGAATATTCATGTTTGATAAAAGCACATGGGAATTTCGAATTAGGTTAAGCCTTGTATTGGAATTTATTAAAGTCTGAAGTTTAATATATGTTGGAGGCCAAAATTTAGTGCCTAGGTTGGTCAATACTTTAAGTTTTTAGGGATTGTGTCTTGTGCCCTAGGAGAATTGAAGAAAAGGTATGCATAGTGAATTCCTTATGACCTAGAAGTGGATATTGTTATCACTTAGGTTTTTTGTTTTCTCAAAGGAAAATCAATTGTCCACTTAGAGTTTTTTGATTTAGTTGATTTGAGAGAAATCAATTGAAGATAATGATATGTATTAATATTTTTATTATTTTTTGAGAAAATCAAAGCATTGTAATGGAGAAATAAGGCGTTTTATTTTTGGAAAAGATTTTATAATCTTTAATTGCAAAAAATAGACAAATTGTAAAATTTGCAGTGATGTAAGCAGAATCGTAAAGGAATCTCCTATAAATTGTTTTATGATTTCTTGCTATTTTTAGTAGATTCATATTGACTTCTTCTCTTGGTCAGATTTGAGTCTTATCTTGGAGAGATAAGGCATTTTTTGGGATTTTAAAGCAGATTCAGCCTATTTTTAGAGGCTTGACAGTTTGATCATAAAACAGTGTGCTTTTTCCTACTTTTATGCAGTTTTTGAGACAGTTTGAAGCTTTTTTCCTTGAGCTTCTTTGTGAGCTCAGATTAGGGTTTCTTAGAGTTATATGTTTGAAAAGATAGTCTTTTTTCTTCTTCTCAGTTCAGATAGCAGTTCCTACTCATACACATCTTGAGTTTGTGAACCTTTTGTACTCAGTTCAGAATTATTCACTCTTTCAATTTTAATAAAGCAGTAGTATTCTCCTTGTCATTTTTGTCTCAATTTTATAATAGCAATTTGATGTCTTTGTGGTTCAAATCAGAATCCTTTTATGTCTTGATGTTGTAAGTTGTGTTTCAGAATTGCATAATTTTAGGTTGCTTGTTGTATTTCATTTAGGAATCTTCATGCAAAATACTGATGGAAGTATGTGCCAGTGGGATTGTGAGATTCATTGTGATAGGAAAGTTGTTGTGAGTGTCAATGTTTGAATTTCATAACTTTAAGTGAAATACCAGTTAGATTCAAGTTTTGTTTTTAGTCCATCTTTCTATCCTTTTCCTTAGAAATTATTTAGAATAGGATTTATCATTTGGAGAACTAGCTCACTATGGAGATTCCTTCTTCGTTTAGATCACCCACATCTGAAGAAGGTTTCCATGTTTGAGTAGGTTGTTGAATATTGCATTTAGCAGGGTACAAATCTATTGAAAATAGTTTTTGGCACACCCGATGGGACCTTTAGGCTATTTTTTAGGCCATTTTAATATTTTTAGTTTGCTATATTGTGTATGCAGCAGATTTTCTAGCCTTTTGGAGGCTCATTACAATATACCTAGTGGCTCTGATTTCTATTTTCTGCATGCTATTGCAGTCTGTGCATGAGAAAGATTGAAACAAGATCAAGTATAGCACCGTTTGAGTAGCAAGAGTTGTCCCCACCACAAAGAAGAGGCAGAACAACAAGGAGGCTTTTTGAAACCCCTGCAAGATCGAAGTCAACACCTCCTATTTTTAGTGCCTTAGTTTTGTCACCTGGAGTACCAGTTCCAATCTCACAAGTACCGCCAATGGCAGCACCACCAAGGAAACACCCATTCACACCCTTTAATGGAGGCAACCCGTTAGATATTGCTCAACACAATGAAATACCAGTTGCAGCCCTTCGAATTTTGCCATTTTTCACCAACGAGGACTTCACCACACTAGTTGAGCACATTCGTGACGTGGCCAAATTATGCTCAGTGCACAATATCACACAGGAGAACGTCACGCTAAGGCTATTGGCGACATCACTTAAAGGCAAGGTGTTACAGTGGTTTAGAGGCCTTGTAGCCAATTCAATCGCGATATGGGATGCTTTAGGTAATGGCTTATACCAACATTTTGCTGATAAATCTGACAATTTATCCTTATAAGAGAAGCTCAACACCATTCAAAGAGTGCCACACAAGCATTTGGCTGACTTCAACTACCAATTTCAGAGAACCTAGGACATGATTCCTGCAACGGTAAAGTGCTTACTAGCACATACTTTTCTATTTTATTTAAAAGCTTTGAACAGTAAGATTGTTGTTATGACTCAGTCTATGGGTGGGCTAACACTTCCTAATGCCTATAATATAGCCATTAACGTTGAAAACTGTCTTATCCAAGCTAGAGACATAGCTCCTAGACCTCCTATGCCTTTGTTTCTAGAAATATAGCCACCTATTCCTACTACTATACCTCCCTTGGTTGTTGTCCCGCCTGTTCCAACAATAGGTTATCATAATATAGCCCAAGAGGTTGCTGCCCCATCCCCAAATCAAGAGATGCAAGAGATTAAAAAAATATTAAAGACCTTTGGGAATGATCTTGTGACTATTAAAAAGTAGGTTGGTCAAGAACATAAGCCTTATCAAGCCCCTTATCAGCAAAACCAACAAAATAGACCCACTTTTCAAAATGATTATCAAGCCCAAAGAAGGAACTTTAACCCTAGGCCATTCTAGCCATACAATCTGATCATAGCCAGTTCGTCAAAGGAACTTGTGCCACAAAATAATGTTTCCCATGATTGTGATTGGTCTTATCCATGCAATCAGCCCCATAACCAATCAACATGTGCCAATGGAAAATTAGGCTTTAATGGTGCAAAATAACTATGTTGTTCCAGAAAATGTTGTTGATCAGAATCAAGAACAATAAGATAATGTAGAGGTTGCCTTGCCAAACTGGCAGAGCTCTGAATTCTATGGCGTGAATGGCCAAAGTCAGTAAAATTCTCCTATTTCGGCTAATACTAGGTCAAAAAAGAGAGCTATGGATCCAGGACAACAAGCTATAATTCAAGCAACAACCTTCAGTCAATAAGCAACTTGTTTCATCAAATGTTAACATTGCCACATATCCTAAAATGCAGATTCTGCAAAGAGGTCAAGAGATACCCAGCAAGGAGCTATCAAAAATGCATATTTAGCCTCTGCAGAGGCAAAATGAAGCTGTTGTCATAAAGAACCAGCAGAAGGTAAACTCTTCATCATTCAATATAGTTGAGCATCTCAAGAAAACAATTGTCAACATGTAAATATTAGATGCTCTACAACTTCCAGGGCAGAAAGGTTTACTGTAGAATGCTTTGGCTGAGTTGTCTATCTTTGACAATGCTAATCAAGGAGTTGCAAAGGTTGTGCTGGCTAATGACCTAGAGGATAAAACTGAACATAAAACGAAAGAGGTAAAGCCCCCTCCATTCTATTTAAGTCTGATCATTGGTGATAAAATTGTTCATAACTGTATGGTTGATTTTGGTGCTAGTAGTTTAGTCATGCCTAAGAGCTTAGCTGATAAGTTAAGTCTTGTTTACGAGCCTAATCCTCAGAAAGGCATAGTGCAATTAGATGGATCTGTTGTTAAAACTATTGGTATTATCAAAAATTTAGCTCTTACTTTGCACGCATCCCCAAATTTTTCTATTCATCAGGATATTCATGTCATAGACTTACCGCCACACTTTTCCATTTGTCTCTCAAGGGATTTTAGAGCCAAGTTGGGTGGGTTTTTATTTTCTGATTGGTCTCATTTGTTTTTTAGAATGAGGTATGGTAAAAAAGTGACCATAAAGTCCGAGCCTCTCACCAAAGACCATATCAAACCATACTCGCCAAATCCTATAAATGCTAACCTCTACGCCAACTCTGCAATGGAGGAGCAAGACCTTAGACTGTAGCACCCATGTAGAAAATATCAATCTAGATGAATGGGCAGCTGAAGATCACGAGCTTGATCCATTTCAAAACACAGATGAGATAGGATTAGGAGTCTATGATCTGAGAGCCTGATTGCGATATGCCTAATCTTTGTAAAGAGGATGAATCATCTATAGAAAAGGATAATAAGCTTTGGAAGCTTTATTTCAATGGTTCGAGGAGTAGTGTTGGTGTCGGGGGTGGAGCTATGATGATATCACCCAAAGGAGATAAGTATTTTTCAGCTTGTAGATTTTCTTTTAGCTATTCAAATAATATAGCCAAGTACAAAGCATTGGTGCATGGCCTTGAATGGGCCCACAGATGAGGTATTAAATGCTTACAAGTTTATGGTGATTCAGAATTGGTTGTAAATTAGGTCAGAAATTTAAATGTTGTCAAGAATGATTCGGTTATGAAATACAAGCATCGTGTATGGGATTTAATGGAATATTTTAATGCTTTTAATATTATGTCAATTCCTTGTAATCAAAATAAGCACGTTGATAGGCTCGCTACCATAGGAGCCTAGTTTGATATTCCCAAGGAAATTCATAAGGTAGAAGCATATCAATATGTGAAAATAGTGGTCAGACCTTCTGTACCTGACAATAATGTGAGTTGGCAGGTTTTCGACAACGATGAGCAAATCATGAATTTTTTGATTGTTGAAGCTGAGTTCGTAGATGGAAATCAGTAAAAATGGCAGCAACAATATGAGGACCAGATTGTGCAGTTGAAGACTAATAAGCTGCCAAAAGGATTGGTGACCTTGGAATCCGTGTTCAACTCAGATGATCAAGTGCATAAGGACAAATGCAACTTGACAGTTAAGGAAGAACATTATGTAGCCATTGAAATCTTCAAAGGAAAGCTTCTCAAGCTAGGAAAGGTATGTAGTTAAGACAAACAAGTGTTTATTCTGTTATGTCAGAAATATAATGATGTTTTTGCTTGGGAGTACAAGGATTTGAGAGGTTTTAATCCTGAACTAGCCCAACATACTATTGAACTTGAACCCAATGCAAAACCAGTAAGGCAGAACCAAAGACCACTTAATCCCAAGTTAGATCACCTTATGAAGGCTAAACTGAATAAACTAGTTGAGAGTGGTATTATTTTTCCTATCAAACACACCTCATGGGTGTCAAATTTAATGTTGGAGCTAGGAAGAAAAGTGGGGAAATTAGATTATGTGTCAATTTATGAGATCTGAATAAAGCCTCATTGAAAGACCATTATCCACTCCCTTCCATGGAGCAAATTTTACAAGTAGTTTCTAGTTCTAACAGATTTTCTTTGCTAGATGCTTACTCAGGTTACAACCAGATTCTAGTTAAGTAGGAAGATTAGTTCAAAACAACATTTACAACTAAGTGGGGCATGATGGCCTACAAGAAGATGCCTTTCAGCTTATCCAATGCTGGAGCAACTTTTCAACGTGCTATGGATATGGCCTTTCACGACCTCATGAACAAGTTCATTCTAGTATATTTAGATGATATTACTATTTTTTCTAGAAATGCTAACGAACACTTTAATCATTTGGAGCAGATTTTTCAGAGATGCAGAGAGTTCACAGTGTCTCTCAATCCAAAGAAGTGTATATTTTTAGTGCATGAAGGAAAATTGCTTGGAGACATTGTTTCAAAGCAAGGTATTTCAATTGATCCTGAAAGAGTTTCTGCAATTCTGGAATTGCCATTACCAGCTCACAAGAAAGGCTTGCAAAGCTTTCTAGGAAGGATAAATTTTGTGAGGAGGTTCATATCGACTATTGCAGCTTTGTTGCAACCTCTCACTACTATGCTTAAGAAGAACATGCCATTCAGTTGGACCAAGGAAGGTAAAAGGAGCTTCGAGCAGATTAAGGAAGCACTCGCAGCCGCTCCTACTCTCATTAATCCAAATTTTGACAAATACTTTATTCTGTATGCTTTTGGAGGAGTAGATACAGTTTCAGCTATGCTATGCCAGCAAAATGATGAAGGCTTAGAGCAGCCTGTTGCATTTTTTAGCCAAGTGTTGCATGATTACGAGGTAAAATACTCTTTTGTTGAGAAGCATATTTTTGCTGTTGTAAGAAGTTTGAAGAAGTTTAGGCATATGCTGTCCAACAACAAGATTCATTTATTGGTAGCTCATTCAACTGTTAAAGATTTTCTGCTTAACAAGGATATTAATGATAAGCGTGTTGGTTGGATTACCAAAGTAATGGAGTTTGATGTTGATATAAAAGTAACCAAGCTCGCCAGAGGCAAGGGTTTGTGTGAACAGATTGCTGTTAATGAGGAAAACAACTTAAAAGAGGCTGCAAATATAGAAACAGTGCTAACTAATGATGTTGTAGGTGTTGTTCCAGCATTTCCCACTACTTGGTTGCAACAAATGATGCATTATTTGCAAACTGGTGAGTGCCCCGAAGGCTTAGACAAAGCAAAACAAAGGTATTATAGATTACAAGGTATTCCTTACGCAATCATTGATGGAATTCTTTATAGGAAAGATTTTCAAGGTATCTTATTACGTTGTATTCAGCTTGATCAAGTTGACAAGCTGTTAGCAGAGTCTCATGATGGTCCTTTAGGAGGTCACTTTGCTGCAAGAACAACAGCTCTGAAAATTATGCGAGTTGGTTATTACTGGCCATATTTGTTTAAAGATGCTATTGCTTGGGTCAGAAAATGCGAGAAATTTGCTTTATTTACTGGTAAATAGAGGCTTGCATCGCTGCCCTTGCATCTGATTTAGGTAGAACAACCCTTTGCCAAGTGGGGCTTAGATTTTATTGGCCCTATCAATCTGCCTTCCAGCGCGGGTCATAAGTGGATTCTTACTGCTACAGATTATTTTACAAAATTGACTGAAGCTATTGATTTAAAGGAAGCAAATGAGACTTCAGTTCTTAATTTTTATCAAGATCTCGTATAGAGATTCGGTGTTCCAGATTCAATCATTTCTGACAATATTTTGGCTTTTATCAATTTGAGAATTTCTGACTGGTCAGTAAGAAATAATATCTATTTGAACATTTCTTCAAATTATTATCCACAAGGCAACAGACAGGCAGAATCTACAAATAAGAATCTGATTCGGATAATCAAAAAGACTATCGAAGATAATCAAAGAACGTGGCACGAAAAGCTAAAGTTAGCCCTTTGGGTTGATAGGATAACTCCTAAAAGGGCCACTAGTTGTTCACCCTTTGTTTTAACTTATGGTAAAGAAGCTAAGTTACCATTTTTCAATTTAATTACCAACCTTAAGTTATGTTAAAGAATTGGAGTTGCTGAATGAACAGCTGGTAGAGCTTGAAGAAACCAGAAAGGAGGCTCTAAGGTAGCTGGAGATACATCAAGCTCAGATGAAGAATTCTTTTGGTAAGAGGGCAAGACCACATGATTTCATTGTTGGAGATCTAGTTTTCAAGTGGAATGAATTTAAAAGCAGACCTGGACGTCATTCCAAGTTTGATGCAATATGGGATAGACCCTATGTGATCACGTAATGCAAGGAACACAACACATTCCATCTTTCCAAGATGACCGGCGAGGTGCTGTCTATCCTAGTTAATGGGATCCACCTCAAGCACTGCCTCTAAGATAAGTTATCTAATGGTTAAGTAGAGTAGTTTGCAAATAAGTGCGTTTTGCACATTTACTTTTAGTAGTTTTTCTTTCCCTAAGTGCTGCTGCGAATGTTTTGTTGGCCATCAGGGCCTGTTAGTTGCTTTCAGTTTAGTTTTGTTTTCCTTTGCTGCTATTTGTAGTGTTGTTGTTCAAGATTCCAAGTTTCAAGAAGGGGAAAAATTGACTCCGCGACCAATGGATTGTTTTTAAGGCCACTGATGTATGCTTAGCAGGCAAGCATTTAGCAGAAATTGCCAAAATGTTACCAATATTTTGCCATAGCTCGATTGGTGGAGTTGGCTGAACATTATTTTATCTTAAGGTGAAATTACAGATTGATTTTAAGTGTTGTTGGCACCTTTTATCATTATTCATTAAGTGATAGTGGGGCATTTAAAAGAGGAAATACAATTTCAGAGTGCTATTCAAATGTTCCAGAATTAAATGAAGTATAGAATTGAGCAAATAAGCACCACAACATTCTAGATGCTTTCATTTATTTCATGAAGAAATTCATATTTACATAGTTTCATTTGATTGCAAGAATTAGAATGATATTACAACATTGCATTTAAATGCATTTTCTTTTCAAATGAAAAGCGAAAGAGATGAAATCAAATATCCACACAAGCAGTGAATGTGACTGTCACAATGCACCATTAATAGTACACTACACTATGGAAGATGAGAAATATAAGTCACATAAGTAACAACATAATCATCATTGCCTGTTTTGGCCAATGGTTGATGATGAATGGTGCACCTTTTTTTGCTTGAGCTCCGTTGACCTGTAAGAGAAAAGAGGGGGATGTCAGTGGCTCTGATTATGAAGAAACCTATATGAGTCACCCACAATAGTGCAGTCTACTATTAATCATACACTGAAACAATCAAAGAAGTACAAAAGAAATGAGCTGAAGGAGAAACAACAATTTGATCATTGTATCTTGTTTTTATGCTAACATTGTTTGTTTCCTTGTGCAGGTATAGGGAAAATCATGAAGTTGATCATTATTCGAAGACCAAGCATGTGGAGAAAAATGGGCTCCCATAAGGGTAGAGCTCGACATGCTGCCCTTATTCATTATAAATGGACTGATTTAAAGATTACATCATCATATTCATCAAAGAAGTGATATACAACTAAAAGAGTAAAAGCATAGTTATCTATCGAGCTACTAAACCAACTGTGCATTCATAACAATCGGATTAATGTTTTCTGAAGGCTACAGGTGAACAGTGAGTTTAGTTAACTCAAATAATTCAGCTAAGTACATTTATATCAAACATTGTTGTATAGTTTTGTGTTATTTGTTCATCATGATCATATATGTCATGCAAGGTTCATCTCATCAATGTTCTTTTCACAGCCAAGGATAGTGAACAGGCATACATTATGCCTTAATGAAGAGTTTTGTTTTAATTTTCATCATGGAAGAGAGCATATTTAAAGAACAGTTTATTAAGTGGAGCATAAAAATGCATGAAGAGTGCCAAATTGATGCCCAAATAGTGTGAAATAATGGACAATGCATTCAAGTAATAAATGAATAACCAGTTCCAGTTTGATTGGTAATATAAATACAACAATAAGGGTTTCGAGGTGAGAAATTCTCATTCTAGAAGATGTTTGGGAAGTATTAATCATGCACTCGAAATGCACTGAATTAATCAGGTAAATTCAGTTCTCAGGACTACAATGTTTAGTTAAAGTTTCTGCATAAGTCCAAAGACAGAAATCAAGAGTTGTTGTATGGTGGAATGAAGAAATCCAAAAAAAAATTTGTGTCCAAAGAAAAAAACATGGATCAGTAGTTTGGTATGCCTGTGTGATGGAGTGACACAGATTGTTCTAATTTTCTAAATATCTGTATGCTGGTTATTGAAAATTCGAAAGCCAAGGGGAGCTAGGATTATGCACAAAAATATAGTTCTTATTTGTTTTCATGCACCCACATTGGGGTTCACATTTATGGTGCTGAATCCTGCATATTACATGAATGAATTCATATGGCTATAATACAAGCAAAGGATACATTTCCAGAATTTTATGAATTTGTGGTTCTTTTTCTTCACAAAAGAGACGAGCATAGAAATATAGAGATGATTCAACGAGGTGTACTAAATGTGCAGATATTTTTATATCATAAATGAGTTACATGGTGGAGATTTCACATTTTTAAATACTCATATGGAGAGAACTGAGAAGGCAGAATACCATGGTGAGTTTAGCCTAATTAAAAATAGCAATATAATTTCCTGCTTATTCTTTCAAGCATACCTAGAATTTGAATGCATGATCAAATATACAGATTTTGTTCCCCATATACCCATGTGGGGTCTTGTTTCTAAAAGCGAAGAATACAGTGCACAGTAGTACCCATGAAGGGTATTGTTCATATTTGAAGGAGAAAGGAATTTTGTTTTTGGGACGAACTTCAGAATGTTAAAACACATAGAAATGTGCCATTTCCAATGATACCCATGACAGGGTTTGTATAAAAACCATGAAGTTTCAACTTGTAGTACCCATGAGAGGGTATGTTAAGTAAGTAACAAGAATTAATGCAAAGTAGTGGTGGTCGATCTCCGTAAGAGAAATCAGAGTAGGCACAGTTTCTTTAAAAAATACGAATACCCATGTCATTTTTTCTTTGTTTCAGAAGTGTAAAAAAGACAACTGGTATTTTGGGTCAAGCCCATAAAATCATATAAAATGAATATGCATATTTTTGAATCTCATATACCCACATTCGAGGTTTAGTTTTGAGCACATAAATTGTAACTTTTAGAAGCAACTCATATGTGATTTTTACAATAAATCTGAAGTGGAGGAGAAAGTTTTCGAGCTTTTTGAAGAAGAGAGTATACACTTAGAATAGTGTCTCACCATTTTGTGCTCATAGGAGATAACACTGGCCGCGGCCAGAGCATTCACAGAAGGTTCAAAATTCTAGAGCTTTCACCATGGCGGCTGGAGGAAAACACCGAAAAACCCAGATAACAAAACAATAAGCCTAGAGAGTAAAAACAAATTCCTTAGATACTATCTTAGCCGTGGCTAAAGTCTCAAAAGCTACAGAACAAGAGGCTCACCTTGTATGCAATAAGGAATGAGAACCCTCAAACATTTTTTTTTCTCATGAAGTTCTAGACCAAGCTCGAGTCCAAACTCATATAGGTCGACAAGAAGAAGTAGGCACAAAAAGACAAAGGAAAAGTCAGAAAACCACTATGAGCAGGTCACGCCCTTAGTAATCCTTATGAATTCAAGAATGAAGTTAGAGCCACGATAATAAACAAAGCAAGCTTACCCATTGAGGAGTTCAACTTTCAGAAGTAGAAGATGGAGTTCTCAAAACACACAAGCTACAAATTCAACTCAATCATGGCGGCACTCCTTTCAACCAGAGCTCATTTTCCTCAAAGTGATATTTGCAAATGAAATATTTTAGTGTTTGATCTTTTTTTCTCATGCCCTAATTCAAGCCCAACATCATAATCATCTCAAATATTCATGTTTGATAAAAGCACATGGGAATTTCAAATTAGGTTAAGCCTTGTATTGGAATTTATTAAAGTCTGAAGTTTAATATATGTTGGAGGCCAAAATTTAGTGCCTAGGTTGGTCAATCCTTTAAGTCTTTAGGGCTTGTGTCTTGTGCCTTAGGATAATTGAAGATATGGTACGCATAGTGAATGCCTTATGACCTAGAAGTGGATATTGTTATCACTTAGGTATTTTGTTTTCTCAAAGGAAAATCAATTGTCCACTTAGAGTTTTTTGATTTAGTTGATTTGAGAGAAATCAATTGAAGATAATGATATGTATTAATATTTTTATGATTTTTTGAGAAAATAAAAGCATTGTAATGTAGAAATAAAGTGTTTTCTTTTTGTAAAAGATTTTATAATCTTTAATTACAAAAAATCGACAAATTGTAAAATCTGCAGTGATGTAAAGCAAAATCGTAAAGCAATCTCCTATAAATTGTTTTATGATTTCTTGCTATTTTTAGCAAATTCATATTGACTTCTTCTCTTGGTTGGATTTAAGTCTTATCTTGGAGAGATAAGGTGTTTTTTGGGCTTTTAAAGTAGATTCAGCCTATTTTTAGAGGCTTGACAGTTTGATCATAAAAGCAGTGTGCTTTTTTTTGCTTTTATGCAGTTTTTGAGACAGTTTGAAGCTTTTTTCCTTGAGCTTCTTTGTGAGCTCGAATTAGGGTTTCTTAGAGTTATATGTTTGAAAAGACTTAGTATTTTTTTCTTCTTAGTTCAGATAGCAGATCCTGCTCATACACATCTTGAGTTTGTGAACCTTTTGTACTCAGTTTAGAATTATTCACTCTTTCAGTTTTAATAAAGCAACAGCATTATCCTTCTCATTTCTGTCTCAGTTTTATAATATCAATTTGATGTCCTTGTGGTTCAAATCAGAATCCTTTTATGTCTTGCTATTGTAAGTTGTGTTTCAGAATTGCATAATTTTAGTTTTCCTGTTGTATTTCATTTAGGAATCTTCATGCAAAATACTGATGAAGTATGTGCCAGTGGGATTGTCAGATTCATTGTGATAGGAAAATTGTTGTGAGTGTCAATGTTTGAATTTCATAACTTTAAGTGAAATACCAATTAGATTCAAGTTTCATTTTCAGTCCATCTTTCTATCCTTTTCCTTAGAAATTATTTAGAATAGGATTTATCATTTGGAGAACTAGCTCACTCTGGATATTCCTTCTCCGTTCAGATCACCCACATTTGAAGAAGGTTTCCATGTTTCAATAGGTTGCTGAATATTTCATTTAGCAGGGTGCAAATCTATTGACAACAATAACATTGCCTAAAAATATTAATTCTTAACTATAGTATTCAAGACAAAACAAATCACACAATATTCTAGATTTTAAAAACTAATGATGGATGTTTGACAAATGTTGAGGTTGAGAAATGTCGCCATTTGTCCTCTAGAGTTAGAATGAAGAGAAATATGCTTTTAATGCCGCTTACTGGAGAATTGAAGCAATTAGAAGCCCACTTTTTGACATGGGATAGAAAATTTTGTAGTAATTTGAAGAACTATAAACACAAAATTCAAGTAAGGTTAACAAAATTAAATCTCTGAGATAACTGTTCATTACAGTCTTTAATATGATATCTAGGTATTCTATGTTTCTAAAAAATAATTAATATATTTAAGAAAAAAAGATACTATAATCACTACAGGAATCGTGTAAGCAATTCTTAAACTTGTCATGTGATGATAAGAGATTACAGCCTATAGGAATTGATGACATATAGTGTAGGTGTAAAAGAACAAGTAAAGAAGATGGTGCACAAGTGGAGTTGAATTTATTGAATGAAATACATATCAACAAATTAGTTAGTACCAGTAAGTGAACCATAGTAGTGATTCAACGAGAACCACCTTTTGGAAGGGGTGTTAATATTTGCTAACATAGTAATGTAACATATGTTTTTCCTTCTTAGTAACACAAAAAATGTAGCAGACATATATGATGATGTAAACCTAAGTAGTAACAAATTTTAGGTGAATTTTATGTCTGTCTAAAAACTTGGAATCCTTTGGAATATATGATATATCGAAAAATAGATTCTTACATTCTATCTGGCAGCATTAGCAATGCTCCAACAAAGCATTCTTCAGTTGTTTGAACTCTAAAGACATCAAAATATTTTATGGACAGAGTACACTAATGCATTTTGGATTATCTAAATACAAGTTTTCAAGTAAATCAAGCTCTGAACCCCTAACATTTCACAAGTTCGATAAGAAAAGGTGTAATTACCATGGCTTTGTTGGATGAAGATCTACTGATTTCATGCGTTCAGATCTTTGGGTAAGTTTCCTCTAACAAAACAAAAAATTAAAGGCACATACTCATTACTAGACATTCTTGAAAAATTTAAATAAATGCTCTTCTCTTAACTTAGTTTTTCTGTCATTTTCTCTAACAGTGCACCAATGTCCAATAAATATCATTTATCCATTAAATCAAACAAAAATACATATAGGCATTAGCATACCCAATAAAATGTTAGGAACTAAAGAAGAAACCTCACACTTTCTAGTTTATATGAAGCTAAATACTCTACATAGATAATTGACTTGGTTGGGAATGGACATGACCTTTGAAGGAACTTGAGAATGGTAGGCTAGTCAACATGCTTTGTAAAAAAATATAAATTTAAGAAACAATCTCCACAATTCTTCAAATGTTGATGCAACCAAATATAGGTCAAGAAGTGGAGATCCAAGATATGCAACAAGAAGGCATAGAAGCAGATAATTCACATATAACAAATGAATAAAGTCACTGAATAAAACTAAGATTCTTAATATTTCCAATCTTATCAAATTGGATGTGCATTCTAGGATCAAAATCTCAATAATAATCTGCCTGGGTTCAATCCCTTGTTGCATAGGATTTCCTTGTCACTGCTAAATTCTAACAAAAACCCCTAAAATGTAGGCCAGATGGGCAAGGAATCCAAAGTGGATTTCATGGAAAATATATATATCGGATGTGGTTAACCAAAGAATTTTTTTTAATCTGGTGGCATATTTTTCATTACATTAAATATGGTGGCAGGTCATTAATTTTCCCAAAATTACTGAGCAAAAAGAAACAAACAACAATGAAATTTGCAGTGCCACATGCTTGACATTAATTTACTAAAATTTCCCTCCATTTTCAATGCATTAAAATTTTAAATAGATAGCATGTCATGAAGTTTCCCAACATTGTTGAACAGAAGGAAAAGCACAACAATGAATTTTTTGTGCCACATGCTTGACATTAATTTACTCAAATCACTTTGCCAAGCAAGCCCACCATTTACAATACTTCAGAAATGGAAGTAAGTGAGAAACATATAGTCCTACAATAAATTTCTCAGTTTCTGGTGTCTGTAAACAACTCACTAATAGCATTCAAATGTACATTGAACCTTCAGCCCCATCAAGATTGACTGAAAAAAATACCATCTCAATAGAGAGCCCTGAATTCTAGATCAAACGACAACTATTATGGAAAGATATCAAAATGGTTACAGGAAGGTAAAGAATAGCCTGAGAATGAACAATTTCTTAAAAAATAGGTTACTGAATTTGATAATCCTTTGTTGTTCTATTTCTATTAACATAGATTTTCACTGTTTGCAGTGCTAGGAGGAGAAGCCAATACATAATTTAGATGAATGAGTTGTGATAGTGATTAAAAGAGTTAAGGGTCATTCATTGAATGATAAGGAGCCCACCTGATGTGAATTTTAGAGTCAATGTTTGAAGAAAAAATAGACAACAAAGAGAATTGTATTATGACACATAGATGAGCCATAAGCAAATGAGTTAAGAGTTAGTATTCCTGTTATTAGGAAATAAGAGTTAGTATGGCACCAAAAAGTCCTCTTTTGATGCTACTGATGATAGTCACATCCTTGTGCTCCATAGTCCATCCAGACTGGAATAGTGCCCTTGTTCTTTGTTTATTGGGATTTCTTTAAAATACTTTACCTATCAATGTTGTGTTGAACATTCCATTTCTACAGTAGTAAATGCAAGATTTGAACAACTTATTATTAAAGAAACTCATGTTTAAAATGAGAGTAGATGATAAGAAGGTAAACACAATGGGATTCAAAAATATTTTCAAAATAAATAGCCATCATAGACATCACTCTCTGTTCCAAGAAAATATTGAAGTGAATGCAATATCCATGTTTATATATGTAGGTATAATATGTTAAAAAATATGAAAATGTCTAGCCAAAAGAGAGCATGAGAATGTCTAGAAAATCATGGGATTGCATTGATGTGGCAATTTGTAGAAGACCTTGAAGCAGAATAATCTCAAGACTAGAAAGGAAATAGATGAGAAATGGAGAGAATAGCCACCATATTTTCCTCCAAGTTTCCTTAAACTATACACCTAGGAATAAAATTCCAAAAGAATGGCTTAAAAACTCCCTAACTAATTAACGAGGCCATGACGCTTCATCCTACAAAATTAATTAATCTATTCTATAATACAAGGGCCAAGGACCAAGATACTAAGACAATGATTATTTATTCCCTAGCAAACTACAGTCACATAATCCCAATTAGCATTCTCCAAGAATTAGTTATGGCATACACAACAAATGCATCATACCAAATTTGAAATTAGAGTGCGCCTTATAGAAACAACATGTAAAGAAGGTAGAAACCATTTAAAACAATTTCACAAAATGAAGAGAAAAAATATAATTGAATAAACACAATGTAGTAAATCATTAAAGTCATGAAGGAGATAGTCACATATGCAATAGATGTCAATGGCATTGAAATCTTGATTATTATAGGTCCAACCTCCTCCATATTTTAGAAAAAAGTTCTAAATAACATTAGACAACCAGAATAATTAAGGTCATTTGTATTCATCTAGAAATACGATCCTACCAATTTTCACTCTTGCACATTTTAATCTAATGTGAACATAGTAATCACAAACAACAAAGAAAAACAGATCTATGCATTTCCAGACCTGAATTAGTTAAGGTGATAGAACTTCTATAAAAAGCTTCTCTTTCCTAAATCTAACAAAGTTCAAGCATAAATGATAAATTCTATGAAAGATAACCAACATAAAGGATGTTTGGCACATACATGAATGTTGAATAAATTATGATTTGAAGAGGTAACTTAAACAATTGCAAGTATAAGTAGGATATTAATTATTTTCAATCACATTTAAAATCTTAGCATATTTCTTTGCAAAACACCAGAAAAAGGTAAATTTTTATCTTAATTCAATAATTTATCTACCAACACAAAGTAGTCCTCTAATGGAAAGAATCAGATCTAAACATATATACAAATTAGATTCTAGATGAAAGTATATGATGTAGTGATAGTTGGAGTTGCATTCTGAAAGATTTTTAAAAAACTCACCTCACAACAAGCGAGAGTAAATAATATTGTTCCAAACCATCCAACCAAAATCCACTTTTGAATAGGAAAGCCCACATTCTCAAAGAACAAGGCTACTCTCACCACACAAACTGCAATAATTAAAGCATTTCTAATAAATTCAAATCCAGGCTGCAAAAGCAAAGAAAATTATGAAGAAACTAAGTAACATTTTTTGGCAACATAAAATTGAAGAAATTTCTATATTGAAATTACTGATATAAAAAATTCAAAGTCATGAATGAGGTGTACGATAGAATAATAAAACAAATGAAAAAAATATGCATTGCTTGTGTCCTGGGGGTTCTGGCGCTCCATCACAAATTTATATACCTGCTGAATCAGGCTGCACCAAATTAAATGGAAATATTTGATTACTTAAGAGATTCTAGAAACATTATACCATATAATAATTCACTAACTTACCTAGATGTAGGCTATGAAAATGTGAAGATGGTACCAATTTATAACTTACCTAGATATACAACATACAAATGCCACAACAGTTGAGAGTGACCTAACAATTTCTAAGAGTGGTTACTTGATAGCTTGAATTGTTTCATACGAAACCTCAATAGGATTTTCCCTGTCCAGAAATCCATTACTCTAATATAAATCACATTTCACTTACTCAAAAATTACTTCCCCTCCAAACCTAAGCATTATAAATTCAACTAAAGCATCAGAGAAATTTCTCGCAATCTAATCCAAGCCCAATATTACAACAATTCTTTGTTAGATCTTCAATGTTATTCCTTTCAGAGCAATATTACACCTATCCATAGTAGGATTGGCCACAAATAGGATGTCATGAAGTAATAAGTGTTTCTTTTCTTCCAATTCCAAGAACTCTGCTACACAAGATCATGTTATTATAGTCTCATTTCAACTTAAAAGGGTACTAAAGGATATGGAAAGAATTACCAAAAGATGGGGGGAAAAGCTCTTTTTCAGCTCTAGTAACAAATTTCTAAACAAAATTATTATGTGGTGTGAACAGGAATGCAACATAGAATATTTAACAATATTTAGCAAATATATCAATGTCAATTAAGGCTTGAGAACACACATGAAATACAAAATGACGAATCAGCTGCAGAAATGAGCCAAGACCCCATGCAACAAATACCACGAGCCCAATTGCAGGAGCACATCATAGTATAAGAGGGCTCTACTGCAAAGCATTGTGTGCCCTGCATCACTAAGTAAACTTGTCAAGTAAGCATTATTACTTATTTTTCATATAAAATAATGATAACATACTAAAGAAAAGATCATCAAGACACATCTCAACAATGTGACAATAATTTGTGAATCTTGGTTAAGGCAGATAACATGATATCAAAATTATTCTATTCAAAGAAATATCTTGGCCAAAATTAACATTAGAGCTCCAAAATATGCAATTGTAAAGAGAGAAAGCAAATATAGAATCTCAAATATGAAATATTCCTTCCATTCACAAGTAAACTATCATTTAACAAATATGCCTCTTCAGCTCTAACCACATTCCTACCTCTTTAGCTCTAACCACATTCCTACTCATGTATGCAGGTCAAGCAATTATGTTTCCATACAACCTAAGACTTGAACTAACAATATCAATAAAATTATAGTACAAACACCCTTTGAAGAAAAACATGTCATCAAATAGTACAACAATTATGTTTCCATAAAACCTAAGTCTTGAAGCAATGACATCAATTTAAAAATTGTATGGACACCCTTCTAAGAACAATATTCCATCAAATAATACTACATATAAAGTTATAAACAATGTCCTCTAAACACAATTATCTTTCCTATACCATCTTTAGCTTGCAAATATTGCTACATAAACAAAACGCCAAATAGTTCCAAAAGAAAATATTGTGAGAGATACCACATCATATTGTTGTGCTTCACAATATTACCAGTAGTGTTTGTCAGGCACAATATTTACACCAGTACTGCACTTATGCTACCAAAAGCATCAAGAATCTTAATAAATTAAGGTAAAGAGAAATGTGTAATAGAAAAATCCCAAAAGCGAACTAGAAATTCAGTTATAGCTCTAACATTGGAATTTGTTTCCAGATTGAAAAAGGAAAAATAACAATTATACAAAATAAGGAAAAGAGGGAGAAATGGCAACAACATCTAATTGGTATACTTGGTCAACACTACATAAATAGATTTTATGGAAAGGAGTACTGCTTCATTTGGTTGTCCCAATTGACAAGTAACAACATTGTGAATGTTGGGAACTACACTCAGTGGCATGTTTATTTTGTGTGACAACTTGAGGCTCCAAGCATGCTGTCTCTACAAGGTAACCCATGGATAATATGTTCAACATATATTCTTGGTGAAAATATAGTTTCTAAAAGGCACAATCATGAAATACTTGTTGTGATCCTAGTTTCAACCGATTAAACAATAAAGCCTATACAAAAAAAAAAACAATATTAGGAAACTTCACATTGTTCACTGAGGGAAAATAAGCCGACACTTGCAAAAATTTAAGGATAAAAAGCATCAAAAAAATTAAATTAACATATCATTTTTGACAAAATTTAAATCTAATTAGTGGAGTTGGAATTGGCAAAAGTATCTGCAAATTAGAAAAAAAAATGATGCTACTTAATCCATGACATGTTAAAAATACACAAATAATTTGCAATGGAGATAAAAATGAAGAAATTGATTGACAAGACAATTGAAACACCAGAGTGGATGCTGCCAGCCCATGACTCAACATGCACATGCAATTTTCAAATCTTCTGCAATTATGTAGAACTTTATGGCCCTACAACAGTTAGGAAAAATCAACTTTACGTAGAACACATATAGATGAACTTAGAAATCACATTACATATTTTGCTAAGTGATGTTTGGAAAAAGTAGTAAAGCAAATTTTCAATGCTTAAATATTTCTTATATTTTTCACATCTTATGCCAGCATGACACATGAAAATCAAATTACATTGCAAATAACGTCTTTACCCCTTGTGTTCCATTGATTTCCTAACCACTGGCAATGTTTGTCTACTTTACCCCTTGTGTTCCATTGATTTCCTAACCACTGGCAATGTTTGTCTAACTGTTTCTGTTTCAACCCTTGTCAAATATTTTGATGGAAAAATGCAACAAGCACAAGACATACCAAGGTGGGAAAATCTAGGAGATATTAGAGATGAAAGATCCACTTTGTTAACAATCAAGTGCTCACTCCTAGCTCATATATAGGAAAATATAGGAGATATTAGAGATGGAAGATCCACTTTGTTAACAATCAAGGAACACATTAACCTCCCATTGACTATTCTTCATCCCAAACATAATGCCAATTTATTTCCCATCTAGTCCTTAAGCACAGTTACCAAGGTATGTGGGTACAAGATTGAGGATGGTGCAAAATACACCTTTTTTGAAAAGGATACAACAGTATGGACATTTTCCTAAATACTTCGTAATTTCAAAATTTATGAAAATTACAAGATCCATAAATGGTAGCATTTTTTTAATGTTTTGTTCTGTTACACAAATTCCTTTACTTTTTTGGAGCACAAAACATCTTGGGAGATTTCAAGAGACATTTTGGCATGTCTCATGCCATCCCTACCCCCATCTCTTGTATCTGAGATGCATTCATGGTAGGGGTATGTTATGTTTCCTTGTTTCTATCCCCTAAAGTGAACAGAAGAATCTATTGTGTCCCCAATATCATACCCTATTGGCTGAATTAGTTAATAAATAAAGCATATATCTCTGAGCATGTGATGTTCAAGATGTTTCTGCTATTATTATTTCATAGCGTAATTATTATTACAATTTGTTAAATGATGATAATATACCATAATTACCTCCATGTCTGTAGGAATTGTCAAGGGTACTGCTAAGAAAGGATATCAGAGAAGAGGAGGTTTCAACTTCAAGTAGCGACAAGGAAGAGAAATTGCACACCCCACAATGTTTTTATTTGCATCTTGCATATTGTGATTGTGTGTTGGGGGGTGCTAAGATTGCCTGATGTACATGCATGTTGCAATTCTTGATATGCATAAATTGGCAAGACACATTTTATGGGCACATGTAAGTGTTATGGTACATTTAACTTTGTTGTAAAATTTGATAGGTTATAGGAATCTTAAGGTCATAGGTAGGAAGAGAATCAAAACCACATACATTTGACTTGCCATTTATGTCTTAAGTTTAAAAGATTGTGATAAGCATGGAAGATTTTGACATGCCAAGAGGAAATAAAGTGAAATTATAGTTGCATGGAAAGTACGTAGTTAGTGGGTTTATGGGCAGAGCAGTATTAAAATTGAAACACATGTATTTTTTAATTTAATTAGTAATATGTTAGTTGTCATAGAAAGCATATGCCAAGGAATGATTAGTGTTTCAAAACATGTTTGACCATGGGTATTAAGGAAATGATGAACTAGGCCATTGCATGCAACCGTCATAAGTGAATGAATGGAAAAGAATAAGTGGTAATTTGAGGTTCAACATGCACAAGAATTGTGATTAGCCTAATCTTTCATTTGCTCTCGAGTGCATGAAGGTCTAGTCAAGTAGGAACCAAAAACCAATGGTTTGTCTTGAATGCATAAAAGAATTAAAGATTTTGAAAGAAAGTATATTGTTGGAGTACCACATCATTTTCATGTTTTAATTGTTAGGACTGAATTTAGATTGTAGGGATAATAACAATGTGCCATAAAGGAATAACTCAATAGGTTCACATGTGTAAGCATAACAGTTCTTCTGGAACATATGGTAAAATCTATCCATTAATAGAATTAGATTACTCATTTACATAATTTATGGTAGATCTGTTAATTTAATTTCATATCTGAAAGCATGATATGAACATGAATGGTATTCTCTGGCAATTTTATGAGAGATCAAGTGCATGGGTCATAGAAACAAATATTACCATCACAAATGCTCAAACATTTGCATATAGCATTGATAAAAATATATACCTTTGATTTTCTTTCTCTGGACATCCACCATCTTTCCTTGCAAATTCATTGCAACTTCAAGGGCCTGAATATCAATAAGAACACAAAATACAAATGTAGAGAAAATATCTCAGCCAATAAAAGGATTAAAATGATAAAAGTCCCAATACGGATAATTCATCAAGAGATAATCATATGTAGATTTATTGTATGTTCTATTATTTTAAGCTTGTTGTATAATTTTTCTTCTTTCAAAATGATATACAAGTTTTCATATGTATCTCACAATTCACAAAATCCATACTAATTTGGACACCAAAATATTGGAAAATAGTGGAAAAAACCAACCAAAGAGAAATGATATTAATGATTCTTTAAATAGATAGCTTGGCTTCATTGAGGTAGCCCATATCAACTTTTAGAGAGACCTACTATCTTACAAGGTCTTACCTTATATTCATAAATTGCATCTTGAGTGAAAGTAATGTCTGTGTCCTCCCTATAATGAGAAGACATTATTGTGAATTAAGATAATGCACTTTATTAAGTATAAAAAATAATACTACTCGCCAAATTTTATTTTAAAAGTAAATAATCAAAATTGCAAATTAGAGTTTCCCATCCCTCAATGACCTTCAAGACACATTGGTAAGTATCAACTTATCAAAAACAAACAATTACATCCTTTTCCCTTTCATATAATCACAAATTCTCAAGTTTACTTTTCCCATTTGACTCAAATCTTCAAAACTGAGAACACAACTCAAAACCTTCCACACAACCTTTATGAAAGCTTCAATAATGTTAAACTAACATGATTCAACCCTGCACAAACCCCAATTACATAGATTTCATATTTTTTGGTTATAGTTCCTTCTTTGACTGTCCTATTTCTAGTAAGTCTCATTCTGGAACTGTCAGAAATATCTTTTATTACATACACTATATCAAGACTATGTTTACCTTTTTAGATTCCCCTTAAAGTGTCTTAAAACATATCCAAAAACCAATGTATGTTTTTTTTATAAAAGTGTTCAAATATGACTGTCGATGCTGCCAAACAAGGCTAATTTAGGTCTCCTTCCATCAGGGCCTTATTGGATGTCCAACCTCTGCACACAAACTCATTGTTTCAATGTTTCACACAGATGCATTTTGACTTTTTTATGCTCAATAAACCTTTAGAGGATCATATAAAGATTTCCTTCACAATTTTGTCTCATACTACCATATACAGATTTACAATCAAAGTTCCAATCTTCTATCCCCTTAACAATAGATTATTGGCTTAACCCCTACAAAATATGAGAAAATATGTAATGAAGAGAAAGTACACCAAATATTAAGGATTTTCATCAAGTAGCATGAGAGAAACACAATTTTCAAACCACACTATTACCCTAATGAGGGTTTTTGACTATATTCACAAAATTTACTATAACTTCCTCAAATGAAAACCAATTGCATGTAACTTGTACCACAAGGAAGGTGATTGACAACATCAACTTTGACAACCAATCTCACATGCATTGGTGCCTATACAGATCTGTACAAGGTTTGGAATCAGTGATTTTCTAAAGAAAATAGATAAAAACAAAGAATTTCCTTAACTCTTTCTTTTATTCAACCACCCTCAAATTTCTAATGGTTTACAAAGCCTTTATAAAGTCATTTCAACTCTTTTCTAACCTTCCAAATACCTCTAACCAACCCTAAAGTCTAAATGTCCCTTCAACTTCCTAATGTTGCTTTTTGGAAACTTTACAATTTTGCATATTTTGTAACAATATGTTGACAACTTTTAGACACCCCTCTAAAAAATGGACTTAAGACTTAAATGGTGACCTATACATATTAGAAATTTTCCATGAGACCATAATACAATGGTGTATCATCAACATTTGATTATCTTTCAAAATTTGTTCCTAGGACTCATGATGATGTCATGGATATCTCTCCCATATTTAATGTTGCTAACTTCTACCCCTTTAAGGGATCTTTGGATGTAGGTATAGGTGTGGAAGTTGATGAAGATTGGACGAAGGACCTTCCACCATATGAACCTTTGAAACTTGAACCAATCCTAGACACTAAGGAGGTAGAAAGGACAAGAAACAAGGTATATAATGATTATCTGATTAAATGGTAGGGTCTTCCACCTGAGGATGCAACTTGGATGAGTGAAGAGGACATCTAACATCATGGAACTTCTCTGCAGCAACTGATCTTAGGTGGTACTTGAGATCTTTTCCACCTTGGGTGTATGGTGCAGGGGCACCCAAGGGTCAATGAGGGTCAATGAAGTTTTGGTTTTTGTGTATTGTTTTTTCTTTGTGATCTTTTTGTAATAAGGTACAATGGACCATTTCAATTATGTTGTAATAGGGTGAAGAGTCAAGATGTGTCAATTTGTAAGCTTGGTGCACCTAGGTCCTGAAATGGCAAACTTGCCATGGTGTCACCAAGTATGAAAAAAAGGATGTAATAATGGATGTAATTGATGTATTTTGGATTTTTAAGCCTCCTTAGGCATGTTTATGGTCTTTTGGATTCAATAGGAGTCTTTATGCCATGTGTTGGAAAAAGTGTCAAAAAATTGTCAAAAGTTGTTTACCAACTTTGACAACTTTTCATTAAGAATTGTAAATGGATGTTACAATGACTATAACCTTCAAAAAATAGTTGATAACTATTGGGAATGATGGATAATAGTTAAATAGCCTCCTTTTGGGTCGAGGCAAGGTTGGTTAATACTATACATGAAGATTGATGCAATAAAAACTCAGTTTTTTCCTAATTTCCTACTTTTTTTCTTGCTTTCTGAACTTTTACAGAATTTATATGCACATTATGGAAAAATAATTCATATGGAAAGATATAGGAAGGAGACTTCTTCAATTTGGTGGTGATTTGGAGCATTTTCATTGAATATTGGAGAAGTTATACCTATTTTTTGAAAAGTGGTCTGAAACCCTTGAAAACCAGGGTTTGATCACAAAAATGGTCAAAAATTTCCATTCCACTGTGGGAACTTGCTATATCTTGGTGGAATGGTAGGGTTTGTAATATAATTCAAGAGGAAAAAGGTTTTAGGAAATGGCATGGAGTTTGTAAGGAATTATTTGATGCCCTAGGTTGGCATCTCTATGTGGCAGGCCTAGTATTGTTGTAAAAAGTTAGAATTTTGCAAGTTTGTGAATGTTTTTGTGTTGGTGAAAATGGGATATGTTGAATTGGGTATGGTGAGGCTTTAGGAACCTTATTTTTTTCTTAGGAGTGTTGGGGTGTGCCAAGGTACTCAGGTTCCTTCATGATGCATTCAAATTAGGCTTCCTTGTAGCCTTGAGAGATCAATCAATTGTGACCTTCATTATTGGTGTCAAGTCTTGTGGTTTTGAGGCATTGTTAGGTTTCTAAATCCAAGTTTCTTTTCCTAATCTTTTCCTTTTGAAAACTTTTATCTTGACTGTCCCGGTTGGACAGGGCTACAAGGAATGCCTGGGTTAGTGTTGCAACGATGGAAGAATGGAGGGTTCTAGTTGTGAAATCTTGTTTGATGGTCTTGTTTGATCATGTTAATGGTGTTTAGACCCTTTCCAAGTCTTCTGGTTGCTTCTAGATGTAAGATGTTAAGTTGGGGATATTAGGTTCCTTGTGAGTAAACAACGAATTTTGTGTGCCTACATAGAGTATTTGAGAGAAGCTATTAAAAAGGAGTTGCTTCCCCTGCCACTTTGCATCATGAAGTGGGGTCTTTGATATGGAATATGAGATAAAAAAAACAATATTAGCATAAATAATCAGTATCAAATGATGTATAGGAGCCTAATGAGAAAAAGGCCAAAAAGGTCATTGTTTAATAAAGAAAACACATAAATAAACAAATCTCATCACTTTGACCTAACAAAAGTTGTGGGGGTAATTTCTTTTTCATAACCATTACTCTTAAGTTCTAAGTTTTAACTATCCTATTCAATCTAAGGGTGTGGATTACTTTGGCATTTTTGTTATTTAATCCTTACCCAAATAATTAATTTGTCCTCCAATGTACCTAGGTCATTACCAACAAAAGAAAGTTCTTCGTCTAATGGGCAATTCCTTCATGAAGACAAGAAAATAAACTTGCTTGAATAGAAGACATTTTCTCCTATTCAAATGAGGGATTGTTACTAATGAAATGAGAAATGATGGTTGCAAGAAAGTAAAATGCTTTGAAGCACACTCACTAGAAAAATTTAGATTAAAGGATGGAAACTACACCCCTGTAGTCATACCCGGGTGAAGCCACATAAGTGGTTTACACTTTTGGAGAGGAAGGAAATTTTGAATTTTTTCCCCTCTCCATATCAACTAGGTTTGGCCGAACCATTCAAAAACCCATTAAAAAAAATATTTAAGTGGGTTCGGTCGAACCCAGGTTCGGCCGAACCCCTTGAATATGACAAAATCAGAAAAAAGGCTTTCACTTTCATTTTTACTGTGAATTTCCAGTGAAGTCACTACTGTCTCCCTGCGCGCGGCGAACATCATCCGAACGGCGATCCAACAAAGTTTCTTTCACCGGAAAAAGCGTTTTTCAGGTCCTCTCTTCAAACTTCATCATTCCAATTCGACTATTGAGCACGAGGTATTTAAAATTCCATTTTTTTTGAGTTCAAAATGCATGTATTTGTTTAATTTTGAAACCCTATATGCAATTTTTTTAAAATTTGTTGAATCCAAATTGCACTTGTTTGAAAGTTTTTAAAGCATTTTTAATATAGTATTTTGCTTCCCCGTTTTGCATAATCCAAGGGTTTGAGTAAGAAAAAATGAGTTTCCTTCGAAAGTTAATGCAAAAAAACATTATAATGGCTCTCAACATAGTCTAAAAAATGGAGATAAATACATTCCTAAAGACTAGAAATGTAGGGTCAAACTCACAAAATAATTTTAAAACTACAAATTTAAGGTCAAACTTGTAGATGAAAATGAAAATTTCATACATGTAGGAATGAACCATGAAAGTCATAGCTTGATTTGTTAAGGTGTTATAATATTAAATCTTCTAAAAAATCAAGAATCATATCATTGATTACGTATATTACAATAAAATATCTCCATATAACAAATGAAGCTAAAAACCCTAATCTTCTTTGTGAATTATATAGTGTGTTTGCTACATGAGTAATTTTTTTAATGAAAACCATGTTTAGGAATGAAAATATCCAATCCCTTATGCTTCTAAACTAAAGTTTGCAATGCTTATGGTTCTTTTGGCCTTATAGATTCTTGAATCATTTTATAATATAAAACCAAAATATAACCTACTTTGGCTCTAATAATTGTAAACCCTTTAGGAATTCTAAATTGTTGCATCTTATCTTGATTTTCCCACCATTGTTATTCCTTTTGAATTTTTTACAAATTAGGCAAAGAATCCTTGCACTTATATAGAGGATCCTTATGTATGTTCTTAAAATTATTTAAGGTTAAATGACTTAATTTAAAATAAAGGTATATACGGATCTCTTGCAATTTTAACCTCTTTACTAGTGTTCAAACATATTTGATACCTTAATGGCATGACATAGATGATGTTGCTTGATATTGCTTTATCCATGGATACCCAAATAAAATATGAGATACATCTAAAGAAGAAAGAATATGACATAGAATAAGAACTTCCCTCATCTTTTAGACCAAAAATTAAGGTAAAATAATGTATCCTATAGTTTCAATCAACATATCATTAGTCAATTTTAAATAAACCTTCAAATATGCATATGCTTATTTAATCAGAATAGTATTGAAACAAAATTATTCCAATGCATACATTTTATTTAGTGTGAGTAGATCAATAAACACACCCTTACATGGTTCATGATCCACACAAAACCAAATGACCATTATAATTATTTGGTAATATCTAACAATGTGAAGAAGGTGTCAAAAAAATTAGCATACCTAAATCGTAAATTGACTTGTCATAAAGTGGGTGGGTAGCTTAGTGGTGGAGATTTGCATCCTAACTAGTTCATGGAAATTTCAACATGAGGAGAATTAATAGTAAAATAATAATATCTTTTGACAACATAGGCATCCAAGTACTCATTCCAAGATTGTTGAAGATACAACATTAATACATTAGGATTTCAATTAAATATCACACTTTCCTATAAAAAAATCCCAATTGATCTATCTTTTGGTAGTGCATTTAGTTTGATATATTTTTCTTCCCCATACTTACAAGATTCCTTTATTATCGAAGCTTATTTACTCTAGTATGTTATCCTTGGTTCTCATATGAACTATATATATATATATATATATATATATATATATATATATATATATATATAATTCAATCAAGATCCTCTTATCATTACAAATTTAAACTTAGCTTATTTTTTCTCCTAATTTCTTCTTAATGAACATATGGTCTTTCTTCCTCTATTAGCCTACTCATGCACCATCACCAGCCATGAATGAATCTCCATGAAGCTAAATACCCATTTGTACTTGGTTTGTGTAAGTTGGGATTAGTGTTCCATTCACTTAAAATCTTATCTTTAATGTTGCTTTTTTCTAAATTCTTTCTAAAGGGCATAAATTACAGTGTAGAGCTTTGATTTTAATATTTTCTTAAAATTAAAAATATTAATGAGCTTGATGCATTAAGCTAAAAAAATC
>VDFB02086081.1:355951711-355965157 GCA_007258455.2 Sequoia sempervirens | reverse complement strand
CCTTTATAAGCAAGGCATCTCTAGTAATATGTTGCATAGCATTGTATTGTATTGCATTGATCATATTGTATCATATTGCAATCCTTGTTTGGTGGAATAGCATCTTCCATTGTTGCTTCTCTCTATCTCTTATGGAGGTTCTTTGGCGTTGCAGATTGAAGATCTTGGGTTGATAACTCCAATATGGTATCAGAGCTTTGAATCTAGCAAGCCCCTTCCATTTTTTCATTAGAGAGTTTCCATCAATTTATATTGTGATTTTTGAGTTTCTTGTATCCTATATTGCATGCTTGCATTTTGGTGAGATCTGGTGATTGCAGCACTTTTGGCTATAGTGGCAGTATTTTAGGCTATCCCATTGCGTCCAGGAGGCTTGAAAAAGTTAGATCTGGCTTTTGTTTCACTCAATTTTGTCACCATTTGCAACTTTGGCAAAGAAGGGTTTGGAGCTCAGATCTGGTGGATAGATTTTTACAGGAGCATTTTGGGCAAAAATAAGCCTTCCATTGCATCCGGGTGGCCATTTCCAATTTTTTTGATATATAATTTGCCCATATTCGGCAAAATTTGCTTTTGGGGCAAAAAAATTTTAGCAGAGGCCGCCGTACGGCCCCCCCTGCGCAGGTACGTGTGTTGTCAGAAATTTTTTCAAAAAAATAATAATTAAAATTTTGTTTTTCTGTCAGCATTTTATTTTTTGAAAATTTTCAAAAAAAATATAAATATTTATATAGCGCTTTTAAGAGCTGTTCATTATAAGGCTAGCGGCCTTTATTGTGCAGCCCACAAACATAAGTCTGCGGAGCCCACACAAAGCACGGCTTATAAGCCGCTAGCTGCTACCACCAGCCTTCACCGTGGGCGGTTGACAAACAGCCACCGCTAGCTACAATCACCGTCACCGCCAACAGTAGCCGCCGACCGCCGGGGATAAACCGCCAGTGTCGCAGTCACCGCCAGCGAGCGGTCACATAAACCGCCTCCACCAGCCGCACGCCGACCGCCACCGGAAACTACCGAAGCCCCAAGCCGCTAGCGGTTAAAAAAAAAACCGGCGAAATTTTTTGCAGCCGCCAGCCCGTGGTCATGTGGGTGACCGACCGCCAGCCCCCGAGGGCCAATTTTTTTGCTCTTGTTTAGGGTTCACAGTGCCTAAAATAGGCATTTTTTTCATTTTTGCATAACTTTTTGCCACGAAGTCAAAATTTGGCAAACTTTTTTTTGAAATTCATCAGAAAATCGCAAGGAATTTGTTTGTAACCTCAGTTTTCAGTTTTTGCAAGCTCTTTTTTTTAAAATTGTAAAAATCACCGTGTGTTATAAACGGTTGATTTGAGCTTGTCACTTGTAAAAATTTCAAAATTTCTTCATTGTAATTTGTTGGGGGGGTTGCAAAATCAGTTTTAATACATTATGGGGGGGTGAAAGGCACAATTTCAGTGCCACATTGTCTTCTTTCTTTTGGTGTTCATGGTGGATCTAAGACAAATTGAACCACTCACTCCACACAATTATCATACATGGAAGCTAAAAATGACTCAATTGTTACAATTTAAGGGTCTATGGCCAATGTTAGATGCAGAACAACCTGAATTTACAAGGGATTATGAAAAATTTGTCCATAGATGTAAAATGGATGAAGCAAAAGGGCTCATTGGCTCACATGTATCTGATAATTTGTTGTTTCATATTTCGGAGTGCAAAACACCTAAGAATGTTTGGGATAAACTTGAAGAATTGTATGGTAAAACAAATCATTTCAGAACCTTGCAACTTCAAGCAGAACTTCAATCCCTCTCTCCAGATGCATTTCCTTCAATTTAGGATTTCCTTGCACAATTCAAGATGATTTTGTCACAGTTGAAAGGATGTGGACATGATGTATCTAGTGATGAATTTATCTTCTTGATTATGTCTAAGTTAAAGGGCCCTTATCAAGTGTTTTCTTCTACTTTCTATTCAACTATGGATGTAATAGGGAAAGATTACAAAATGCCCACATTTGAGTTGTTTTGTGAGCGTCTTACTAGGGAGGAGGCCAAGTTAATTCAGTTGGATGCCTTACCTAATTCTAAGAATCATGCTCTAATGGCTCAATCATCCAAGGGTAAAGGAAAGAACAAGAAGAAGCCCAAAGCAGAATCATCTTCTGGTAGTGAGAATCCCTCCAAACCAAAGCCGAAGAACAATCAAAAGTCCACTTCATCTCCTTCTTCTTCTACCTCTAGAGATTCTTCTTCCAAGTCCAAGAAAAAGAAAGGAGATCCTTGTTCATTTTGTGGAAAAACTGGGCATGATGCATCTCATTGCTTTAAGAGATTAGAGGCCTTGGAGGAAGCTATGAAGAAGCACAATATTTCAGTGGCTAAGCCTTCTTCCATGGGCAAAGGGCAAGCTCTTTCAGCACGAGCTATGCATTCACCTTCAGATAGTTGGATTCTTGATTCAGGTGCTTCACATCACATGACCAATTCATGTGATCTTCTTGATTCCATAGTTCATACTTCTAATTCTCATATTACAGTTGGGAACTCTTCACAGATTCCAGTTTTGGGGACAGGCTCCGTTCAGATGCTAGATGGGTGCATTGAGGATGTTCTTCTTGTTCCTGATATTTCAGCAAATCTACTTTCCATATATCAGATTTGTCATTCTAGAGATGGGAAGTCAGTTGAGTTTACTCCACAGAATGTGACTATTAGACAGTTGCAGGATCCTGAGAAGGTTGTTGCTACAGGGATAGTTGATCAGGAGAATCATTTATATCGATTTGTTGGATTTGAGTCTTCATCAGGTTCATGTTTTGTTGCTCATGTTGATTCAATGAGCAAGCTTTGGCATGAGAGATTTGGGCACTTGAACTACAGATATCTTCAGCAAATGCAAGCACATAACTTAGTGGTTAGTCTTCCAAAGATCACTTGCACAGATGGAGTTTGTCAAGGATGTGTTCTTGGCAAGCAACATCAAGATCCTTTTCCTAAGGGTCAAGCTACACCTGCAACCACTCCCCTTGAGTTGGTCCATAGTGATCTTATGTCATTCCCAACTCCTTCTTTTTCAGGGGCTAAGTATGTGCTCACATTCATTGATGATTTTTCCCGTCGGACATGGGTCTATTTTCTGAAGCTCAAGAGTGAAGTCCTCACCAACTTCAAGACCTTCAAAACATTTGTGGAGAAGCAGTCAGGTTTTTCTCTTCGACAGATACGCATAGATAATGGGGGGGAGTATGTTAATTAGGCATTTCAGGATTTTTGCAGTGAGCATGGTATTTTTCACCAGCACACGGTTCCTTACTCTCCTCAGCAGAATGGTGTGGCGGAGAGAAAGAACAGGACTCTCAGGGAAATGGCCAATTGTATGATTCAGTCTAGGTCCATGGCTCCCACCTTTTGGGCCGAAGCTATCAATTGTGCCAACTATATTCAGAATCATATGCCCCACAAGGCAGTACAAAATATGACCCCTGAGGAGGCTTGGTCTCATCGCAAGCCTAATGTATCCTTCTTCAGAGTATTCGGTAGTGAGGCTTGGGCATTCATTCTGAATGGTCAGCATAAATCCATGGAGAAGAAGAGTCAGCAATACATCTTTGTTGGCTATTGTGAGGATGTGAAGGCATATAGATTGTTTGATCCTAACACACGAGAGGTTCATTTCTGACGTGATGTTTATTTTCTGAGACCTTCACCTAGCCAGATCCTCCTTCGACTTCTTCTTCATCACAACCTACTCAATCTTCTTTAGTTGATGATACGTTGCTACTTGAGGAAGATTTTGATGATGGTCTTGATGAACCTCCTCCTCATTCACCCACTAGGCCATGATGGGCTCGAGTTACTCTTGAGGAGGTTGGTCCTCTTGTTGGTGATCCCACAGACACTCGTTGCACTCGTTCTCAGACTTCTAGAATTAGTCTTTTGAGTCATGTAGTTTCAGATGATCCTCAGAAGTTTTTCAGATGCTTTAGGTATTCCAAAGTGGGATAGTGCTATGGATGATGAGTATTCTTCCTTGATGAAGAATCATACTTGGGATCTTGTGCCTCTTCCTAAGGGAAGAAAGTTGGTTCAATGCAAGTGGGTGTATCATACCAAGTATGCAGCAGATGGTTCCATTGACAAGTACAAGGCTCGTCTTGTTGCAAAGGGGTTTTCTCAGGTTGAAGGGATTGAGTATTCTGAGACATTTGCTCATGTTGCCAAGATGGATTCTATTCGCCTTGTCCTTGCTATAGCTGCATCATAGGGATGGTCAGTATTTCAGATGGATGTGAAGAGTGCTTTCTTGCATGGGGATCTTCATGAGGAGATCTATATGGAGCAGCCACCAGGTTTTTTGTAGGAATCTTCACTTGTTTGCAGGCTTTGACGCTCATTGTATGGTCTCAAACAGGCCCCTCGGGCTTGGTATGAGAAGATGGATAGTTTCTTGCTTGCTTCCGGCTACACTCGTTGCCATTCTGATCCCACAGTTTATACACAGAGACATGGAGAGGATCTACTTATACTTGTGCTCTATGTGGATGATTTGATTCTCACAAGGAGTTCTACTTCCATGATTCAGAGTACACATCCAGCATTGATGGAGCGATTTGATATGACTGACCTTGGTCTTTTGCATTACTTCCTTGGTCTTCAGGTTCATCAGACTTCTGAGGGGATCTTCATTTTGTAGCAGAAGTATGCTCTTGATTTGCTTCAGAGATTTGGCATGGCTGATTGCAAGCCTGCCCCTACTCCATTCCAGTCAGGTGTTGTACTGTCTTCCAGTTGCACTACTCCTACAGTTGATCCTACCTTGTATTGGCAGTTGGTTGGCAGTCTTTTGTACTTGACACATAGTTGTCCTGATATTTCCTTTGCGGTTGGACTTGTCTCTCGCTTCTCACAGGAGCCTCATGAGAGTCATTGGAAGGTCGCCAAGTGTATCTTGAGATACATTCAGGGCACTACTCATTTTGGCATTCACTACACTTTAGGTGCATCTCATATTGTGGGCTTCACTGACTCAGATTGGGCTGGTGATGTCAATGATCGGAAGTCTACTTCTGGCTTTGTCTTTTGCCTTGGTTCTGGTCCAATTGCATGGTCATGCAAGAAGAAAACTGCTATTGCATTATCATCGACAGAGGCTGAGTATCGAGGTGTCGTGTTGGCTAGTCAGGAGGTTTTGTGGCTTTGTCAGTTGATGATTGAGTTTGGATTCCCTTCCACTCAGCCCACTACTCTTTGGTGTGACAATCAGAGTGCCATTCATATTTCACGCAACCTAGTGGAGCATCAGCGGACTAAGCATATTGAGATCCACATGCACTTCATTAGGCAACTCATCCAGGATGGTGTTCTCAGCTTGGAGTATTTGCCTACAGATCAGCAGGTTACAGACATATTCACTAAACCTTTGGCATTGCCTCGTTATCTTCTATTGCAATCGATGCTTGGGGTGAAGGAAGTTATCCTTGGGGGGTCTTGAGGATTCCTCCTTCCTTCATTAGTTTTCTTTGTATCTTTTCTCTCTTTGGGAGAGGAGTTTTCTCCCACATGGTTTTTCTCCTTTTCTCCGCTTGTGAGAGTTTTTTTGTTTTGTACATGGGTACCTCATCAGGCCTAGTTGTCGGGACCCATCCTTTTCTTTATGCATTGGTTTGTACCTCCCTAAGTTGCACTTAAGGGGGGGTGTTGGTGTGAATAAGTCTTGTACCTAGTTTATTCCTTCACTAGGGACTTAGGGGACTTAATTCACATGTTAAGTTTACTTAGGATATTAGTTGTCATATCTAGATAAGTATTAGTTGTCTTATCTAGAATTTCCACTTTCCTACGTAGTTATGAGTTAGTTGTCTCATGTGATAGGATTAAGACACTTGTCATGATCTTGTCTTATCCTATCTCTCATCCTTGCCTTTATAAGCAAGGCATCTCTAGTAATATGTTGCATAGAATTGTATTGTATTGCATTGATCATATTGTATCATATTGCAATCCTTGTTTGGTGGAATAGCATCTTCCATTGTTGCTTCTCTCTATCTCTTGTGGAGGTTCTTTGGCGTTGCAGATTGAAGATCTTGGGTTGATAACTCCAATAGGGCATGAGGTTTTTTTTGCTAGGCATATATGCTCATTTGGGGTTCATGTGGGTGAGTGATAAATTTGCTTGTGTGCCCCATTTCATCTACTTTGTGTGTGCCCCATATAAAAACTACTTGCTTGTGATTGGTCGATGATTCTTTGTTTTAGGCTGATGCATTACACTTTATAAAGTTCCATTACCTACATTTGTGGTGCTAGGGTTTTGGTCATTGCTATTTGTTGTTGGTAAGTGGGTTTTATCCCACATTCTCAATGCATCGGTCCTTTTAAGCCTTTATATTTCATCGCTCGCCCTCTTGTTGATGTGAGCATCTATGGCCTCACACTCGCACAATGGCTTGTGAGGGCTTTGATCAGTTCTTATGGATAGATGGTGTAAGCTTAGTCTTGGTGAATGGAGGCATTGTGGTGCGTGTAACTGCCACAACATTGTTTAATTGTCCCTAGAGGCCTTATTTTTCCCTTCTATCAGCCATGTGGAGATTGCTTATGCATAGGCATACTAAGCGTCCACCTTGTTATCTTTTTTTTGCTATAGATTTGTTCATGGACACGGAGTGGCAACCTCATTATTGTTCTTCAGATTTCTTTGGATGCTATTATTTATCATCTTTGGATTTTGTTCCTTATATGTTTCTACATTGTTTGAATTTGTCATCTTCTGGGTGAGTCCTTGATTGGTTGGTGACAGCATCATATTTAGCGAAGAAGACGCGTGGACAATTTTTAGAGACACCATCCTTCATGCATTTATCTATGGCCTTGTTTCTTCCTAAAGGGAGAGAAGTTTGTATGCATTGGATCATGTTTTTCCGTCAGACATTTGCCATCAGTGTAGGAGATTATCGATTATGGGGTGGGGCTTTATTGTCCTTCATTTTCGTAATGGATGCAATTCTTGGGGGGTAGCTTGGGGACCTTCTTACACCACTCATCTTTCATGACTTCTCTTTTGGAGAGGGGTTTTTTCCCACTGGGTTTTTCTCCTTTTCTCCGCTTGTGAGAATTTTTTATGAATTGTAAATGGGTACCTAACATGGTTGTGTAGTCAGGACCCATATTGCATCTTCATATTGCATTCATTCTCCCTAAGTTTCACTTAAGGGGGGTGTTAGAGTAAATGCATATTTACTTAAGTTTTACTTAGGTAGACTATAGTTTAGTTGCACTTAATTTATTAAATTGGGAAATTAGTTTTCTTTCTTGTATTCCTGTATTGGGTGGTTGCTCACCCATTTGGCTTTTTTTATGGCTTTATAAGCTTGTATTATAATTTATTTTATCATCTTATCTTTTAATAAAGCTTATCACATATTTGGTGATTATCATTTTCTCGGCTATGAGGGTTGAGTTGTAGGTTGTTCCTAGGTGATTTGGAGCTTTGCTTCAACAATAACTCCAATGGTATTCTTCAACACTACCAGGTTTTTCCTTTGTAGGTGCATGTAGACGTAAAATTTTGTTGCATGTATCAAAGTTGTGAAGACCACAAATTTAGGGATGCACACAAAGTTCACGGCAAAATCATTTGGTTCAATATATATATATATATATATAAGGGACACAAATGTGGTATTGATGTAATTTGATGCACAATCTTAGATTCCATAAAGTATAGTCATCTCAAATCAACTTTCAAATTTTGGGTCTCAATTTTTTGTCACGAGTGATAGCACAATAGTGTGTCTTGTGTTTGGTAGTTTGGAACCACTAAAATAAGCATTTTTTCCTTCATTGCATTTTGTCACTTTTAATGAAAAACTTGTCAAAAATTTAACGATAATATAAACTAATGATTTGTGTCATTTTTTGTGTAGATTCAATTTATACTTTTTCCAAAACTTATAGAAAATTATTTTTGTCACATTTGGTTAGTTTCCAAGAAAGTATCATGTTTCTAATATTTTTATCACATTATATTTTACCATAATACATAACTTGAACTAAAAATGAAATATTTTCATGATTTCTTAGACATAGATCATTAACTCCATTATCTAGTTCACAAATATTTTTTGTAATTTTTATTAAATAGTTAGCTTTTTTATTAATATTTTTAATGGGTAATAATGGATATTTGGGCTTGTATTCTTCTATAACAAATTTATCTTTATGTATACATTAAAATTAATTAAGTTTTTTTTCTATTGAGATAAGGACATTAATATATAATAGTGTAATTTTTTAGATCAATTCATTGTTAGAGTTATCATGCATTAGCTAATAATTATTAATCTTTAATTGATTATTAGTCTAATTTATTCTCATGCACTTAAGCTAAACTTGGGAGTGTTTTATGATTTTATTAGTTGAGCTAATATTAGATCATTATGTCTCATCTCATGTGATGTTGACACTTGTCATGATCTAGTCCCTTTCTCATTTAGGTTTTTGCTCTTATTTAGCACTCAACCCTCATTGTAATTATCTTGAGCTTTCATATCTTCTTGAGAGTCTCTTGTTTTTGTAGTTTTTCCTTGTTGAAGAATATTGCATATATTGTTTGTAGATCTATTGTGTGGAAGGTGTATTTTTTTGTTGTTTGATCTTGTGGCTTGTGGTTTTATGCTTGTTTCACAATTCTAACATGATATCAAAGTGTGGATTCATCAAACCCCTTATCGATTTATGATATTTTTTTCTTCAACAAGGGTTACATGCTTCATCTCTGAATCCCCTTTGCATATTTTTCAAATTTTGGTGGTAGGTGTTTCTTGGTGCACTTTTGTGTGAAAAGGACCTCATTGTTGGATTTACAGGTGTTGAGAAAGTTAGATTTGGTTTTTGTTTCACCTGATTTGGGTTTTTGATGCCAGATCTATGAGGGTTTGAAGTGGTTGCTTTGTTTCCAAATCTGAAGGGTAGCTACATTTTGAGTGTTCTTTGAGCCCAAATGAAGGTTTCCATCGTGCTCAAAAGGCCCAAAAATCTTAAGATTGTCTGTCAAAATGCCAAAATCCATGTCAACAATTTCTGAGGAAAGATTGTTTTGCCAAGGAAGTCGTACAGCCTCCCCAGCATGTAGGTCAAGGTGAAATTTTTTAAAAAAACTTTATATTTTTTCTTGCATAGAATTTTAAAAAATAAATTCAAATTAAAAAAATATTTAAAAATCCTTTTAAAGGCATCGTAGGATTTTTTTGTTAAAAGAAATATAAATTAAAAAAATCATTGGGGACCACAGGTACTACTCACCCCTGCCATGGCAGAGGTGGTAGACCCGTGGGCCAACCCCTATAGTACCTTGGGGTACCATTTTCTTGTCGAAAACAGCCCCTTGGGACCCGCCAAGGGTAGGGTCCACCCCTAAAAAAAATTTGATATATTATTTTAAAAAAAAATTATGTAATTTTTAATAGAAAAATATAAAAGGTTTTTTTGGTTAGTTTTTTTCACTTTAAAATAAAAATTGCCATTATTTTTTGTGCAAATAAATCACAAGTAGCCTACTTGGACAAATTTTTTTATAAGCACCTCTAAAATTGGCATACCCCTATTTTTGACAATTTTTTGCCCTACTTAGCCCCTCTCTGTTGGGCTTTTCAATTTTGCACCCTATCTTCTAGAGGCCATATCTCGGTCATACAACGATATTTCTCATTGCAACTTTTTTTGAAACGGGGTAGAATTTTGTGCTCTTCATGGTTGTGTAGGTGGTTTCTGGTTTTGGCTCTTTCTTTCTTTTTTTCCAAAATTCAGTTTTCTTAATGATATTATTGTTCAATTCTCATTTTAGAGACTTCGACAGGCCATATCTTCTACATTTGGACTCTTTTTTGGGTGTCATTTTTTTGAAAGTGCATGTTTTTTTGTGTACTATAATGGTGCTACTAGTTTCCTCTTTTCTATCAAAGAATTGTATTTTTAGCATGTAGTCATTTTTTTGACATTATGGGCTCCCATTGTATGAATTTTTTATTATGTAAACACACTAAAATAAAGTGTGTTTGTATTTAACATGATTATTTGGATCTTGCACATCACTTTGTGCCTTATTGTACTCATGCTATGTTAAAAAGTGTCATGGAAGGTTTGATGTTTTTCATTTGTTTGACATCATACCTTTGTCAAGTGAATGTCCCTTCCATGACAGTAGCCTCATGTGTGTGTGCCTTTTGTTTGCACACCCTTTATATGTGTTGGTACTTTCATCTTTACACATTTAGATGTTCCCGATTCTTCTTCGTGCACTTCTTTTTGGCATTCAGTTTTAGTGTGCCTATCACGCCTCTCCCTTTTTAGCATTATGGGGGTTTCTACTATTGATGCTAATGCTTCATTTGGGTTCATGTTGGAGTTAGCTATGTATACAGTATTTTTTCATATGTTCTTTCGAATGCAATGGATGCATTTCAATGAGATGGATCACTTACCATATGGACACTCTTGCATTCCTATTTTTAGAGGCATCCAATTTCCATTTTCACATGATTAGTTCTTCAAACTCGTGGTACCTTTTCCATCTGTATCTTCGGGTTCCAGGTGTTTTCCTTTGTCTACCATTTGATTCAGGTAGTGTTGTTGGGGGAACTCATACAAATTCTTGTCTTCTTGATCCTGATCATCATCTATTTCAGTGGAGGTTCTTATTTCAGCATTATAGTAGTAATTCTTCGACAATGTTTGTAGCTTCTTCATCCTTCAGTGGTATTTTTTTGTTCATCCTTTGTTCCTATCTTTTGGATAACATTGTCTTTTTTAGAGGTTTCTTTAGTCCTTCACTTGTCTTTCATCTCTTTTTGGAGTGGATTTTTTCCCATGAGGTTTTCTTTGTTTCTCTGCATTATAGAGATATTTTGTTTGTATATGGGTACCTATTATGGCCTTGTTTTTTGGGACCCAACATGCATTCTATTTTTATGGTTTTTAGCTACTCCCTAAATTCATCTTAACAGAGGGTGTTAGAGTTATCATGCATTAGCTAATAATTAAATAATTTTTAATTGATTATTATTCTAATTTATTCTCATGCACTTAAGCTAAACATAGCAGTGTTTTATGCTTTTATTAGTTGAGCTAATATTAGATCAATATGCCTCATCTCATGCAATGTTGACACTTGTCATGATCTAATCCATTTCTCATTTAGGGTTTTGGTCTTATAAGCACTCAATCCTCACTGTAATTATCTTGAGCTTTCATATCTTCTTGATATTCTCTTGATTCTATAGTTTTTTTTGTTGGGGAATATTGCATATATTGTTTGCAGATCTCTTGCATGGAAGGTGTATTTGTTTATTGTTTGATCTTGTGGCTCGTGGGTTTGTGTCTGTTTCACAATTTTAACAGTCATTATTTTTCAAATGAATCTATTTGATTAAAAAAAAATATTTATTGGCAAGCTTCTACCAAAGGGGTAGCTCCCTTTTGTTGAAGTTGCAAATTCAACTCCACAGTACCCAAAAATCACCTATACAAAATTACCTATCACAAAAGAGAAGATTAAAGAAACAATAGTTCTCAAAAACTAGAGAATGTATTAATGTAAGATAACTTGAATGAATAATTACAATGAGAGATTAATCCTTATGAAAATGAGGTAAAACCATACCTCTAAAACCCTATGAGAGAATTAAATTAGCTTGTGACAAGTGTCACAATCTTATGCTATGAGACAACATAATTCAACTTAATAATGCAAAACAAATTCCTATGTTTAGCTTAAGTGAATAAAGCAAAGGGTGCCTAATTAATTAATCAAGATTAATTAATTGACTAGGTGATTAATCTATTACTCTAACACCCCCTTAAGATGATCTTAGGGAGAAGCTAAAAAAATGAAGAACAATGCATGAAAATTAAAGATGGTCCCAACAACTAGACCTGATGAGGTACCCATGTACAAACAAAATATCTCTCAAAATTGAATAAAAGGAGAAAACCACATGGGAAAAATCCTCTCCAAAAAAGAGATGAAAGTATGAATAAAAAATGGACTCATGAAGATCCCCCAAGGACAACTTCCTTTACCCTAAGCATTGATCACAACTGAAAAATAACAAGGTGATGCCAAAGGTTTCATAGAGATGTATGCAACCTTATCCTTTGTAGGAATGTACTGGGTATGATGAAAATTCATCCTAAATAAAATCTTTGGCAAATAATTGCATGTGGATCTCAATATCATTTTTTTCTCTAATGTTCCACTAGGTTGCATGAAATGTGAATGGCAGCCTAATTATCATACCAAAGAATAGTGGGACTATCAAGAGGAAAACTAAAGTTAGTCATAAACTAATGAAGCCAGAGAACCTCTTGGCTGGCTAATATTATTGCTAGGTACTTAGCCTATGTAGATTGTGGGTATGTGCAAGATCATCATGGAAAAAATAGGCCCTTAAGTGGCAAAAAAAATTAAAAAATCAAAGTTAGGCAACTTGACATAAAAAATTGAATAAGTTATCTATATTATTTCAAAAATATGTAAGAATAGAATCTGTAGAAAATTGAATGTAGTTTCTAAACTACTAGGGTTTATTTTTTTTAAATCTTTATGAAAAATTGAAATTTCAATGCAATAGTACTTAAATTTCAGTGGAAAAAATAAGTAGGTGTATGTCCTGACCACCCCAATCCACAATAAAATGATAATATTTTTTATAAGATTTTAGATATAAGTAGATGACTCATGTCCTAATGTGATGCATATTTTTTGTAATTTTTTCAAGTAAATAATTAATTATGAATTTTTATTACAAATTTTGAAAAATATAAAAACTTTTATGTCTAACCACCTAAATCCTAAGGTCAAAACTTCATGAAATTCATTTTTTTTTCCCATAGTATGCTTAAGAATAGAATGTGACGATGTTTCGTGATTCAAAAGTGTGATACCGCTTGGAAAGCTATACATGTTTTTCAATCAGCCTATCAATCAGGACTTTAGTCATAATTCAAATAGAAAATGAATAATACTATTTATTAAATTCAAAGTAAATCATAATTTATATTGGTGGAAAGCTGAGAATCTCCTTTAAAAACCCTTTTCATTTCATCAATTTTGGGTAAAAGAAAGTTGTCAGCCACATACCCTACACATACCCATCATATCACCACTTTTTGCCCCATCATGATCCTGCACATACCCTTATAAATCAATAGATTTTTTGCCAATACCATACAATGAGACCAAAAAATATAGAAGTAGACTTCTTTTCATTAATATCACTGTCCCAATTTGAGTCATTGAAGCTAAGAATATGAGAAGCTCTGGATGTATAATGAATACCATAATGTGAGGTTCCCTAAATATATCTCAAAATACATTTGGCATATTGTCAATGACTCTCATGTGGATCATGGGAGAACCAAGAGAAAAGACCAACCACAAAATAAAGATCAAGATGAGAAT
>VDFB02086081.1:355928965-355951611 GCA_007258455.2 Sequoia sempervirens | reverse complement strand
AAAATTGTATGGACACCCTTCTAAGAACAATATTCCATCAAATAATACTACATATAAAGTTATAAACAATGTCCTCTAAACACAATTATCTTTCCTATACCATCTTTAGCTTGCAAATATTGCTACATAAACAAAACCCCAAATAGTTCCAAAAGAAAATATTGTGAGAGATACCACATCATATTGTTGTGCTTCACAATATTACCAGTAGTGTTTGTCAGGCACAATATTTACACCAGTATTGCACTTATGCTACCAAAAGCATCAAGAATCTTAAGAAATTAAGGTAAAGAGAAATGTGTAATAAAAAAATCCCAAAAGTGAACTAGAAATTCAGTTATAGCTCTAACATTGGAATTTGTTTCTAGATTGACAAAGGAAAAATAACAATTATACAAAATAAGGAAAAGAGGGAGAAATGGCAACAACATCTAATTGGTATACTTGGTCAACACTACAGAAATAGATTTTATGGAAAGGAGTATTGCTTCATTTGGTTGTCCCGATTGACAAGTAACAACATTGTGAATGTTGGGAACTGCACTCAGTGGCATGTTTATTTTGTGTGACAACTTGAGGCTCCAAGCATGCTGTCTCTGCAAGGTAACCCATGGATAATATGTTCAACATATATACTTGGTGAAAATATAGTTTCTAAAAGGCACAATCATGAAATACTTGTTGTGATCCTAGTTTCAACAGATTAAACAATAAAGCCTATACAAAAAAATAAACAATATTAGGAGACTTCACATTGTTCACTGAGGGAAAATAAGTCGACACTTGCAAAAATTTAAGCATAAAAAGCATCAAAAAAATTAAATTAACACATCATTTTTGAAAAAATTTAAATCTAATTAGTGGAGTTGGAATTGGAAAAAGTATCTGCAAATTAGAAAAAAAAATGATGCTACTTAATCCATGACATGTTAAAAATACACAAATAATTTGCAATGGAGATAAAAATGAAGAAATTGATTGAAAAGACAATTGAAATACCAGAGTGGATGCTGCCAGCCCATGACTCAACATGCACATGCAATTTTCAAATCTCCTGCAATTATGTAGAACTTTATGGCCCTACAACAGTTAGGAAAAATCAACTTTACGTAGAACACATATAGATGAACTTAGCAATCACATTACATATTTTGCTAAGTGATGTTTGGAAAAAGTAGTAAAGCAAATTTTTAGTGCTTAAATATTGCTTATATTTTTCACATCTTATGCCAGCATGACACATGACAATCAAATTACATTGCAATAACGTCTTTACCCCTTGTGTTCCATTGATTTCCTAGCCACTGACAATGTTTGTCTAACTATTTCTGTTTCAACCCTTGTCAAATATTTTGATGGAAAAATGCAACAAGCACAAGACATACCAAGGTGGGAAAATCTAGGAGATATTAGAGATGAAAGATCCACTTTGTTAATAATCAAGTTCTCACTCCTGGCTCATAGATAGGAAAATATAGGGATATTAGAGATGGAAGATCCACTTTGTTAACAATCAAGGAACACATTAACCTCCCATTGACTATTCTTCATCCCAAACATAATGCCCATTTATTTCCCATCTAGTCCTTAAGCACAGTTACCAAGGTATGTGGGTACAAGATTAAGGATGGTGCCAAATACACCTTTTTTGAAAAGGATACAACAGTATGGACATTTTCCTAAATACTTCGTAATTTCAAAATTTATGAAAATTACAAGATCCATAAATGGTAGCATTTTTTTAATGTTTTGTTCTGTTACTCAAATTCCTTTTCTTTTTTGGAGCACAAAACATCTTGGGAGATTTCATGAGACATTTTGGCATGTCTCATGCCATCCCTACCCCCATCTCTTGTATCTAATATGCATTCATGGTAGGGGTATGTTATGTTTCCTTGTTTATATCCCCTAAAGTGAACAAAAGAATCTATTGTGTCCCCAATATCATACCCTATTGACTAAATTAGTTAATAAATAAAGCATATATCTTTGACCATGTGATGTTCAAGATGTTTCTGCTATGATTATTTCATAGAGTAATTATTATTACAGTTTGTTATATGATGATAATATACCATGATTACCTCCATGTCTGTAGGAACTGTCAAGGGTACTGCTGAGAAAGGATATCATAGAAGAGGAGGTTTCAACTTCAAGTAGCAACAAGGAAGAGAAATTGCACACCCCACACTATTTTTATTTGCATCTTGCATATTGTGATTGTGTGTTGGGGCGTGCTAAGATTTCCTGATGTACATGCATGTTGCAATTCTTGATATGCATAAATTGGCAAGACACATTTTATGGGCACATGTAAGTGTTATGGTACATCTAACTTTGTTGTAAAATTTGATAGGTTATAGGAATCTTAAGGTCATAGGTAGGAAGAGAATCAAAACCACATACATTTGACTTGCCATTTATGTCTTAAGTTTAAAAGATTGTGATAAGCATGGAAGATTTTGACATGCCAAGAGGAAATAAAGTGAAATTATAGTTGCATGGAAAGTATGTAGTTAGTGGGTTTATGGGAAGAGCAGTATTAAAATTGAAACACATGTATTTTTTAATTTAACTAGTAATATGTTAGTTGTCATAGAAAGCATATGCCAAGGAATGATTAGTGTTTCAAAACATGTTTGACCATGGGTATTAAGGAAATGATGAACTAGGCCATTGCATGCAATTACCATAAGTGAATGAATGGAAAATAATAAGTGGTAATTTGAGGTTCAACATGCACAAGCATTGTGATTAGCCTAATCTTTCATTTGCTCTCGAGTGCATGAAGGTCTAGTCATGCAGGAACAAAAAACCAATGGTTTGTCTTGAATGCATAAAAGAACTAAAGATTTTGAAAGAAAGTATATTGTTGGAGTACCACATCATTTTCAGGTTTTAATTGTTAGGACTGAATTTGGATTGTAGAGATAATAACAATGTGCCATAAAGGAATAACTCAATAGGTTCACATGTGTAAGCATAACAGTTCATTTGGAACATATGGTAAAATCTATCCATTAATAGAATTAGATTACTCACTTACATAATTTATGGTAGATCTGTTAATTTAATTTCATAGCTGAAAGCATGATATGAACATGAATGGTATTCTCTAGAAATTTTATGAGAGATCAAGTGCATGGGTCATAGGAAAAAATATTACCATCACAAATGCTCAAACATTTGCATATAGCATTGATAAAAATATATACCATTGATTTTCTTTCTCTGGACATCCACCATCTTTCCTTGCAAATTCATTGCAGCTTCACGGGCCTGAATATCAATAAGAACACAAAATACAAATGCAGAGAAAATATCTCAGCCAATAAAAGGATTAAAACGGTAAAAGTCCCAACATGGATAATTCATCAAGAGATAATCATATGTAGATTTATTGTATGTTCTATTATTTTAAGCTTGTTGTATAAGTTTTCTTCTTTCAAAATGATATACAAGTTTTCATATGTATCTCACAATTCACAAAATCCACACTAATTTGGACACCAAAATATTGGAAAATAGTGGAAAAAACCAACCAGAGAGAAACGATATTAATGATTCTTTAAATAGATAGCCTGGCTTCATTGAGGTAGCCCATATCAAATTTTAGAGAGACCTACTATCTTACGAGGTCTTACCTTATATTCATAAATTGCATCTTGAGTGAAAGTAATGTCTGTGTCCTCCCTATAATGAGAAGACATTATTGTGAATTAAGATAATGCACTTTGCTAAGTATAAAAAATAATACTACTCGCCAAATTTTATTTTAAAAGTAAATAATCAAAATTGCAAATTAGAGTTTCCCATCCCTCAATGACCTTCAAGACACATTGGTAAGCATCAACTCATCAAAAACAAACAATTACATCCTTTTCCCTTTCATATAATCACAAATTCTCAAGTTCACTTTTCCCATTTGACTCAAATCTTCAAAACTGAGAACACGACTCAAAACCTTCCACACAACCTTTATGAAAGCTTCAATAATGTTAAACTAACATGATTCAACCCTGTACAAACCCCAATTACATAGATTTCATATTTTTTGGTTATAGTTCCTTCTTTGACTGTCCTATTTCTAGTAACTCTCATTCTGGAATTGTCGGAAATATCTTTTATTACATACACTATATCAAGACTATGTTTACCTTTTTAGATTCCCCTTAAAGTGTCTTAAAACATATCCAAAAACCAATGTATTTTTTTATTATAAAAGTGTTCAAATATGACTGTCGATGCTGCCAAACAAGGCTAATTGAGGTCTCCTTCCATCAGGGCCTTATTGGATGTCCAACCTCCGCACACAAACTCATTGTTTCAATGCTTCATATAGATGCATTTTGACTTTTTTATGCTCAATAAACCTTTAGAGGATCATATAAAGATTTCCTTCACAATTTTGTCTCATACTGCCATATACGAATTTACAATCAAAGTTCCAATCTTCTATCCCCTTAACAATAGCTTATTGGCTTAACCCCTACAAAATATGAGAACATATGTAATAAAGAGAAAATACACCAAATATTAAGGATTTTCATCAAGTAGCATGAGAGAAACACAATTTTCAAATCACACTATTACCCTAATGAGGGTTTTTGACTATATTCACAAAATTTACTATAACTTCCTCAAATGAAAACCAATTGCATGAAACTTGTACCACAGGGAAGGTGATTGACAACATCAACTTTGACAACCAATCTCACATGCATTGGTGCCCTTACAAATCTGTACAAGGTTTGGAATCGGTGATTTTTTGAAGAAAATAGATAAAAACAAAGAATTTCCTTAACTCTTTCTTTTATTCAACCACCCTCAAATTTCTAATGGTTTATAAAGCCTTTATAAAGGCATTTCAACTCTTTTCTAACCTTCCAAATACCTCTAACTGACCCTAAAGTCTAAATGTCCCTTCAACTTCCTAATGTTGCTTTTTGGCAACTTTACAATTTTGCATATTTTGTAACAATATGTTGACAACTTTTAGACACCCCTCTAAAAAATGGACTTAAGACTTAAATGATGACCTATACATATTAGAAATTTTCCATGAGACCATAATACAATGGTGTATCATCAACATTTGATTATCTTTCAAAATTTGTTCCTAGGACTCATGATGGTGTCATGGCTATCTCTCCCATATTTAATGTTGCTAACTTGTACCCTTTTAAGGGATCTTTGGATGCAGGTATAGGTGTGGAAGCTGATGAAGATTGGATGAAGGACCTTCCACCATCTAAACCTTTGAAACTTGAACCAATCCTAGACACTAAGGAGGTAAAAAGGACAAGAAACAAGGTATATAATGAATATCTGATTAAATGGTAGGGTCTTCCACCTGAGGATGCAACTTGGATGAGTGAAGAGAACATATAACATCATGGCACTTCTCTGCAACAACTGATCTTAGGTGGTACTTGAGATCTTTTCCACCTTGGGTGTATGGTGCAGGGGCACCCAAGGGTCAACGAGGGTCAATGAGGTTTTGGTTTTTGTGTATTATTTTTTCTTTGTGATATTTTTGTAATAAGGTCCAATGGACCATTTCAATTATGTTGTAATAGGGTGAAGAGTCAAGATGTGTCAATTTGCAAGCTTGGTGCACCTAGGTCCTGAAATGGCAAACTTGCCATGGTGTCACCAAGTATGAAAAAAAGGATGTAATAATGGATGTAATTGATGTATTTTTTATTTGTAAGCCTCCTTAGGCATGTTTATGGTCTTTTGGATTCAATAGGAGTCTTGATGCCATGTGTTGGCAAAAGTGTCAAAAAATTGTCAAAATTTGTTGAGCAACTTTGACAACTTTTCATTAAGAGTTGTAAATGGATGTTACAATGACTATAACCTTCAAAAAATAGTTGATAACTATTGGGAATGATGGATAATAGTTAAATAGCCTCCTTTGGGGTCGAGGCAAGGTTGGTTAATACTATACATGAAGATTGATGCAATAAAAACTCAGTTTTTTCCTGATTTCCTACATTTTTTCTTGCTTTCTAAACTTGTACGGAATTTATATGCACATTACAGAAAAATAATTCATATGGAAAGATAGAGGAAGGATAATTCTTCAATTTGGTGGTGATCTGGAGCATTTTCATTGAATATTGGAGAAGTTATACCTATTTTTTGAAAAGTGGTCTGAAACCCTTGAAAACTAGGGTTTGATCACAAAAATGGTCAAAAATTTCCATTCCACTATGGGAACTTGCTATATCTTGGTGGAATGGTAGGGTTTGTAACATAATTCAAGAGGAAAAAGGTTTTAGGAAATGACATGGAGTTTGTAAGGAATTATTTGATGCGCTAGGCCTGGCATCTCTATGTGGCAAGCCTAGTATTGTTGCAAAAAGTTAGAATTTTGCAAGTTTGTGAATGTTTTTGTGTCGGTGAAAATGGGAGATGTTGAATTGGGTCTGATGAGGCTTTAGGAACCTTATTTTTTTCTTAGGAGTGTTGGGGTGTGCCAAGGTACTCAGGTTCCTTCATGATGCATTCAAATTAGGCTTCCTTGTAGCTTGAGAGATCAATCAATTGTGACCTTCATTATTGGTGTCAAGTCTTGTGGTTTTGAGGCCTTGTGGGGAGCGTTATTAGGTTTCTAAATCCAAGTTGATTTTCCTAATCTTTTCCTTTTGAAAACTTTTATCTTGACTGTCCTGGTTGGACAGGGCTACAAGGAATGCCTGGGTTAGTGTTGCAACGATGGAAGAATGGAGGGTTCTACTTGTGAAATATTTTTTGATGGTCTTGTTTGATCATGTTAATGGTGTTCAGGCCCTTTCCAAGTCTTCTGGTTGCTTCTAGATGTAAGATGTTAAGTTGGGGTTATTAGGTTCCTTGTGAGTAAACAACGAATTTTGTGTGTCCACATAGAGTATTTGAGAGAAGCTATTAAAAAGGAGTTGCTTCCCCTACCACTCTGCATCATGAAGTGGGGTCCTTGATATGGAATATGAGATAAAAAAATCAATATTAGCATAAATAATCAATATCAAATGATGTATAGGAGCCTAATGAGAAAAAGGCCAAAAAGGTCATTGTTTAATAAAGAAAACACATAAATAAACAAATCTCATCACTTTGACCTAACAAAAGTTGTGGGGGTAATTTCTTTTTCATAACCATTACTCTTAAGTTCTAAGTTTTAACTATCCTATTCAATCTAAGGGTGTGGAGTACTTTGGAATTTTTGTTATTTAATCCTTACCCAAATAATTAATTTGTCCTCCAATGTACCTAGGTCATTACCAACAAAAGAAAGTTCTTCGTCTAATGGGAAATTCCTTCATGAAGAGAAGAAAATAAACTTGCTTCAATAGAAGACATTTTATCCTATTCAAATGAGGGATTGTTACTAATGAAATGAGAAATGATGGTTGCAAGAAAGTAAAATGCTTTGAAGCACACTCACTAGAAAAATTTAGATTAAAGGATGGAAACTACACCCCTGTAGCCGTACCCACATTTCTCAATGACTATAATTAAGTGAAATACAGTTGTATGTTTCTTCATATACTTGTGTCCTCTTTAAAAAACAACATCCACATACTTGTACCCATATCCCATGTCTGTTGATAACAATGCTTAAAAGTGAGCCAGCAAAAAGAGAAGCGGGAATGAATCAAGAACTTTTGAAAAATTATGGAGTATAGTCAATACAAGAATCAAAATTTATCAAAATATAAGTAACACAATAAGAGAAGAGGATCCAAATTGATTTAGTTTCTCAATGAGGAGGGGTTTCCCCTTTATAATGATCATGAATGTTTTAAACTTGAGCATTATGTTCAATGCTGATACTGAGATTATATTGTGGTTAAACTAACATTTAAAATCTCAATGATGAGCTTCTTGATGGGTGTCTTTGGTTTGTATCAAGGGATTGCAACACAATGCATGAATGCATTATGGCTTGGTGGATGTCATGGAAAGAAATTGTTGGAGAGGGGTTGAGGTTTCTCAGCTGATCCATTGTTAGGTAACTAGTAGTTGACATTCTAACTAATAAAATTGCTATAACTACTTTAAGTAAAAATCCTATCTCACAGAGGGGATTGTTATAACTGATACAGTTGTTACAACTAATATGTTATGGTAGAGGGGATTATTATAACTAATACAATTGTTACAACTACTATTGGTTATCCCTCTAGCTTGATTTTTTGCTTGTACAATAAAGAAGAAGGATATTGATGGTAAAGTAATTTGGTAAGTGTATACCTGGTGATGAAATATATGCTAATCTAGACTGAAGCCATCATCTCTCCTAATCTTCACTGCAACAACAATCTCCTCTATTTCACCTTTGTATATGACGCTGTACAATCCTTCCCCTACTTTCAAATGCTCTAAGAAGTTGCCAATGGCATATTTGATGTCGTTGAGAGAGTATTTTCTGTAAAGAAGATTAGTCGAGGAAGAGGGCGAGGTTTCGATCCATGGTATCAAATCCAAGTACTCTTGAAGCTTTATAATTGCATCATCCCTTTCTGGCATGAGGTGATCATTCATCTCCTTCAGTCACTTGTTCTCTTGAAGTGCTTCGAGGGAGTCAATCTCACGAAATCAAAAATGAAAACCCTCCTCCATTTCATTTTTGGCACTCATATTTTCTTTTCTTTTTTTATTTCCCCCCATTTATGTAGGTTTCTTTATTTCATTTAATATTTTTAGGTTCTTGTAGTATTTTTATGGATTTAGGTTGCTTTCTTAATTTCTTAATTTCTTTGTTTCTTGTAAGGTTTCTCATTTCATATTTTATTTTAATTTTAATCATCTTTCTTTAATTTCATTATTTCTTTTTTTCTTGGATTTACCCTCTCTTTATTTCATTAAGCTTTCTTAATCTTATTAATTTTATTGTATTTTTAATCATTTTTGTTCTTTCCTTAATTTCTTTATTATTTTGGTTCTTGTATTCATTTCATATCTTTAGGTTTTATTGTTTTATATTTTTAATTAATTTGTATTCTTCAATTTTATGGGGCTTGTTTTAAAAAGAATTCTTATGTTGCAAATTTTATTCAATATATTAGTCACTATTGTGTTAATAATTTATTTTATTTTATTTTTATTATATTATGTCAATCATTCTTTATTTTAATTTTGTTTTTGTCTCTTTATATAAGGTTGCTTTCTTTTTAGTTCGTTTGTCATTCTGGTGTAGTCTATTTTTTTATATTTATATTAGTAGATTCAATTATTTTAGTTTTCTTGTTTATTAAATTTTTATCATTTTTTAGGTCATCTCTAAGTCTTTGCCCTTTAGTCCTCTCACCCCTTCACCTATTTATCTCTCATAGTTTGCTACTTCTTTCTATCTTTCTACTCTCTTGTTGTGTGCTTTTTCCTGATGATGGATCATGGAGTTTGATTCGAAATATTGATTCAAAAAACTCACACAATTTCAATCCAGAAATATGAACAAACCCATATTTTCTTTTTTATTTGTGTGAAAGTGTCTGCAAGATAGCCCTCAAAATGCAATTGGATTGTTTAAATCATATTTTATTAGTGAAATTGACCATAATTTCTCTTTGATACATTTGACATGCTAACACAACAGGAAAATCAAACTGGCTTCAAATCATAGTTAAAAACATTAATGATTCATTCACATAGTGAGTAATAAAAGTTAAAGAATGTAAACATTAATTTTTTTTATAAAATATGTGAAAGTCTTAAGATTGCACCGAGAGGTAATGCCTTCCATGCAATAGGTATTTTTGGTGCACCAAGCAACCTAGGTGGCCAAATGGCCCACTTAGGTAGGAGTCCCATGAGGGGGTTAAGCTCTATGGATTATGATCAAATTTGAAAGAAAAAAGAATAGAGTAATAGTCATTTATTTAGTCATTTTTATTTTTCTGATATTAGTCATTTATTTAGTCATTTTTATTTGTCTGATATTAGTCATTTAGTTGTGATTTTACCTAATGACCAAATTAGTCACTTATAAATGACCAAATTAGTCATTTATTTTTAAAATACTACTAGTGTTAGTCACATGACTAAAAATTTTAGTCACGTAGTCATTTATTTGCCAATTTCTACTAGTGATTTTAGTCAAGTGTTGTATTATCTTCCACTTGTACCACTCCTTCAGTAGATGCTACATTACATAGGCAATTGGTTGGCAGTCTTTTGTACCTAAAAAATTCTCATTTTGATCTTTCTTTTGTGGTTGGTATTGTCTCTTGGTTCTCCCATGATTCACATGAGAGTCATTGGCAATATGCCAAATGTATGTTAAGATATATTCAGGGAACCTCATATTATGGTATTCATTATACATCTAGAGCTTCTTAGATTGTTGGCTTCACTGACTCAGATTGGGCTAGTAATGTTAATGATAAGAAGTCTACTTCTATATTTTTTTGGTCTCATCGTATGGTCTTGTAAAAAAAAATCTATTGCTTTATAAGGGTACGTGTAGGATCATGATAGGCCAAAACGTGGCGATATGATGGGTATGTGGCTAACAAATTATTTTTAACCAAAATTGATGAAACGAAAATGGTTTTTAAAGGAGATTCTTAGGTTTCCACCAATTATATAAATTATGCTTTACTTTGAATTTAATAAATAATTATTATTCATTTTCTATTTGAATTACAACTAAAGTCCTGATTGATAGGCTGATTGAAAAACGTCTATAGCTTTCAAAAGGTATCAAATTTTTTGAATCCAAAATATGCTTCACATTCTATGCTTCATATACTATAGGAAAAAAATTTGAATTTCATGAAGTTTTGACCAAGTTAAGGTGGTTAGACATATGAGTTTTTATATTTTTTAAAAGTTGTAATAAAAAATCATAATTAATTATTTACTTGGAAAAATAATTACAAAAAAATATGCATCACATTGAGACATGAGTCCTCTACTTATATATAAAATATTATAAAAATATTATCATTTTATTATGGTGGGTGGATAGACACCTACTTTATTTTTTTCCCTCGGAATTTAAGTACTCACATTGAAATTTCAAATTTTCACCAAATAGATTTTATAAAAACCTAGTAGTTTAGAAACTACATTCAATTTTCTACAGATTCTATTCTTACATATTTTTGAAATAATATAGATAACTTATTCAATTTTTTATGTCAAGTTGCCTAACTTTGATTTTTTAATTTTTTTTGCCACTTAAGGGCCTATTTTTTCCATGATGATCTTGCACATACCCACAATCTACATAGGCTAAGTACCTAGCAATAATATTAGCCAGCCAAGAGGTTCTCTGGCTTCATTAGTTTATGACTAACTTTAGTTTTCCTCTTGATAGTCCCACTATTCTTTGGTATGATAATTAGGCTGCCATTCACATTTCATGCAACCTAGTGGAACATTAGAGAAAAAAATGATATTGAGATCCACATGCACTTATTTGAAAGATGATTTAGGATGAATTTCTCATCTTGGAGTAGGGTATGTGCAAGATCATGATGAGCTAGAAGGTGGCAATATGATGGGTATTTGTAGGGTATGTGGCTAATGAATTTTTTCTTACCCAAAATTGATGAAACGAAAAAATATTTTTAAAGAAGATTCTCAATTTTCCACCAATATAAATTATGCCTTTTTTGAATTTAATAAATAATTATTATTCATTTTCTATTTGAATTACAACTAATATCCTAATTGATAGGTTGATTGAAAAACATCTATAGCTTAAACGATATCACATTTTTGAATCAAAAATATGTGTCACATTCTATGCTTGTATACTATGGATTAAAAATAAAGAAATGAATTTCATGAAGTTTTGACCAAGTTAAGGTGGTCAGACATATGAGTTTTTATATATTTTAAAAGTTGTAATAAAAAAATCATAATTAATTATCTACTTGGAAAAAAATTATAAAAAAATATGCATCACATCGGGACATGAGTCTTCTACTTATATCTAAAATGTTATAATTTTATTGTGGTTAGGGTGGTTAGACAGACACCTACTTCTTATTTTTTCTCTGAAATTTAAGTACTACTGCATTGAAATTTCAAATATTCACCAAATAGTTTTTTTGTTAAAAATAAACCTAGTATTTTAGAAACTACATTCAATTTTCTATATATTCTATTCTTACATATTTTTGAAATAATATAAATAACTTATTCAAATTTTTATGTCAAGTTGCTTAACTCTGATTTTTCTAAATTTTTTGCCACTTAAAGGCCTATTTTTTTCATGATGATTTTGCACATACCCAGTACATTCCTACAAAGGATAAGGTTGCATACATCTCCATGAAACCTTTGGCATCACCTTGTTATTTTTTAGTTGTGATCAATGCTTAGGGTAAAGGAAGTTGTCCTTGGGTTCTCTTCATGAGTCCATTTTTTATTCATACTTTCATCTCTTTTTTGGAGAGGATTTTTCCCATGTGGTTTTCTCCTTTTATTCAATTTTGAGAGATATTTTGTTTGTACATGGGTACCTTATCAAGTCTAGTTGTTGGGACCCATCTTTAATTTTCATGCATTGTTCTTCATTTTTTTAGCTTCTCCTTAAGATCATCTTAAGGGGGTGTTAGAGTAATAGATTAATCGCCTAGTCAATTAATTAATTAATTAATTAGGCACCCTTTGCTTTATTCAATTAAGCTAAACATAGGAATTTGTTTTACATTATTAAGTTGCATTATGTTGTCTCATAGCATAAGATTGTGACACTTGTCACAAGCTAATTTAATTCTCTCCTAGGGTTTTAGATCTAGGGTTTTACCTCATTTTCATAAGGATTAATCTCTCATTGTAATTATTCATTCAAGTTATCTTACATTAATACATTATCTAGTTTTTGAGAACTATTGTTTCTTTAATCTTCTCTTTTGTGATAGGTAATTTTGTATAGGTGATTTCTGGGTACTGTGGAGTTGAATTTGCAACTTCAACAAAAGGGAGCTACCCCTTTGGTAGAAGCTTGCCAATAAATAATTTTTTTTAATCAAATAGATTCATTTGAAAAATAATGACTATTAAAATTATGAAACAGAGACAAACCCACGAGCCACAAGATCAAACAATAAACAAATACACCTTCCATGCAAGAGATCTGCAAACAATATATGCAATATTCCCCAACAAAAAAAACTATAGAATCAAGAGAATCTCAAGAAGATATGAAAGCTCAAGATAATTACAATGAGGATTGAGTGCTTATAAGACCAAAACCCTAAATGAGAAAGGGATTAGATCATGACAAGTGTCAACATCGCATGAGACGAGGCATATTGATCTGATATTAGCTCAACTAATAAAAGCATAAAACACTGCTAAGTTTAGCTTAAGTGAATGAGAATAAATTAGACTAATAATCAATTAAAAATTATTTAATTATTAGCTAATGCATGATAACTCTAACACCCTCTGTTAAGATGAATTTAGGGAGTAGCTAAAAACCATAAAAATAGAATGCATGTTGGGTCCCAAAAAATAAGGCCATAATAGGTACCCATATACAAACAAAATATCTCTATAATGCAGAGAAATAGAGAAAACCTCATAGGAAAAAATCCACTCCAAAAAGAGATGAAAGACAAGTGAAGGACTAAAGAAACCTCTAAAAAAGACAATGTTATCCAAAAGATAGGAACAAAGGATGAACCAAAAAATACCACTGAAGCATGAAGAAGCAACAAACACCATCGAAGAATGACTACTATAATGTTGAAATAAGAACCTCCACTAAAATAGATGATAATTAGGATCAAGAAGACAAGAATTTGTATGAGTTCCCCCAACAACACTACCTGAATCAGATGGTAGACAAAGGAAAACACCTGGAACCTAAAGATACAAATGGCAAAGGTACCACAAGTTTGAAGAACTAATCATGTGAAAATGGAAACTAGATGCCTCTAAAAATAGGAATGCAAGAGTGTCCATATGTAAGTGATCCATCTCATTGAAATGCATCCATTACATTCAAAAGAATATACAAAAAAATACTGTATACATAGCTAACTCCAACATGAACCCAAATGAAGCATTAGCATCAACAATAGAAACCCCCATAATGCTAAAAAGGGAGAGGCGTGATAGGCACACTAAAACTGAATGCCAAAAAGAAGTGCATGAAGAAGAATCGGGAACATCTACATGTGCAAAGATGAAAGTACCAACACATATAAAGGGTGTGCAAACAAAAGGCACACACACATGAGGCTACCGTCATGGAAGGGACATTCACTTGACACAGGTATGATGTCAAACAAATGAAAGAAATCAAACCTTCCATGGCACTTTTTAACATAGCATGAGTACAATAAGGCACAAAGTGATGTGCAAGATCCAAATAATCATGTTAAATACAAACACACTTTATTTTAGTGTGTTTACATAATGAAAAATTCATACAATGGGAGCCCATAATGTCAAAAAAATGACTACATGATAAAAATACAATTCTTTGATAGAAAAGAGGAAACTAGTAGCACCATTAAAGTACACAAAAAAACATGCACTTTCAAAAAAATGACACCCAAAAAAGAGTCCAAATGTAGAAGATATGGCTTGTCGAAGTCTCTAAAATGAGAATTGAACAATAATATCATTGAGAAAACTGAATTTTGGAAAAAAAAATTGAGCCAAAACCAGAAACCACCTGCACCACCATGAAGAGCACAAAATTCTACCCTGTTTCAAAAAAAGTTGCAATGAGAAATATTGTTGTATGACCGAGATATGAACTCTAGAAGATAGGGTGCAAAATTGAAAAGCCCAACAGAGAGGGGCTAAGTAGGGCAAAAAATTGTCAAAAATAGGGGTCCGCCAATTTTAGAGGTGCTTATAAAAAAGTTGTCCAAGTAGGCTACTTGTGATTTATTTGCACAAAAAATAATGGCAGTTTTTATTTTAAAGTGAAAAAAACTAACCAAAAAAACATTTTATATTTTTCTATTAAAAATTACATATATTTTTTTTTTTTTAAAATATATCAAAATTTTTTTAGGGGTGGACCCTACTCTTGGCGGGTCCCAAGGGGCTGTTTCTGACAAGAAAATGGTATCCCAAGGTACTATAGGGGTTGGCCCATGGGTCTTCCACCTCTACCATGGCAGGGGTGAGTAGTACCTGTGGTCCCCCAATGATTTTTTTAATTTATATTTTTTTTAACAAAAAAATCCTATGATGCCTTTAAAAAGGATTTTTAAATATTTTTTTATTTTGAATTTATTTTTTAAAATTCTATGCAAGAAAAATAATAAAGTTTTTTAAAAAAATTTCACCTTGACCTACATGTTGGGGAGGCCGTACGACTTCCTTGGCAAAACAATCTTGCCTCAGAAATTGTTGACATGGATTTTGGCATTTTGACAGACAATCTTAAGGTTTCTGGGCTTTTTGAGCATGATGGAAACCTTCGTTTGGGCTCAAAGAACACTCAAATTGTAGCTACCCTTCAGATTTGGAAACAAAGCAACCACTTCAAACCCTCATAGATCTGGCATCAAAAACCAAAATTAGGTTAAACAAAAACCAAATCTAACTTTCTCAACACCTGTAAATCCAACGACGAGGTCCTTTTCACACAAAAGTGCACCAAGCAACACCTACCACAAAAATTTGAAAAATAGGCAAAGGGGATTTAGAGATGAAGCATGTAACTCTTGTTGAAGAAAAAAATATCATAAATTGAGAAGGGGTTCGATGAATCCACACTTTGATATCATGTTAGAATTGTGAAACAAGCATAAAACCACAAGCCACAAGATCAAACAACAAAAAAATACACATTCGACACAATAGATCTACAAACAATATATGCAATATTCCTCAACAAGGAAAAACTACAAAAACAAGAGACTCTCAAGAAGATATGAAAGCTCAAGATAATTACAATGAGGGTTGAGTGCTAAATAAGAGCAAAAACCTAAATGAGAAAGGGACTAGATCATGACAAGTGTCAACATCACATGAGATCAGACATAATGATCTAATATTAGCTCAACTAATAAAATCATAAAACAAGCTTAAGTGCAAGCGAATAAATTAGACTAATAATCAATTAAAGATTAATAATTATTAGCTAATGCATGATAACTCTAACAATGAATTGATCTAAAAAATTACACTATATTATATATTAATGTCCTTATCTCAATAGAAAAAAAACTTAATTAATTTTAATGTATACATAAAGATAAATTTGTTATAGAAGAATACAAGCCCAAATATCCATTATTACCCATTAAAAATATTAATAAAAGCTAACTATTTAATAAAAATTACAAAAAATATTTGTGAACTAGATAATGGAGTTAATGATCTATGTCTAAGAAATCATGAAAATATTTCATTTTTAGTTCAAGTTATACATTATGGTAAAATATAATGTGATAAAAATATTAGAAATATGATACTTTCTTGGAAACTAACCAAATGTGACAAAAATACTTTTCTATAAGTTTTGGAAAAAGTATAAATTGAATCTACACAAAAAATGACACAAATCACTAGTTTATATTATCGTTAAATTTTTGACAAGTTTTTCATTAAAAGTGACAAAATGCAATGAAGGAAAAAATGCTTATTTTAGTGGTTCCAAACTACCAAACATAAGACACACTATTGTGCTATCACTCGTGACAAAAAATCGATACCCAAAATTTGAAAGTTGATTTGAGATGACTATACTTTATGGAATCTAAGATTGTGCATCAAATTACATCAATACCACATTTGTGTCCCTTATATATATATATATTGAACCAAATGATTTTGCCTTGAACTTTGTGTGCATCCTTAAATTTGTGGTCTTCACAACTTTGATACATGCAACAAAATTTTACGTCTACATGCACCTACAAAGGAAAAACCTAGTAGTGTTGAAGAATACCATTGGAGTTATTGTTGGAGCAAAGCTCCAAATCACCTAGGAACAACCTGCAACTCAACCCTCACAGCCGAGAAAATGATAATCACCAAATATGTGATAAGCTTTATTAAAAGATAAGATGATAAAATAAATTATAATACAAGCTTATAAAGCCATAAAAAAATCCAAATGGGTGAGCAACCACCTAATACGAGAATACAAGAAAGAAAACTAATTTCCCAATTTAATAAATTAAGTACAACTAAACTATAGTCTACCTAAGTAAAACATAAGTAAATATGCATTTACTCTAACACCCCCCTTAAGTGCAACTTAGGGAGAATGAATGCAATATGAAGATGCAATATGGGTCCTGACTACACAACCATGTTAGGTACCCATTTACAATTCATAAAAAAATCTCACAAGCGGAGAAAAGGAGAAAAACCCAGTGGGAAAAAACCCCTCTCCAAAAGAGAAGTCATGAAAGACGAATGGTGTAAGAAGGTTCCCAAGCTACCCCCCAAGAATTGCATCCATTACAAAAATGAAGGACAATAAAGCCCCACCCCATAATCGATAATCTCCTACACTGATGGCAAATGTCTAATAGCAAAACATGATCCAATGCATACAAACTTGTCTCCCTTTATGAAGAAACAAGGCCATAGATAAATGCATGAAGGATGGTGTCTCTAAAAATTGTCCACGCGTCTCCTTTGCTAAATATGATGCTGTCACCAACCAATCAGGGACTCACCCAGAAGATGAAAAATTCAAACAATGTAGAAACATATAAGGAACAAAATCCAAAGATGATAAATAATAGCATCCAAAGAAATCTGAAGAACAATAATGAGGTTGCCACTCGGTGTCCATGAACAAATCTGTAGCAAAAAAAAGATAACAAGGTGGACGCTTAGTATGCCTATGCATAATCAATCTCCACATGGCTAATAGAAGGGAAAAATAAGGCCTCTAGGGACAATTAAACGATGTTGTGGCAGTTACACGCACCATAATGCCTCCATTCACCAAGACTAAGCTTACACCATCTATCCATAAGAACTGATCAAAGCCTTGACAAGCCATTGTGCGAGTGTGAGGCCATAGATGCTCACATCAACAAGAGGGTGAGTGACGAAATATAAAGGCTTAAAGGCTTAAAAGGACCGATGCATTGAGAATGTGGGATAAAACCCACTTACCAACAACAAATAGCAATGAACAAAACCCTAGCACCACAAATGTAGGTAATGGAACTTTATAAAGTGTAATGCATCAGCCTAAAATAAAGAATCATCGACCAATCACAAGCAAGTAGTTTTTATACGGGGCACACACAAAGTAGATGAAATGGGGCACACAAGCAGATTTATCACTCACCCACACGAACCCCAAATGAGCATATATGCCTAGCAAAAAAAAATCATGCCCTATTGAGCATTAACCCAAGATCTTCAACTGCAACGCCAAAAGAACCTCCACAAGAGATAGAGAAATATGCCAAAGATGCCATATTCCACCAAACAATTGCACATGATACAATATGATCAATGCAATACAATACAATTTATGCAAATATTATATGGTTTATAAAGTAAGTAGTGATGAGAGATAGGGATAAGACAAGATCTGACAAGTGTCTTAACTTCATCACATGAGACAACTAACTCCATAACTACGCAGAAAGTGGGAAATTCTAGATAAGACAACTAATACTTATCTAGATACACAACTAATATCCTAAGTAATTTAATACGTGAATTAAGTCCCCCTAAGTCCCTAGTGAAGGAATAAACTAGGTACAAATTTATTCACACTCAACACCCCCAGGAAGTGCAACTTCTAGGAGGTACAAACTAATGCATAATGCAAAAGATGGGTCCCGGTAACTAGGCCTGATGAGGTACCCATGTACAAAAAACTCTCACAAGCGGAGAAAAGGAGAAAAACCCTGTGGGAGAAAACTCCTCTCCAAAAGAGAGAAAAGAAACAAAGAAAAACTAATGAAGGAAGGAGGAACTCAATCCCCCTAAGGATAACTTCCTTCACCCTGCATGACCGATTGCAATGAAGATAACGAAAAGTAACGCCAAAGGTTTAGTACTAAAACCAGAACTCCGCCGGGACCAGAAGTAACACCCGTCGGTAGAACACCATCCGGATGAGTTGCCTAATGAAGTGCGCGCATGTGGATCTCAATATGCTTCATGTGTTGATTCTCTACTGGGTTGTGAGAAATATGAATTCCACTTTGATTGTCTCACCAAAGAGTAATGGGATGATCAACATGAAAGCCAAACTTAACCATTAATTGTCAAAGCCACAAAACCTCCTAACTAGCCAAGACTACTCCTTGATACTTAGCCTCAGTCAATGATAATGCAATAGCAGTTTGCTTCTTGAAAGACCATGTAATTTGACCAGAACCAAGACAAAGGACAAAGCCGTATAGATCATCATTGACATCACTGTACCTAACTGAGTCAAAGAAGCTTCCATTAACAGGAGATTTAACGAAGTGTAGTGTGAATGCTAAAATGAGTAGTGGCCCTCAATGTATCTCAAGATACACTTGGCGGCTTTCCAATGACTCATGAGGCTCTTGTGAGAAGTGAGAGACAAGTCCAACTGCAAAGGAAATATTAGGACGACTATGTGTCAAGTATAAAAGACTACCAATCAACTGCCGATACAAGGTAGGACCAACTGTAGGAGTAGTGCAACCGGAAGACGCGACAACACCGAATCGAATGGAGTAGGTTCTGCAATCCAGCCATGCCAAATCTCCATAAAATCACATACTTGCTACAAATACATCCCCGTAAGTCCGGCGAAATCAAGACCAAGGAAGTAATGCAAAAGACCAAGGTCAGTCATATCAAATCTCTCCATCAATGCTCGCTGTGTACTCTGTATCATGGAAGTAGAACTCCCTGTGAGAATCAAATCATCCATGTAGAGCACAAGTATAAGTAGATCCTCTCCATGTCTCGTGTATAAACTGATCAATGGCAACGAAAGTGTAGCCGAAGCAAGCAAGAAACTATCCATCTTCTCATACCAGCCCGAGGGCCTCCGCCATGAGACCATACAATGAACGTCGAAGCCTGCAAACAAGTGAAGATTCCTGCACAAAACCTGGTGGCTGCTCCATATAGATCTCCTCATGAAGATCCCCATGCAAGAAAGCACTCTTCACATCCATCTGAAATACTGACCATCCCTATGATGCAGCTATAGCAAGGACAAGGCGAATAGAATCCATCTTGGCAACATGAGCAAATGTCTCAGAATACTCAATCCCTTCAACCTGAGAAAACCCCTTTGCAACAAGACGAGCCTTGTACTTGTCAATGGAACCATCTGCTGCATACTTGGTATGATACACCCACTTGCATTGAACCAACTTTCTTCCCTTAGGAAGAGGCACAAGATCCCAAGTATGATTCTTCATCAAGGAAGAATACTCATCATCCATAGCACTATCCCACTTTGGAATACCTAAAGCATCTGAAAAACTTCTGAGGATCATCTGAAACTACATGACTCAAAAGACTAATTCTAGAAGTCTGAGAACGAGTGCAACGAGTGTCTGTGGGATCACCAACAAGAGGACCAACCTCCTCAAGAGTAACTCGAGCCCATCATGGCCTAGTGGGTGAATGAGGAGGAGGTTCATCAAGACCATCATCAAAATCTTCCTCAAGTAGCAACGTATCATCAACTAAAGAAGATTGAGTAGGTTGTGATGAAGAAGAAGTCGAAGGAGGATCTGGCTAGGTGAAGGTCTCAGAAAATAAACATCACGTCAGAAATGAACCTCTCGTGTGTTAGGATCAAACAATCTATATGCCTTCACATCCTCACAATAGCCAACAAAGATGTATTGCTGACTCTTCTTCTCCATGGATTTATGCTGACCATTCAGAATGAATGCCCAAGCCTCACTACCGAATACTCTGAAGAAGGATACATTAGGCTTGCGATGAGACCAAGCCTCCTCAGGGGTCATATTTTGTACTGCCTTGTGGGGCATATGATTCTGAATATAGTTGGCACAATTGATAGCTTCGGCCCAAAAGGTGGGAGCCATGGACCTAGACTGAATCATACAATTGGCCATTTCCCTGAGAGTCCTGTTCTTTCTCTCCGCCACACCATTCTGCTGAGGAGAGTAAGGAACCGTGTGCTGGTGAAAAATACCATGCTCACTGCAAAAATCCTGAAATGCCTAATTAACATACTCCCCCCCATTATCTATGCGTATCTGTCGAAGAGAAAAACCTGACTGCTTCTCCACAAATGTTTTGAAGGTCTTGAAGTTGGTGAGGACTTCACTCTTGAGCTTCAGAAAATAGACCCATGTCCGACGGGAAAAATCATCAATGAATGTGAGCACATACTTAGCCCCTGAAAAAGAAGGAGTTGGGAATGACATAAGATCACTATGGACCAACTCAAGGGGAGTGGTTGCAGGTGTAGCTTGACCCTTAGGAAAAGGATCTTGATGTTGCTTGCCAAGAACACATCCTTGACAAACTCCATCTGTGCAAGTGATCTTTGGAAGACTAACCACTAAGTTATGTGCTTGCATTTGCTGAAGATATCTGTAGTTCAAGTGCCCAAATCTCTCATGCCAAAGCTTGCTCATTGAATCAACATGAGCAACAAAACATGAACCTGATGAAGACTCAAATCCAACAAATCGATATAAATGATTCTCCTGATCAACTATCCCTGTAGCAACAACCTTCTCAGGATCCTGCAACTGTCTAATAGTCACATTCTGTGGAGTAAACTCAACTGACTTCCCATCTCTAGAATGACAAATCTGATATATGGAAAGTAGATTTGCTGAAATATCAGGAACAAGAAGAACATCCTCAATGCACCCATCTAGCATCTGAACGGAGCCTGTCCCCAAAACTGGAATCTGTGAAGAGTTCCCAACTGTAATATGAGAATTAGAAGTATGAACTATGGAATCAAGAAGATCACATGAATTGGTCATGTGATGTGAAGCACCTGAATCAAGAATCCAACTATCTGAAGGTGAATGCATAGCTCGTGCTGAAAGAGCTTGCCCTTTGCCCATGGAAGAAGGATTAGCCACTGAAATATTGTGCTTCTTCATGGCTTCCTCCAAGGCCTCTAATCTCTTAAAGCAATGAGATGCATCATGCCCAGTTTTTCCACAAAATGAACAAGGATCTCCTTTCTTTTTCTTGGACTTGGAAGAAGAATCTCTAGAGGTAGAAGAAGAAGGAGATGAAGTGGACTTTTGATTGTTCTTCGGCTTTGGTTTGGAGGGATTCTCACTACCAGAAGATGATTCTGCTTTGGGCTTCTTCTTGTTCTTTCCTTTACCCTTGGATGATTGAGCCATTAGAGCATGATTCTTAGAATTAGGTAAGGCATCCAACTGAATTAACTTGGCCTCCTCCCTAGTAAGACGCTCACAAAACAACTCAAATGTGGGCATTTTGTAATCTTTCCCTATTACATCCATAGTTGAATAGAAAGTAGAAGAAAACACTTGATAAGGGCCCTTTAACTTAGACATAATCAAGAAGATAAATTCATCACTAGATACATCATGTCCACATCCTTTCAACTGTGACAAAATCATCTTGAATTGTGCAAGGAAATCCTAAATTGAAGGAAATGCATCTGGAGAGAGGGATTGAAGTTCTGCTTGAAGTTGCAAGGTTCTGAAATGATTTGTTTTACCATACAATTCTTCAAGTTTATCCCAAACATTCTTAGGTGTTTTGCACTCTGAAATATGAAACAA
>VDFB02086081.1:355875337-355928865 GCA_007258455.2 Sequoia sempervirens | reverse complement strand
CTATCAAATTTTACAACAAAGTTAAATGTACCATAACACTTACATGTGCCCATAAAATGTGTCTTGCCAATTTATGCATATCAAGAATTGCAACATGCATGTACATCAGGCAATCTTAGCACCCCCCAACACACAATCACAATATGCAAGATGCAAATAAAAACATTGTGGGGTGTGCAATTTCTCTTCCTTGTCGCTACTTGAAGTTGAAACCTCCTCTTCTCTGATATCCTTTCTTAGCAGTACCCTTGACAATTCCTACAGACATGGAGGTAATTATGGTATATTATCATCATTTAACAAATTGTAATAATAATTACGCTATGAAATAATAATAGCAGAAACATCTTGAACATCACATGCTCAGAGATATATGCTTTATTTATTAACTAATTCAGCCAATAGGGTATGATATTGGGGACACAATAGATTCTTCTGTTCACTTTAGGGGATAGAAACAAGGAAACATAACATACCCCTACCATGAATGCATCTCAGATACAAGAGATGGGGGTAGGGATGGCATGAGACATGCCAAAATGTCTCTTGAAATCTCCCAAGATGTTTTGTGCTCCAAAAAAGTAAAGGAATTTGTGTAACAGAACAAAACATTAAAAAAATGCTACCATTTATGGATCTTGTAATTTTCATAAATTTTGAAATTACGAAGTATTTAGGAAAATGTCCATACTGTTGTATCCTTTTCAAAAAAGGTGTATTTTGCACCATCCTCAATCTTGTACCCACATACCTTGGTAACTGTGCTTAAGGACTAGATGGGAAATAAATTGGCATTATGTTTGGGATGAAGAATAGTCAATGGGAGGTTAATGTGTTCCTTGATTGTTAACAAAGTGGATCTTCCATCTCTAATATCTCCTATATTTTCCTATATATGAGCTAGGAGTGAGCACTTGATTGTTAACAAAGTGGATCTTTCATCTCTAATATCTCCTAGATTTTCCCACCTTGGTATGTCTTGTGCTTGTTGCATTTTTCCATCAAAATATTTGACAAGGGTTGAAACAGAAACAGTTAGACAAACATTGCCAGTGGTTAGGAAATCAATGGAACACAAGGGGTAAAGTAGACAAACATTGCCAGTGGTTAGGAAATCAATGGAACACAAGGGGTAAAGACGTTATTTGCAATGTAATTTGATTTTCATGTGTCATGCTGGCATAAGATGTGAAAAATATAAGAAATATTTAAGCATTGAAAATTTGCTTTACTACTTTTTCCAAACATCACTTAGCAAAATATGTAATGTGATTTCTAAGTTCATCTATATGTGTTCTACGTAAAGTTGATTTTTCCTAACTGTTGTAGGGCCATAAAGTTCTACATAATTGCAGAAGATTTGAAAATTGCATGTGCATGTTGAGTCATGGGCTGGCAGCATCCACTCTGGTGTTTCAATTGTCTTGTCAATCAATTTCTTCATTTTTATCTCCATTGCAAATTATTTGTGTATTTTTAACATGTCATGGATTAAGTAGCATCATTTTTTTTTCTAATTTGCAGATACTTTTGCCAATTCCAACTCCACTAATTAGATTTAAATTTTGTCAAAAATGATATGTTAATTTAATTTTTTTGATGCTTTTTATCCTTAAATTTTTGCAAGTGTCGGCTTATTTTCCCTCAGTGAACAATGTGAAGTTTCCTAATATTGTTTTTTTTTTTGTATAGGCTTTATTGTTTAATCGGTTGAAACTAGGATCACAACAAGTATTTCATGATTGTGCCTTTTAGAAACTATATTTTCACCAAGAATATATGTTGAACATATTATCCATGGGTTACCTTGTAGAGACAGCATGCTTGGAGCCTCAAGTTGTCACACAAAATAAACATGCCACTGAGTGTAGTTCCCAACATTCACAATGTTGTTACTTGTCAATTGGGACAACCAAATGAAGCAGTACTCCTTTCCATAAAATCTATTTATGTAGTGTTGACCAAGTATACCAATTAGATGTTGTTGCCATTTCTCCCTCTTTTCCTTATTTTGTATAATTGTTATTTTTCCTTTTTCAATCTGGAAACAAATTCCAATGTTAGAGCTATAACTGAATTTCTAGTTCGCTTTTGGGATTTTTCTATTACACATTTCTCTTTACCTTAATTTATTAAGATTCTTGATGCTTTTGGTAGCATAAGTGCAGTACTGGTGTAAATATTGTGCCTGACAAACACTACTGGTAATATTGTGAAGCACAACAATATGATGTGGTATCTCTCACAATATTTTCTTTTGGAACTATTTGGCGTTTTGTTTATGTAGCAATATTTGCAAGCTAAAGATGGTATAGGAAAGATAATTGTGTTTAGAGGACATTGTTTATAACTTTATATGTAGTATTATTTGATGGAATATTGTTCTTAGAAGGGTGTCCATACAATTTTTTAATTGATATCATTGCTTCAAGACTTAGGTTTTATGGAAACATAATTGTTGTACTATTTGATGACATGTTTTTCTTCAAAGGGTGTTTGTACTATAATTTTATTGATATTGTTAGTTCAAGTCTTAGGTTGTATGGAAACATAATTGCTTGACCTGCATACATGAGTAGGAATGTGGTTAGAGCTGAAGAGGTAGGAATGTGGTTAGAGCTGCAGAGGCATATTTGTACATGATAGTTTACTTGTGAATGGAAGGAATATTTCATATTTGAGATTCTATATTTGCTTTCTCTCTTTACAATTGCATATTTTGGAGCTCTAATGTTAATTTTGGCCAAGATATTTCTTTGAATAGAATAATTTTGATCTCATGTTATCTGCCTTAACCAAGATTCACAAATTATTGTCACATTGTTGAGATGTGTCTTGATGATCTTTTCTTTAGTATGTTATCATTATTTTATATGAAAAATAACTAATAATGCTTACTTGACAAGTTTACTTAGTGTTGTAGGGCACACAATTCTTTGCAGCAAAGCCCTCTTATACTACGATGTGCTCCTACAATTGGGCTCATGGTATTTGCTGCATGGTTTCTTGGCTCATTTCTATAGCTGATTCGTCATGTTGTATTTCATGTATGTTCTCAAGCCTTAATTGACATTGATATATTTACTAAATATTGTTAAATATTATGTGTTGCATTCCTGTTCACACCACATAATAATTTTGTTCAAAAATTTATTACTAGAGCTGAAAAAGAGCTTTTTCCCCCATCTTTTGGTAATTCTTTCCATATCCTTTAGTACCCTTTTAAGTTGAAATGAGACTATAATAACATGAACTTGTGTAGCAGAGTTCTCGGAATTAGAAGAAAAGAAACACTTATTACTTCATGACATCCTATTTGTGGCCAATCCTACTATGGATAGGTGTAATATTGCTCTGCAAGGAATAACATTGAAGATCTAACAAAGAATTGTTGTAATATTGGGCTTGGATTAGATTGCAAGAAATTTCTCTGATGCTTTTGTTGAATTTATAATGCTTAGGTTTGGAGGGGAAGTACTTTTTGAGTAAGTGAAATGTGATTTATATTAGAGTAATGGATTTTTGGATAGGGAAAATCCTATTGAGGTTTCGTATGAAACAATTCAAGCTATCAAGCAACCACTCTTAGAAATTGTTAGGTCACTCTCAATTGTTGTGGCATTTGTATGTTGTATATCTAGGTAAGTTATAAATTGGTACCATCTTTGCATTTTCATAGCCTACATCTAAGTAAGTTAGTGAATTATTATATGATATAATGTTTCTAGAATCTCTTAAATAATCAAATATTTCCATTTAATTTGGTGTAGCCTGATTCAGCAGGTATATAAATTTGTGATGGAGCGCCAGAAACCCCAGGACACAAGAAATGTATATTTTTGTCATTTATTTTATTATTCTACCGTACACCTCATTCATGACTTCTAATTTTTTATATCAGTAATTTCAATATAGAAATTTCTTCAATTTTATGTTGCCAGAAAATGTTACTTAGTTTCTTCATAATTTGCTTTGCTTTTGCAGCCTAGATTTGAATTTATTAGAAATGCTTTAATTATTGCAGTTTGTGTGGTGAGAGTAGCCTTGTTCTTTGAGAATGTGGGCTTTCCTATTCAAAAGTGGATTTTGGTTGGAGGGTTTGGAACAATATTATTTACTCTCGCTTGTTGTGAGGTGAGTTTTTTTTAAATCTTTCAGAATGCAACTCCAACTATCACTACATCATATACTTTCATCTAGAATCTAATTTTTACATATGTTTAGATCTGATTCTTTCCATTAGAGAACTACTTTGTGTTGGTAGATAAATTATTGAATTAAGATAAAAATTTACCTTTTTCTGGTGTTTTGCAAAGAAATATGCTAATATTTTAAATGTGATTGAAAATAATTAATATCCTACTTATACTTGCAATTGTTTAAGATACCTCTTCAAATCATAATTTATTCAACATTCATGTATGTGCCAAACATCCTTTATGTTGGTTATCTTTCATAGAATTTATCATTTATGCTTGAACTTTGTTAGATTCAGGAAAGAGAAGATTTTTATGGAAGTTCTATCACCTTAACTAATTCAGGTCTGGAAATGCATAGATCTATTTTTGTTTGTTGTTTGTGATTACTATGTTCACATTAGATTAAAATGTGCAAGAGTGAAAATTGGCAGGATCGTATTTCTGGACGAATACAAATGACCTTAATTATTCAGGTTGTCTAATGTTATTTAGAAATTTTCTCTAAAATATGGAGGAGGTCAGACCTATAATAATCAAGATTTCAATGCCATTGACGTCTATTGCATCTGTGACTATCTCCTTCATGACTTTAATGATTTACTGCATTGTGTTTATTCAATTATATTTTTTTTCTTCATTTTGTGATATTGTTTTAAATGGTTTCTACCTTCTTTACATGTTGTTTCTATAAGGCACACTCTAATTTCAAATTTGGTATGATGCATTTTTTGTGTATGCCATAACTAATTCTTGGAGAATGCTAATTGGGATTATGTGATTGCAGTTTGCTAGGGAATAAATAATCATTGTCTTAGTATCTTGGTCCTTGGCCCTTGTATTATAGAGTAGATTAATTAATTTTGTAGGATGAAGCGTCATGGCCTCGTTAATTAGTTAGGGAGTTTTTAAGCTAGTCTTTTGGAATTTTATTCTTAGGTGTATAGTTTAAGGAAACTTGGAGAAAAATATGGTGGCTATTCTCTCCATTTCTCATCTATTTCCTTTCTAGTCTTGAGATTATTTTGCTTCAAGGTCTTCTACAAATTGCCACATCAATGCAATCCCATGATTTTCTAGACATTCTCATGCTCTCTTTTGGCTAGACATTTTCATTTTTTTTAACATATTATACCTACATATATAAACATGGATATTGCATTCACTTCAATATTTTCTTGGAACAGGGAGTGATGTATATGATGGCTATTTATTTTGAAAATATTTTTGAATCCCGTTTCGTTTACCTTCTTATCATCTACTCTCATTTTAAACATGAGTTTCTTTAATAATAAGTTGTTCAAATCTTGCATTTACTGCTGTAGAAATGGAATGTTCATCACAACATTAATAGGTAAAGTATTTTAAAGAAATCCCAATAAACAAATAACAAGGGCACTATTCCAGTCTAGATGGACTATGGAGCACAAGGATGTGACTGTCATCAGTAGCATCAAAAGAGGACTTTTTGGTGCCATACTAACTCTTATTTCCTAATAACAGGAATACTAACTCTTAACTCATTTTCTTATGGCTCATCTATGTGTCATAATACAATTCTCTCTGTTGTCTATTTTTTCTTCAAACATTGACTGTGAAAGTCACATCAGGTGGGCTCCTTATCATTCAATGAATGACCCTTAACTCTTTTAATCACTATCACAACTCATTCATCTAAATTATGTATTGGCTTCTCCTCCTAGCACTGCAAACAGTGAAAATCTATGTTAATAGAAATAGAACAACAAAGGATTATCAAATTCAGTAACCTATTTTTTAAGAAACTGTTCATTCTCAGGCTATTCTTTACCTTCATGTAACCATTTTGATATCTTTCCATAATAGTTGTCTTTTGATCTAGAATTCAGGGCTCTCTATTGAGATGGTATTTTTTTCAGTCAATATTGATGGGGTTGAAGGTTCAATGTACATTTGAATGCTATTAGTGAGTTGTTTACAGACACCATAAACTAAGAAATTTATTGTAGGACTGTCTGTTTCTCAGTTACTTTCCATTTCTGAAGTATTGTAAATGGTGGGCTTGCTTGGCAAAGCGATTTGAGTAAATTAATGTCAAGCATGTGGCACAAAAAATTCATTGTTGTGCTTTTCCTTCTGTTCAACAATGTTGGGAAATTTTAGTAAATTAATGTCAAGCATGTGGCACTGCAAATTTCATTGTTGTTTGTTTCTTTTTGCTCAGTAATGTTGGGAAATTAATGACCTGCCACCATATTTAATGTAATGAAAAATGTGCCACCAGATTAAAAAAACTGCTTTGGTTAACCACATCCGATACATATATTTTCCATGAAATCCACTTTGGATTCCTTGCCCATCTGGCCTACATTTTAGGGGTTTTTGTTAGAATTTAGCAGTGACAAGGAAATCCTATGCAACAAGGGATTGAACCTAGGCAAATTATTATTGAGATTTTGATCCCATAATGCACATCCAATCTGATAAGATTGGAAATATTAAGAATCTTAGTTTTATTCAGTGACTTTATTCATTTGTTATATGTGAATTATCTGCTTCTATGCCTTCTTGGTGCATATCTTGGATCTCCACTTCTTGACTTGTATTTGGTTGCTTCAACATTTGAAGAATTGTGGAGATTGTTTCTTAAATTTATATTTTTTTACAAAGCATGTTGATTGGCCTACCATTCTCAAGTTCCTTCAAAGGTCATGTCCATACCCAACCAAGTCTATTATCTATGTAGAGTATTTAGCTTCATATAAACTAGAAAGTGTGAGGTTTCTTCTTTAGTTCCTAACATTTTATTGGGTATGCTAATGCCTATATGTATTTTTGTTTGATTTAATGGATAAATGATATTTATTGGACATTGGTGCACTGTTAGAACAAATGATAGAAAAACTAAGTTAAGAGAAGAGCATTTATTTAAATTTTTCAAGAATGTCTAGTAATGAGTATGTGCCTTTAATTTTTTGTTTTGTCAAAGGAAACTTGCCCAAAGATCTGAATGCATGAAATTAGTAGATCTTCATCCAAAAAAGCCATGGTAATTGCACCTTTTCTTATCAAACTTGTGAAATGTTAGGGAAATGTTAGGGGTTCAGAGCTTGATTTACTTGAAAACTTGTATTTAGATAATCCAAAATGCATTATTGTACTATGTACATAAAATATTTTGATGTCTTTAGAGTTCAAACAACTGAAGAATGCTTTGTTGGAGCATTGCTAATGCTGCCAGATAGAATGTAAGAATCTATTTTTTGATATATCATATATTCCAAAGGATTCCAAATTATTAGATAGACATAAAATTCACCTAAAATTTGTTACTGCTTAGGTTTACATCATCATATATGTCTGCTTCATTTTTTGTGTTACTAAGAAGGAAAAACATATGTTACATTACTATGTTAGCAAATATTAACACCCCTTCCAAAAGGTGGTTCTCGTTGAATCACTACTATGGTTCACTTACTGGTACTAACTAATTTGTTGATATGTATTTCATTCAATAAATTCAGCTCCACTTGTGCACCATCTTCTTTACTTATTCTTTTAAACCTACACTATATGTCATCAATTCCTATAGGTTGTAATCTCTTATCATCACATGACAATTTTAAGAATTGCTTACACGATTCCTGTAGTGATTATATTATCCTTTTTTCTTAAATATATTAATTGTTTTCTAGAAACATAGAATACCTGGATATCATATTCAAGACTGTAATGAACAGTTATCTCAAAGATTTAATTTTGTTAACCTTACTTGAATTTTGTGTTTATAGTTCTTCAAATTACTACAAAATTTTCTATCCCATGTCAAAAAGTGGGCTTCTAATTGCTTCTATTCTCCAGTAAGCAGCATTAAAAGCATATTTCTCTTCATTCTAACTCTAGAGGATAGATGGCGATGTTTCTCAACCTCAAAAAATTTCAAACATCCATCATTAGTTTTTAAAATCTGGAATATTGTGTGATTTGTTTTATCTTGAATACTATAGTTAAGAATTAATATTTGTAGGAAATGTTATTGTTGTCAATAGATTTGCACCCTGCTAAATGCAATATTCAACAACCTACTGAAACATGGAAACCTTCTTTAGGTGTGGGTGATCTGAACGAAGAAGGAATCTCCAAAGTGGGCTAGTTCTCCGAATGATAAATCCTATTCTAAATAATTTCTGAGGAAAAGGATAGAAAGATGGACTGAAAACGAAACTTGAATCTAATTGGTATTTCACTTAAAGTTATGAAATTCAAACATTGACACTCACAACAATTTTCCTATCACAATGAATCTCACAATCCCACTGGCACATACTTCCATCAGTATTTTGCATGAAGATTCCTAAATGAAATACAACAGGAAAACTGAAATTATGCAATTCTAAAACACAACTTACAATAGCAAGACATAAAAGGATTCTGATTTGAACCACAAAGACATCAAATTGATATTATAAAACTGAGACAGAAATGAGAAGGATAATACTATTGCTTTATTAAAACTGAAAGAGTGAATAATTTTGAACTGAGTACAAAAGGTTCGCAAACTCAAGATGTGTATGAGCAGGAACTGCTATATGAACTGAGAAGAAAAAAATACTAAATCTTTTCAAACATATAACTCTAAGAAACCCTAATCCAAGCTCACAAAGAAGCTCAAGGAAAAAAGCTTCAAACTGTATCAAAAACTACTTAAAAGCATAAAAAAGCACACTGCTTTTATGATCAAACTATCAAGCCTCTAAAAATAGGTTGAATCTACTTTAAAAGCCCAAAAAACACCTTGTCTCTCCAAGATAAGACTTAAATCTGGCCAAGAGAAGAAGTCAATATGAATTTTCTAAAAATAGCAAGAAATCATAAAATAATTTATAGGAGATTGCTTTACGATTCTGCTTTACACCACCGCAGATTTTACAATTTGTCTATTTTTTGTAATTAAATATTATAAAATCTTTTACAAAAAGAAAACACTTTATTTCTGCATTACAATGCTTTGATTTTCTCAAAAAATCATAAAAATATTAATACATATCATTATCTTCAATTGATTTCTCTCAAATCAACTAAATCAAAAAACTCTAAGTGGACAATTGATTTTCCTTTGAGGAAACAAAAAACCTAAGTGATAACAATATCCACTTCTAGGTCATAAGGTATTCACTATGCATACCATATCTTCAATTCTCCTAAGGTACAAGACACAAGCCTAAATACTTAAAGGATTGACCAACCTAGGCACTAAATTTTGGCCTCCAACATATATTAAACTTCAGACTTTAATAAATTCCAATACAAGGCTTAACCTAATTTGAAATTCCCATGTGCTTTTATCAAACATGAATATTTGAGATGATTATGATGTTGGGCTTGAATTAGGGCATGAGAAAAATAGATCAAACACTAAAATATTTCATTTGCAAATATCACTTTGAGGAAAATGAGCTCTGGCTAAAAGGAGCGCCACCATAATTGAGTCGAATTTGTAGCTTGTGTGTTTTGAGAACTCCATCTTCTACTTCTAAAAGTTGAACTCCTCAATGGGTAAGCTTTCTCTATCTATTATTGTGGCTCTAACTTCATTCTTGAAGTCATAAGGATTACTAAGGCCATGGCCTGCTCATAGTGGTTTTTTTACTTTTCCTTTGTCTTTTGTGCCTACTTCTTCTTGTCGACCTATATGAGTTTGGACTCGAGCTTTGTCTGGAACTTCATGAGAAAAAAAAAAGTTTGAGGGTTCTCATTCCTTATTGCATACAAGGTGAGCCTCTTGTTCTATAGCTTTTGAGACTTTAGCCACGGCTAAGATAGTATCTAAGGCATTTGTTTTTACTCTCTAGGCTTATTGTTTTGTTATCTGGGTTTTTTGGTGTTTTCCTCCAACCACCATGGTGAAAGCTCTAGAATTTTGAACCTTCTATGAATGCTTTGGCCACAACCTGTGTGATCTCCTGCAAGCACAAAATGGTGAGTCATTGTTCTAAGTGTATACTCTCTTCTTCAAAAAGCTCAAAAACTTTCTCCTCCACTTCAGATTTAATGTAAAAATCACATATGAGTTGCTTCTGAAAGTTACAATTTATGTGCTAAAAACTAAACCTCAAATGTAGGTATATGAGATTCAAAAATCTGCATATTCATTTTATATGATTTTATGGGCTTGACCCAAAATACTAGTTGTCTTTTTTACACTTCTGAAACAAAGAAAAAATGACATGGGTATTTATATTTTTTAAACAAACTATGCCTACTATGATTTCTCTAGCGGAGATCGACCACCACTACTTTGCATTAATTCTTGTTGCTTACATAACATACCCTCTCATGGGTACTGCAAGTTGAAACTTCATGGTTTTTATACAAACCCTATCATGGGTATCATTGGAAATGGCACATTTCCGTGTGTTTTAACATTCTAAAGTTCGACCCAAAAACAAAATTCCTTTCTCCTTCAAATCTGAACAAGACCCTTCATGGGTACTACTGTCCATTGTATTCTTTTCTCTTAGAAACAAGACCCCACATGGGTATATGGGGAACAAAATCTATATATTTGATCATGCATTCAAATTTTGGGTATGCTTGAAAGAATAAGTAGGAAATTATATTGCTATTTTTAATTAGGCTAAACTCACCATGGTATTTTGCCTTCTCAGTTCTCTCCATATGAGTATTTAAAAATGTGAAATCCCCACCATGTAACTCATTTGTGATATAAAAATATCTGCACATTCAGTACACCTCGTTGAATCATCTCTATATTTCTATGCTCATCTCTTTTGTGAAGAAAAAGAACCACAAATTCATAAAATTCTGGAAATGTATCCTTTGCTTGTATTAAAGCCATATGAATTCATTCATGTAATATGCAGGATTCAGCACCATAAATGCGAACCCCAATGTGGGTGCATGAAAACAAACAAGAACTATATTTCTGTGCATAATCCTAGCTCCCCTTGGCTTTTGAATTTTCAATAACGAGCATACAGATATTTAGAAAATTAGAACAATCTGTGTCACTCCATCACACAAGCATACTAGACTACTTATCCATGTTGTTTTCTTTGCACACAAAAAAAAAATTTGGATTTCTTCATTCCACCATACAACAACTCTTGCTTTCTGTCTTTGGACTTATTCTAAAATTTTAACTAAACATTGTAGTTCTGAGAACTGAATTTACCTGATTAATTCAATGCGTTTCAAGTGCATGATTAATACTTCTGAAACATCTTCTGGAATGAGAATTTCTCACCTTGAAACCCTTAATGTTGTATTTATATTACCAATCAAACTGGAACTGGTTATTCATTTATTACTTGAATGCATTGTCCATTATTTCACACTATTTGGGCTTCAACTTAGCACTCTTAATGCATTTTTATGCTCCACTTAATAAACTGTTCTTTAAATCTACTCTCTTCCCTGATGAAAATTAAAACAAAACTCTTCATTAAGGCATAATGTATGCCTGTTCACTATCCTTGGTTGTGAAAAGAACATTGATGAGATAAACCTTGCATGACATATATGATCATGATGAACAAATAACACAAAACTATACAACAATGTTTGATATAAATGTACTCAGCTGAATTATTTGAGTGAACTAAACTCACTGTTCACCTATAGCCTTCATAAAACATTAATCCGATTGTTATGAATGCACAATTGGTTTAGTAGCTCGGTAGATAACTATGCTTTTACTCTTTTAGTTGTATATCACTTCTTTGATGAATATGATGATGTAATATTTAAATCAGCCAATTTATAATGAATAAGGGCAGCATGTCGAGCTCTACCCTTATGGGAGCCCATTTTTCTCCACATGCTTGGTCTTCGAATAATGATCAACTTTATGATTTTCCCTATACCTGCACAAGGAAACAAACAATGGTAGCATAAAAACAAGATACAATGATCAAATTGTTATTTCTCCTTCAGCTCATTTCTTTTGTACTTCTTTGATTGTCTCAGTGTATGATTAATAGTAGGTTGCACTATTGTGGGTGACTCATATAGGTTTCTTCATAATCGAAGCCACTGACATCCCCCTCTTTTCTCTTACAGGTCAATGGAGCTCGAGCAGACAAAGGTGCACCATTCATCATCAACCATTGGCCAAAACAGGAAATGATGATTATGTCGTTACTTATGTGACTTATATTTCTCATCTTCCATAGTGTAGTGTACTATTAATGGTGCATTGTGATAGTCACATCCATTGCTTGTGTGGATATTTGATTTCATCTCTTTTGCTTTTCATTTGAAAAGAAAATGCATTTAAATGCAATGTTGTAATATCATTCTGATTCTTGCAATCAAATGAAACTATGTAAATATGAATTTCTTCATGAAATAAATAAAAACATCTAAAATTTTGTGGTGCTTATTTGCTCAATTCTACACTTCATTTAATTCTGGAACATTTGAATAGCACTTTGAAATTGTATTTGTTCTTTTAAATGCCCCACTATCACTTAATGAATAATGATAAAAGGTGCCAACAACACTTAAAATCAATCTGCAATTTCACCTTAAGATAAAATAATGTTCAGCCAGCTCCACCAATTGAGCTATGGAAAAATATTGGTAACATTTTGGAAATTTCTGTTAAATGCTTGCCTGCTAAGCATACATCAATGGCCTTAAAAACAATCCATTGGTCGTGGAGTCAATTTGTCCCCTTCTTGAAACTCAGAATCTTGAACAACAACACTACAAATAGCAGCAAAGGAAAACAAAACTAAACTAAAAGCAGCTAACAGGCCCTAATGGCCAACAAAACATGCACAACAGTGCTTAGGGAAAGCAAAACTACTAAAAGTAAATGTGCAAAATGCACTTATTTGCAAACTGCTCTACTTAACCATTAGATAACTTATCTCAGAGGCAATGCTTGAGGTGGATCCCATTAACTGGGATAGACAGCACCTCGCTGGTCATCTTGGAAAGATGGAATGTGTTGTGTTCCTTGCATTCTGTGATCACATAGGGTCTATCCCATATTGCATCAAACTTGGAATGACGTCCAGGTCTACTTTTAAATTCATTCCACTTGAAAACTAGATCTCCAACAATGAAATCACGTGGTCTTGCCCTCTTATTAAAAGAATTCTTCATCTGAGCTTGATGTATCTCCAGCTGCCTTAGAGCCTCCTTTCTGGTTTCTTCAAGCTCTACCAGTTGTTCATTCAGCAACTCCAATTCTTTAACATAACTTAAGGTTGGTAATTAAATTGAAACAAGTAACTTACCTTCTTTACCATAAGTTAAAACAAAGGGTGAACAACTAGTGGCCCTTTTAGGAGTTATCCTGTCAACCCAAAGGGCTAACTTTAGCTTTTCGTGCCATGTTCTTTGATTATCTTCGATGGTCTTCTTGATTATTTGAATCAGATTCTTATTTGTAGATTTTTCTTGTCCGTTGCCTTGTGGATAATAATTTGAAGAAATGTTCAAATAGATGTTATTTCTTACTAACCAATCAGAAATCCTCAAATCGATAAAATCCAAACCATTGTCAGAAATGATTGAATCTGGAACACCGAATCTCGATACGAGATCTTGATAAAAATTAAGAACTGAACTCTCATTTGCTTCCTTTAAATCAATAGCTTCGTTCAATTTTGTAAAATAATCTGTAGCAGTAAGAATCCACTTATGACCCGCACTTGAAGGCATATTGATAGGGCCAATAAAATCTAAGCCTCACTTGGCAAAGGGTTGTTCTACCTAAATCGGATGTAGGGGCAGCAGTGCAAGCCTCTGTTTACTAGTAAATAAAGCAAATTTCTCGCATTTTTTGACCCAAGCAATAGCGTCTTTAAACAAATCTAGCCAGTAATAACCAACTCGCATAATTTTCAAAGCTATTGTTCTTGCAACAAAGTGACCTCCTGAAGGACCATCATGAGACTCTGCTAACAACTTGTCAACTTGATCAAGTTGAATACAACGTAATAAGATACCTTGAAAATATCTCCTATAAAGAATTCCATCAATGATTGCGTAAAGAATGCCTTGTAATCTATAATACCTTCATTTTTCTCTGTCTAAGCCTTCAGGGCACTCACCAGTTTGCAGATAATGCATCATTTGTTGCAACCAAGTAGCGGGAAACGCTGGAACAACACCTACAACATCATTATTTAGCACTGTTTCTATATTTGCAGCCTCTTTTAAGTTGTTGTCCTCATTAACAACAATATTTTCACACAAACCCTTGCCTCTGACGAGCTTGGTTACTTTTATATCAACATCAAACTCCATTACTTTGGTAATCCAACCAGCACACTTATCATTAATATCCTTGTTAAGCAGAAAATATTTAACAGTTGAATGAGCTACCAATAAATGAATCTTGTTGTTGGACAACATATGCCTAAACTTTAAACTTCTTACAATAGCAAAAACATGCTTCTCAACAAAAGAGTATTTTACCTCGTAATCATGCAACACTTGGCTGAAAAATGCAATAGGCTGCTCTAAGCCTTCATCATTTTGCTAGCATAGCATAGCTAAAACTGTATCTACTCCTCCAAAAGCATACAGAATAAATTCTTTGTCAAATTTTGGATTAATGAGAGTAGGAGCGGCTGTAAGTGCTTCCTTAATCTGCTCGAAGCTCCTCTTACCTTCCTTGGTCCAACTGAATGGCATGTTCTTCTTAAGCATAGTAGTGAGAGGTTGCAACAAAGCTACGATATTCGATATGAAACTCCTCACAAAATTTATCCTTCCCAGAAAACTTTGCAAGCCTTTCTTGTGAGCTGGTAATGGCAATTCCAGAATTGCAAAAACTCTTTCAGGATCAATTGAAATACCTTGCTTTGAAACAATGTGTCCAAGCAATTTTCCTTCATGCACTGAAAATATACACTACTTTGGATTGAGAGACACTCCGAACTCTCTACATCTCTAAAAAATATGCTCCAAATGATTAAAGTGTTCGTTAGCATTTCTAGAAAAAATAGTAATATCATCTAAATATACTAGAACGAACTTGTTCATGAGATCGTGAAAGGCCATATCCATAGCACGTTGAAAAGTTGCTCCAGCATTGGAAAAGCCGAAAGGAATCTTCTTGTAGGCCATCGTACCCCACTTAATTGTAAATGTTGTTTTGAACTAATCTTCCTACTTAACTAGAATCTAGTTGTAACCTAAGTAACCATCTAGCAAAGAAAATCCGTTAGAACTAGAAACTACTTGTAAAATTTGCTCCATGGAAGGGAGTGGATAATGGTCTTTCAATGAGGCTTTATTCAGATCTCAAAAATCGACACATAATCTGATTTCCCCACTTTTCTTCCTGACTCCAGCATTAAATTTGACACCCAAGAGGTGTGTTTGATAGGAAAAATAATACCACTCTCAACTAGTTTATTTAGTTTAGCCTTCATAAGGTGCTCTAACTTGGGATTAAGCGGTCTTTGGTTCTTCCTTACTGGTTTTGCATCGGGTTCAAGTTCAATAGTATGTTGGGCCAGTTCAGGGTTAAAACCTCTCAAATCTTTGTACTCCCAAGCAAAAGCATCATTATATTTCTAACATAATAGAATAAACGCTTGTTGTTCGTCTTGACTACATACCTTTCCTAGCTTGAGAAGCTTTCCTTTGAAGATTTCAATGGCTGCATAATGTTCTTCCTTAACTGTCAAGTTGCATTTGTCCTTACGCACTTGATCATCTGAGTTGAACATGGATTCCAAGGTCACCAATCCTTTTGGTAGCTTATTAGTCTTCAACTGCACAATCTGGTCCTCATATTGTTGTTGCCATTTTTGCTGATTTCCATCTGCAAACTCAGCTTCAGCAATCAAAAATTCATGATTTTCTCATCGTTGTCGAAAACCTGCCAGCTCACATTATTGTCAGGTACAGAAGGTCTAAGCACTATTTTCACATATTGACGTGCTTCTACCTTATGAATTTCCTTGGGAATATCAAACTGGGCTCCTATGGTAGCAAGCCTATCAGCGTGCTTATTTTGATTACAAGGAATTAACATAATATTAAAAGCATTAAAATCCTCCATTAAATCCCATACACGATGCTTGTATTTCTTAAGCAAATCATTCTTGACAACATTTAAATTTTTGACCTAATTTACAACCAATTCTGAATCACCATAAACTTGTAAGCATTTAATACTTTATTTGCGGACCCATTCAAGGCCATGCACCAACACTTTGTACTTGGCTATATTATTCGAACAGCTGAAAGAAAATCTACAAGCTGAAAAATACATATCTCCTTCGAGTGATATCATCATAGCTCCACCCTCAACACCAACACTGCTCCTTGAACCATTGAAATAAAGCTTCCAAAGCTCATTATCCTTTTTTGTAGATGATTCGTCCTCTTTACAAAGATTAGGCATATCGCAATCAGGCTCTCAAATCATATAGACTCCTAATCCTATCTCATCTGTGTTTTGAAATGGATCAAGCTCATGATCTTCAGCTGCCCATTCATCTAGATTGATATTGTCTACATGGGTGCTACAGTATGAGGTCATGGTTTGCTCCTCCATTGCAGAGTTGGCGTAGAGGTTAGCGTTTATAGGATTTGGCGAGTATGGTTCGATATGGTCTTTGGTGAGAGGCTCAGACTTTATGGTCACTTTTGTACCATACCTCATTCTAAAAAACAAATGAGACCAATCAGAAGATAAAAACCCACCCAACTTGGCTGTAAAATCCCTTGAGAGACAAATGGAAAATTATGGCAGTAAGTCTATGACATGAATATCCTGATAAATAGAAAAATTTAGGGATGCGTGCAAAGTAAGAGCTAAATTTTTGATAATACCAATAGTTTTAACAACAGACCCATCTAATTGCACTATGCCTTTCTAAGGATTAGGCTCGTAAATAAGACTTAACTTATCAGCTAAGCTCTTAGGCATGACTGAACTATTGGCACCAAAATCAACCATACAGTTATGAACAATTTTATCACCAATGATCAGACTTAAATAGAATGGAGAGGGTTTTACCTCTTTCATTTTTGTTCAATTTTATCCTCTAGGTCATTAGCCAGCACAACCTTTGCAACTCCTTGATTAGCATTGTCAAAGATAGACAACTCAGCCAAAGCATTTTGCAGTAAACCTTTCTGCCCTGGAAGCTGTAGAGCATCTAATATTTACATGCTAACAATTTTTTTCTTGAGATGCTCAACTATATTGAATGATGAAGAGTTTACCTTCTGCTGGTTCTTTATGACAACAGCTTCATTTTTCCTCTGCAAAGGCTGAATATACGTTTTTGACAGGTCCTTGTTGGGTATCTCTTGACCTCTTTGCAGAATCTGCATTTTAGGCTATGTGGCAATGTTAACATTTGATGAAACAGGCTGCTGTTTGAATTACCAACTTGTTGTCTTGGATCCATAGCTCTCTTTTTTGACCTAGTATTAGCTGAAATAGGAGAATTTTGCTGACTTTGGCCATTCACACCACAGAATTCAGAGCTCTACTAGTTTGGCAAGGCAACCTCTACATTATCTTACTGTTCTTGATTCTGATGAGCAACATTTTCTGGAACAACATAGTTATTCTGCACCATTAAAGCCTAATTTTCCATTGGCGCATGTTGATTGGTTATGGGGTTGATTGCATGGATAAGACCAATCACAATCATGGGCAACATTATTTTGCGGCACAAGTTCCTTTGATGAACTGGCTACGATCAGATTGTATGGTTGGAATGGCCTAGGGTTAAAGTTCCTCCTTTGGGCTTGATAATCATTTTGAAAAGCGAGTCTATTTTGCTGGTTTTACTGATAAGGGGCTTGATAAGGCTTATGTTCTTGACCAACCTACTTTTTAATAGTCACAAGATCATTCCCAAAGGTCTTTAATATGATTTTAATCTCTTGCATCTCTTGATTTGGGGATGGGGTAGCAACCTCTTGGGCTGTATTATGATAACCTATTGTTGGAACAGGCGGGACAACAACCAAGGGAGGTATAGCAGTAGGAATAGGTGGCTATATTTCTAGAAACAAAGGCATAGGAGGTCTAGGAGCTATGTCTCTAGCTTGGATGAGGCATTTTTCAACATTAATGGCTATATTATAGGCATTAGGAAGTGTTAGCCCACCCATAGACTGAGTCATAACAACAATCTTACTGTTCAAAGCTTTTAAATAAAATAGAAAAGTATGTGCTAGTAAGCACTTTACCGTTGCAGGAATCCTGTCTCGGGTTCTCTGAAATTGGTAGTTGAAGTCAGCCAAATGCTTGTGTGGCACTCTTTGAATGGTGTTGAGCTTCTCTTATAAGGAAAAATTATCAGATTTATCAGAAAAATGTTGGTTTAAGCCATTACCTAAAGCATCCCATGTCGTGATTGAATTGGCTATGAGGCCTCTGAACCACTATAACACCTTGCCTTTAAGTGATGCCGCCAACAGCCTTAGCGCGACGTTCTCTTGTGTGATATTGTGCACTAAGCATAATGTGGCCACATCACAAATGTGCTCAACTGGTGTGGTGAAGTCCTCGTTGGTGAAAAATGGAAAACTTCAAAGGGCTGCAACTGGTATTTCATTGTGTTGAGCAATATCTAATGGGTTGCCTCCATTAAAGGGTGTGAATGGGTGTTGCCTTGGTGGTGCTACCATTGGTGATACTTGTGAGATTGGAACTGGTACTCCAGGTGACAAAACTAAGGCACTAAAAATAGGAGGTGTTGAATTCGATCGTGCAGGGGTTTCAAAAAGCCTCCTTGTTGTTCTGCCTCTTCTTTGTGGTGGGGACAGCTCTTGCTACTCGAACGGTGCTATACTTGATCTTGTTTGAATCTTTCTCATGCGCAGACTACAATAGCATGTAGAAAATAGAAATCAGAGCCGCTAGGTATATTGTAATGAGCCTCCAAAGGGCTAGAAAATCTGCTACATACACAATATAGCAAACTAAAAATATTAAAATGGCCTAAAAAATAGCCTAAAGGTCCCACCGAGTGTGCCAAAAACTATTGTCAATAGATTTGTACCCTGCTAAATGCAATATTCAACAACCTACTAAAACATGGAAACCTTCTTCAGATTTGGGTGATCTGAACGAAGAAGGAATCTCCATAGTGAGTTGGTTCTCTGAATGATAAATCCTATTCTAAATAATTTATGAGGAAAAGGATAGAAAGATGGACTAAAAAAAAAACTTGAATCTAACTGGTATTTCACTTAAAGTTATGAAATTCAAACATTGACACTCACAACAATTTTCCTATCACAATGAATCTCACAATCCCACTGGCGCATACTTCCATCAGTATTTTGCATGAAGATTCCTAAATGAAATACAATAGGCAACCTAAAATTATGCAATTCTAAAACATAACTTACAACATCAAGACATAAAAGGATTCTGATTTGAACCCACAAAGACATCAAATTGCTATTATAAAACTGAGACAAAAATGAGAAGGAGAATATTGTTGCTTTATTAAAATTGAAAGAGTGAACAATTCTGAACTGAGTACAAAAGGTTCATAAACTCAAGATGTGTATGAGTAGGAACTACTATTTGAATTGAGAAGAAGAAAAAATACTAAGTCTTTTCAAACATATAACTCTAAGAAACCCTAATCCGAGCTCACAAAGAAGCTCAAGAAAAATACTTCAAACTGTCTCAAAAACTGCATAAAAGTAGGAAAAAGCACATTGCTTTTATGATCAAACTATCAATCCTCTAAAAATAGGCTGAATTTGCTTTAAAATCCCAAAAAACACCTTATCTCTCCAAGATAAGACTCAAATCCGACCAAGAGAAGAAGTCAATATGAATCTACTAAAAATAGCAAGAAATCATAAAACAATTTATAGGAGATTGCTTTACGATTCTGCTTACATCACTGCAGATTCTACAATTTAACTATTTTTTGCAATTAAAGATTATAAAATCTTTTGCAAAAATAAAACGCCTTATTTCTCCATTACAATGCTTTTATTTTCTCAAAAAATAATAAAAATATTAATACATATCATTATCTTCAATTGATTTCTCTCAAATCAACTAAATCAAAAAACTCTAATTGGACAATTGATTTTCCTTTGAGAAAACAAAAAACCTAAGTGATAACAATATCCACTTCTAGGTCATAAGGAATTCACTATGCATACCTTGTCTTCAATTCTCCTAGGGCACAAGACACAATCCCTAAAGACTTAAAGGATTGACCAACCTAGGCACTAAATTTTGGCCTCCAACATATATTAAACTTCAGACTTTAATAAATTCCAATACAAGGCTTAACCTAATTTGAAATTCCCATGTGCTTTTATCAAACATGAATATTCAAGACAATTATGATGTTGGGCTCGAATTAGGGCATGAGAAAACAAGATCAAACCCTAAAATGATTCATTTGCAAATATCACTTTGAGGAAAATGAGCTCTGGCTAAAAGGAGCGCCACCATAATTGAGTCGAATCTGTAGCTTGTGTGTTTTGAGAACTCCATCTTCTACTTCTGAAAGCCTAACTCCTCAATGGGTAGGCTTGCTCTGTTTATTATTGTGGCTCTAACTTCATTCTTGAAGTCATAAGGATTACTAAGGTCACGACCTGCTCATAGTGCTTTTCTGACTTTTCCTTTGTCTTTTTGTGCCTACTTCTTCTTGTCAACTATTGATGGTGTTTTATGCACAGCAACAACTCAAACAGAATATGAAATCCTATCTCTCTTGAAAGGTAAATCTCTATCAGTAGGCCTCAAGAGATAACCCCAAGGTCTCTAATGTCAGGTCTTGACAATGCACAAACAACTCAGTGATAAATCTGAAAATGTTGTTAATCACAAAGGGACCTGAATACAAGCAAAGACTGAATCAGATCTGACCATGTAATGATACTTTAATCCTATATTTAACCCAATAATCCAAGAAGTAGAAAAAGATAATGGTTTCAAATATATTTCTAAACTTAATACTAAACCTAAGATTAAAAATGCAAATGACCACACACTTGAAATGGACCAATCCCTCAAAACAAATCTCTACTTGACCTAGATGGATATGCAATCTTATAGAAACCATGTAATCTTCTAAGGTAGTAAGATTTTCAAATCATGAACATTCATTCACACAACCCTATTGCAACTGAAATGAATAAACCCCCATGATCGAACTAAACACAAATGAATATAAAGTCCAGGCTAACTTTGCAAAGAAACTAACTATCAATTGGTTGCAAAAAGTATGGACTGAGGGATTGCTGCAAAATTCAATTATCAAATCACAAACATTATTGAATCAAATCTAATCTAAATATTAACAAACTCAAAGAAATTTTAAAGATGGAATAACAAGAACCATGCAAGACAAGGGAATACAAGTGTGGCACCAAATCAAAATGTCATTTCTTGCATTCAAATTGTCCACCGCAGCAACAATTCCAGCTTCCTGTTACAATATTTGCTTGATAAAAACTACTCGCTAACCCTAGCTCTACTTAATTCGCTTCTAATTACTTTTCTCTATTCTACTTCTATCTTCTAACCCCTTTTTTTGACCCTTACAAATGAGGAAAAATGCCTAATATATAGAAATCAGCCCAGAAACCCGTCGATGCAACAAGAGTTTCACAGTATTAATGGCACAACAACCCAGCCAAGCGGGGCTCAAAATAGGTCAAATAATCATTAAATGCACATTCCATCCAAGTCAGCCTGGGATTCGCAATGCAGTTCAGACCAATGTGTAGGAAGATAATAGGGAAGCACAAATCGTGCTGCTGCCCATCATTAACTCCCTTCCCTACTATCCATATTCTGACCCAGCATTTCATGAACCTTCAAAAGTGTCCCATCCAAGTCAGCTACTAGTGGCAAAGGCAAAACTCAAAGTCAATTTTCAATGGATGCAATCTCTTTTCTTGACTGTTTGACCGACTTATCCCAATCTACCTTATATGTCATATACTTATCAATAACTGCAACGTAAGTGGCCACATCATCCAACTGGTGCTCAGAAACAGAATCATCATCAAGTGGTGCTCAAACATCCTACCACCAATTTCTCAATTGTTCTAGACTCAAATATTTGGGAGCAATCTTCCTTCACCCTATCATGATCTCAAAAAATGCCATGGAGCCATTATATACACCACTTAGGGTATCATCAATCTGCCTTCTTTGTTTATAAATCTTCTTCAGCACTTTCTACCTAATCTGCAATGCCTCAAACCACTCCCAAGGTTTAGTAGCCTTAGAGAAGGGAAGGATCTCGTCGCTTACTAATCCATCCTTGGTGTATTCGATGATAGTCCTGGTTTTCTGCAGTAGTAGGTCGGTGTCTTCTTTAACCTATGCTAACACTTGCTTCATCCAATCCATCGTCCTTGTTGCATCCTTCCCAATTGATAGGATTTCCTTAATAGCTTCATCACCCTTTATTGTACCCCTCTCAACCAATTCATAGTGGTAACAGTGGAAGCTTTCATCTTTTCTAGCTCGGTGATGGTCTCTTGAGGTAGAGGATTTGTAGCAGAGGAAGAAGGGTTGATGGACTGTAGTGGTTTCATCAAGTCTTCCAAGCATTTTCTAAGATTTTCATTTTCTTTCTTTAGCTCCTGCTTGATCTTCATTTCCTTCCTCAATCTATCCACAATAACTACACTGGAGTCCTCATAATCTTCAATGTCCTGCTCAACTAATGTAGGCCCTAGATTGAAAGTCTGAATATTGTAATCCTTTCCAACCACATCGTCTTTGTTTTTATCTTGAGCAGGGGTGGTAACATGAACAACTCTGTTATGCACTGCATCTCTTTCAACCCTTGAGATTACCCCAGCCTTAATTTTAACTTTTGCTTTTCCAATTTTAGATAGGAGCTCATCCCAATTTAGTGGTGTGTACTCCACTACTACCTATTTCCTCCTTATTTCTCTGTCAAGCCATTCCGGAATAGTGGGCTCCAATTGCACTTGGCTCCGCCCTGTTTCTTCTTGTTGATCTCCTGCTATCTCCTCTCCCAAATTTTGTTTCTTAGGAGTCTCATCCTTATTCCTTTTCTCTTCAATGTGCCCTTCCCCATGTTCAGGTGATGGGAACTTTTCTACCTCTTCTTCCCTTGGAGGAGATTCAACTTCTGTATTTGTGATTGGCGATCCTACATGTGCAACCAAGGGATATTGCATCACCTTTTCAATTTCAGCCTCTGCACTATAAATTTCACCTTCATGGAACTCCTCACTTTCAGTATTTGGATGCTCCTCAACATTTTCTTCCTCACCTAGTTCACTTTGAGTTTCTTGAGTGGAAGGAACATCATCATGTTGCGCATTATGAGAAATGACCAGAGGAAGGTCAACCTTAAGCACACCATCCTTAGGAGAAGGAGTCCTAGACCTCCTTGTATACACTTTGGCCTTCTCCTCTAAACTTTCAACATTCACCATTGGTGGGGGAATTACTTCTTCTGCTATCTTGGAGTTTGCTTTCTCTGATAATTTTACAATTCTTTTCTTCTTAGGCATAGGAGCATCAACTTCAGGGCTCTGTTCTTTGACTTCCTTTTGTTCATACCTTTTAGTCCTTGTCCTCTTCTTAGCCTTTAGCATTCTTTGCTTCCCTTCTTCCTGGGCTTCTTCTCCTTGGACACCCTTTATCTTACCTTTGAAAGGAGAATCTACTTTACCCTTTCCTTTAGGATCCTTCTGCTTTTTGGATTCTTTAGAAGTGGAATGAGGATCTAAATCTCCCATCAGGTTGTATGTGCATTTCATTCCCTCATTCTCTAATTCCCAAATAGTATGCTTGAGCCACATCTTGGTAACTTTGATACCCGGATCCATCAATTGTTTTAGTTTTGTTTTCTCCTCCTCTAACTAGTCCACATCACCAATTGGCCTATCCTTAACCGCTTTGTAGGCATGATCCTAAATTAGGTTTCCATCATCCTCTAATTGATCAGGAACTTCCCTTACATTATTCAAATGGACTACATCCACTAGAAGCTGAGAGGATTTCTTCTTTCTGGCCTCATACTCATCACTACAATTGGCCCAATAGTCTTCTAGATCAACCCTATTTTTATATTCTCTATTGGCCTTCTTTTGAGCTTCGCCTATGATATCAAACCTTGATCTCTTAGAATGAAAAGACAGACTGAGGGTATTCATTTCTTCCTCTGAAGCCTGGGCAGAAATAATGGAAGGACATGCCTCCCTAGTGCCAATCCTTAGGGGAAAGTCCCCACCAAATCCTATCTTGTATTTTTCCTTCTTGACAATAGCATCAAAGTAACAAATTTCTCTAGTTACTTCCAACAATATAATGTGATCAGTAGGATACCTTCGATGTCTGAATGGGGCCCTTTGGCAGCCATCAATCTGAATATAGGAGAAGGTTGGGAATTGTATAAACCAAGCTCCATACTTCTTAATAAGCTCCTTGGCTTGATCTAAAATTCTGACATGCTCTGCCTCCTGAAGCATTATGGTGATATACATGGTAAATGCATCATTTTCCATCCTATAGTTTGAACTTTCCAAATGCAATTGAAAGAAAACTTCATAAATAACATCATGTCCAAAAATTCCCTTTGTATCCAATCCTTTGTAGGGATGGAATCTTGCAAGTGCATAGACCAGATATGAATTCATTATGAAAGTCTTGGTCTGTAACACATTGGATGATTGTTCATGAAGTACTCTACTAATCAGACCATCCCAATGATAATTAATCAATTCTTGCTCCATCCTCACAATGGCATGGCACATCCAATTCTCAAACACTCCTACATTCCTCAATCCAACCACCTTGCTGAGCAATGTAATAGCATCGTAGTACTCCTTGAAGTTTTCCCTGAATAGCCGCTTGGGTAGTTTGGAATAGTGTGACTTAGGATTTTCTAGCCAAGAGTTGATGAATTGCTGAGATTTAACAATTTGATCCTCGTAGAACTCCTTGGCGAACCCATGCCGAAAATCACCATATGAGATCATTTGGCATATCAAAAGTTTGAGCAATGGAGATAGGGTTGAGGTTTTCTATCACCCTCCCTTGAGGACTGATAATCTTTTGTGTATCCTGGTCATAATGTCCGGCGCACTCAAGGACAAGCTCATAACACTGCACCGTTGAAGGGAAACCGGCCACATGTGCCAAACTTGACTCCTTCATTCTTCTAGCCACCAAAGGAAGATCTTTTGCCACCATTCTTTCTTTGAACTCTTCATAGTCCCATTGTCCAACGTTTGTATCAGTCACTTTTGACCAAATCGATGTGACTTTTCCCTTAGGAATCTTGCTCTTGATGTCCATTTTGATCCTTTCTACCTGAGACACAAAGGATCCGTATGCTACCTTGCTAGATTTAGCCTGCATCCATCAAGAAAATCACAATAAAAACCACAGGAGACTAATTTTAATCCATCCATACACCATGAGAATGCATTTCATATAGCTAAAGTGTTATTAATTCTCATATGAGATGATCACAACAAGTTTCAGGTTTCAAGGCCATCCGCAGAATCTGAGTCAAAGAGGAACTTCAGGAAATTCTAGACCGATTAGATTCCAATAGAATAACCAGGAAACACCTACTTAACCATTAAACTTGATCATTATCAATCAATAAACCACATGGGAAATCCAAAAATAGCATGAAAAAATCATAAAATGCATTGAAAATCACTAACGCATCATGCTACCCCATATTCCATCATATTCCATTAAAATTCAAGAAAATTTGGAGGAGACAGATTTCTGTGGAGGAAGAGACACTCCGCAAAATCTAGAAAAAACAAGGAACCAAGGACTTCGAGAAAATCTAGAGGAGACAGAAATCCACAGAATCGTCTCAGCTCACCAAAAGTCTATCATCTCACTGAGAAGTCTTGGTGACTTTCGGGAGGTCACATCCAAGGTGGATTCCATCATATGAGGTTTCGCTAAAATCAGGTTGTTTCGGTGTAACGTCTCGCTAATGAGGGGAAGTCTTACCGAAGTAAACGGATGTTCCAGTGATAGGTTTTGAATTTGGCCAAAGGTCTTGTCAACTATGTAATGTTTCACCGACATGGAGTCTCATCGGTATAACCTCTGGCCGACAACACATGATCTCCCTAAAAGAAGATCTGAGTTCGCCAAGAAAGGAAGGCTTCGTCATGAAGTCTCAGTGACCATTGGTAGTCTCAGCGAAAGTGAAGGTCTTGAAAAGAGTTGTGGGCTCACCGAAAGGTCTCACTGAACAAGCAGGGTCTCCCTGACTGAAATGAAGGGAGCTTGATGAGAGTGGAATGCGCTCAGTGAGAGGTCTCGCCGAAGGATGAAGAACATTGTTATGACTAATGGAGCCCACTAGGACCTCTCGCCGATGAATGTTTGTCTTGCGGACACTTCAACCAGACTAAATTTTTTCGATATAAGGTCTCAGCAAAGCTATGGTGTCTTGCCGAACAGCGATAAGGAAATGCATATTGATAAGACCAAAGGGTAGTCGGGGTAGCGTCTTGGCGAACGACTCTGGTCTTGCTGACATAACACAGAAGACTTTATTGGTGTGAGAAATGATATTGTCATGGTGATCAAATATGAACTTAGGAAGGTTTCCCAGTGAAATACAAGGTGATCGATATGACATTCCTCGACTTTGATGGGTCACAGTGAAGAAAATCTGGAAGGGATGGACTATCCTGGAGGGAGGAAAAATCCTGAATTGAGGCCAAAAGCTGGATTGCAACATGAAATTGTAATTTCACACACATCTCATTAATCATGAATTTCAATGACTTAAGCTTAGGGAAAGTTATGCATGGACCTTCAAAAGATTTTACTTGTGTTCTAGGCCCGTTTGATAGAAAATTAAAGATGAATGGTGATGCCCCAGGTTTAAACCCTATACATCCACCATTAACACACATGCAAGCTTAGAATTCAATCACTTCAACCGCCAAGTCATTACTAGGGTTTACTAATTACTCTCAGGCAAGATTCATCAAAATGTAGATAGACAAAGGAGCTCAAAACTCACCTAGGAGATGACAAATAACACAATACTAAACAACCCTAGCATGAAATGATCAAATACGTAGGAATTTGAATCCCACAAGCTCTCATAACATCAATGTGCTATTCATAATCATCAATTCAAAGAAAAGCAATCAAACACATACCATTGTGACATAGGAATCGATCTCAAAAACAACAAATGTGAAGCCCAATGGCGTCCACAAAGAGCAGATGCAGGAACACACAACAAATCGCCACTAAATCGATCAATTCAAGCCCAAATGTCTCAAATCGAATCAAAATCTCAAAGAATCAACTCTAAGGATGTAGTCTTCAACTCAAACAATGGCAAATAATAAGCATTATGGTACAATGATCATCTAAAATTGATTAAATACCTCACCTACCAAAGGCACATACGATGTTAAATGCCATTGACAAGACAATCGGCGAAAACAAGGAACTCAATGACCATGCAGAACCTTGGAAAATCTAACCTACGTGAAAATTTGTGAAGACCGAGAATCCCCGAACCATGGTGCAAAACCAGAATCCAAGCGAGATCCAAGAAAATCCGACCAGGGTGGAAAATCCTGAATCAAGGTAAAAACCCGAACTTAGCCGAAAATAAAAGATTTTCAATGAATAACCTAGGGGAAACACTTAGGAAATTAAAAATAAATATTTAAGCACATGCCTAAATAAGACAAAACCTTGAAATGAAAGTTTCCAAAACACAAAAACCAAATTGAGAAGGCTCCTTGCCTTCAGCGGGGCATGTGTTCAAAAACTGCACAACATCGACCTATATGAGTTTGGACTCGAGCTTGGTCTGGAACTTCATGAGAAAAAAAAAAATTTTGAGGGTTCTCATTCCTTACTGCATACAAGGTGAGCCTCTTGTTTTGTAGCTTTGAGACCGTGGCTGAGATAGTATCTAACGCATTTGTTTTTATTCTTCAAGCTTATTGTTTTATTATCTAGGTTTTTCGATGTTTTCCTCCAGCCGCCATGGTGAAAGCTCTAGAATTTTGAACCTTCTATGAATTCTCAGGCCACGGCCTGTGTGATCTCCTATAAGAACAAAATGGTGAGTCACTGTTCTAAGTGTATACTCTCTTCTTCAAAAAGCTCGAAAACTTTCTCCTCCACTTCATATTTAATGTAAAAATGACATATGAGTTGCTTCTGAAAGTTACAATTTATGTTCTCAAAACTAAACCTCAAATGTGGGTATATGAGATTCAAAAATCTATATATTCATTTTATATGATTTTATGGGCTTGATCCAAAATACCAATTGTCTTTTTTACACTTTTGAAACAAAGAAAAAATGACATGGGTATTCGTATTTTCTAAAGAAACTGTGCCTACTTTGATTTCTCTTGTGGAGCTCGACCACCAAAACTTTGCATTAATTGATGTTACTTACTTAACAAACCCTCTCATGGGTACTACAAGTTGAAACTTCGTGGTTTTTATACAAACCCTGTCATGGGTATCATTGGAAATGACACATTTCCATGTGTTTTAACATTCTGAAGTTTGACCCAAAAACCAAATTTCTTTCTCCTTCAAATCTGAACAAGACCCTTCATGGGTACTGTTGTCTATTGTATTCTTTGCTTTTAGAAACAAGACCCCACATGGGTATATGGGGAACAAAATTTGTATATTTGATTATGCATTCAAATTCTGGGTATGCTTGAAAGAATAAGCAGGAAATTATATTGCTATTTTCAATTAGGTTGAACTCACCATGGTATTATGCCTTCTTAGTTCTCTCCATATGAGTATTTAAAAATGTGAAATCCCCACCATGTAACTCATTTGTGATATAAAAATATATGCACATTCAGTACACCTCATTGAATGATCTCTATATTTCTATGCTCATCTCTTTTGTGAAAAAAAAGAACCACAGATTCATAAAATTTTGGAAATGTATCCTTTGCTTGTATTATAGCCATATGAGTTCATTCATGTAATATGCAGGATTCAGCACCATAAATGCGAACCCCAATGTGGGTGCATGAAAACAAACAAGAACTATATTTTTGTGCATAATCTTAGCTCCCCCTGGCTTTCTAATTTTCAATAACTAGCATACAGATATTTAGAAAATTAGAATAATCTATGTCACTCCATCACAAATGCATACCAGACTACTAATCCATGTTGTTTTCTTTGCACACAAATTGTTTTTTGGATTCCTTCATTCCACCATACAACAACTCTTGCTTTCTTTCTTTGGACTTATGCAGAAACTTTAACTAAACATTGTAGTCCTGAGAACTGAATTTACCTGATTAATTCAGTGCATTTCGAGTGCATGATTAATACTTCCCAAACATCTTCTGGAATGAGCATTTCTCACCTTGAAACCCTTAATGTTGTATTTATATTACCAATCAAACTGGAACTGGTTATTCATTTATTACTTGAATGCATTGTCCATTATTTCACACTATTTGGGCTTCAACTTGGAACTCTTCATGAATTTTTATGCTCCACTTAATAAACTATTCTTTAAATCTGCTCTCTTCCATGATGAAAATTAAAAAAAACTCTTCATTAAGGCATAATGTATGCATGTTCACTATCCTTGGCTGTGAAAAGAACATTGATGAGCTAAACCTTGCATGACATATATGATCATGATGAACAAATAACACAAAACTATACAACAATGTTTGATATAAATGTACTTAGCTGAATTATTTGAGTTAACTAAACTCACTATTCACCTATAGCCTTTAGAAAACATTAACTTGATTGTTATGAATGTATAGTTGGTTTAGTAGCTTGATAGATAACTATGATTTTACTCTTTCAATTGTATATCACTTTTTTGATGAATATGATGCTGTAATATTTAAATTAGCCCATTTATAATGAATAAGGGCAGCATGTCGAGCTCTATCATTGTGGAAGCCTATCTTTCTCCACATGCTTGGTCTTTGAGTAATGATTAGCTTCGTGATTTTCCCTATACCTGCACAAGGAAACAATCAATGTTAGCATAAAAAATAAGATATAATGATCATATTGTTTTTTCTCCTTCAGCTCATTTCTTATGTACTTCTTTGATTGTTTCAATGTATGATTAATAGTACGCTACACTATTGTGGGTGACTCATATAGGTTTCTTCATAATCGGAGCCACTGACATCCCCCTCTTTTCTCTTACAGGTCAACGAAGCTCGAGCAGACAAAGGTGCACTATTCATCATCAACCATTAGCCAAAACAGGCAATGATGATTATGTTGTTACTTATGTGACTTATATTTCACATCTTCCATAGTGTAGTGTACTATTAATGGTGCATTTTGATAGTCACATCCACGACTTGTGTGGATATTTGATTTCATCTCTTTAGATTTTCATTTGAAAAGAAAATGCATTTAAATGCAATGTTGTAATATCATTCTGATTCTTGCAATCAAATGAAACTATGTAAATATGAATTTCTTCATGAAATAAATGAAATAATTTTGAATGTTGTGATGCTTATTTGCTCAATTCTACACTTCATTTAATTTTGGAACATTTGAATAGCACTCTGAAATTGTATTTCTTCTTTTAAATGCCCCACTGTCACTTAATGAATAATGATAAAAGGTGCCAACAATAGTTAAACTCAATCTGCAATTTCACCTTAAGATAAAATAATGTTTAGCCAGCTCCACCAATCAAGCTATGGCGAAAAATTGGTAACAGTTATAGTGAACAAAAATTTGTAATATTTCAGCCACAATAAACTAATTGTTCTATTTTTTTCTCCTCATGCAATATGCTTGTGAGTCTTTATTTTGGAAGTGTATGCATTTGGAATTACTAGTCACAGGGAATGGCCATTTGCAGGTTGTATTAGTTATTTATTATATTGGTTTTATTTTGTCTTGGGTGTTTTTCTTTGCATTATTCTTTTCGCTTTTGTTGTTTCTTATCTACTTTTTAACCAAATCTAAAATGTACTCTATCATGTTTATTGTCCAATTGAATTTATTCATCACTGTTGTAATTATGAAAAAAAAATTATATAAAAGGGGTAAAAACTTTATTGAATATCAGAAACTAGCATTACAACCAATTCAAGGGCATAAGCCTGAAGGGGGAAAAAACACCAATAGAACCCACGTCCAAATCATCCAACACCCCCACTGTCCTCAGCAATAATCCTCTCCAAATCCGGACTAAGCTCCTGAGGGATCTGAGCCCAATCATCAATCTTCCAATCCTCCAAACGCTCTGAGGCCCACTTAGCTAGACAATCAGTAGTCCTATTCCATTCATGTGGAATATGGACAAAAGACACCCTTTCCATAAGAGTACCAACCTGCAAAATCTATTGCACCAGCACAACCAACTGCCAATTCACAACCGACGTCCTCCCTTGATTGAGTAAATTAATTAGAACCTGTGAATCAGATTCACAAATAACCCTATGCCACCCTAGCTCATAGGCCCTCTCTAAGACATGAAGAATCACCCAGCCTTCCATAAGGTTGACAGTCTACATTCCCTTATGTATGGAAAAGAGAAAAACCACCGAGCCAAAAGAATCCCTGCCCACCCTGCCAAGTCCAGAAGGACCAGGATTTCCCCTAGAAGAACCATCAGTATTAACCTTCAAAATACCCACAGGGGGAGGCTGCCAATTCCCCTACCGCTGGACACATTATCCCACCCTCCTACCTTTCTGGCCATAAGACGCTGCAGAGGTTAACCCCTAGATACCCAGTCGAGCCACCAACTTTGCATCTTTCTTCTCAAGTGGCAATTCCACAAACCCCTTGGCTCGAATTATCTCCTGAATCATTCCAACAACTCTAAACCACACCTGTTGGACCTGCAACACCTCCCCTCTAAAAATCCTCCTATTTCGTTCCAACCAAATCTGCCACAACAAGAAAATAGGACCTGCCTGCCACGCGTCCTGCAAAAAGGAGGCCATCGAGGGAGGTCTACCCAGGCTAGTCCAAAAATCCACTAAGGAAGAAGCATGAACATAGGTACTATTCCAAACACTCCACCAAGAATGTCAAAGCTGCAACGTGAAAGGACAATGAAAGAAAAGATGTGAAGAGTCCTCTTCACCATTCCTACACAACACACACTTAGAAGGGCCCTAAAACCCGTGCTTCTGAATATTTTCCCAAGTCAAACACTTGTTCCAAGTCAAAATCCAAGCAAAGTAGTAACACTTCGGCCAAGAAAACTTATTCCACACCCTCTTCCACCAAGGAACTTCTGCCCCCTCAACCCTCGTTTGAGAAAGTAACCTTCGATAACCCGACGCAACCGTGTAGTGGCCTTTCAGATTAGGTGACCATTCAAGAATATCCCTATCCCTAAGGGGGTTGCACTGTCTACCCGAGAGAATATTATGCAGATTCCTATAGTCCTCTTCCATACCAATCACCAACCACTCTTCAGGAGTCTTCCACCTAGCACTCACAAGTTACCCCTGAAAAGAAAGCACCTTAAAATCACTAACCTTCGTCCAGCCAGCATTACTAAAACTCCTACTTAGGGCTGTCAAATCAGGGAATTGATTGAGGATGGGGGGATGAACATCCCAAGAGTCATACCAAAATTGAACCTCAGTCCCACACCTACAGATCCAAAATAAACCATCCTTGATGAGCGCAGCTCCCTTCTTGAGGGTCACCCAAACCGCCGATCCCTTGCCAACCAAGGGGTAGCGAGGAAGATCATCCCCAGGATCACCCTAAAAATACTTATAGGAAAGGATCCTATCCCAACTCCTATCCTTCTCCTTGCACCCCCTCTAATAAATTTTTGCCGCCAGGGCCATCCGAGCCAGCGCGGAATGCCTCATCCCAAAACCACCCAACTGCTTAGGACAATAAACCATATCCCATCTAATCAGACTCCACTTGGAAGACAACAGACTACCCGCCCATAAAAAATGTCTAGCCAACGAGTCCAACTCTGAGACAAAGCCCTTAGGGGCCACCTGAAGCATACACTGATAAATGGGAAGATTTTGGACCACAGACTTCAACAACTGAACCCACCTAGCGAAAGACAACCATCGGTTGGTCCAGTGAGAAACCCTTAAGCGAAGCTTATCCAAGATAGGCTGCCATGACTCCCTCGTTATTCTGCCCGCTGCAACAAGAAACCCAAGGTAAGATAGAGGAAGAGTCCCAATCTGAAATCAAAGAATCTGAGCAATTATCCTCTGGATAGGATCCAGAGTGTTAAAGAAATAGATGGAAGACTTGTCATCATTAATTGATTGACCTGAAGCCCCGAGGTACATATCCAACACCCTGCAGATATTTGTTGCCTCATGAATAGTCGCAGCCCCCATCAAGGCAGTATCATCCACAAACTACAAGTGGGATTGAGGGGGTAAATCACCTCCCCACCTCCACCCCTGAATAAGGCCCAGCTCCACCTGACACCTCAACAGGCGATCCAAGCCTTCCACAAGCAGAATAAACAAATAAGGGGAGAGAGGATTGCCTTGCCTTATCCCACGAGAATCCTCAAACAACTCAGAATGCTCCCCATTAGTTAAAATAGAGAAAGAAACTGACGTGACACAACTCATGACCCATTGAATCCAATCATCTCCAAATACAAAAGTAGCTAGGATCTTCTGAAGAAAAGACCACCGAACTCTATCATATGCCTTTGCCATATCAAGTTTGATGAACATAACCTTTTTTCTAGAATTATCCATAGAATGGATGGTCTTAGTAGCTATAACAATCTCATCCAGAATCTGTCTACCCTCCACAAAACCACTTTTCTCCTCATAAATGAGCAACTGTAGCCACTTTTTTAGCCTATTAGCAATGAGCTTTGAAATAATATTATACACCACATTGCAAAGGGAAATAGGTCAAAAATGGCTCAACCTATCTACCCCTTCACACTTGGGAATAAGAGCTAGAAAGGTGGCATTCAGGGCCTTTAACATTTGCTTATTCCGCTGCGACTCTTTGACCACCTCTAAAAGATGAAGTTTGATGATCTCCCAGAACTCTTGGAAGAATTCAATCAGGAAGCCATCTGGGCCAAGGGCTTTTCCTTTCTTCATCTGAAACACTGTCCCCTCCAACTCCTCAAGGGTAATCTCACCCATAAGATCCTCCTTCATCTCCCCAGACACTGGCTGAGGGATGCAATAAAGGACCTAAGCTTCCTCAACCGAATTCCCCTACAGATCCTCTCTGAACAGGGAAGAAAAATAATGAACAGCTTCATCAGAAATACTTTGAAAAGAAGTCAGAGTCTCTCCCCTATCCATGACCAAAGCAGGAATAGAGTTACCATGCCTCCACACCTTCACAGAATTAAAGAAGGAAAAAAATTTGTCCCCCTCCTAAAGCCATTCAATCCAGGCTTTTTGTTTCCAAAATATCTCCTCACGCAATTCCCATTCTTCCAAAACTTTATCATTTTTACTTTGTAATTGAAAAAACATATAGATGAAAACACCTACTATAGGTCTCAGAGATCTATCATGTAAGAATATACCAAAAAATATGATAGGAATATCATATAAGTGTTGAGAAAGGTGAAGCAACAGTGGTATTGAATGAAATTGTCACTTAATACACCTTAAACATCTTACCATAAGCATTCCTTGATGTTATCGAAAGGTAAAAGGAAATGGTCAGTTTTCTAGGTCATCATCAAGCCAGCCACCAATTAGGCAATATGAGGCTCCAGTATGCATTCCAATAAGGGATAATTTTTAATATTTACCTTATAAATTATTTAATAAGGTGTGCTACAGATACATGGTACATATTTCTTAGAAGAAAAGAAAGGACCAGGGATCTCCTAAAGTTTTAGATTTAGATAGTTCTCCAAAAATGGGAGTAACTTATTTTTCCATCACATTCTTTGATGAAAACCAGGCAAGAGAGAATGATGGCAGCGACTATGTTGTTTCATACCTTATTCTCATTTTTTTTCCTCTACTTAATGGGATAGGCAAGTACTTCACTACATGGTGTAAAGGAAGATGTAATGTTAAAACCTAAATGTGCTCATTATCAGGATCTTGGTCATAGTTATCATTTTAATAAACAAACCCTAAAACCCTCATCGAAACCTTATTTCTAGGTTGCATCTCACCAAACCAAAGAAGTGAAAGGTCAATACCAGCAAGGAAGAGTTTGGAGGAGCTGAAACCAATAGCAACAGGGAACCAGAAAAAATGATGGGGAAACGTATATGCATAATTGTTGGGCCTAATTTATTTGTTTATTTGAATTTGTATACTTTAGTTTATCTATTTGTAAAGTTGTGGAGCTCTTGTTGCCTTTTATTTTTCACTTTGTTTCTAAAAGCAAGCTATGGCTTCTACAACATATTGATCTGCTCTTTTTGGCTCATAGGTTATATTTCATTATATTTGATAGTACATTGTTTGAATGCTTAGATTGATCTTCCTAGTTAATATATGATGTAGGCCTAAGTCAATCAATTTGGATGTAGATTCCTCTACACCTCCTTCATTTGTCTTGAACCTCCTAGTATGCGCCTTATTATCTTCCTCATTGCAACTGCAATTTGTTTCAAAGATCCTTCAATTGGTCATTTTTCATGAAATGGATCATTCATAGCCTTTTATAGCATATAAAAGAAGTGACCCATGAGGATTAGATGGATTCCTAGAAGAAATTTTCCAAGTCAAGAGGATGTAGGGAATATCAAGAGAGATTTTGCAAGCCTGAAGTAGGGGTCTATGCATCTCTAGGATAGTCCTATGAATGGATAAAACTTTATTTTGTAGTTGTACTTCGATCTAAGACTGAAATCCATTCCATCACCATTATCGGTCTCAAGCCCCAAAGCATACATAACTCAGTATTTGATTTCTACGGGTTTCGAGTTTCTATGAAGTGTTTCTAATGTGAAGTGGCATAGAAGTAAATTCATTTCTTTTTTTACATCATTAATGATTTAAGCATCTGTAATGGGAAATCTCACAAAACCATTGAAACAAGTAAAGGATTCCATATTGTAAAAATCTAAATGTGCTCATTATTAGATTTTGGTTGTATTTTCATTTTTATAAACATATTCTAAAACCCTTGTTGAAATCTTATTTTAAGGTTGCAGCTCGTCAAATTGGAGAGGTGAACATGCACTCTTTACTTTCATCTGACCATGACTAGTGATATTTCTATATAGGAAGTTGCCATCCTTCTCATTTGAATCCTTCCAATATTCTCTCAAGGGATATCAAGCTAGAATGGGAGGGCAAGGCTGCTCTGAATCGGGCAATATATGCACCACAAATAATATTACATTTACTATATATTTTCATGTCTTTTCTCCCTTCAATGTTTGTAGCATTTGTATCATATCTTGGATTTGTCTTCCATGGCAACCAAGAGTGCAGTGAATGATGTATTTCCTGGATCTTTGTTTATGCAGTTGTATGTTGTTTTTAATTCCTTTGGTTATGTAGATGTTTGTTGTTTGTACATTATTTTTTTCATGCAATACAAAAAACACATTTGAATATCTATGATATTTGAGCTTTATCTACATAAAGTTGTTTGTTGATTTTATATTTTTTTTTCATGTTAATCCAATACAAAAACAACATTTGAATATCTATGATATTTGAAGTTTACATGCATAAATTTGTGAGAACTAATTAAGTTGGATATTCTTTATAAATTGAATCATTGATTCACTCAAATAAATGATTAAACTGTGACTAAATAAATGACTACTATGACTAAAATAAATGAATACAATGACCAAATATATGACTACAATGACTAAATATATGACTACAATGATTAAATATATGACAACCATGACTAAAATAATGACTAAATATATGACTAAATATATGACTAAATAAATGACTACCATGAATAAATAAATGACCAATTAACAACAATCAATGACAAAATAAAATACTACCATGACTAAATAAATTACTACCATAACTAAATAAATGACCAATTAATAACAATCAATTACTAAATTAATGACTAAATCAATGACCAAATCAATGACTAGATAAATGAGTAAAATAGTTTAGTCATAAATTTGGTCGTGTTATAAATGACCGGCAATAAACTACTAATGGTCACATGACCAAAATTCGTCATTTATATGCAATTTTTAGTAGTTTATTTAGTCATATATTATTTTTTTTGTACTAGTGAATGGTATGTGGGTATGATTTCAATCAAGGATGCAAAATCTCTAAAGCATGTCAAGAGAATGCTTTTGCTAAAATATGGAAATCCCATCTGAAGACTAAATAACCTCTAAACCAAAAAAGTAGTGGAGAAGGTTGAGATCTATCATCTCAAACTACTCCATCAAAGCTCACTCAACACTTTGGATCATTGAGGATGAGCCCCTTGTAATATAATCAAATCATCTACATATAGAACAAGGATCAACAAGTCACCCTCTTGTCACTGAATATATAATGTGGGATCAAAACAACATCGTGTGAAGCCAATAGAAAGTAGAAAAGATTTCATCTTATCATACCAAGCCCAAGGGGCTTTTTTGAGTCCATAAAATGAATGATGAAGCCTAAAAACAAGTGAAGAGTCCTACACAAAACCCTATGGACACTCCATATAAATCTCCTCATGAAGGTCACCATGTTGGAAGGAACTCTCCACATCTATTTGGAAAACTTTTCATCCCTAAGAAGCTACAAGAGAAAGTACAAGGCAAATAGAATCCATCTTGGAAATAAAATAAAATTTCTCATAATAGTTAATGCCCTCAACTAATTAAAATATCTTTCTAATAATATGAGCCTTATACTTATCAATGGAACTATATGCAGCATATTTGCTACTATACACCCACTTGCATTGAACCAACTTTCTTCCCTTAGGAAGAGGAACAATATCCCAAGTATTATTCTTCATCAGTGAAGAATACTCATCCTACATAGCCCTATCCCATTCAAGAATACCTATTGCATCTATATACTTTTTAGGTTCATCTAAAATGGCATGACTTAAAAAACTAGCACCTAATGTCCGTGAATAAGTACAATAGGAATCTGAAGGATCACCTTCCAAAGATCCAACTACATCAAGAGAATTGTGAGCCCACTTGAGTAAAGGATGAATATATGGAGTTGGTGGTGAAGTTGGAACATCAAAATAATCCTCAAGAAGTGAAGTGGGAGGAGTGGGTAGTGAGGGAGAAGTTGATGATGAAGAATCCATCTAAAGAAAGAACTCATAAAACTAGACATCTTTCTAAAACAAGACCTGTTAGGAATCAGGATAAAAAAAACTTGTATGCCTTAATATCCTCATAGTAACCAAAAAATATGATTGATTGGCTTTTCCTCTCCATGGCATTTCACTAAGCTTCAAGAATGAATTCCCAAGCCTCAGTATCAAAAAATCTAAATGAAGATACATCAAGCTTGACATGGGTCCAAGACTCCTTAGGAGTCATATATCGTAATGCCTTATGAAGCATCTAATTCTAAATGTAATTGGCACAATTCACTACCTCAACCTAAAATTAAGAAGCCATATCATGTGATTGAATCATAAAATTGGACATCTCTCATAAAAAAAATTCTTTCACTATACAACACCATTTTGATAAGGGGTGTATAGAACTGTAGGTTGATGTTGTAAACCATGCTCAGTATAAAAGACCCTAAAAGCCTAATTGATATACTCCCCCCATTATTTGTGTGTATCTTCCTGATATGAAGATAAAATTGATTCTCCATGAATGCCTTAAATATTTTGAAAGAATTAAAGACAACGCTTTTGTACTTAAGAAAGTACACCCATGTTCACCTGGAGAAGTCGTCAATAAATGTGAGCACATATTTGGCCCCTAAAAATGAAGGAGTCAAAAATAACACGAGGTCACTGTGTACCAACTCTAATGGTTCCTTAGTACATGCAGCTCTACCTATAGGAAAATAATCCCAATGATGTTTTCCAAGAGCACATTCTTAATAAACATTGGATCAATAGAGGAAATTGTAGGGAGTGCTAACACCAATGCCTGGGTACTCAACTGCTGGAGATATTTGTAATTGACGTGGAAAAAATTCTCATACCAAATCTTAATCATTGAATTTTTATATGCTATGAGAGATGATTTGGAACTATTTGACCTCTCAAATCCATCAAATTTGCATAGTCGTGATGCATAATCCACACTCCCAATAGCCACAACAATATCAACATTAAGGGGGTCTTGAATAATCACATCATGCAACAAGAACTCAATTTTATTTCTAGTGCCAGAATGAAAAATATAATAAACTAAAATAAGGTTCATTCAAATGTTAATAAAAATAAGAACATATTGAATATAACCACCTTATAGTGAGACAAAACCTAAACCCAACACTAAAAGCTAAGTAGAGTCACCAACTGTAATCTATGAAATGTCACAATATGAAAGAGTGGTATAAAAATCTTGGGTATGTGGAATGTGGTGAGAAGCACCAAAATCAAGTATCTAAGTAGATGATGAAGGTAAGGCACATTTAGAAAGAGAATGATCTTTGATTGTATGTATGGAAGAAGACCAAGGAACTAAAATATTATGTTACTGTATGGATTCCTCTAAAGACTCTAATTCTTCCAATCCAAATTCCATAGAGCAAGAAACTTACTCCAAATGAGAGAAGAAAAATTACAACTGAGGAAGAGATGAAAGGAACTTTCCGCATTTGATTCACAAATCTCACTATAGGGATAGAAAATCCTCTTCTACAAATATTATCCTAAGTCAACACTTTTCTTTGCATTAGAAGCTAGAAGAATACATTCACCTTAGGGATCAACAAGTTATTCCACAATTTTCCCCAAAAGGGAAAGGGGTTTGGTTTCTCCAAGGAATTTACAAAGACCAAGGCTACATAAAAATTACCATTAGTACAAGGGGCCCAAATTACATGATCAAGTCTCAGAAATTGGGGAACCCTAGTGTTAGCAAGGAACTCCTAAAGAACAATCAATGAAGGATCCCATAACAAAAACTCCTTCCATGCACCATTTTGGATATATCCAACCATGATATTACCAAAAAGGCATTTACAAACAAAAATAATAGGAGGATCCCATTGGTGGTTGGTCAAAGGTCATTATCACACCAAACATCTTCCCAGAATAGAATCCTGGAACCATCACCCAATAGCCACTTAACCCTTTAGCAACAAGGTCCCTATAGAGGATAATTATTTTATAGAATCAAGATCCCAATGGGATAGCATCAAAAACCAGAAGGTCCCAAGGTCTCCCTACTCCAAAAAAATATTTATTCTTGACCTGAGAGGACCACCATGCCTCCCCACTAAGGATTTTCCAAATTTTCTTTGAAAGTAAGTCCTTGTTGAAAGATCTTATGACCCCACTTATTTGGACTATACACAAGGTCCCATACAACAAGGGGAATCCTAACTTTAGCTTCAACCACCAACCACAAAAATATTCTCATTATCTACTCCCTTTTCTCTTTAAACTTCATAAGGATTGTGAATAAACTCATGGAATACAAGGGGAGATTATGAAGAGTAGACAAGATAAGTTGCACTTTCACTACCTGATTGAGAAGCACTCCCTTTCAACCAACCAACTTCCTATTAAAATTGTCCAAGATCCCAAGCCAAAAAGAATTTTGGATCTTAGAAACACATAAGGGAAGACCCAAGTAAGTTAGCGACCAATCACCTCAATTGCATGATAAAATCCTTGCTAACTTCAATTGGAGGAACTTCGAGGTATTGAGGAAAAAAGATAACTCGGGTAAATTAACATGCTACCTAGAAGCCTTCTCATACCCCTCTAACAACACCTTAATAACCCTAACTTCATGGATAGAGGAATCACCCATCAAGATAGTATCATCAAAAAATTGTTGATGAGTAACAAGTTCATATCTAGAAGAATGGCTAAGACCTCTCAAGGAGCCAGATATTAACGCCTTAATATTTTGGCCTAGAACCTCTACCATGAAAATGAATGGTAGTGGAGATATAGGGTCCCCCTGCCTTAAGCCATGAGAGCTCTAGAAAAATGGAGGAGAGTCATTAACAATAACAACAAAAGGAGTTGAGATAAGTTGTTCAACAAGTTGCAAGAACTTCTGACAAAAACCAAAGTGAGCCAAAACCACCAACAAAAACTTCTAACTAACCTTATCATAAGCCTTGAGAAGATCCAACTTAAGAAAAAACCCAGCCTCTTATTAGCATTCATAGAATGGGCCACCTCATGAATGGTAATGATAGAATCTGATACTTGTTGACCCCTAACAAAACCACTCTGATGTTTGGAAATAACATCAAGGAGAATTTTCTAGAGTCTAGAAGCCAACAATTTAGAAAAGATCTTGTAAATAGAATTACAGAGACTGATGGACCTAAAATTATCAACTTGTATATTGCTCATCCATTTATGTTGTCTTTCTTTGAGATATTTCTGATTAAGAATTTACTTGAGACTATTATGGTCTGTTGTGACAATGAACTTCCCTCCCACCAAATATTTCCTAAAATTTGTCAAGGATGCATAATAACGATCATATCCTTGTCAAAGATAGAATACATATTCTCTTTTCCTCTCACTTTTTTATTTTAACTACAATGGAATGCTTATTTTGCATTAGGATCTAACACTTATTCCTTTCCCTGATGCATCACACTCAAGCTTGAAAGGATTAGAAAAATCAAGTATGGCCAAAATAGGACAAGTACTCAATATTTAGTTAAATTGATTAAATTATTGATGTATTGTTGTAGACCATACAAATGCCTCCTTTTCAGTAAGATCAGTGAGTTGGGTCCCAACTATGAAAAACCCTTCACAAATCTCTAATAGAAGCCACAAATCCCAAGAAAATTGCTCAATTGAGTGAGAGTTTTTGGTGGGAGCCAATCCAAAATAGCCTTAATCTTCTCTTGGTCAACACTAACCCATTTAGAGTTGATCACGTGACCAAGATATGGGAGTTTATCCATGGAAAACTCACACTTGGATTATTTTGAAAATAAATATTTTACCTCAAGAATACCTAAAACCTCATCTAAATGCCATGCATGTTCCTCCCAAGCCTTACTAAATATCAAGATATCTTCAAATTATACCAAGACAATTATTTGTAGTTTCTTGTTGAAGACTTGATTCATACATGATTGCAAAGTTGCTAGAGCATTTGTTAAGCCAAAAGGCATAACTAAAAACTCATAATTCCCAAAGTAAAAAATAAAACTAGTCTTCTCAATTTCTCCTTCTCGGACTCTTATTTGATTATACCTAGATCTTAAGTATATTTTCAAAATATAGAAAAATCCATGTTGCTCATTAATGAGCTCATCAATCCTTTCTATAAGGTATGAATTATTTATGGTCTTGGTGTTGAGGGCTCTATAACCTATGTGTTAGAATTGGCTATGGCTTCCAAGACCTTGAGGCCAAATGGAAAGAACAAAAGAGAGAGAATGGAATGTGACAATAATAATTTGTATTCTTATCAATTTGATTCAATGATATGATGTGTTGTACAATGTAGTAGAGACCCCTTGGTTATATAGCCAAGGTGAGATACAAGATGTCATAGGATTATAACAAGTGTCTTAATCATATGACATGAGACAACTAATCACACTTACCTAGGTTCACATGTGTTACAATTCAAAAGATAAGATAACAACTAATGACAAGTAACACCTTCTAGAAATATTCCTTCCTAGGACCTAAGTAAACTTAACATGTGTAAATAAGTCTCCTAGTAATGAATTAACTAGGTACAAGACTTTATTAACACCAACACCCCCCTTAAGTGCAACTTAGGGAATAATAGATTATTATGCAAATGACACAAAGATGCAAGAATGGGTCTCTGCTACTAGGACATGTTAGGTACCCATGAACATATGCAAAATAAATCTCTCACAAACAAGGAAAAGGAGAAAACCTTGTGGAACAAAACTCCTCCCCAAAAGAGAGATGAAAACCAAAACATAAATGCTCTTAATGAAGAATGAGAAGGCCAAAACCCCATGTGAGGAAAAAGACCCACCCAAAAGAGAGAAGTAGAAGAGAGAAAAGGTAGGCCCCCCTCAATGTTGAGTCTCCTACAATGATGGTAGAAGCTCGACATTGAATGTTGAAGACGATCCAATCTCACCGAACAACATTCCTCCCCTTAGGAAGAAACAAAATGATGGATGTATGCAGGATGACAAGAAAATGGATGATGTAAGATGGGGTCTCTAAAGCATGCTTAAGTGTCTCCATGTTGATGCCAAAAGGTGACACACTCCAAAAAGGCATTCTAGACCACACTGCTGAAGAGGATGTTGGAAAAACAAGGGCAGACAAATGAGAGGGAGGTGAATCAGTTGTCACAAAAATTCATACTTATTAAACTTTACTTAACTTATTCTCATATCTAATGAATAAACATTAAACCATAAATAATCAACACGTCAGAAACACACACAACACCAAGAAATTTTACATGGAAACCCTGTTAGGGGAAAAACCACGGTGGAGGTCAGTCCATAAGACTATACCCTGTTAAAAGTATAATGAAGAATAAATGGGAATGCACATGCATTCAAGCATACTACCTAGAGCTCACTGCTCAAATACAAGAGGGCTCACTAACCAAGGAAGACACACTATCTTATAGAAATATTCATATTAGATCCATAGTGTATTGAATTGAGAAAATAGCTTCTACAGAAGCCTAATTACAGTTCTAATTAAGTACATAAACACTTCTACACACTTCGCTCAATCCTCTTCACACTCTATTATGCATTCGAATGATTAGAACACTATTCGCACATCTACTTTTGAAAAATTCACTTGCACACTTTTGCACTTTAATTTTCTCAAACAATCGCTCTTATATATCTGCTACACAAGATTACATCAACCACTTGTCAGTCAAAATAAAATATGAAAACATAAAACATGTACACAATGTCGGCCCAAATTAACAAATAAATTTTCAATGTGAATCAAAAACTATTGGCCACAACATAATGAAGACCTAAAATGATATCCTCGAACACACAGCTCCTTCATAAATTATTCCTCAAAGATCCACAACACACTATGACCACCATGTCAGCCAAGAACATGGAAAGCCCAAACACGCAAAGGAAAAAACACCAATCATGAGCACACCGATCAATGCAGATGTGCAAAAAAGATAAATCATGATCTAGAAACATCAACAAGCATTATGAATCATCAGAGAATCACTTGCAGCAACTGAACTCACTATAATCACATCAACTTCAATCAGAAACACTAACTGAAGCCACAAAAAATCTATCAGAACACAACTAGTCATAACACGATCAAATCTTCACGCGGATCTTTGAAACTTTTGGTGGATAAACTAGATAAACTCAACAATAAACCATTCAGTCCACAATGTTTGATCATGAACATAATAATCTAGGCACCAACATGAACTTCACTATACGTTTGTCAACCTACAACTTCTTCTTCAACAATTTTCCCAATATCCTCGACATATACAGCCTTCAATACAATAATGCTAATAGTGTTGACATTAATGACAACCACATATCAGTAACACAACCACAACATCTAACAATATCCCCCTTTGGCATTGATGGAAACACATGATATGAAAAACACCATCAACACAACTCTCAATCAACACTTACTCCCCCTTAGATTTTGACTCTTTTCTCTCCACAATTCTTCTACATGACTCTTCTCCTCACATTGTTTTTCACATGACTCTTCTCCCCCTTTGACATCAATGAAAAAGATGAGAATTATCTTTCTCCATACAAGATTTGAACAACATATATGTACATCTGACTACTCCCCCTAAGTAGCAGCCACCAAAACATCAATCTGGATCAAGATATAGCTATGAAGTACACAGACTAATTCATGCAAATGCATCACTAGTTCTTATCAGGAGGGGTAATCACCCCTAGCATCCCTCTAAGATACTCAAAAGTATCTTTAGGCAATGACTTGGTAAATAGTTCTACAATTTGTTCCTTGGTAGGCACATATTCCAATCTGACTTCTTTTTCACTTACTTTATCCCTCAAAAAGTGAAACTTGATTGATATATATGCCTAGTCTTTGAGTGTAGCACCAATCTCTTTGAAATGTTTATTGCACTTGAATTGTCATATTATATGGCAATAGGCTCATCATAAACTACTTTGATATCCTTCAACATCTGTTTCATCCACAACACTTGAGTACAATTGTTGGAAGCAACAATATATTTTTCCTCAACAGTAGCTAAGGAAATGGAATTTTTCTTTTTACTTAACCAAGACACTAGTTTCTTTCCCAAGAAGAATACACCACTAGTAGTACTTTTCCTATCATCCACATCTCCTTCCATATCTACATCAGTAAAGGAACTTAAGGTAATATCATCATCTTTAGGGTACTAAATGCCAAAATCAATTGTCCCCTTCAAGTATCTAAAAATTCTCTTTACAGCAGTCACATGAGATTCCTTCAGATCAAATTGATATCTAGCAACCATACATACAACATTCATGATATTTAGTCTTGTTTGAGTTAATTAGAGCAATCCACCAGTCATTGATTTGTATCTAGTCTAATTTTCCTTAGGAGAATCATCATTCTATGTTAACTTGCATCCGGTTACCATGGGTGTACCAACAGGCTTTGAGTCTTCCATGCCAAACTTCTTCAATAATTCTCTCACATAATTGGACTGAGATATAAAAATTTCATTAACTAACTGAGTGATTTACAATCCTAGAAAGAATTTCATCTCTCCAATCATAGACATTTCAAATTCACTTTTCATTTCATCAACAAACTTCATATATAAATCATCATCACCTCCAAAAATGATGTCATCAACAAAGACTTCAATAATCAACTCTTTATCATGATCAATCTTAAAATACAAATTACTATCAGCAGTACCTTTATTGAATACAAGCTTCAACAAATATTTATCCAGTTTAGCATACCAAGCTCTAGGGGCTTGCTTGAGTCCATACATAGCTTTCTTCAGTCGAAAAACCATATCTCCCTTATCAGTTAGTTGAAATCCATGTGGTTGCTCAACATATACTTCTTCTTCTAGCTCACCATTTAGAAATGTTGACTTCACATCCATTTGATAAACTTTGTAGTTCTTATAAGTAGCATCAGCAAGAAATAATCTTACAGTTTCAATTCTAGCAATAGAGGCAAAGGTTTCTTCAAAATCAATACCTTCCATCTATGAATATCCTTTACATACTAGTCTTGCTTTATTCCTAACCACTTCACCTTGTTCATTCAACTTATTCTGAAAGACCCATTTAGTTCCAATCACATTTTTATCCTTAGGTCTGGTAAAAAGAATCCATGTATCATTCTTTTCATTCTACATCAATTCTTCCTTCATTGCTTCCATCTAGTGTTCATCTTTGCATGCTTCATTGACATTGTTAGGCTCAATCTTGGAAATCAAACAATATTCTTCTAAAATTATCCTTCTAGTCTGTACATCTTTTATTTTAGCACCAATGATCTGATCTTCTGAATGATTTAGCTTTACATATCTCAGAACTTTAGGATTTTCTCAAACTTTTGGTTCTTATGTTCTTTCTTCTACACTTCCACTAGCCTCTCCTTCCTAAATTTCTTGGTTCACCATGAGCTTGATTTTGTGTCTAATAATTTTTTCCTTTATCTGTACTATCATGTTGGTCATTTGAATCATATCCACAGTATCTAGATGATCTAACAATGCCCTCATCCACTCTAACAATATAACTTTCAACCATTTTCCTCAATCTTCTAGTATAGCACCGATAGGCCTTGCTTTTAGTAGAGTAACCCAGAAGGATTCCTTCATTTCTCCTATAATCAAACTTTCCTATATCTTCATCTCTCTTGATATAACACTTACTTCCAAAGATTTTGAAATATCTAACAGTAGGCTTATAACCAAACCACAACTCAAAAGGATTCTTACTAGAATTACCATTGACATTTACCCGGTTAAGAGTGTACACAACAGTACTTATAGCTTCTCTCCAATAGATATGAGGCACATTTCCTTCCAACATCATAGTTCTAGCAACATCTAGAATTGTTTTTTCCTTTCTTTCCACAATGCCATTCTGTTGAGGGGTCCACGAGGCATATGATTGTCTCTTGATTCCATGCTCTTCATAGAAAGAATTGAACTCCTGTGAAGTGAACTCACCACCTTTTTATAATCTTAGGCATTTAATTTTCAAACCTGTCTCATTCTCAGCCATAGATTTGAAAATTTTGAACTTCTCTAATGCTTCACATTTTTCTCTTAAGAAAGCAACCCATATCATCCTAGAGTAATCATCAATAAGTAACATAAAGTACATTTCTCCTTGTAGACTTCTGACTCTAGAGGGACCACACAAATCAGTATGCACCATCTCTAGTACTCCATTTGAATGATGTTGTTTTCTCTAAAAAGAAACTCTAGTCTACTTTCCCATCTGACCTTCCTTGCATATGGTGTTAGTATGCTTCACTAGCTTAGGAAGATCTCTTACTATTTGAGTGGAGCTTACCTTGATGATATTATCAAAATTTGCATGGCACAGCCTCCTATGCCATAACTAACTTTCATCAACTTGATCAATTAAACAAATTTCACTAGCAACACTCAGGTAAAAGATATTACATCTTGTCTTTGTACCTGAAGCAATCACATTTACAGAACTTCCCAATATGTTGCACTTTCCATCTTTGAACTGAAGATTATATCTCTTATCAACCATCTTTCCAACACTTAACAGATTATGCTTCAAACCTTCTACGTAAAAGACATCATCAGTATTATGTTTACCACCAAGAGAAATAGATCCTCTACCATGAATCACACCAACATTGTTATCTCCAAATATTACAACACCACTATCATATTTCTCCAAACTTACAAATTTTCTTTTGTCACCAGTCATATGATATGAGCATCCACTATCAATCACCCACTAATCTTTTTCTTCAATTTTGGCTACAAGAGCTTTCTCAACCTTCTCATTACTAGCAGATTTAGTAGACAACAAAACATTTTCCTTAATAGAAATGAATACCCATTCATCCTCATTTCCATTTTCTTTATCAGTTTCTTATTTGTCACACCTTCTTCAACATAATAACATTTCTTTTGAAATCTAGGCTTGTTAGGTTTGGACCTAGGAACTCTTTTAGGACACCTTGAAGCAAAATGACCTATATTACTACAAGAGAAACATTTAATAGGAAACTTTCCTTTATACTTACCTTTTCCTCTAGCTTCACTTTTCACAATCAGTGCTTCCAGCTCTTCTAGCTCTCTTTCTTCTTCTTCAATCTGTTTCATCTCCTACTCATATTTGAACACCTTCCTAGAGCTTTATCATGGATCATATCTTTGCTTGTCTCTTCCGGATACAGTAGCTTTAAATGTAGACTTTGTCTTAGGAATGGAATCACCAAACTCACTCAACTCAAAGGTAGCAAGCTTACCAATTAGAATATCTCATGTTACATTTGTTACTATTCAGATCTCTTCAATAGCAGCAACTTTGACTTTGTATGCAACAGGCAATGATCTAGGCACTTTAGCTACAATCTCTGATTCATCCAAAGATCCACCGGTACATCTAATACTCATCAAAATTTTATTTACTCTCTACATATTTAAGAAGAAATGTTCTCATCTTCTCCCATTTTCAAAGATTCATACTTTCCTTTTAGAATTTGTAGCTTAGAAAACTTCACATGTGTATCTCCTTCATACAAAGTTTCAAGCTTCTTCCAAATCTCATAAGTTGTTTGCAACTCCATCACATTTGTCATCTATAAATCCATCAGAGCACTCAACAAAGCTTCTTTAGACCTAATATTATATTTAGCTTCTTTAATCCCATAAGGAGTAGAGGGACCATTCTATGGAATAACATACCTATTCTTTGTAATCTTCTAGAAGGGTTCACCAAGGCTTCTCATATCACACTCCATTCTAGACTTCCACATAGTATAGTTTTTTCCATCAAATCTTGGACTATCCTTCTTGTAAGATGCCATCCCAGATCACCTCAAGCTATTAAACTTCTTTTGAGGAACCTACTCTGATACCAATTATTGGAATCAAGGGAAGACAATTGAGGGGGAGTGAATCAGTTGTCACATAAATTCATACTTATTAAACTTTACCTAACTTATGCTCAGATCTAATGAATGAACATTAAACCATAAACAATCAACACATCAGAAACACACACAACACCAAGATTTTTTACATGGAAACCCTATTAGGAGAAAAACCATGGTGGAGGTCAGTCCACAAGATTATACCCTATTAAAAGTATATTGAAGAATAAATGGGAATGCACATGCATTCAGGCACACTTCCTAGAGCTCATTGCTCAAATACAAGAGGGATCATTGCCCAAGGAAAACACATTGTCTTACAAAAATATTTAGATTAGGTCCGCAGGGTATTGAATTGAGAAAATAGCTTCTGCAAAATCCTGATTACAGTTCTGATTAAGCACAGAAACACTTCTACACACTTCGCTCAATCCTCTTCACACTCTACTCTGAATTTGAATGATTAGAACACTATTTGCACATCTGCTTTCGGCACATTCACTTGCACACTTTTTCACTTTACTTCGCTCAAACAATTGCTCTTATATATTTGCTACATGGGATTACATCAACCACTTGTCAGCCAAAATAAAATATAAAAATATAAAACATGTACACAATGTCGGCCCAAATTAACAAATAAATTTTCAATGTGAATCAACACTGTCGGCCACAACATAATGAAGACCTAAAATGATATCCTCGAACATGCAATTCCTCCAAAAATTATTCCTCAAAGATCCACAACTTGCTATGATCACCATGTCAGCCAAGAACATGAAAATCCTGAACATGCAAAGGAAAAATCATCGATCACGAGCACACCGATCAATGTGGACATGCAACAAAGATAGAGCATGATCTACAAACATCCACGAGCATCATGAATCATAAGAGAAGCATCCACAACAATTGAACTCACTATATTCACATCAACTTCAATTAGGAACACTAACTAAAGCCACAAAAAATCTATCAAAACACAAATATTCATAACGCGATCAAATCTTCACACAGATCTCTGAAACTTTTAGTGGATAAACTCAACAATAAACCCTTTAGTCCACAATGTATGATCATCGACATACTGAGCTAAGCACCAACATGAACTTCATTGTACCTCTGTCAACCTACAACTTCTTCTTCAATAATTTTCCCAATATCCTCGACATATACAACCTTCAATACATTAATGCTAATAGTGTTGACATCAATTACAACCACAACATCCAATAGAGGACAATCCAAAATCTAATAGAGATGAATGTAGAACATGATCCAAAGACAAAGATATCACCTATGAAGACAAAGAATCCTCCTCCAATTGTTGTCCAAAAGTATCCACACTCATGCCAAAATGCAAAGAATGATCATGTAGAGAATGAACAAGAGGGTCAAAGTGTTCCCTCACAACAATTGAAGAAGGAGCTTCTTCATCAAAGAGAAGATGAATGCTATCAATGATGCCCCCCAAATCTGCTAGATGAGACTCCACAAAAATGTCTAAAATACCTGTCAAGAAGTCATCCAAAGTATCCAAATCTGAAAGATAATGAGGTACATGTCCTGATGCACTGAATCACAAGGAGCCAAAAATGTGGCAACACAAGCATCATCAACTGCAACAGTAGATGGAGGAGATGAAATTCATGACTCAAGAATTGGATCTGATGTGAGAACCCAAGTTCAAAAAGCCAAATGTCTCCTCTAAATCATGGTTCATAAGATCAATAGTAGAAGGAACAATGCCATCATTAGAAGTAAAATTTGAAAAGGTATACAACTGAGATGAATGATCAACCACCCTAGTAGCAATGATCTCTCATCTCTCTAGTCTCAAATGATTTATGAATCAGGTGTGAACTCCACAGTTCTCCCATCTCCACCATGTGTAATCTAATATATGAAAAGAAGATTGCTCATCAAATGAGGAACACACAAAACATCATGGAAAGTGTTGTCTCCAAAACTAATAGATCCCTTCCATGTTACACTCATGTATGTATTGTTTCCCATCAAAATAGGATACATAGTACAAGGCTGAAATGAAGAGAACATAGACTGTGAAGATGCCATATGATGAGATGCTCTTGAATCTAGAAGCCATCTCCCTAATCTTGGACCTGAAGGAGCACAAAAAGCTTGACCTTTATTTCTTGATGTAGACTTCTATGCTTGACTTTTGTCTTTTTTAGATTGTTTTGAAGTAGAAGGAGAAGAAGGTGATTCAGACATTCTAGAAGGCAAATCAATCTAATTATTTTTGAGAAGATGTTTCAACTCATCAATATCCTTCTTATAACAATAGTGTTGATCATGTCCATCCTTCTTGCAATATGCACAAAAAGGCCTCTCCTTCTTAGATGATTCCCCTTTGGAAGAGTATTTTTTCTTTTTTTGATCTGAATGTGGATTATTCTTTACTTTCTTTTGTTTTTTATCTAATTTTGATTCTTTCACCTAACTAACTAACAATGCCTGAGATTTAGAAGTCTTGATGAGACCTATTGAGATAATCTTTTGTTGCTCATGTATCAACATCTTAGAAAATGATGCAAATGAAGGTGTAGTATATGCAGACCCCATAGTCAATCTATGAGTATGAAAGCTAGAGACAAAGGAAGCATAATCAAGACCAGATTTTTTCATTGTATTATAGACCAACTAAATTTCCTTTTTATCAATTCCACATGCTTTACATTGCCCTTTTAGATAATTAACCTTAGTGATGTAGTCCTGGATGTTGTCAAAGTTCTTAGGATCAAAGCTCATCGATTCTTTATTAATTTGATAGCCTTTTACTTCATCGATAGTACCATACCTGGATGTTGTCAAAGTTCTTAGGATCAAAGCTCATCGATTCTTTATTAATTTGATAGCCTCTTACTTCATCGATAGTACCATACAATGTTTTCAATTTGTCTCAAGCTTCATGAGAATTTTAAATGATTCAATCTCGAACAACAAATCTTGAGAAACTAGTCTACAAAGACATCCAAGAACTTTGGTATGTTTAATCATCCATTTTAACATTTTATCTACATCTGTAGGTTCAGGTACCTTATCTTCAACATATAGAGAGTGTCCTTCAGTCATTAGAATACTCCATACATTTTGATGTCATGTTGAATAATTATATGATCTGAGGAAAGGAACCTTAGAATGATCCATGAAAATGAGAGAGCACAAGCAAATAGATCAAAGCAATGCACCAAGAGACCCCCCCCCCCAAATCACTCAATCAAGAAACCCCCAAGCAATATCTGATTTGGCACTTTATATTTAGTGCATTTATAGTTGCTAGATGCCAAAAACAACAAGCTATACTTGATCTTAGTGCTTGCAAATTCCAAAATAGGCCACATAATCAAGTATAATTTTTGGTACAAAATGAGATTAATTTGATCATACCACTAAAAAGTACATGAAAAATTATGCACTTTCAAAAAAACTACACCCAAAAATGTTACCGTAGGAGCAAGATATGAGTTCCCAAAATGAGGACAAAGCAACAACACCTATGAGAATATGCAAATTTTGGAAAAACCAGACACCAAAACTAGAAATTAATTGCACCATTGTGAAGAGCACAAAAAATTAGCCCAAATAAAAAAAAAATTCAAAAAAAGGAGCCAAAATGACTGAGTTATGGGCCTCTGAAGTCGAACTATAAAAATCAAAACTCCAACCATGAGGGGGTAGAAAATTCCTTAAGAGCATTGATGTTAGTGCTAATGTGTTGCTGACATTAGCAAACTATTGTGTTAAATTTGACAACCAGAGGCCCGTCAAAGTTGTCGTCACCCCTTGCTAGAAAATTCAATCAAAATATTTGAGGCTTGTGGAATATTCTTTGGTTGTACAATGTTGATGGAATTCTTTTTATTTGGTCGATTAAAAGTCTGACAGTTGATTTTATTCAAAATTGCCATACTAATGTATAGTGGGGCCGCTTGCCAATGAAAAATCGTAGGAACTTTTCAAAGTGCACTAGTTTTTTGTGTTGACCGACGTCGGTCCGATGGAAACGGGGACCCCATTGATGTATAAGAGGGCATCATGTGGGCCTGTCTACCGCCGCCATGTGGAAAACACTCAGGCCAATGGATAGGAAAGTACTGCCTGCTGCAAAGTACTAGAGTACTATTGTCTGCAGAAAATTTTTGCCTTTGATTTTTTAAAATTTTTCTAGAAAAAATCAATCCGATTTTTAATTTTTCTATAAAAAAAAT